>JAOTQQ010000052.1:32805597-32862170 GCA_026546715.1 Gallinago undulata | reverse complement strand
TAAGAACATAAAAGTGTAGAGAGATGCATGGATTACTTATGAGAGAACAAGACTAGAAGGGTACTGCCAGTGGTGCTTTCATTGTAGTGTACAGTAGGGAATGGCATAGTAACTTGTTAAAATTGCCTTGATAGCAAATAAAATTAGACTAAGAAACAGTGTCAATGATTTCTTAGAATGTTCTTTTCATCTCATGGGTACTTGAATTTCATGAATATGTATAATGTAATATTGCAAAAGAGGGCAACTAAGAAAATAAGCTTGGTCAGGAGTAAAGGTTAAAACAAATTTAACAGTATATTGTATACGTAAGAAATAATTTTCTGCAATGCTGTGGGTTTATCTGTATCCCACTTAAAAATTGATCTCTAAGGTCTGAAGAATGCAGAACATCTTGTACTGCTTACTAGATTTTTATGACTTCATTAAGGGCAGTGCTCAATTGTGTCCATAGTGCATCATTTGAAGCAATTATTGCAAATGAAACTTGGGAATTTAAAAGAATGCAAGGGATATATTTGTTATTGTACTTCAGTTGGTAATACAGATCTGCAGAGAAATGGTAGCTATAGCCTTCCCATTTCCTTCCTCGTACAAGTGCAGAACTGGGAATATGTGGGCAGGCAGATGACAGCAGACAGCACAATAGACCAAATGTCAGTGGAGTGCTGCTTGAAATACTTTGTGGCCACTGATGGTGCTATCCTTTATCAAACATCTTTCACAGTAACTGGTGTAAAATGAAATTTGGATGCTGCTATTGTACAGTATCTTCACATAATATTTATTGCATGAAGAACAAGGAACAACACATTGCTGAAGTAGAACTGGGGCTAAGGTGAGTTTCTAGACCACAACAGGTATTCGTATGGGTGTTTTAAATAGCTCCAGCTTTCACAGTCTTGTTATTTAAAAAAAAAAAAAAAACAAACCCAAAACTTTTTCCCCCAGCCTATTTCAAGGACCTAATAATGGCTAAGATCAGTAGAAGATAAAATCTTTTTGTTGAAGTGGCAGAAGCTTTAGAAGCTTTTAAACACTCCTTTTACCTTCCCAGGATTGTGTATGAATGTAGGGAAGAGATCTGCAGAGTAATGACTTTATCTGAAAGCATCTTAAGCCAACATTGAGCCAGTTTGAAGTATTGTATACACCCTTGCTGCAGGCTGAAAAATTCTTTCTTTTTGAAACAAGACCTGAATAGTCGGGGTTTTGGTTTTTTTTTTTGCTTGTTTATTTAAAAATTGGCTGGTGCAGTGGAAGCTTGTAGAAATAAATTCAACTTGTGCATTTGCAATGCTCGTTCATAAAGTTTTTGTTTAGACTCATCTTTGTATGATGGTTCAAATGATTCCTGTTGTTTGGAAACAAGGTATAAAATCTCAGGAAAAGTGAATTCTAATAGTTTGTTAAAAGTTTTATCATGTTTTTTGGGTGAGATTCAGTGACTTGTTGACTTTATGCAATACGGTTCTGACATATTTATACACCAAGTTAGAATTCACTGCACAAGAGCCAAAAATTAGTTGTTATTTCTGGTCTGATACCATTTCAGCATTGCTTACCCTTTTTATTTTCAGTTAGGAAAGGGTTGAAAATAGTAAAAGAAATTTAAATTGGTCTTTTTTAAAAGGATAGCAGGCATTTGGTAGTATGATTTCCTACCCTGTTTATTCAGTTTTATAAAAATCCAGACCAGTTTGGCTTTGCACCAGGTGGAGCACTCAGTTGTTGCAGCATTGCTGTGGTATACCAGTACTTTTTTCCAGTTCCTGGTTTATGATTCAGCTACAGCTCTTGATAGGGCTTCTGCTTTTGGGAGAATTGGTCCTGT
Organism: Gallinago undulata; assembly: GCA_026546715.1. NCBI lineage: Eukaryota > Metazoa > Chordata > Aves > Charadriiformes > Scolopacidae > Gallinago > Gallinago undulata. Next base: position 32,860,336 of record JAOTQQ010000052.1, on the reverse strand, counting down.
GAGTTTATGTGGACTCCAGGCAGTTCTCTAGATTTTTTTTTTTTTTGTTGTTGTGTAAGTGTACGTAGGATGAACACTTGGTTCTCATGATTCAAGAAGGCTTTAGGGACTTCACTTTCAAACTTCCTCTTGAGTTTCTTCTGCAGAAGAGGAGCATTTAACTTAGTGGTTAAAACATGAGAATCTCTTTTGACATATAGCCATATGTGTATTTATTAGCAAGGTGTAGCTTTTTGCTCTGTGGTACTTAAATCATTGACTTCTGTTTCTTTTTGGAAACTATCAAATCACTTTACAGTAGTGGTTTCTGAAACCCAGTGTGAGAGATAGAACCTGATTTTTTAATACTATTTTAAAAGCATTTAACTGTGAAACCTGGAGCATTTTCACTTAAACAAAATGCCAGTCATATTTCTGGGCAAACATAAGTAGTCAAGAACTTGCCTAGATTAGTGCAGTGTAGAACACTTTTGACCATTTTTTGAATTAGCAACTTACGCTAGGTGTAAATTATTTGTTTTACCCTACTGTAACTTATGCTAAATTTAAAAGACATAAGTAGTCAAGAATTGTCTTCCATTGGTTCCAGGTTTACAGTATTTTTGGAATTCTTATCTTGTGTAGCATTAGTTCATAATTAAAAATCACATTTGCTTGTATTTAATTCAGTTTATCCCTTAATGTAGTTTAAAACATGTGCAGACTTCAGGGGCTAGTGAAAATGTACTTCTGTTGGAGCTTTTAAAAATTCATTTGTGTTTTGCACTTTGCCAGTGTAAAATGGGAAGTGTTTACTGTTTTGTTACAGTCCCTATAAACAAATGAGATCTAACAACAGTTACTCCCGTTTGCAAGGTGGGCGATATAGTCCAGTATTCTCAGTGAAAAGAAATTGTGCAATTTCAGCATGTATTCATTGGATAACTTGTTTAATCAGTCCTGTAGCATACACCATATTACCTTGAAGAAAAGATGGTAAGGATCTGTATAATGCTTAGTTTTGGGGTTTGTTTTAATTCTTTTACTAACCCAGGATGTATCGTGAGTGGAACAGGCCTAGTATGAAAAACAGACCTATATCAGTAATAGAAGGCTTCACATTACTACAACTTTGTTTTCAGCAAAGTGTTAGTAGAAGTTTACGCCCTAAGATTTCACAATGAAGTAAAGCTGTTATTGCCTTTGTAATTGTCATCTGGACCAAGAAGTCAAACTAAGACATTGTGAATTGATTCTCTTTACTGTGGTTGGGTTTATAGCAGCATGCAAATATAATTGATATGATTAAATCTATTTTCTTAATTTGTATGTTCATAATGGCAGCAGAGATTAGCTATAGATTTTTGCTGAGAATTCTTGCACAATAACCAAAATTGATGCTGTGGTCATATTTTTAGATAGGCAAGAAAACATTCTGATTTTCATCTGAAATAAGAATAGAGAAAACAGTTAACTTGTTTTAGATACATAACTATCCCTAGATGTTCTTTCATTTAGCAATCAGTCATTGCACAGCATCTTTATGCAGATTTGAACTTCCGTGAAAAGACTCTACTGTAGGCGATCTATTGAAATAAGAAGAAGAGGGGAAGGAAGACACTGATCTCCTGCTTCAGATCTGCATCAATGTGGCCAGATTCTCCTTTTTGACAAATTATTTAGTACTTTACCAAAATTACTTTCAAAACCACAGAGTCTATTTTTGCTTGGGATTTATTACAGCTCTCAGCCAAGAAGGATGTTATATCCTTATGGATATGCATAGTATTTGAGAAATACAAGCTTGTTAGTGGAAAGATAAGTCACAGGTCATTTTATGAACATAAAATTCATTGTAAGCAGCTCTTAATATCTAAAGCATAAGTATAGAAATGAGTGCAGCAGGTGTTAAATATGTTTAACATTTTTGCTTATTATTGCAAGTTTGTTTTGCTATGTGTGCTTTCAAAAGGTATTATAGAGGCTAAATACTTTCAACCTGAAAAGGGACCTTATGACAGAGCACTGTTAAAGTTAGTCTTTAAGGATGCTAGCCTTAAATGTTAGTGATTATTTTGAGTCTGAAAGTTACCTGCTTAATTATTCTTGTCCATGTAAGAATAGTTTCATGTGCCTTTTTCTTATCCTTGTCATATTTCAAGGTTTGATTATTCCACTGTGCTGTCAAAATATACCTTAGAAATTGACAGGATAAGATAAACCATGAGGTAACTTGGCTGCAGATGGTTAGGTAGGGAGATGATGCTCTGTTGAATCTATTCCAGAAAATGTAGCTTTGGAATGGATAGATGACTGTTATCCTGATTTCTTCCTCCTGCGTGCCACATTTCTGGAATGGATGATAAAGTCCAAATTAATCATTGTTTGGGTTGTGTGCATCTGTTTCAGTGGTGTGCTCTATATTGTTTGCATGCTGTATATGCAGATAAACCTACAAAATTAACACAATCTATATATCAATTCAGGTTGCTGCATTGAAATACATCCCGTCAGTTCTTCATGATGTTGAAATGGTCTTTGATGCCAAGTTACTGAGGTGAGCTGCTTTTGAACATTTAGTAGCTGTGTCGTATGGTATATACAATGTATTGCTGCTGTCAACAATCAATTCTTATTGATCGGTTTAAGCCAACAAAGCTGTGCCTGTTTGTACTGATCAAGAGAGTGGTGGACCCCTGGGCACAGGGTTTTAACAAGGAGCTCTCCCCTGAATTACATAATGACAGAATTCATTACGGCAGCCCAGTACTCAAGCAGTAATTTGGTGAATAAAATGAGCTTGACCCTCCCTTGAATAAACCCTATTCCACAAAACGTAATCTGATTTTTGCAGTTTGAAATAAGATTTTTCTTTATTTGTCAGACAAAGATAAATTGCCTCTACCACACAAAAGTGTCTTTATTCCATTGAAAACAATGGAAAGTAATAAACATTTGTAAACATGGCAAAATCTAGTTCGTCCTCACCTTGTTTCTCTTGAAAGTTTTCTTTCTAACCTGCAACTGATCTCTTGTTAATGTTTGGAATATGGTAAATAAATCTAAGTCTTTGAAATAAATGTTTAGAAAGATATGATCTATTGCACTTTCTGTCTTTATTGACACATGATGAATTCATCTGTATGGCATTTATGACACTTTTCCTTTACATGCAGCCAACTCCTGTATGAATTTTACACTTGCATTCCACCAGTGAAATTACAGAAGCAGAAAGTGCAGTCCATGAAGGAAATAGTACGCAGCAACCTTTTTAAAAAACAAGGTAAATATAAAATGCCTTTAAGGCTTAAAATAAATAGGTGTGAAAATGTTGACTGACTTCTGTTTCATGCAATTCGTGTTTGAAATTGAGTAAAACTAAGTGTGAAAGCCAGAAGTCTGACCTCTGGAGAAGATTTGTCTCTTTCTACAAGGCAGCTATTGCACAAAGCATGATTGCTAACCTACAACAGGTCTCAGAGGAACAGTTTTGTGTTTGTTTGTTTGTTTGTTTGTTTTTTTCATATGATATAACGGTTAGATAGATGGAGCTATATTAAATATATATATATATCTTTTTAACATATTTTTAAGTTCTGTAGTGGAGTAGGAATATGAATTGAAACCTTGTGAACAGTTTTCAGAACTAAGGGCCTATAGGTTTCATAACTATATAAGGTGCTGCCTGGTCAGAGGAAAAAAGTCCAGTTGTGCTGTAGTAAAGCTCACCAGCTGTACTGGACTGTACTAAGCATTTCTGTTTATTGGAATTATGATATTTATTAACCTTTATCAGATGCTTCATGTCTTTCTCCACTCTGGGAACAGGAGTGATAAGTGGTACTGAAATGTCTTTCGGCCTTCTGCTTAGTTTTCCTTCATATTAACACAGAAAAGGAATTTTTGCTGAAAGAGTCCTAGCAGAGAAGCCCTGTTTTACATGGTTGACTTCACATTCACTGTTAAGTGTTGTCTCTCCTCTTGTGTGGACTGGATGGCTTGCTTCTCTCTCAGCATCTTACTGCTGTCTAGAAGACCTCCAGAATTTTGAAAAGCACATGAGTTATGTGGATGTCCATTTTGTCAGCATCTCAGTTTCTGACATTTCATAGATAGGTATTCCAGAATGCTCCAGAAGAGAAGAGAGTGGGTTTTTTGATTCCAAAGAAGCTGCAATTATAGTCTGCTTAGTGTGGTGCTTGTTTAATGTGTGTAACAGGCCTCTGCTTTGGCTATGATCTGTTAATGGAAAATATTTTGTAAAGCTTTTACAGCTTGCAGATAAATAATAATAATAATAGATTACTGCTTGCTTATAAATGCAGCGTGTCTGATGTCTTGAAATCTATAGCTGGTATATCATACTACCCCAGAATATGTTGTGAATTATAAAAAGGGTAAATGTTTTTTGCTTCTATATTTTTAAGGTAATAATGAATAATAAATTCTGCTAAGAGGATTTCTAATTCTGAGGAGTTTTTTTTTTTAAAAGGTTGCTTTTTGTATGCTGCTGAACAGATAATCAATGCATTTTAATTTTTCTGAGACAGGTAGATAGTGCATTAATTTATTAAATTTATAAATTAAAAAATAAATAATGTCCCGAACCTCTCTGTGCTAACATCAAACACTTGTCAGCAAAACCAAGCAGCCGAGACTGTAAAGGCAGGATAGAATACTTAAATGATTTGTCAGCCACGTGGTTTTGCTCTGGATCCTGTATATAACAATAGGTCATTGTGGTCCAAACTTGAACCACTTTAAGTGTATGCATTTGTTAATACATGGAAATTAACAACATGGCCCAGATGGCCAAGAAGGCCAACAGCATCCTGAACTGTATCAGGAATAGGGTGACCAGCAGGACTGGGTCACCCTGTGACACATTGTCCCCCTGTACTTGGCACTGGTGAGGACCCACCTCAAGTACTGTGTCCCGTTTTGGGCCACGCACTGCTGGAGGGACATTGAGGTGCTGGAGCATGTCCAGAGAAGGATAATGGATCTGATGAGTGGTTTGGAACACAAGTCTTACGAGGACTGGCTGAAGGAGTTGGGTTGTTCAGCCTGGAGAAAAGGGAGACCTTCTCGCTCTTTGCAGCTACTTGAAAAGGAGGGTGTAGAGAGGTGGATGTCACTTTCTTTTCTTAAGTAACAAGTGATAGGACAAGAGGAAAGGGCCTCAAGTTGTGCCAGGGGAGGTTTAGATTGAATATTAGGAAAAATTTATTTGCTGAAAGGGTTGTCAATCATTGGATCAGGCTGACCAGGGAAGCGGTTGAGTCACCATCCCTGGAGATGTTTAAAAGACCTCTAGATGTGGTGCTGAGGACCATGGTTTAATGGCAGTTTGGCATCCTTTGGGTGATGCTCTTTATAAGTTTCCTTTCACCCAGCCTGCCTCTACATTACTAATGGCAGAAAATCAACCTTAGGGTAATCGCAGGGTGTTTTCTGTCTAACTGATATTTTGTGATTACTTGCATTTATGTTTTGTGTTCATATTCCTTGGATTTAACCTTCAAGTTGTAATTACTATAGCGGAAAGTTCACAACATATTTAAGCATAGCCACCAAAGAGTGTGAAAAGACCAATACACAGTTAAGTATCTCTGATATAGTAGTGTGAAATGTTTCTGCACTGTGCTATTGTAATACTGTGCACGGTAATACCAAACAAGTAATTTTTCTTGTACATTGCTATGGTTTAAAATAGAAAATTACAAAGATGCTTTTTGCTCTATGTTAAATACAATTGATTCTGAAATTAATTGGGTAGAGACCCACTCTCTTTGTAGGGTGTAAACAATGCCTGATTCATTACTACAAGCAATGAGGTAGAAGGTAATTTACAAGAATGAAAGCATATGTAATGAATCACAAAATACGCTGGAGCATGATAATTAAGGTAAGATTGCCAACAGTATCATTAACTAAAGTTCATATTTATCTAGAACAGGTAGTATTTTTTTTTCTGCCATGAATATGGATTATGTTTAACTACATTGCTAATTACAATGAAATCTACTAATTTGCATGTGTTTCAAATTACCATTTTTCCTTCAGGCTTTAGTATTTAGTCTCTTTCCATGTAGTTCATTACAGTTCCAGTTCAATTCATTTAATTCCATTCCCAATGGAATTATCTGTATAATTTAATTGGGTTTCATACATTGGTATTTCTTTTCCAAATTCACATGTTCACAGCATTTTCTGAGGAAGCAGACTTGTGAAAACGTGAAAATGTGTTTTCAAAAAATAAGGAAAAAAAAGCAGCCAGTGAAATTTGTTTTTAATAAATGTTACACATGAACCTGAAGTTGATTTGTTTTTAATAAATGTTACACATGAACCTGAAGTTGTAAGCCTTGAGGTTAAGTTGAATTTATCGATGTGTATACCCGGGCTTTCAAAGGGTTTCACTGTAGACTGTCATGGAATAGAATCCTTTCATCAGATAAAGATGCAGGGTTCTGTTGACTGCTGCTGTAACTGATCTTCAAAAGCCCCACAGTGCTACATTACCTTTACAAGCCTTTAAATTACATTGACAGATTTTTTTTTTTGAGGCATTGATTTCTTGTTCCCACTTGGTAACTATAATACAGCTTAGGGGTTATGGTAGTTCAGGTATTGGTGTGGTTGAATGAAGACTGATGCTTCAACTGCTTGTACACTTTCCCCATAACATTTAGGAACATTCTAAGTGGATGTGTGAGCTCATCCACAGACACTTGTCCAGTTTTGACTTCAATTAATATTATGTCCTCCTTATTCAGAGGACAAGCAATCTTAAACTTAATTTTTGACACTTTCCATTTAGATCACTTGCTAATTCACTATTTTAAAATATCAGAGGAAAATAAATGGTTGTCTTGTCCTGTATAAGCACTCCTCATGGGATTTCTAAGTCTCATTTATGATGTAAGAAACTGTCTCCTGTCATTTATCTTTCCCTTTATTTAGTGGGATGTGGTGGATTATTCTTCCCCTCTTGTGAAATTCTCTATTGGATGTACCAAAGAAAAGTTTTTTGTTAGAATTGCTTCATTTCTGTGTAAAACTAGTTTTGATGCCTGACTGGATTTTTTAGGAAACCTATTGCCAAAATTTCTTTACCATCTGTCCATTTTTGAGGGATCACCAAATGAAGACGTTGTTGAAAAATTACACACAATTTTTTTTGTAGTGTTTCACTGTTTGTATAATTTGGAGGTAGATTTTTATTCTAAGCTGACCACAGAATCTTCACTGACATAATGCTGAGACCTTGTACATTGGTTTTTTATTGTTGTGAAATTAATTTAAAATGCTTGAACATATGATAAAATGTGTATGTATGCACACTGCTGCTTTTGGCTTCATATTCTCTAGGGATCCACTCCTGGTTAGGAGTTTGTGCCGTAGCAGAACACTCTGAGATCTACTCCAAAGAATAGAAGCTCTAAGTAGGTCACACAGATGGTCACTGGCAGGGGTGGGAATAGAGTTTCAGTCTCTTGGCTTGAAATCCAGGTCCTCTGCTCACTACTGCATGTTCAGCATATGCAAACCACTCGCTGATTTTGGAAGAACAGCAGCAAGAGGCATATGTTAGCAGTAGGGGTTAATTTGCCAGATGCCAGAAGAAATGCTGAGACTACAGTAATTTTTTTTTCCTAACCACAGAACTCTCTCTATTGGGCTGTTGCTTGAACAGGATCAGTGCTTGCGTGCACCCATAATTAGACTGGTTTTCTAACATTCGTGTGTACATTACTGAGTTTTACCTGTGAAATATTCTGATTCTTTCATTTGACTGCTTGAAAAGTATTGGTAGTTCATGTGTTGGTGCTCTAGAATAGCAAAGATTTAAGTCAGATCTGAGACTTATTCCTTATTAAGTAATGCATATATAAATGTGTTCTAAATTTTTGAGGTCGAACTCAAAAACTGTCAATAGGTCATTCTTCTGCTATGAATGTTGTGTTAGTAATTTTATACAGGTTAAACTAAGGCATCTTTTCAATTACAGTATTATCTTAAATACTGTAATATTAAATTTAAACATAACCAGTAAAATAAAATGAAATAGGTGAACTTACTATAGCATGTATAATATGGTATGAATTAAATGCAAATGGATTTGGTGATGTTATGTTTTTGTACAGTAGAGCCACAGTGATGTAAGATTGTCCTACCAGACTCTTTAATGAATGTCTCTGTCTTGAAAAAAAACACTAAAGAATGACTTGTGCTTTCATGTTCTTTAGAATTCTTCTTTCTAAAGGTTTGAATTTGTTACATGGGCCATGATCTGTCAGTAAATGCCAGTTTCCTCTGTATAATGCCTGTGTTTCACAAATAATACAATGTTTATTTTTTTTGGGGGTGGGTGGGTGGGTGTGTTTGTTTGTTTTTAAGAAGTTTTTTTTTAAGTCCATGTTGTGATTTCAGATTCATGCAAGTCAGGGTCAACTTAGAAAAAATTTAGTGTTTAAATGGTGGCATACAATCAGCATCAAGTCTGTGCTCTCTTTTATGTAACCCAATTACAGATTTAGAGAAAAACATATTGTTTTTACCTTCAGGACCATTAAGCAAAAAGTTTTAAAAAAGTAGAAGGGACACTAATTTCTGATTGAGGGTCTTTCACTCCAATTATTTCTGGAATTGAGTTATAGATGTTGATTTTAACTGTTCTTGTAATCTTAGGTTGTGTTCCTACTGATACAAGGTCTTAAGCCAGAGTTTTATTTTCAATTTTCTGTGTTTTCCTGCACTAGTTTCAACACTCTCAGCATTTAAGAGTGTTTGAATGTATGAGATTGTTAATGCATTTGACTGTCCCATTTTCACTTACTGGGAGAAAATAGAAAATACCCTTCATAAACTCCTTTGAAATGGTTCTCTATTGAAACATAAAAATCTTTCCTGTGGATTCATTCTTGAATTTTGTCCTTAGGTTTGAAAAGATTCATTTAAGAAACACAATTCTGAGTAGTTTGGGGTTTGGGTTTTTTCCTTTGTTTACTCCCCCCCTCCTCCTTCCTCCTTTTGTAATATGAAGTAGTGTTTTTAGGGGTATGTTACCTTTAAAGCATCACTTCAGATCCTGTATGGTTTTTTGCCAGTTCTATTCCTGCAATATTTTTGTATGGATAAGGATAGCATATGCATATCTGTAGGTATTTATCTGCATATGTTTGTGATGAATACATGTAGATTAAAGCCATTTATTTGTGGAGGAGTAGGTGACATGCTTGATATTGCTTCCAGTAACATTTTGTTAGACTTGACCCATTAAGGCAGGTGTTTTAATTCTCTATATATATTTTTTAAATTAAGATATTGAGGGAAATTGAAATCCAGTTAGGTGATCTAGTTTTTAACAAGGAACTCCTAAACGTGTCTGTAAAACCTGTGTTTACAACTAGCTCAAGTAGAAAACGAGAGAACAAAGACATGCCACAGAAGCTGATATGAAGCTGTTACTTGAGCAAAATTTTGTGTGTCAATTAAATGAGATGTGGAAACATGCAAAATGTGGAAACATGCAAGTTGGAATTCTGTAATCAGTGTTCTATAATCCAAACCCAAGGCAAATTTTTAAGTCTGCTAGAGGGGAAATGCTGACGCATTTGAGGCAGGCTGGCAGACTATAATGACTACAAGCTGGAAAAGCACTGAACACTAAAAGTGTTTTGGCTACAGCAATGATAGTGTTAGATGTTGCTCTGGCTGCCTTTGAATACATGGCATTACTCAGCTCCCATGAGGAGTGGAGGAAGTTGAAGATATGCCTTCATGTAGGGAGTTGGATATGTTCTGCAGCATTATGCTTGGTCGCAGTCGTGTGCTGTGACTGTTAATGCTGTACCCATTTTGTGTCTCACCTTGCTGGCTGACACTTGCTTTGAATGGCCAGCAGCAGTGTCATGTGCTGGCTTCACAGGATCAACCATTGTGTTTCTCCTTGCCGTGTTAGTACTAGATTCCAAGAGACAAAGAATATGCGTGTTACAGTGCTCTCAGAGTCTCTAGGTGACCTATGGTACCTCCCCTTTCCCTGGCTTTTATCTAAACTGTGAAATTTGAATTTAGATATAGCAATGAATAAAACATATTCAGTTGTGAATACATAGCTCCTAGCAAAGAGTTAAATGGCAAATAAGGGAGAGGGAAGACTTCTAACAGAAAGATGCCTGCAGTTGTGAACAGATGTCCTTTGTGAAGAAGCATGGCACTTTAATTGAGCACTGACTGCTCAAGGAAGTCTCTTCTCATTGAAAGAATATTGTTCACTGATTTTATTTTTAAGACTTTGCTCTAAATCTGTATTCAGGTGACACCTATGTCCTTATTAAATTGGCATGCCGGTTTTTAAATGGGCATGAAGCCATTCTAACAGATGGATATGACTACAGGCATGCCAGGGAATCAAGAGTAGTGTTTCCTAAGGGAGACAAAAGTGGTGTTAAATCTTTATTACCATTTTGGCTGCACATATGAGGCAGTCAGGAATGAAGCCCGTCTGTGATTTTTGCTGAAGGAGACCCAAATGTCTTTTAATGACATTATTGCATTAGTGACTTAGAGTTTGAATTTCACTTACCTAGTAGAGAAGAAATCATTCTAGATGTCTTCTGAAGCAGAATAAGGTGAATAGAGGGGTTAAAAAAACCCAACCCAACACCAAAAACATGTAACTCCTTAAACTTTTATGAGAATGAATCTACCTATCCTTATTCAGGAAGGTGCTACCAGGAAACCTCTCTCTGAGAATTCCATTGGATTTTGGGTTTGATAAATACATAAAATAATGTGTCTTTTGACAGGCCTTGATAAAATAAATGCAAGATGCTCAAACTTGTGTGTTGATGTTTTATGGGTTCAAAAACAAAAGCATGTGCTGTGGGGCAGCACATTTTATTCTGGATTCTAGAAAAAGAGCCAGTCAGAACAGTTGTTTCTTCATTGGTTTGAACATTAAGAAGAAGTATATCTGTCTTTGCCAATGTTATCACATCATGTATCAAGCAGAAAAGCAGTTGGTAGTTAAATAGGCATCTGCCCCTGCCCCCGCGTCTCTCCTCCATCTGTCTTGAGCTTTCTTGAGGCAGGAGGGGAGATCTTTGTCTGTGGGTTGCTTAATCATAGAATCGTTTAGGTTGGAAAAGACTCTTAAGATGGAGTCCAACCATAAACCTGGCTGAACAACCCAACTCCCTCAGCCTTTCCTCATAGGACTTGTGCTCCAGACCCCTCACCAGCGTCACTGCCCTTCTTTGGATGCACTCCAGCACCTCAATGTCTTTCTTGTAATTGAGGGGCCCAAAACTGAATGTGATGCTCGAGGTGGGTCCTCACCAGAGTACAGGGGGACAATCCCTTCCGTCTTTCTGGCCACTCTATTTTCTGATACATGTCAGGACGCTGTTGGCCTTCTTGGCCACCTGGGTAGACTGCTGGCTCATGTTCAGCCATCTGTCAAACAACACCTCCAGGTCCTTTTCTGCCAGGCAGCTCTCCAGCCATTCTTCCCCAAGCCTGTAGTGCTGCATGGGGTTGTTGTGACCCAGGTGCAGGACCTGGCATTTGGCCTTATTGAACCTCATCCCATTGGCCTCGGCCCATTGACCCAGCCTGTCCAGATCCTTCTGCAAAGCCTTCCTACCCTCAAGCAGATCAACACTCCCACCCAACTTGGCGTTGTCTGTAAAGTTAGTGAGAGTGTACTCAGTAATGAGTCCAGATCATCAAATGCTACAAGAGAAAACTTTACTTTGGCTGTTTCTTTTCTCAATTGCTGTCTTGCATAATTTTCTTAATTTTTTTCTCCTTTGTCCAATGAGTTGTTCCCACTTAAGCACAACAAGCAAAGAGCTCATTTACTTTAATTGTGCAATGATACCTTAATAGTATAACCTGGAATTTATATACCCATTGAGAAAACTTTTCTTTGTCCCTGGATAATAGAGGAATTTCGTATTTTGTGTAATATTCTAGTGAAATTATTTTACCAGAGGTTTTTAAGATGAGAAGGCATGAGTACAGTTTTATGTTAATACTAGTCCACCTGCTGGCTGAGACCAGGGCTTGTTTGCTGTGGATTCTAGTCTTTTTAGTTACTTTGATTGTATGTGTTCATCAGAGCATCTTGGAATTGCATCTTCATATAGGAAGACTTTAACTGGTAGGGATCTTATAAAAGCCAATAAATTTTCCTTTTCTAACACTATTGTCTTTTATTTATTAATAATGTCCTAGAAGAACATTATCTGAGTTTAATAAATGCAAAATAAAGTAGTTGTCTTGTATTGCCTTAACTAACAAGCTAAGTTTATCTAGCAGGCAGTCATAAAATGCAGGCATATAGCCTTAATCTAAACCAAAGTAATTAATGCAAAAAAAAATTACAATTTGCTTATAAAAATATATTGAACAATTATTCCATTAATTACAACTGCAGGTGTTTGCTTTTTTTTTTAAAAAAAGGAAATAATATAGCTAAAGCTAGTTAAAGACCCTTTGAATTTCCATGTAGCTTGACACTTCAACATTGTTCACATCTGAAAATGCACTGTAAATAATTAATCAGCTGCATATGTTAAGTCCTCTTAATAGATTCTGTATGTATCAAATATGGATCAAATTTTAATTTCTAATGTAAATTACAACTGGGAGTAATGAAGCTTGCAGAGTAATTAGCTCTTAAAACTGGAGGAAATCAATTGTACCTTCTGTCTCAGCTGTCCTCTTGGTAGAATAGGAAAACTTTGTCGCTGCAAGAAGCTATGCTTTCTTAATGTTTAAGAGTTATGGAATGGCTTTATGCAGAAAAAGAATTATGTCAAATACTTATTTTTTTTACCAAAATACACATGTGTGTGTGTGTTTTAAATGAGTTATAGGTGACAGTGGGAATTTTGCATTCTGGTAGGAAAGTTTTAGATGGCGTCTGAAACCCTGCTGTGGAGGAGTTTTACATTCAATGAATTTTGCTTCCATTCTATTGTAAGGTGCCCAGCAACTTGTAACTCTTTTTTGGTCAAATGGGTATGACTGGCATGTGAAGTCAGATGTAATGTAGTTATTAATGTACATATAACACCTACTTTGAAGTCCCAGCGTTTTTCTACATCAGTACAAGTGTAAAATTTATTTTACCTAAAATACAGATTTCCCCTTGAGCAGTAACTTTGTTCAGCATAGTCTCTTACTTTGCTTTTGAAATAAAGCTCCTCAAGTATAGATTTGTATTATGATTTATTATCCAGTTGCTTCCTGTAACTTTAAAAGCTACTCAAAGAGAATTTGTGTATGTGCTAGCTGTCAGATGTTTCAAAGGCGATCTAATGCCTTAAAAAACTGAGCTGGATATTATTTTGTGGTGGCAATCAGTGTGTTTATCCTGGCAGATGTGAAACCAGTATGTGCATATAATATTACATTCTCTTTGTAAGTGGTGAGAAGTGGCTGAGATGTCAGGTAATTTGATATGACTTTGAACTTTGTTGTTAGGAACAGGCCTGTTAACATAGCACTCCCTATGGATTGTTTTGAAGTGGAAATGTTTTAAAGGCAGTATTGTGAAGAACGGTAGTTATGAGCAAACAGTTGCCAGCTAAATTTCTTGCATGTTGTTGAGTTAGAATCTGTATTCCTGTGACGTGATTGCAGATTAAAGAGTTGGATGTGTTTGTCTAAATATGTCCACCTTCCTGTTGTATTAATTATAGCCATTACTGTGTCTATTGCAGAATGTTGCAGTAATAGTTCTGTATCCTCTTAAAAAGTGCAGTTTGTACACGGCAGGTTTAGAGCAGAGAACATATGGCACAAAGCAGTGCCATGTGTGGACATAGATATAACTGCGGACAAGTGATATTGTGGGCAGATGAGCTCTGTTGCTTGTCTTTTGTGTTGATGTATTGGATCCAAATGGTATAGGAAAGGTGGGGAGCTAGCTTGTGATGAATCATTCCTTCAGCATATCTTGCATGCAATTAGAGAATCTGAGATGAAGACAGAGATGAGTTGGAGCGGGAATCAGAAAAGAAAAATTGAATTTTTGATGTCTCTCAGTGCTTGCTGTACGCGTACTTTCCATACAGGTTAAGCAGACGTGAAGCAATTTTTATTGCCTCTATAGAGATGCCTGTGCAAGAGATATGGTCCGAATTGCCAAGAAACAGGTTTCTCCCATTTGTCTTTAGAGTCATGATTTTGATGTCATCTCTTCTGGTATAGGAAACCTGATGTTATAGTCTGTGGGTGAAAAAAATTGCAAGCTCTAAAAATGTCATGATTTACATATATAGGTGTATATATAGAGATACATCTTTGTTCCTAACTTTCTGACGGTCTCCATTCATTTTCCAAATAGTCAAGATCTAGCAGTCTCCTGTGAATTTATTGCTGTGTGCTGGCATTTACTTGTTATTGTAGTCAGCTGCTGTCTTGTTTCTGAGGATAGCTACTGGTCATATGCAGTGCACCAAGCTATGCTACCATTAATGAGCAGTTTTTGCAATAAAGGATCATAGAATAGTTCAAGTTGGAAGGAATGTGAGAATGTGTCTTGAGCAGCCTCCCACTCAAAATGGGCTCAGCTGTGAGGTCAGTCCAGGCTGCTCTGAGCCTGCCCCAGCTGGATCTTGAAAATCTCCAAGGATAGAGACTGGGCAACCTGTTTGTTCCACTGCTTGACTGTCTTCACGAGGAAGAACTATTTCCTTATATCCAGTCTGAACTGCTTGTTTCAGTTGAGTCCATTTTTTTTGTGTGTCTGATTTGCTTTAAAATCTGTTAAATGCATGCCATCTTTCAGTAACAGACTGCAAATCCACTGCAGTTCCATTTTAGTTTCTCTTTTGCAACTTTTAAGCAAGTTCCTTCCATGTATCTCACTGAAGTGACATACAGCTTCTCTCTCAGCAACATATGGACTGTATGGAGAAGTTAAAAGTTTAACAAATAACTCTTACAGCCCAACTCTGCAGTGGGAACGAAGCAGTCATTGCTGTTCTAGGGAGGTGGGGTTTATACTAGTAGGTTTAGCAGGTGTTTTCACTAATACACTTTTGCTCTTTTTCATAACCCTCATGAACTGGAACTTGGTTAGCAAAAGATGTGATGTTCAAAGGAAAAAGTATCTTAAATATTTTTGGAGTAGTCAGAACAATGACAAACGAATCCTGAACTAATCATACTATAAACTGTTTCTCCTCTGAATAATAACCTCTGACTGTGATGGACAGTTTTCATAGATTGCAATGAAAACAGAATTAAAGTTTATTTTTTGGTGTTTTCAAAAGTAGGTAGGTAATAATCTAATTTACAATTTATACTTATTTTTTGACTGAATATATAAAACCTTTCCTTATAAAAGAAAGAAGGTACTATCATATTTCAGCAAGTTTTGAAGGTATTGCATATTACTGTTAACATTGCTAATGATGCTTTTTTGGTTTAGTTTTTGGTCAAGAAGCTAATGATGCTCCATTTGTTGCATTTACAATTAGTTATTAAAGTGGTTCATAAGAGCAAATTAAGACAGAATTTGCTGATTATCAAATTACATCTCAGCTTCAGAAAACTCTATTATGTTTGATGTCTGCGGCTGGTGACTAGGAATCTATCAGTATTGCTGCCTCTTGGAGGGTAGTTTTTCTCTGTCTCCATGGACACAAATCCACAGTGAAGTGCTTTAGGAGCGTTACTGTTACCTGCTGGTGCGCTCTACTGAGTGCTTCCTAAGTGCAACTATTTGGTTTCTGAATCAGAGGGGTGGGTAGGCTGTGGCCCGCATTAAGTGGAGGAAGCTGGTCTGTGTGCAGAACCCATCATATAAATGAACTGTAACCTGTGTGAAATTCCTTTTTATGCTTCTCTTTGAACAGCTCTTGTGTTGATATGTGTTCTTTAACTGCTATTTTACTAGTGAGTTTGTAATTTAGTCACTGAGAAAGATTTCCCTTGTAGCTTGGAACAAGGGTTATAGAAAGTCAGATACATAGCTTTTTATTCACGTTGTGGCATTACCAAGAGTAGAGATACTTTCTGAAGCAAGAAATTATGCTGCCCCTTAGACGTGATTAAAAGCTCCTGGCTTTATATGGCTTGGAGCTGTTACTTGAAATAAGAATCATCTGCAAGGATAGCTTCTGTTGCTTCATCTCCGAAATTCAGAAATTTATAATCTACCTCCCATTCTTTCCCTCGCTTTCATTTTTTTACCCTCCTGTCTTCCTGTACTTAACACCCTTATTTGGGGGACCCCAGGCTTGTTTTAAATCCCATTGGACACAGTTTCACCACGTCTCTCTACTGGTTTATCAGTGAGTATGCTGTAAGTCTGGGTAAAGGTGTTCTATTAATTTTTAAAAGAAAAAATAAGAAGCCACATATTCATTTTTGTTTGCAGTAATTCAAAAGTTTTCTAGTTTTGTTCTATTATTTTTTCAGAAACTGTGATATATGATACTGAGAGAAAATAGTATCCAGTTGGAGATATAAATATTTTTTCCAAAGAGTTAAGACAGACAAGTATTTTCAGCAGTAGGAAATCAGTTGAGTGGAAATGAGTAAGAACTTGAGCTCACTGTCTGTGACAAGAATGCTTCTGCGGTTCTATACAAATTTTATTCTGAGGTGGAACCTTTGAAGCTACATATGGCTCTTTTTTTCATTCCAGGTTATTTTCATAAATATAACGAATCTTTGAAGTGTCTGCTCAGTGTTATTCACGCTGTTGCACTGTACTCTTTAGTTACATAGCACTGTACTAGTAGGTTGCTACTTAAGTCACTCAATGGCATGTATCAATTACTTTAAAAAAAAAAAAAAATCTTCTCTATCTTTTATTCCCAGACAGACAGTGCCTTTGTTGAAGTTATTTCAGATTTGTGCATCTTGTCATCCCAACTTTTCCTATAAACACCTCTGTCTTAAAAAGTCAGTGTACACATGAGATTGAAATGTAACTTGCTATTTGTGTCAGCTTCCTTAGATTTAAATAAGGATGAATGTATTCATAGCTCACACTCTCATTGGTTTGGTAGGCCTTTCATTAGTCTTTTCCTTGCCTGCATTCTTTTATGTGTTCTTAGAAGCGATGTTTCAAAATGATGCACGTAGAACAATTCTGTTGTTGTTTGTGTCTTATTTTCAGAAAGAATAATTTAATTAGTTTAGTATTTTTGTTACATTAAAATCCTATCACTAATTAAACACAGCTTTTTTCTAGGTGTTTTGTATGCAAAGTGAATAATTTGTCCCAAAGTGTTTGGGACAAGCTAAACAGCCTTCAGAATTTAACTAAAACAAACTATTAGGAATTTGTGGTTTCCGTACATGAGAAATATTGTTGACGTAGAAAAATACCACACAAGTGTAAGAGTATCCCTGAGGTGTGATTGGAAGTTCAACAATTCCACGTTGGAAGGGACTGTAGCTGTTTAAGCATATTGGGTTTCATTCTTTGGAGGAGGGTTTATTTGCAAGTAGGATTTGATTTACATTTGTTTTTCAGATAACTTGCTTTCTTTCAGAATGCAGGGACATTCTGCTTCCTGTGATTACAAAAGAACTGAAGGAATTACTGGAACAGAAGGATGATCAGCAGCTCCAGGTCCAAGAGAAGAAGTACTGTGTTGAATTACTCAATAGCATCCTGGAGGTTCTGAGCTGTCAAGACCCTGTAAGTATTCATGATGATGTAGATGGCCCAAATATGCAGTAAGCCTGAGCTGATTAGGTAGTAAATTATTGATGCTGATTAATCTCAGTTAAATTTTTAATACAAGTCAGTGGCAAATTGAACTTTTATCCTATTTTTCATAAACTTAAGTTAAAGGGCAGTTGAGGTATTAAAGGTGAAGTACTGAAATCCATGCTATCTTTTTTTATTTCTCAAATTTATATTCTTTAAATAGCTGCTGTAAAGCACCATACTATTATTAAAAGCAGTGAGGCTGCTGCCGTTTTGTCCTAGCAAATGTTTAGGCACTTTTAGTTTGGACTGGTAAAGTTCAATGGAACATACATACTGAAATTAATTAGAATATTACGACACCAAGCTGCATGGTGTGGTTGACACACCTGAGAGATGGGATACACCTGAGGGATGTGGACAAGCTCAAAAAGTCGGCCTGTGTGAACCTCATGAGGTTCAGCAAGGCCAAATGCAGAGTCCTGCACCTGGGTCAGGCCATGCCCAGTATCAGTACAGGCTTGGGAATAAAGGGATTGCGAGCAGTCCTGGTGAGAAGGGCTTGAGGTTACTGATGGATGAAAAGCAGGACATGAGCTGACAATGTGCACTTGCAGCCCTGAAAGCCAATCGTATCCTGGGCTGCATCAAAAGTAGCATGAGCAGCAGGGCGAGGGAGGTGACTCTGCCCCTCAGCTCCGCTCTGGTGAGACCCCACCTGTCAAGTTCTGGGGCCTCAGCATAAGAAAGACATGGACCTGTTGGAGCAGGTCCAGAGAAGGCCACAGAAATGCTCAGGTTATGATTTTTGCTTTCAGCAAGGTCTGTGTAAAACAGATTACTCTTCACTGTAGTTCACTGAGTCTGTAGTTTCTTTCTCAGGCTCCTGAAGTTTTGGAGTGCTTTCTCATTTGAGAGGATATTGAAATGATTTGAGTCCCTCACTTATTAATGACTGTTAGGTTATTTGATGAATTTTCATGATAATTTGAAGAATTTATTCTGAGAAAACCTCATAATTAATTACATGAGGAAAGCTGTAATTTCTCCTATGAATACGTCCTGATTTCTCCTAAGCTATAGTTTTCTCATACATGTGTTCAAACTTTGCAGGCTTTGGATGAAGACCAGTTGTCATTTTAGTTGCTTTTCTCTATGGGTCCTTAGATAATTTTCTACTACTGAAATCATTACAGCGTGTTAGTTGGTTTCATAAAAAATTTTGAGTTTGAAACTGAAGAGGTTTGTCTGTTTGCACAGGGCAAGCCTCATGTCTATTCTGAGTTATTTTCCTTATTGATTTAGACATAGAGGGATCGATATCAGGTAATTCTTAAGAGGTATTAGAACATTTGAATTTCAAATAGAAATTGTAAGGGAAACGGTGAAAGCATAACAAGGTGAAGAGTAAAGTTACAAGTTTATAGGGCTATAATGTAGAGTAAACCAGTTTCAGTACTGTATACTTTAAAAGGTGAAAAACAGTCGTAAAGCAAGATGGATGAATATTTTATGCATGTGTACCACATAAATTTAGTTTATTTATTTTCAAACTTAACAGTTGCAGTAAAAGTAGCTGATATGCTAAAGACTTGTTAGCACCTACTGAAAACATGGGTTTGTAGCTCACATTTGCTTGAGCAAGAGCAGTGCTGTATGCTCAACAGCATGAAGAAATTGAATTCGTTTTGCTTGATATACATATATGTAGCCCCATGAAGTCTGGAGGCTATTTTGTAGATTCTAATTTGTCCAGTTGCCAAGAGTAGGAACTGATATATCCAGAATGATGTAGAAACATGAGGGGCTGTTTTCCATGGAAGAAACACCTGAAAATGTAGGATTTTGTTAAAAGGCTTCCTATTTTATTTATTCTTCAAATTCCTGTTTCTGAAGAAAAACAACCCTTTCAACTTGTGTCATATTCATATTGTAAGTGTGACTGTTGGCACAAAACCAGTTACTAAGTAGAGTTCTTGCTTATAAATACTTTTGTTCATTTTTGGTAAGTCTTGTAAGTTTCCATCTTGAGGGAAAAAAAAACATTTGAAAGTGTGGATAGATTTATTTTTTTAACATTTTTTCCCCCTCAATATTGGTAAAAAGAAAGCTTGAGGGGCCTATATCTGAACTGCTACATCTCCTATAGAAATGTCTATAGAAAAAAGGTTTAAATGTTATGCAAAGAAAGAAGAAAAACAAGTGTTTGATTCAATAAATTCCATGTTTGAGAGATTTGTAACTGCTGGTTTTGGACAGTTCGGCAAATGCCTTAATGTACGTATGCCTCGAGGACTTAAAAAGGAATAATTAGACAAATACTTCAGATTTCATTTGGGAACATTTTTGTTGAAAACTACTTGGTTAGCATTATGCTGCTGAGAGCTTTTGAAAAGCTCTTAATTTTTTTTCCTTCAGATGTCCTCCCTTCATATGGAGCAAATTCTTAGCTGTATTTAAAATCACATGCATTTTATCATTGAGGAGAATGTTATCTTTAATAATAGGAAATTTTGTTGGGTGTTACTTTTTACTGAACATTATGATGTGTGTGGTTAAACACAGCTAGGGACCAAAGGTTTAATGGGTGATTGTACTCTTCACAGGTTTGGACTTCGTTCTTTTAACAATCCTATCAAAATTATGTAATTTGTCTAGAGTGGTGTTTTTTAAAAGGATATAATGCGTTCTGTGCTTTTACTCCTATTGAAGGAGGTAGGCAGGCAAACCTTTTTGCCTTATGACAAACTGGCTTTTTAAGCAACACGTAACCCATCGTGTCAGGAAAATTGCTGAGAATTTTAAACAGATGCATTTTAAAAAAAAATAACCACATTGACACAAATGGCGTTTCTTCAATAGCTTCTTTTAAGGAAAGTAACCTGTAAACTGGAAATTCTCTGAGATGTTTGGGTGGCTGTTATGTACAAATACAAGTATCGACAGTTTGCATTAAATACTGATTAATTTGTAATATAAGTAGGAAAGTCCCTTGTAATAAGTTTAAATCCAGTAGCGGTATCAGCATACGATGACCCATCCGGAGGCATCATATTAATGAGTATAAGAGTATAAGAAACATCTACAATAGCTGGAACATTAACAAAAGAGCTAGATGCTTCCATTGAGAAAAATGCATACCCTGGCATGCCTTCTGGCAATGCAATTGCTCATCAGATACAATATGGATGTTAGAATATATTAAGGTATATGTCATTAAATGTAAGACTGTTTTTTTTAACTACAACAACAAATGCTTGATTATCACTAGTAGTTTTTTTTTCTTTCCTTGACAGAGAAGCCATGGTTCACGGTCTCATTAATTTTTTTTCAGCTATGCTAAACACTGGTCCTGCTTTAGTCCTAAAAATCTGCTTTTGAGATGACTTATCTGAAGGAGAAAAAAAGACCAAAGGCAGGGAACACCTTCAATACAGCAGTATGTAAGGCATGAGACAGTAATTTGTCTTTAAGAGACAGTGTAGATTTCTCTTCAGTGCAACGTAAATGTTTGCTTTCCAGCTAAAGTGAAAAATGTTGTTTCAAGGATATACACTCATACAGGCAAAGGGAAAAGGTTCACTATTTGACTGGATTATTCTGATAGTAGCATGTAGGTGGCCTCCTTCACAATGCCTTTATTAAGTGTAATCTAGATAAGGAGAATTGTTCTGGTAATTAACCAAATTATTTCTTATGGGGTTGCACTTGAACCTTAAGATTAACATAGTGTGCTATTGGACAATTCATTTCCTGCATCTCTTAACATCTTTCTAAGAAAATGTATGATTTGACCTGCTGGAGGAGAAAACTTGAGCCATTAGCAGCAGACTTGCTTTACAATATTAATTGTAAGCTGTTTACCAAAGTCCTGTCCATATTTCTTCCATTTTTCCATCTCAATAGAAAAGTCTGGGTTCGGATTAGTATTTAAAACTTTTTGTAAATTTAACTTTGATATTTTTGCATTGGAATTATTCTGTGAAAATCACCAGAAGCAGAATATACACAAAGGACAGAAAAGGAGCAGTAGTAGTTCTTCTTTGTTTTGCATGGGCAAAATTTATATTGTGAGGTGTTCTTTGAAATCATCACAGAGTTTATGAAGAATGTATTTTCTTTGTCAAAAAAAAGCTATTGTGATATTACTGGCTCTGCTCTACTGTTTGGCAAGGGGGAACATGTGAATCATCAGGTCCTTGTGTTCAAATAGCTGCTGTCTGGCTGCTGGGTCCTGCAGGTAGGAAGTACATTAAGAACACTGCTTTATGGTAAGGACTTTATTTCTATGGCTAGGCACTCATTGTTAGGCATCTAGGTGAGATGCTTATGTTCGATTTTTAAATTGCCTCTGCAGCAGACAACTTTTGGCCATTAGATGACATTATTTTGACTGAATCATGTCTAAAATTAGCTTCATAGTTTGAAACACTCTGTGCTTTCAGCACCTGTGAAATACAGATAAAGCTCAGAACTGCGAGTTGTTGATGAATGTTGCAGTGAGATCTGTGACTTTTTGTTATAATTTGTTATAATTAAGAACACTTTGTTCTCCCCCTTTGCAACAACTTTGATGTGTGCAGTCTGACAGCCCTTCATAAGGTGTCATTATCTCTAATCTGACATACATTCTATAGTTTAATATTTACTGTATCAGAACAAGTTTTTATTTATTGTGCTTGGATGATTAAATGTAATGGTGAATTCTTTCTCTTGGAATCTAAAATCTTGGTTGAGACCACAAGTGGAAGTGAGATGTATAATCTTTTCCTGGTCCTGTGCACAGTCAGTAATTGGCAGCAGCTGCATTTTAAGCTGTTGTGATATTAGCAAACAAGCCTGGATGCATTTTAGAACTGTAAGGAAACTTGTAAAGCATTTGCCTAACTTATGGCAGATCTTAAGACTTTAGCAAAAAAAATTTCAAAGGAATTTTGGCAAGGAACCTGCATATTCTTTTAGGTCCAGTTACCTTAAGTTGTTTTGCAGACAATTTTCAGCCAGAATAATGTGTGATTATGAATTATGTGATTTAAAAAAAAAATCTTTGGCCTTTTATATGTGCTCTTTTTTGTGTGTGTGTCAGAGGAAGAACACAAAGTTGTAGATCTGGATGCATAAGAGAGCGAGCATACTGGATATGGTGGGTATAGAGTATGTCTTCTTTACGGCAGCCCATACGGTGGTGTGTTTTAGATTTGTGACCAAAATAGTGTTGATAACACACCAATGAACACTTTGGTTATGGCTGAACAGTGCTTGCACAGTGTCAAGGCCGCCTCTGCTTCTTGCTCTGCCCCATGCCAGGGAGCAGGTTAGAATTGGGCAAGAGGTTGAGAGGGGAGACAGCTGGAAAGCTGAAATGAAGCCTGAAGAAGAGGATATCTCGAGCACAGGTTGTGTAATACTGTAATTTTGAAGGAGCCATTCAGTTAGTCCGTGTTTGTCACTGTCCAAATAAATGAGCATTCTGAAGTGCATGGTTGACTCTGACACAACAGAATTACTTGAATTTTTGTCCCTGCTGTGTAGAAGTTTAAGTAGAACATGAAACGTAAATCAAACACTAACTGCTATTACCCTGCACAGATATATTTTTAAAAGAGGTAAATTTTGTTTGGTTTAGTTTGTCTATTAACTAATTTGTGTGTGCCAGTGTGTGCCATCCATCCCATCAATGGATGTGAAGGCATTTGAGTTCTGTGAGAGAACTTCCTACTGCGGACCTGCTTACCCACTCTGAGCTGTGATTGCTACATGCCTTGGTCACCTAGCAAACCCCTTTCAACAGGGAAAACAAGTGTACAGTTTTGATAGTAATTTTCCATTACATGGAATAATACAACTCATACTTTCCAGGGGAGCATTTATATATGGTACAAACTGTTAATTTTGCTTCTGAAATGTCTTATATTTAACCAAATGTTAAATGGTGGGTTTTCTAGGCTTCACTAAAACCCAGATGTCAGATGAAGTGAAATATAACAAAGTGCATGTTACAGTGGGTTACTATGTTGTCTTCTGAAGCTAGCAGCTCTTAGTTAAAATAAAAGCTGAAATCTTGTGTACAGGCAGTGTGTGAAAATGCTATTTTTTTAAAGAATATCAGTATTGAATGCTTAATTTTTTCTTGGATTACCAAGACAAAAGGTCTTGGTTTCATAAAGAAATCATTTTAATTCATTTGCTAACTTTTCTCTGAATATTCAAAGGCTTAGCAGAAAATAACTTTTGCATGCCTAAGTGTATGTTATATTTTTTCCAGGACAGGTGTGGTATGTGCTACTTGTGAATTCAGAATAGAGCTCATCTTTAATAATAGAGTCATGGCTAAATGTTAAAACTATAATGTAAAGTTCTGAAATGTTGCTAATAATGGTATAGCACGTCCTGAAATGTGGAAGGAAGTGAAGTTAGATTATAAAGGGCCTCCTGAATTAAAAAAAGGCAAGCTAATGATTAAGTGACTTCCCTGTGCCCAAGGAAGGTGTGTGAAGATGCTACTACATAGGTTCATGATTTTTGGCTCTTGATTTTATTTCATTATAGTGGTAATCAATATTATAAGCACAGCTATGAATAATGAATATATCTTGAATTGTAACGGAGTTCAAATCGTAGACTCATAGACTATTTCTTGCAGAGCTGCAGACAGCAATTCCAGCTGAGCTGCCAGTTTCTCTCTCTACATT
This sequence comes from Gallinago undulata, assembly GCA_026546715.1. Classification (NCBI taxonomy): domain Eukaryota; kingdom Metazoa; phylum Chordata; class Aves; order Charadriiformes; family Scolopacidae; genus Gallinago; species Gallinago undulata. The sequence continues at coordinate 32,835,970 of JAOTQQ010000052.1, read as the reverse complement.
GGCTATGGTAGCTGCATGGAAGGAGTTCTGATCAGAAAGCTGTTTGAGTGTTGCAGTTCTTATAGTGAGACATAGTACCTTTCCTGGGTGAAAAGAAAATATGCTCTGCAAACTATGTGATACGAGATCTGGTGCTTTAGAGACTGTTGTCAGAAGGTTGCCACTGTTATAGCAAATGGCTTTGCATGGCTTCAAATGAATACTAAGAACTATTAGCAAAAAAAAATCTATACCATGTTTACTTTGTTTAATGTGGCTTAACCTTTAAGGGTGCTTTTTTTCCCCCTACTAATGCAGATATTACCAAAACAGCCTATGCAGTCAAGGCAAGGGATGTGTTATGGCACAAGTGTACCACTACATTCATGTGGTTCATTGTGGGGTGTCCGATGAATCTGTTGTACCTGGCTTGGGGAGCTTACACAGAGTGAGATATGGTCTCATGCTGTGGTTCCGACATCACCATTATGCATATGGCTTGGCTTTCTGAAGGCAAACAGATGAGAAACATGCTGGGGGACCTGAAATTGGTGTGACCCAAAAATTGATCATGAATCTAATGTCTTAATTTCTATCACTGTCAAGGAGCTTCAAGTTTATCTTTCTCTGAAACTGATCTAGTTTGTATGAAACAAAACGACTGGGAAGCAGCACATGGTAAATGGAAAGGATCAAGGATTCGCTTCAAAATTGTTCTGAACCCAATTGTTGAAATAGGCATAGCCATAAAACTTTTAGGGGCTTGATTTATGCTTAAGATGAAGGTATACATAATTGCTGTGTTTAATTTTTGTAGTCATGGGGAGGAGGTTACACAAATAATGCAGTTTCTGGTTTTGGTGCTTGTATTTTCCAATTCATAAACAATAAAAAATGGAAAATTCTGCAGCAGGCTGTATAATTGTATAAATCTATTGTACTCTAGGTTGCTCCACCTCTTCTCTACTGCTGTGTTAACTGGGAGCATAATAAAATTATGTATTTTATGGCAGGTGGCTTGCCATAGGTCTCTGCTCTCCTAGGATTCATTCTTACAGCAGTTGAGAATATTTGTTTGAAACAAAATGCTAAATTTTGATTGGTACCTCAATGTGCAAGGGTAACAAATCTTCTACACTTGAAAGCAAACATAGAAATTGTTTAAACAAAGGGATACTCTGGAATAAGAGATGGCAGTCTACTTTTGGACAGAAGTGCACAATCATAAAATCTATTGCTATAATCGAAGTTCAAGAAGAATATACAAAATTGTTTGAAAACAAAATTAAACTGTCTAGACCTCTGTAAATAAAAAAAAATAATCTTTGTAGTCAGTGAATATTTGCTATTGAGCTGCAAAGATAGCGAAAACTTGGCACTGCCAGGAGGTGGGTCTGTAGTGCAGTCTCAGTCAGCCAGACTGACTGGTTCTTTGGCAATGGGGCCAAAGAGTAGACCATCTTTAGTTTGTGCCCTCACAGAGCAGCAAAGTGAAATTAAGATTACTTTCTACTTTAATAATTATTACTTTGTGACTGCAAGCTAAGAATATTACCAAGCTCCAGACTACCCTGAGAGCTACGATACAATTTGCCTCAATGTGTTGCCTTTAAAGTATAGGCTACTCAGTTACCAGGAAAACAGGAGTCTCTTGAGTGAGGGATGGGAAGTGACTGCTTGAACCTAAAACCAGTTAGGGCGTAGAAAGAGCTAAAATTGGACTGTGCCCCTTGAAATGAGTATTCTGCTGAAATTGCTGAAACTAAGGAGCAGTGTGAGCAAGAAGAATTAGTATAATTCTTTCAATAGGTTGATTATATTATACAACTTAACTGTCAAGATGGAAATAATTGGGTTTTTCTTTTTTTTACAAGAGATGTGAATTTAATGCCAAAACTGTTATTTTCATTTACAGGCATCAACTTATCACCATATTCAAGAAATAATGGTACAGCTATTACGCACTGTGAACCGAACTGTTATTACAATGGGACGAGATGATCCCTTAATTGTGAGTAATATTTTAATGTTTTTTAAATGCTTTGAAAGTAATTTTATAGTTATCCTGAAAATGCAAATACAGTTTTTGTGGAGCTCTTGTTAATGGACTTTTTTAGATTTAAAATAAAAGGTCTAAAGCTTTACTCTTTTTTTCATTCAGCTGTGCCAATGTAGTGTCTTTTGAAGTGTAGTCAAATACTGTGAGATTTGTGCATTCTTTCAAAAAACAAACATTAAATATAAAGTTAATTTCTGTCTGCAAAAAGAATGTTGTACAAACTGCATAAAGGGGTCACTTTAACACATTGAAAATAGTGTTTCTACTGATCTAAAATGGAAGTGTCTGAGTAAAACTTAAAAAAAAAAAAAGAGAGAGAAAAAAAGTGCTATTCTGAATACCTTATATAGATATTTGGTGGATGCTCTGTTTCTCCCAATTTTGCCACTTGCTTTAGTATTTGGTGGAGTTGAGTTGCCATGGAACAGCTGCCATTCTGTTCTGGAGGTGGAAGATGATGTCCAGGGAAGTGGGCGATATTGCCCAGGAACAATATCTGGGAACATGCTGGCACAGAGCACTCACCTGAGATTGTTGTGGAGATCACATGGTTTGAGAGTACATTCAAGGGCAGATTCTGCAATTCACCCGCATTTCTGTACTTGCAAAGAAAGCACTGTGTGAGTGTCATGGATGATGTAATCAGTCTGTTAAGGATTATGTCTGGGTACCATAAACAGTCATGAAGAAGCAAAATGAAACTCTAGTAAAGCTGCAAAGAGGATCCTTATCATTAGGAAACATTAGGAAACAAGCTGGTTACAGTCAACTGAAACAGCTTGGAAAAGCCATTTGTTATTCTTTTTCATTTTTTTCCTCTCATCTACTGGAATTTGTTCAACTGTTCTTACCTAAAAAAATAGAATCCTGAATTTTGAAATCCAGATCTCTGCTAATAATGCCCAGCTATGCATATGTGTATATTTAGACGTTTTTCAAGGCAGAATCCAAGTAAGTTACAGAAAGTTTTCTGGAGCTGAGGCAAGATCTCTCAACAAAGTGGGCTTTCTACATGTGAAGAAATTATTTATAATGAACAAAACAGTCTTTTCAGAAAGAGCTGGCAAAGTAAGCTCAACACATGCTCCATGTGCTACCTTTAGTGCACTCAGTTAATTTGCAGGTTTGCTTTAGATGCTCTTGAGGGAGCCAAACGTGCTGAAAGCCTGAATGCTTAATATTTTATAAATGAAGTGGTCAGGAATTGTGGCCTTCTGCAGAATTCTTAGATGAGCTAAAGTTGCTAGAAGTGTGGTGACCTCTGCAAATACAGGTGAGACGTATACAATAGCTGTAGTCAGACTACGTAGCTGATGTTGCATGGATATGAGTGACATTTCAAATTTGGACTACGTCTGTTATTCACTTCTGGGAGAACAGAAGGTTGCTATTTAGATACTTAAATCTGTTACTGTGTTTCTGAAGATTGCTAGTGTTTTTATTACATTCTGCTGTGTAATTTCCTAGAATTTGAAAACTGTGTGAAAAACAACTCTAACAGTATAGTTACAAGGCAATGGTTACAATTTACAAGACCTTAGAAGATGAAAGGTCTTGCACCTGATAGAGTACTGGATTTTATTTACCTTAATTTTCTTCTTGCTTTCTGGCAGGGATAAGCAGGTTAATGTTCATAGTCGTGTCCTTTTCACAATCTTCTATCTTGGAGGCAGAGGAGAAGTTAAAAGGATTTTTGGGTTACAGTTGTCTGTATCTTTTCTTGCTGCAGTGCCAGTAGAATCCAAGGGGAAGTGCTGCCTTTTGCTCAGCTGGTAGCACCAGTGTGCTGTGAGCTCAGCTCCTGTAATTACTGGAAACAGGCAGGCTTAAGAAGGACATAATCCCTTCCGGAGAAAGTGTTGGTGATGGAAAAGTAATTTGGCTCTCTGCAACTGCTGCAGAGAAGACTTATTTAAATACCACTCTTGCCTTCATTATGATGTTTTGGCAATTGCAGGCTTTAACAACTGCTTGGTTATTTTCACTATTACAAAAAAAAAAAGGCAAAAAACCAGAAAAGCTTTGACTGTTTATCATTGTAGAAGTGCTTCTAAACTTGTAATATAGAGGACAAGTTTATTGTCTGAAACTGGCTATTCAAGCTTTATCTTGAATACTTTATGAAACTTTGATTTTTAGTAAAAGGGCATTGTGATGTAGTGAAATCCTACTACAGTAATTAGAGAAGTAAAATGTATAGAAGTATGTAGAATAGAGAAGTACTTGTTTTCGGTACTGGTTTGGATAGGTAAACAAAAGTGTAATAAATCCACCATAAGCACTTAAAGCTTTTCTTTGGTACAACCAAACTTGGTTCTGTTCACAGTATCTGTTTAGCATGATGAAGAGATGTCCTGCTGTCATGCTACACAGAAAAGCTTTTAGATAATATTTATGTAAGATAATGTCCAAATAAAGACTTTGCTGAATACAATGTGCTCTGTTAACCAAAGCTACTCTGCATAACATACTTCTGCAAAAATCCATATTCTTTAGGGAAATAATGACCAAGAAAGCATTTTACAGATCTGCACTGGTTGGAGAATATGATATATTCAAATATATGCACAGTCTAGCTAAAAGTTACAGCTTTTTTATTCAGTAATCAAATTGAAATCTTTTCTTTACCTAGAAAAACTGCAAATGATTCAGTGAAAGACCTATTTATTCATTTCCCATTCAATTTCCTTTTCCAAAGAGCAATTGTTGGTTTCCTTTGTAATCTGTTCTTTGTTATTAATTGACTCCTGAAATCTAAGAAAAATATCTCATTTTATTGCAAAAGATAAAATCACATTTAAAGAACCTAGAAATTTACAAAACATACATTAGATAGTACATTTCATTAGGAAGTTGTTTTTTATCTAGGCTAGCATTATTACTCAGAATTGTGACCTTTTCAAAAGAGCTATAGTGCACAAAACTATAAAAAGTCCTACATGAGCTGCTGTTACATGATCAAGAGAAATTGGTATTTTATTCGTACATTTTAAAGGAAGTTAGGTTGACTCCTGAAAACAGCAATTTCAAATACAGTGATTTTGGAATATGCCATGTTCTGTGCAAAGTTTTATAAATAGCATATTGCAGTTGTCATTTAAATATGTCTTTCAGAGAAGCCTACAATATTTTATATGCAAGTGCTGTCAAGTAGCTGTGGCTTTGGGGTTTTTTGTTCTTGGTTTGTGGCTTCTTTATGGGTTTTAAAATCTTATTTAAGGGCATGTTTGTGTGTATTTCTAACATTTCTTCCCTACTCTGGGAGTAATTTCTAATGCTTTTCCAATCTCGACACCATAAGCTGCATAATGTTTCTCTGGTAATTCTTTTATTTCTCATATGAATTAATAATTACTATAACAGTTAAAAAAAATAAACAATAAAAAGCAATGCTTACATATTATATTTTCACACACTTTAGATTCTCCAATAATGTTACAATGCTATTAATTTTTAGTTATTTTGTGCTGCTTGGATAGAAATGTTTATATTTAATCTAAACAAAACATACAGCAACTAAGCAGTCTTACCCTCTTGCTGTGGTTGATGCATACCATGACTGACACTTTCCCACTGTCACCTTTAATGTTACTAATAGCCTTTTGCTCCAATATTGTCTTTAAAATTTTATGTAGAAAGCCTATTGCGTGTGATATACTGTGGGGAAATCTGGGTATAACTTCTTGCATTTAGTAGGTGTGGTTTTATTGTGAAACTATGATGCTTATTCTTTTGTAGGCATACTTTATTTTCAGTTAAATTACTGCAAGGTTTTGTTGTCAGTAGTCTGAACCTCTGCAAGAAGAATGAGAGAGTTCTGTCTGTGTTTCAGATAGGCCTTCTGTTTGGACTATATGCATATATTTTAGAATTTGGTTGTCTGTTGCTACTAATACTGATTGAAAAAAATCTCCTTTGTTGTACTGAAGTTGAGAATTCTAGGAGCAACCTTACTGAAGGACAGTGCTTTAGCAGCACTGAAATTTTATATTTTCTTCCAAGGAAAACAGATGCCTTGACGGGGGTGGATATTAAAACTCTGAACAGAGGCAGGCCGAAAGACAAGTAGATGTTCTTAAATTGCAGTGTTGGGAGCTGAGAGTTGGTTGGCCTAGATACCTTTAGTACTGGTGAGTGTGCGTATGTTAAAAAGAGAATTTCATATCCACATATGAATAATCTATACTTTACTGTTGGAGAATTGAAAAACAAGCATCTGAGAAATATGGGAAAAAAAGGCTAATTTTGACTGGGAGATTAAGGATTAAAAATTGTCTACAGTTTGGAGTTCCATCAAGATCAGACATTAAAATATAAAACTTCTAACCATTTTAATCAGCATATTTCAGTTTTTTAGAAGTATTGATGCTCGTTCAGGTCATAAGAAGGGCTTAGAGCTTACTTACATCTATCTTTGGTTGAACTTTCTTAAATTAAACAGAGTATTTATGTTCTTGTTTAGTTTTACTGGTCCCAGGAATTGATTGGTGTTATGGAGTGAACCAAAATGCCATGGTTTGTTTAAATTGAATAATCTGGATTGTTTGAAAATGTATTTAAGACATCATGTTCATTATGTATGCAAAACTAAAATCAGACAGCTTAAAATGAGCTTTTTTGTGCTTATTAACAAAAAGACAAAATACTGTTTTCATATAATAACAAGTTAGTGAAAATGAGTTTGTTACAGAAAAAAATTCTTGGGTTTGCTAGTGAAATGTCTGTTGGTGTTGCTTATTATTATACCTTTGCCTCAGAGGAAGTTAATCTTAGAACATTATTTTAATATGCAAGAACCATTTATAGGCAGGTAAATCCTTCATTATATCAATTTTAGAGACTAATGCAAACTAGGAATGCTGTTGGCATACCAGCATAAAAGGATGTGTATTTGAGTGTAATATAATGGCATGTTCTGATATAATAATTTAATTCTTAATTTTGTTATTCTCACAAATTATTATTGAGGAGCTTTTCTGTCTCAATAAAGGCATCCTTCTTGCTAGTAAAAATTCTAAAATAATGATAATTTTGTGCATGTACTTTCTGTACTGGCTGAACTTAACATGGAAATGTTTTCTAAAGCTTTAAGTTCTTTAGAATTTGGATAAATTAAGCCATGTCACATAACATACTCTTTTCTAACTGAAGACTAGTTTTATCAAAAAAACTTAGTTCCTCCAGACAAAATTGTTCTGTGCAAAATTATTTTTAATGTGTTTTCAAATGTGTAATTAACCCTAAGAATTCAAGGAACACAGAAGTTTACAAAAGTGTACAGACATTTTTAAATAACATTGCACAATTAATACAGTATGATTTAGAAAAATAGGATCCAGGGGTTAATCTATTGAATACCCTGGCACCATTTGAACTAATTAACCAGAGAGACTTCTAAGGAAAGGTCTGCAATACATTCCACTAAACATAAAATATATTAATTGAGCTTTACAGTGTGCCCTTTAAACTTGCTTTGGAAAACCTTTTCCTCTCTGCCCACCGTATGAAAGGTGACCATGTTTTCATGAGCAAAATAAGAGTATCAGCAACCCTAAGTTAGGTTACTTTGGCAGACCCCGTGCTAGCTGGTAACTTGACTGGTTTGGAAGGAAAGAAATAGGTACATTGACATCTGATAAAATCTTTTCTCCATATATAATTTTTTTTATATAATACAGATAAGTTAATTGAATTCTTTTTTATGATTAATTTTGCATCATGTATCAACTTATTAAATCCTAAGGCCAGAAATCCACATCTTGGTATATTTTGGTGTATTGATAGAGATCTTGAATGGACAAACAGGGCAAGCGGTTTAGCAACACAGTAGCCAAAGTGGTTTTTTCCCCCCTCTATTCAGCAATTGCGTGATGACATCTGAGGCTTTGTGTCCAGCTTTTGGCTTCCAGGTAGATGAAAGACATCAGCTCCCTGGAGGGAGACCACCAAGATGACTGTGGGCTGCAGCTCATAACATCTGAAGAGAGGCAGTGAAAATTGGATTTGTTCCGTCTTTAACAAGTGAAGGCTGAGGAGAGAGGTCTTATTATCTGTCTAATTCTTCTTGAAGTTGTATTTGCATAGGGTAGAGCATAATGGACACAAGTTAGAACATAGGAAACTCAGATTAGATGTTAAGAAAAAATTTGGAATGGCTTGTCCAAAGGGATTAGGGATTCTTGTCTTTGGACATACTCAGCGCTCAAACTCACCTCATTGGACCTCGCTTGAGTAGGGGGTTAATACTAGAATTACCGAGAAACACTCTTGTTTTATGATTCTCTCGTTCTTTACAGAGAAGTCTATTGAATGGTTGAAACTTCTAAATGGTTGCTTTTTAAATTGAACCAATAAAAGGACAGACTAAAACTTACCCTGAAATTTTTTTTTTTTTGTTAAATGTTAGGTGAGAGCAACAAAAATATTTCAGTTTGGATGTGAAAGAATTGTAATTGACTCCTTCGAGAAGAGATTTGTTTGAACAATGTAGATTCCTCTAAATTTGTTCTTCATCATGTCATCTGTTTAAAGATCAATGAAGTTCTTTCTTTTTAGTCCATGTTGCTTATTAAAAGGAAATCAAGACTGTGACACCCTTAGTGTTGTCTACCACTGGTTTTTGAAGTAGAGATTTAAACCTTGGTATTTTTGCAAAGTCAAAAAAAAATTCTTTACAAAGCATATGAAAGTGTCTGTGGAAAAAATGAGAAAGCTTCCTTTTGAAAGAAACATTTTCTTTTTGAAAATAGTATCTTCATGCACCTTTAATCAGTGAGATGATTTAACTAAATTCAATTCTTTTGATTTTTCAGATACTCTAATTAAATCTTCTTTAGCTTTGTGATTTCGTAATAGCACCTTTTCAGGTGTGTGCTCTCAAACCTCTTTCTGTTCTAGTGTCTTTTGAAATGTAAAAGGATCCATAAAGAAGTCAAATCCACCAGAAGCATTTTCTTTTCACCTTTTTTGGTTTTCTTCTTAACTCCTTTTTCTCGGGAGCTGGATGATCGGGTGGTAGCTTCTGAGGGGAAGCTGAAGCTGGATTTTCCTCTGCGTGGTCCAGTGTTTTCAAAATCTGATGAAATCTTCCTTCTTGTTGTCTGAAGTCATATTCTACACTAAGGAAAAATGAAGACATTTAAGCTAATAAGTTGAGAAATTCCCTCTTTAAAAAACATGTGCAATATTATAACACAAGGTTATAAGATGCTGCTTTTAAAAGTAAGCTAATCTCTCCATATTCTCTGAGGCAAACCTTTTTCTTTCTGTGAGTTAAGAATTCCAGCATTGTGCCCAGAGCAATGGGACAAAAAATGAGGGGGAGGGCGGAGGAAAGAAAATATACTAGGATGACCTTTCAATGCATTTTATTCAATCCTCAGATTTTGATACTGTATCTAACTGAATCACAGGCTTGGCATGGACTCAAAACTCTCACATCCTTAACTTTGTTAAATGGGAATGTCTCCCACTAGGAGACCTGCTAGGACTAAAAATATATAAAATTAAGCAAATAGGTAAGTCTTTGAGACAAATGGTATTAGTTAACAGGAAAGTAGAACATAACTAATTTTCTCCATTGAAACCCATAATTCTTGATGTTGAATGAGAGCCAGGAAGTTAATTAGATAAAAGAAGATATGTGCACAGAAATAAAAGGTTCAAAAGAACCAGTGTGGATGGCTGGCAAACTGAAGACTTACAGCATTTGAAACGTGTAGGGCTTCCAGAGCACAGTACTACAGAGCTTTTGGTCATAAGACTTTAACATAAACTGCAGTTTAAATTTGGAGTAACTTACACTCAAATTGCACTCTCATGAAATAATAACAAATAAACATTTACTGAAGTGAGAAGTGTGGGAGGTTTGTTTTTGTTTTGCATGTAAACATGAACTGTAGCTATGGCTTACTGGCGTTTGGAGAATTGAGTGTTTATCTTTTCCAAGATCTAAATTTATTACAGAAATTCTAGCTTAAAAAATCTAACGCACAAAGGGAATTTCATTATCAGAAATGGCATCAAAGCTTTTTGAAGCATGCTCGTGATAATAATGCTGTGAAATGTTAGTGGGAAATTTCCATGTGAATTCTGACAAGTACCTCTTTCAGATAACACCAATATTAATTGTTTTCTACTCGGGAAAAGAAACCACCTCACACATACTACTGGGGCTTTTGTTAAACACTGGATTAATAATAACTGAGACCTTTCATAGCTGTGAGCCAAACATTGTATTGTACATTTGTGGGAGAGATACAGACAATACAAAATTGGGTGAAGAAGCGAAGTACCTGTAAATGATGCATGCGGTGTTCTGGCAGGTGCTGCAGTTGTTGAGGTCTTGCCCGGTGTGATAGAAGTTACGCCTGTAATAGAAGGTAGTTCATGTAATGTGTATTTATAGAAACATTAACCGATCTGTGAATCTTTCATGAATAAAAGTAATTCTGTTTACCGCTTCTGTTATCCTTACTAAAAATCCTAGTGTCAAATTCGAAATTAGAAGGTTGCTCTAAAAAAGCCCAAAAGCTATGTTGATTCCTGTTTTTGTCTTTCATCTTTCCCACTTCATGCTGTTAAGATTCTAAGCACACTTTTAAGTATTTGAATATCTGTACTTTTGGTGAATTTATCTGATCTCTACTTTTATTCTTCTCATTTTTCCCCTTTTCATGTTTCCTCAGTTGAGTATAAAAAAGTCAGAATTTTACTGCTGATTATATACAACTTTGGAGTATTGAGAAAATAAAGAGAAGTGACTTTCATATTTAACACCAACCAGAGTTGAATTATTTTTGTGATGGAGAGATCTGTAGTAGAAACAGTTTGAGGTCAGTGGCTCATTAAATATAAGTGTTATTACATCCTTCAGATGTAATGAGTTTTATTTGAATTAGGGGAGTTCAGTTGGTACCAAAATAATTGTCTGATTGCTATTGAAATTGAAGTGAGGGTTCTTCACATGTGTTGTGCCACCTCGACAAGTACTTGGAATGCTCTGTTTTACTGCTAGATGATTCTAGAAAGATGGATTGAAGGTTAGCGTTGAATCTCAGTGTGAAACTTCAATATATTTGGCAAAATTTTTGGTTTTGACCATGTAGGAACTGAACAGAAATGCCCTATAAATATTGCTGAATAACCTGGCAGCGCTTTACTGAAAGTTACTCTTGCAATGGTCAGATTTTCAAAGATAATTGAAACTTGCCCACTCTGTCGTATATAACTACGTGTTGGGGAGTTATATTCTGCAGTCTTCTCAAGTCCACAGTCAGGTGATAATTGTATGAAATGTTCTACAGATGTACTTAGGATTCTCTGCCCCTGCCTTGGATCTTGCTTCTAAATGAAACTTTTGGGTTTTGGTGTTTTGGCATTTTGTTATTGCTGTGTCTACCTGGATTTTTTCTGTTGTGCCTGGGCTATTACAGAGTTAGTGCTAGAAAATTGTTTGAGCTTTTCAGATAGAGAAAAATGTCTGAGAGCAACCCTCTGAGAGAAAGTAGTTGGAGCAGAATTATATGAGGAAATTGTTACATGGAATGAAAATTTACGTGGGCATAGTGGAAACTAACACAAGTATTTTCATGCTAACAGCCAGATGGACATTACAGGTTCATGTTTCCAGATAAAAAAGGTAACCTCTTACTGAGTAAAATCACATGTCAACTTGATTTATATTATTCTAATTTTTTTTGCTGCTTGTAAATTTGTATTTGGAGTGCGAGTTGGAGAATTGTTTATCAGAAATGCAAGAAGGTAATTTCAAGCCCCAGATGGAATACTTTGAGAAGCAAAGTATTCTTCTGAATAGATTTATTTTTCTTCAGAAGCTGTAAGAAAATTGGGCTGTATAAAATTGTGCCTTCAGTTAGTTATATCCTGACAGCTTTTGCACAACTACACAAACCTTTTCTGTCCACATGGGAACAAGTGCAAAGACTAGGTGCCAAGTCAGGCAAATCAGTGTCATGGTCTGTGGGACTGAACCTACACAAAAATCTCAATGCAGCCTTCTTTTGGTGATGTTTGCAGAGCTTGTGGAAATACAGAACATTATCAGATTTATTCATTAATAGTAGTCAGTAAATACTATTGATACGCATGGTCTGATTTTAAAATGAAGGATGCAATTTTACACACAAACCAATTGCACATAAATTATTATTCCGGATGTCTAAGCTGGCTGTGCTAGGTATAAAGGGAGATGTGTGTTAACATGGACTTCATGTTGATTTATCTTTAAAAAATAAAGTAAAATGGAAACCTTTATTCTCTTGATACTTAGAAAAACTTATATGTTTCTCAAAGACAAGTTATTGATAGATATGCGGCATTATCATAAAACAGAATTTGAAAATGTGTCCTAGATGCTTTTACTATAAGTAGGAGCTGTTGTTAATGGTCTGGAAGGCGTATTAGGATGTTCTAAAACCTGTTTTGAGCGTAGAAATATTTAAAGTTCTATTTTAACCTTGTCCTACAAAAATGTCTAATGTTTAGACATTAGTTGCATTTATATTATTATTATTATTGTCATTATTTATAATGCATAAATAAGTTACATAGATAAGTTACATAAATAATGCTTGCAGCCTGGGCTAGTAGTTCCTATGAGAACATAATTCAATTAAACGCAGGTTGTACATTCATATGATAGTGCAGAAAGCACAGTCATTCTGAACTCTGAGTTTCCGAAGTGAGTTCATGCTAACAGTGCTTCCCATGCTGTATGTTCATAGGTTTAATCCCTTTTAAGCACGTACCACCACCTCCTGACATTCTCCTGTCTTATTGAAGCCTTGAATTTGCCTGGCACTGTGCCCCTTTCCTTGGGGCATTCCCTTTAGGCAGCTATGTTGTTGTGTTATTGTGAAATGTAACTAGCAGTGTGGTCCCCAAATGTCTGCAGATGTTATGCTTTAGCCCTAATACTTTTGTGTGCTTATGAAGGCAGTAATAATTCATTGAACACAAACATGTTTTTGCTGATATAAACTTTCAGCAAAAGGACTGCTTTGGCACTATATGCATATCTGACCTTGCTAGTTGATTGTTGCTAGAGCTGGTTGGCTTGCCATAGCTTTCTGTTGTACTGCATTAGTATATTAGACTGTTAGGTTTTGTTGTTCTACTGCATCCAGATTTTAGCTAGATAGAGACTGCCAACTCAGTTGTCAGTGGCTTTGTATCTGATACCATAAATCAAAATTAAAAAGGGAGTTAATAAACTCTCACTGATTTAGTAAAGGGACTGTCAGCTAAAGCCAGCCTATAAAGAGACTTGCTTCTCTGCTGAGCCCCAAATACCAGAAAAAAGGCATAAAATACCATTTTTGCAAACTCATCTTTAAATATTGCAGGAATGATTTTTTTCAGAAGCAAAGGTTAAAAGAATGCTAACATCTACTTTACACTTCTGATGAATTACTGATATTAAAATGTGCCATACCCTTCACTGAGGGCTCTGGATTTTTCCAGGTCTTGGATTACATTCAAAAGGACTTTAATCTTCTCCTGGTTCGACTGCAAGGATTCCTCTACAGACTGCAGCCTGCCTTGTAGGGCACAGAGTTCACCACGTGCCAAATGAATTTGATTTATTTCACTAATCTCTTTGTTGGTTTGTGGGTTTATTTCATTCCTTGGCAGACAAGGCTTTATATGAAATCCTTCTAAACAGCTGTTACACTGGGAAACATCTGACTGGGTAGATTTTTTCTTGGTGTCAGTATTACATGACAGAATAGGTTTTGATGCGTTACTGCTGGTCAGTGACATTATTGTGTCATCGTCATTTGTTAGTGTCACACAGCTAGAGTCTGTTTTGTGCTCTCCTGCCTGTTGGTAGTCTTTGAGGAAACAAGGAGATGAACTGTGGTTTGATGGAGGTGATAACGGAGTAGTTTCCTTACTGCTTGCATCTTTGCTGGCTACAAGCAACTCGGAATCCCTTTTATCTGCTTCACAAGAGTCAGAATGAGGATTACATTCCCTGCAGTTAGTAGAATTGCTTAGGCAAGGGTATGCTTGTTCACAATTAGATGGCAGCGTGCTGTTTTCATTATTTTCATTGCTATTTATGACAGTAGAAGAATGCAGTGAATTACTTAAATTCATGGTTGGGTCTGGTGCATCCATGGAAGCATTGCTGTCTTGTGGAAAACTCACGTGTATGTATTCAGGCACCTGTGTAGAAACAGTTGTCTTCTCTGATGCTGAGAAATTGTCTGAGTGGATAGGTCCATTGCTTTGTGCTTTTGGTGGTCTTTGACTTAATTCACCATCCCTCTCACTATTCCCAAACCCATCTTCCAAATCATTAGTTATTCTTAAATAACAGAGATCAGAAGACATAATGTCTTGTTCTGAAAGATTGCCATTGACTTGGATAGAACTCGTAGGCTCAGTTGGCATTTCTGTTAATGATTTGCTTACTGTCAGCTTTTTCTTTTTGAAAACCGGGAAGTGTTTCCTGAGGCTGGGAGATGTTTGTATGGCAATATTCCGAAGCCCCTTCTGAGCCCTTGGAAAAGATGGAGATTGATGTAGCAAAAAATCATTATCCCTAAAGTTTTCTGTTTTTCTGGTTGTGAATGCTATATCTTGGGCAGGACTGGTATCCATTTCTGTCTTTGTGTTCACACCATCATCCTTGAATCGAACTTGCTGAGATTTCGTCCTGCGGTGGTGTGGCTGTCTCATGAAATCAGCTGAATCCAGACTGTTCCTTTTCAATAGCACTGGGCGCATTTTCATGTTTTGCTGGGCCATTGAATCGCAATTTAAAGTCTGTAAGTAACGTGTTTCTTTGCGACCCATTTCATTTGTCATTTGAACCGTATATTAAGATTGTTCTCAAGATGCAGATGAATACCTTACTCCTGAAGAAGCTAAGCTTTTCATTCTGCTTGATGTTACTCTGTATACTTTTAACTGACATGCTCTCTTTCAAATTTAATTGCTGATTAGACCAAACACCTAAGATCAAGAAATTAAATATTGAGTTTAAGGAAAGATTTCTTGTAGGTAGGGAATGCAGAAATCCTTGTGTTCTGAAGCTAACATGGTCTTCATATTACAATATTGCAACAGGCTATTATGCTTACACTTCACTAATTTAAAGTTGGTGTTTAATCTATGGCTTTCCTGATGGCTCGATTTTGACAATCAGCTCTGCATTAGTGATCCAGCTCTTTTTTTTTGAGGATGGAGCAGTCACATCTGTTTTATTTGTATGTTGTCTAAACAACAAGCGTAATAACTTTTGGGGGCTTTTTCATTTCTGATGCATAGTTTTACTGGTGGAATATATCCATTAATACCAAGTTGAATTGCTTTCTTCAGAGAGAGTTTTTCTTCCTCAGCCATCTTTTTAATGTTGCAAATGAAACTAATCTTCCCAAACAGCTAAGCAAAATGTAAACAATTCTGACCAGGCAAAAATCCAGCATCCAATGGGTTTCAGTGAGAAGAGTTATCCATGTCTAGTTGTTCCTTCAGTTGATGCAAGAACAAGGCCAGTCATATCCCAGGGACTGTTTCATTTTTGGAAATTCTGTACGTGCTTTGGCATCAGAGTGGTCCAGGCTCAATAACCAGCAAATGCAGAATAATGGTCCACGTTTCCTGAAAGTAAAAAGACAACAGTTGTAGATTAATAAACTGCCAAATGCTGTAATTTTCTTCTCTTGTCACCTAACAACTTTTAATCTCCAGTGGTTTTGTAACTTTGACAGTGAGATACTTGTACAGAAACTGAGGAATATTTTATAATATTAAGGTGCCTAAATTTTTCTTCATATGAAATATAAACCCCCCAAAATGGTTATATAATACTCAGGGTAGTAGTTTTCTCTTTGGATCAGTATTCATGTGTGGGCCTGAATCTGGTCCCAAATATAGAACTTAAAACTTAAATATTTATATTTGAAAATGGCTATTAAATCATATTATTAAAAAATTAACAAAAAACTGAACAGTACAAATGTGCGTTCTTAATTTGGAGGCAAGTTACAGTTCAAATGCAAATTTTTTTTTTTGAGAGATGCTTATTTCAAAGTATTTGGATTTGAGTACAACTCTTGGTCAAGGAAAAATTAATTATCCTGATGTAATTAATGTGAATTATGCAAATGGAGCTTCTTCTGGGGAGATGAAATCTCTTTCCCATGCAGTATCAATTATTTGGGAATCAAGACTGAAACTGACAGCATGTATGTGTAGTGTTCTACTCAGGTTGCATGCAGGAGACCGGCCTGTAAAGCTGTGGTTTGTCACGATTCTCCAAAGCTCAAAGGGAAAAAACAAATACTGAAGATTTCGAGTGGCCACTAAAATTTATATTTCTGAAAACTGGTTTAATAATATAGTCATAACAACCATGTATTGCATTAGGAATACTGGAGGAAACTAAGAGAACATATTTTAATATGGAGCCAGCTCCTACCAAAATTTTAGATGCAAGTATTTTAGTCTCTTTCAAGTGTAATGTAACCACTAATCTTTTTTGTACCCCAAATAATAAAGCTTTGACCCATTTGTCACAGCTGCCACTTTAATTATGAGGATGTTTGACACAGGGACATTTTATTCATAGGTTAAGGTGTAATGAGCACTGACTAATTTCAAGGTCACTGTATTTGTTCTGTAAAAGTGGTATTATTAGTGAAATTTGAAGTGCCATTGAATTATAACTCCAAATGCAGGTTATGGATATACCAGGATGGGTTCTCCTCAAGTTTGTGCTTGGGTGTAGAGATGGATGATTTTTGTCACACCCAGGCTCGTTAATGGTACCTTTTACTGACTGAAGGGTGGTGCAGTGTATTGTTCCCTCTTCCCTGGAATATGAACCCATATGCTACGATGTGTTGACCAGTGGCACAGCAGAGTATGGGACAGACATGTGACAATGCATTGCTAATTAACATGTGATGTACTAGAGCTGCAGTAAGACCAATATAAAGGCAGTAAAAGTGAAAACCAAGTCCTGCACTTCACCCATGTGAGTAAACAGCTTCAAATATCACTAACAATCACACAAGCCAAGACAAATCTTGTTGCTTCAATATTTTCATGTCAAACTGTAAGTGACTGTGATAGAATTTTGTTGGCAAACTTTCTGCTACAAATTTAGATTTGTTACAGCTTCCTGAGATAGGCCATATAGGTGAGTGTATGCCATATATACTTTGTTCAAATTATGCACATTAAACTCTATGTATTTTATCCAGAACTCTAGGTTTCTACAGCGTTAAAGATGTTTTTGCAGTTTCATACTTAAATAATGTGTGGGATAGACTTCCTTAACAATGTGAATTCTTCTACCCCAGTCATTCCAGAATACTTAGAGCCAAAATTTGGTATATGCAATGAATAGTGCTGGACCAGTAACAGTTTTTAAGTCCTGAATTTCAAAACTCACTCATGGCATGTACTGCATGTGAAATATCTTTCCTGTGTTTTTAATAACCTATGCTATACTTGAAACCAGCTGTTAGAATAGAACAGGGATAAGAGGTGAAATTTATGTGAAATGTGGGAAATATTCTATGGGATTTTTATTAATCCAACAGAGTTTGCTTCTAGGATTACAATGAATTTTAGGACTGTAGCTAAATTCCCCGCATAGTGTTAATTTGCTATTAATCCTGTTCCCTGTTAATTCACTGGTGGTTTGATTAGAATCATAGACTCATTGAATGGGTTGGGTTGGAAGGGACCTTAAAGCCCATCCAGTGCCACCCCCTGCCCTGGGCAGGGACACCTCCCACCACACCAGGTTCCTCAAAGCCCCATCCAGCCTGGCCTTGAACTCCTCCAGGGATGGGGCAGCCACAGCTTCTCTGGGCAACTTGGGCCAGGCTGTCACCACCCTCAGAGCGAAAAATTTCTTAGTGTATCTTTAGTCTAAGCATTACACAAACTTTACCATATTTAATTTACAGGAATTGATGAGATGGGTGCAGTGGGAAGGATCTTGTTGCAGAATATAGCAAACTGTTAGCTAGCCTCATGTAACATTTAAGCAATGTAATATAATTTAAGCAAAGTAATAATCTGATATTATTCTATTATTAAATTTTAGAGGAAAATGAGTGTTGGATGATTTCACTGCAGAGAGAAATGTTGCATAAGATATCAAGGAAACAAATATGTACATTAACACCAAATTTTACTTTCATGATATGCTGGCATTAAGTCACTTAAATCACTGTACTGCTTGTTCACTGGAAACAAGTATACACAATAAACAAGTCAAATGGTTTCTGCAAATAAAGTTCCAGTGCCAAGTTCTGAATTCTCATATCATCCACTAATTACTGGAGGCTTTTTGCTGTTTTGTTTGAGAATTTATCCAAATATTGCAGTAGCATTCTCCACTTCTCATCACGACTGCTGTGCTCCAGGCAGATGGACTACTTTAAAGTTATACTTGTCCAATTAAATTCAGAAAGAAGCTTTGGAAATCTAATCCTTTGTGTTTCAAACACAAGTAAAAAGCCCTCAAGGGTTTTAGGAGAGCTCTCTACTTTGGCTATAGAGGCATGTGAGCTAGATTCTTGCATTCTTAATTTGCAAATTGCTATTTTAATTCAGTGTGAGTTTTAGCTACCTTGGCAGTAGTCTGGGGTTCATATGAATTATTGTAATGAAATTTTTGATGCTGTTATTTATATTAAATCAAGCTGAAATAGAAAAATATGTAGAAAAGAATGCTCAAATGTTTGGATTGAAAACCCAAACTTGGAATTTCAATGAGTTATAGGTGTCTGTGTTTAGATTAACAAATCAGGGTAACATTGACAATTACTAAGTTCAAATAATGTTTTCCCATGCCCAGAGTATAATTCCTTATTCTTTTCTGGCACAGCACTTTACAGGTCTTGCATTGCTTGCTATTCCACATTGGCTGAAGTATGAAAAATTTGAAGGCTCTATTTTATAGAAGTGTTTTCAATATATTAATTTATGTCACTCATAACAAAAAGCATGTGTCAGTTTTAAATTTGTGTCTCAAAATAATAATAATGACCACTGTTTTTGGTAGGAACAATTTACTGAGATTTAATGTCTGCCAGGGTTCTATGACCTCGCATCCAGCCTCTTCCTCTCTGTCCCTTCCCTGGGCAGCTGCTCAGTAGTCCTGAGGAAATGTCTTGTGCCTTAGTTGTTTTGCTTAATTAGCACGGTGGATTTCTTCCAATCTTTTCATTCACTGTTTTTTTTTTCTTCTATGCTTGGTTTATACTGTTAAAAATAATCTTGATTATTTAAGTCTTTACATGCTTTCCACCTGCACTTCTTAATGGTGATAGTTACTATCCCCTCCAAATTTATTCCAGCTCTGGTACAATTGTATTCCAAGGTGTAATAAATGAATTGCCTGAAAGAGACAAGGGTGCAAAGCCTGCCACCTCACACAGCAATGGGACCTCAAGGTGGTGGTTTTGAGTTCCTAGAAATGCACACAGAGTTTAGTTAGCCAGCCAGGCAGAGGAAATTTTAAAAGAAGAGCTAGTTATAATTTTTTATTCTTCTTCCATCTTTCCTGCCTTTGCATTCCTGGTTTCTTTAGTCAAACCCATTTTTTGGTTCATATTTCAGTTTAATGATTGAAGCTGTGGGTAGTAGAGTGCAGCTGGTAAGGATAAATGGAGATTATGGGGAAGTGCCTGAAGTGTAGCAAAGGGCAGTGGGTATTTTGGAAGAGTGCAGATGTGCGAGTGTGGTGGTTCTGGGGGGTTTCTGCATTTTGTGGAAAAACTTAAATATTTGTCATGGTTTTCAACCTCATTCAGTTGCACTTTGATGCCTTAATTTCCCATTTTATTAATTTCTTAAAAAAAAAAATGTTTTTATTATAGTGAAAGTGTGACATAAATTTGTAGTATTTTGCTTTTCTTTTATGCATGTTTTAAAGTCAGTATTTCTTGAAAAACAAGTTTGGACAGACCCTCTTCAATAAATAAAATCACTAGGCTAAAAGCATTTTGTGGGGGCTTTTAACAGGAAGATGATCAGTGTAATTTACCTTGTACTTTTGGGCATCAGCACTTTCAAATTCCTGATTCACTGTAAATTTTTGCCACTTCCAGATGATCTATCTACCAAAGATTAAACAGCAGGGGAATTCAACATGGTAGATACAATGACAGCTGACAGAGCTGTAATAGCTGTGAGATATTACATTCAGACTGAATATTTTTATGTCATGTCCGATTTGTGTTTTATCCTATATAATATAAATTTTCTATAGTATGCAGCTAGATGGATATTTTAATTTTGGTTTATTTAGTTATGGTTTGTGTTTGATAATAAGCAGTTTTCTAGGTGGGACAATCATGTTCCAGAGTTTCTAAGAAATTTGTGTGACTGTCACTTTCCTTTCATGTTGCAAATCTTTTTGATGTGGCTAAACTAGTGGTGGGAGAAGAGGCTGTATCAGTTGTGGCCATTCTGAACTGGGTGCTTCTTAAAGGCTGGATGACAGACTAACTCCTGCAGAGGACTTAGTCCATATGCAGGTTTGCTGTTGCCTTTCAAAAAGGAAAATTAGTGTCTGAAATGAAACTTTTTTTGATTAACAAGTGTGAATACATGCTTTAAGTACATTGCTTTGGACACCAGTTGTCTTTGCAGTCATTTTTTCTCTGCCAGGAACTTCAACAATAGATGTTAGCCACACTATTTTATTTAGACCTCTCAAATTCTTGTAAAACTCATGTTGACTTTTTTCCTACAAATAATGAGAGATGTTGAGGATAACTTAAGATACGGTTCTGAAATCCCTGTAGGCTGAAGTGAAACCTACATCACCAGATAGCATGAAGAGCTAGAGATCATTTTAAAACCACTGGATGATGCTAAAAATTCTCTCTTTTCCCCTTTTCCTGCCCCTTTGTCAATAATACAACCTTAGCTGAACTGCATTGGGTTCTCTTTGTCCCCAAACCTAAATGAAAACTGTAGTTTGAAGTTGACTGTTTTCCCTCCCTCTGCAGATCTGAGTCAAGTTTAGATGCCTTGCCTTCTTTATTCGTTTCAGTACAGCACAAGTTTTAAAACATGCGTGTTGGCAAAAATATGATGAGACAGAGTGGTACATATTTTTCATTTGAGATGTAAAACTTACAGTAGGAATGAAAAATACTCTATCCAAAATAGAAGCAATCTTTTAAGTCTAAAAGTATAAAGCAATTTAATAATTTAGTGGTTCTGTAACTGTCAAAATTCTTAATGTTATTATCCAAATTTTTCTTTATTCAATATTCCCTCAAAGGTAACCTCTAAAGCAACAGTCACAGTAAGTCATTTCAGGATGGTTAATAACAAACATCTTACATTTTTATAACTTAAATAACCCAATGTAGTTTACAGTTCTGTTTTCTGCAAACCTCTAAGTTCAATAAGTCCAGAATGGAATTCATTCCAGTCTGGTGGACTGTGGGATGTTTTTTAATAGTTTCACCTTTAATTAAAGTGAACCTTTATGTTTATAGCAGGCTCTTTTATAGTAGCATGTTATTGGGGGATTTTGAGACTCTGGAGTAGAATGTTAATACAATAATGGAATACCATTGTATAAGCAACTTGTAACATTCTCTTGATATGAGTAGCTTTAAAGATAGAATCAATAAGTCTCATGCTTCACTGAAAACTTCCTACTCTTTTGCATTATGAAAGCATTCCTTTGTTCTTCTCATCCTAAAATGTCTATTGAGTGTTTTTCAAACATTCATTTTCACTTTTGAATTAATCAGTGATAGATATTTTTAAATGCAGTTTGTAGCCTTCTTAGTAAATACTGCTACGTTATTGTTTTGGAGAAAAATAAAAATTGTAATTGAAGTTTTCATTTTACAAGGAAAAAAAAATCAAATTGCTTCTCAATACATTCTTTTTCCTCTGCATATTTTTCCTGCATTGTCTCAGATTGCAGGGCGTTTTCTAATGTTATTGTACACTTACTTTGGGTTGTTAGAATAACAGCTCGCCTATTCTTGATTATCTGAACAATTCCACATCCAGTTACATCTTTTTACAGCGTCTGTAGCATGATTCTGCTCCACTCATTTCATGAGTGTGCTGACAATTCCTTAGGCTTCCCCAGTCTGAATTAAACATTGAACATTTCCAGGCTCAGGAATTGGTAAACTGCTGCTATTGGTTTCACCACAATATATAGGTCTGGAGTTGATGCCGTATCTGCATTTGAGAAAGGTGGTATTTAATTCCAATGCTCAGTCAACAGCTGTAGCTGGAATACAGGCACTGCAATTAGGTTCTTTCTTTTGTCTGGAACTTTCACTACTTTGTTTCACAGAATTACAGTTTCCAGATTAGAGGTAACTGCAATAATTAATGTTTGTGGCAGTCCTTTAAGAGTCTAGGTTGGTCCTAAAAGTATGCCCATGAAGTGCTCATGAGAAATGAAGTTGTGAACTCTGGTCATCACCATACATAATGACTGGACATCCTGGGCCCAGAGCACGGACTATCTTTTTGGATACATGTTATTAGCCACTGCAGTACCCAGCGTGCTGCTCAGGTCAGTGTAATGGTTCTGTTGGAAAGCTTCACTTCAAAATTTGCTGGGATGGTTTCTGTTATATCTGAGAATATTTTTACTGGTTGCCGGAAGGGCTTGTGATGAAGTACAGAGGAAAACTTATCCCACTTTGCAGTTATATTTGTTAGGACACACGCAGTTAAATTTTTTTAGTAGTTGTTAATAGTACCAAACTGAACTTAGGCCTCCTTATTTTTATTAGGGCCTGCAAAGGACTATCTTGAAAATTCCATAGATATCTCATTTATTTTCTCTTTCAAGATGTCCTTTGTTATTTTATTCATTATGATGTTACTGAAGTGCAGCTGCTTCTATGATATGCTTGGGTTTGTTTCTTGTACTTAAGCACTACAATTGACTTGTGTAAGTACTTGCTCCACTAATAATGTTGCTGTAAGAATGGTCTGTGAGAGTCCTCTAACTAATTATTTAGTTTGTTTTATTTCACTATTTGCATCTGTGCTGCCAAATATCCTCTACATTACTGGCCTGCTTTTTGGCACAACCTTACTCCTCTGTTTCCACCTGTGTACCCTGGGTCGGTGCCTGGTCCCCGGGCAAAGAGGTAGCTTTGGTGAGCGCCCACTGAATTGATGAGGTTCCAGTCAAGCACTGCAGAAGCAACTACAGATTTCTGCTGACTCTACGTTTATTTCTCCCAGATGGAGAATATTTCACCAGATGGACTGGTGAAAAAAAGCTCTATTGTCAGAAGGTATCTTTCTAACATAAGTAGAAACTGGGAGAGTGTCTTGGAGCTTTTAAAAAACATAAATGAAATCTAAAAAGGACTAAAAGGCGAAGTCAGAGAGAACTTTTTTGGCTTCCTTTTGTATTATTCTACATGAAAGCTTCACGTTTTTAAAAATCCTGTATGAAAAGCCAGTACTTCTGCCTTTACAGGAAAAATAGCACACACGCCCAAACCCTGCAAAATCCAACTAAGTATAGCTTTATTTTCATTGGCCTCTTTAAATATAGTGTGAAGTTTTATGTTTCTGTGGTGATATTTTTCACAATACATCAGCTAATTTAATCTTATAAAAGGTGGGTATAATTATCCAGTTAGAGCTTCAGGCTTAATTTCAAAATGGCAACATTCTGAAATGGTAAGATTTTAATGTTCAGAAGACTTAAATGCGATCTCTGTGATAGCTCAGTTAGACACTCTAAACTGTATTGCTTCTTCCCTGCCTTTTGAACATAGAATAGAAGTGGTATCTACTGAACAGAGACAGTCACCAGCTTTATGCACTGATGTTAACGTGAAAAACCATAGTCTAACTATTTTCTGATCACAAACTTTCTTTAACTTGCAAATGTCCCAGACTTGAGACTGTCAGAGAACTCAAATGAGACTTGGGTTCTTTCTTTTCTGAAGCTGACATCCGGAGGCAGCACATGGCAATCACAGGTATTTGTCGCTAGCAAAAACCAGAGAGCAAGGGCAGACTGATGTAGCGAGTGGCTCGGTATGCAAATCTGGGTGATTTCACAAAATTCTCTTCCAGAATCTCATTGGCACTGAAACAAGAAAGTTTTATCTTTTGAAAAAACCCTTTAAGATTAGAAGGAAGACGTTTTAGCAAATGCATTTTAGTTGGTGCTCCTTGCAGAAGGAAATTAAGGAAATGTACTGAAAGTTCCAGATGAACTGCAAGGAGGCTTCTGAGGGGAATATTTTGAGATGAAAATGGATAAAAAGGTGTAGAGCTTATAAAGTCAAAACAATCCCCCAGAAGTGCAAATTTGCAGCTTATTGTGATACAGAGGAAAAAGCTGGCAGAGAAAAGGAAAGATGAAGCTGCTGAGAGAGATTTTAAAATAGCCTGTGTGTACAGGGAGCCAATAATTGATCACAAGGAATCTTACTGCTTGAGGTCCCACAGAATAAAGCAAAAAGATATTTATGAAGGTAAATGTGTTTATTATAAGAGATGGAATAATTTCTGTAACTTGGCATCTGGAATATTCTCCAGTGCCCAGGTGGTCTTGTGTATTATTCTTCTACTTGTTCTTGTTGATCAGTACACAGAATATCCTATTCCAATTGTTGTCAGTGCCACTGAAGAGTTCTGAGTATGTTCCTATACGTCCTCAAATGTTCCCCACTGCAGTGGTTTTGGTAATGCTCAATGAACCTTGCTTGAGCACCTAGGAAGAAAGCATGAACATTTTTACAAATCCTGCTAGGAGGCTTTGTGAACCACCTCAAGGTGGAAACCAAATGAAAGAGAGGAGGATCTAACGCAGGTAAGTACTACAGGGTAGGATATAAGCTTCTGACTTCAGAAAGGGAGCATTTTAGTGATGGAAGAGATTATAGGATTTTATCCCTGAGTAATATTACAGCAAGATTTGAAAATTATTTCAGGTTGGTGAGACTGAGTAGAGAAGATGCTGCGATTTTTACTGGAGCAGAAAAATGCTTGCTTAGTTAAGCAAGTTTTAGGCATGAAAATTGAGTGTGATTTGGCTGTACTCTTCGCTGGAGATGATGCAGTGCAATTCCACATGAAGTGCTGAAGATGCACCAAAAGATAATATCACTATGATCTTACTTCTAAATCAAGTTTTCAGAACCATGGTACTTGAAATTCCTTTATTCTACTCTAGTCAAAATAAGAGTTCAGCCATCTCCTTTGAAGAGCTGGCTCATTCCATTGGCTGTTTCAGAACAAAAGGTTTCATGGATTAGAAAACGTTTGTGTCTCAATATTTCTTTTGGAGTACATATTGGAAATTGTTAATACAAGGTTTACTGTCAGGAAATAAGATACAGCACATACTTTTCTCTTAAGTAGTGCATTCAGTCACATCTATATAGTACACAAGTTGGATTTTTTTTCCGGTGTTAGTTTGCAGAGACAAGTGTACTTAAAACTGAGAAATTTCTCTTGAAGCAATGGTTGAGTGCATCCAGGGAGATGGAAGTTATTCGTTGTGACAGGGTGGTGAGCTGGCAAGTGTCCAAATAGCTGGTTCATAACATAAAATTTCAGTGCACTTTCTCATATAAATGCGGTATTCTGCTGTTTTCTTGGCAGTTGGAAAAATACCGGCAAGTACTTGATGTTCATGTAAAATTGTGCGAATGTATTGTCTTGGTTTGAGGACCTTACACCTTAGATTGCTGTAAAACTGCATTCAGGCTTTATGAAATGTTAACATAACTATATCTATAGATACATAAGCAGCCTGTGCATAGGCAGATACTCCCATGGATGTGTGTATGAGAGAACATGCTGCTTCGCAGGCCTTAGCAGTTGGGTTACAGATATATTTGTTTGGGAAGCTTACCTTTTGAACTTTCTCTTTGGTTGCTTAGTTATAATAGCTATACCTGTTACAACAACCAAACCAAGTATTTTTCTAAGCAGCAAACTTAAAAATAACATTTACACAGTTCTTGTGGGGACAGGTTGCCATTTCCCATCACCTTTCTTCTGTGTGTCTTTGGTGAGAAGGCTGCTATAGGAAATCTATGCCGTGTGTTTAATACTTGGGTTTTGGCACCTGTGTTGTGCTATCCCCTACTTTACATGACGCTTTTGAGCTCTGGCTCATTCTTCAGATGTCAGGTGCTGATATTTTAACAAACAATTCTTGGGGGACGAGAAGTGGGTGAGAGGGGGCAGTTGCTTTTTTTTTTTTTTTCTATTTTTTTGTCTGCCTGCAAGTCCCTTTAACCTTCTTCCTAGGAGGAGAAATCACTGCCTAGACTTTCATACACTGAACATTATTCTTCTGTCTTCATTTATGAGCTGCAGAATTCTTCCACTTGAATGTATATGGTCCTCTTAAACTGAAATTCAAACATTAGCAAGATGATATCACATGCTTTGTTGGGTTTCAGTTGTCAGTGAAAAGTTATGAGGGTGGTTGTGTGCCCTGAGGAAGGTATTCGTGCAATGGGCAGGAAGACTTTAAGTAACAGGAAAAAATTTGCCATCTTCTCTAATAATGTTCTCAAGTTTTACAAGACACTACTGTTTTCATCATTGTGCTTCTGGATTTTGAAATTTTCTTAATTGAATTGATATATTTTCCTATAGTAACTATATATACTGGGAATGCCTTGTAGTATGACACCATCTGCCCCAAGTTGTGTAATTTTTCATTATAAATAATTGTTGCTCAATATAATATATTGCTTGATTATTGAAGACAATTTTACTTTTTCTAAATAGGCTCAGTGCAGCAGTGCATTCTAGGTAGGAATCTAGGAATCTTAGATGAAGTCCTTACACTAGACACTGTGATGCCATTTAAAGTGTGGGGACTGTTATTAGCAGTATGGCTAAAGCCGGGCTGAGACACAGAGTGTTGTTTCTTCCTGCAGAGCTCCCAGCTGACCTGAAAGTATGATTTATAGTTCAGAATTGGTTCTCAATAACCTATTGAGAATATGACTAGAATGACTGTGATTTGTCATCTTGTGTCCACTTAGAAGGCCCACAGTATACTAGGGGCAAAGAATGGAGTCCTGTATTTGGCCTGGATGGACAACTGGAGGAAAACAAATGTTGTCCATGTTCCATGACTCTGCAGTTAGTCTTTCTTGCTAAAACGGATGTGCGAAATGTAACTAGAGCAAACGTTGTTACTTTAAAAAAAAGGTTTGTGTATTTTGTGTGTAGTCTTACATACAATCATTTTCTGGGCAGATTTGTCCTGAATTCATCAAGTGAGAAGTTACTCTATTAGCTATATTTTCTTTGTATCTGTGCGTGTCTTAGGATTTGATGGAGGGTTTCTTCCATTACTGTCCACTTGGAGGGTGCATGATACATTCCTCAAATTGGAGCTCTTAGGTGAATATGAAAGGAGGATTATGGGGGTAATACTAGTTTTCTAGATTGACACGTTTCCCGTTTGAACTATAGGTATGTGAGATGTACCTAAGAGATTCCAGTTCCAGGAAAAAAGCCTGTTTCTATCCTAAGTGATCTAGAAACAGAATAAAACACTTGCTGAAAGCTGACTTCTACACTTGAGTTGCTTTCATCATTACAATATTTATTTACTTTCAAAAAAACAACTTTTGAGTGTACTTGCTGCAGCCCCTTTGCTTTCCGATGGTTTCTGTATTCTGGTTTGTTGGGTTTTTTTCCCAATTAATTTATCAATTCAGAGCAAGAAGAATGACACGGCAAAGCTGAGTCCAAAAATATTTAGCATTCTGCTGTGCTGCAGCTGTACGTACTGCCGTGTAAGCACCGTGTTTTCAGTTGTGATTATTCAGGATCTCCATAACTTAATATTATTTTTTTGCCACTTCTGTATGTGGGAGTATTCAGTAAATGTAATGAGTCAACTGTTACTCTCACTTGTATCACAAACCTTCTGGATATATTGGGAGAGAGTAAGAGAAGAAACCATGCCAGGTTCTTGCTGAAGTACGTTCTCCCATGGCTTCTGGGTTTCCTAGGGAAATATTGAAACCTGCCTGGAAAGATTGTGCCAGATCTCATCACGGTAACAGGGCTGGAATTTAAAATCTGCATCTTGAGGCTTTTTTACCTGTATTCCTTCAGGGCAGTGAATGACATCAGAAATGCCAGTGGCAGTATATTTCATCCTCATGAGATGTATTTTGTGTACTTAGCTGAATATACCTTGCTGTATCCCTTTCCAACTGCTGGTTTTGAAATACATTTTCAGTGTGAGGGAATTGAATTACGGCAGTTTAGAGACTGGGTTACAAGAAATTGGCTGACAGTAAGCGCTGGAGAGACTGAAATTATGCTTATTGGCTTTGGCAGGATATATGCAGAGAATAACATTTCCCATAAGTTCCCTACTTCTGGTGTGAAAAGCTGCAGGTGGAAAAAATGTAGGTTGAGATCTAATGAGCTGGGGACTCCTCTGAGAAAAGTCAGTATCAATAGTGATCATGGCTATTTTTCTGTCAGAGGAATCTTTTCTCAAGTGTTATCCTTCTGCAGCGTAGTCTGTTAAGACAGTGTAATGGACTGGGATGTCTTTTCTTTGAATATTTGCAAAATGAAGCAGTGATATAAATGTCAATGAGGTTGGTAATTTGGGTTCTTGTATGAATTCGGTTTCATTCTATCCTCAACCTGCCATGAGCCAGAATTACCCATTCTTGAGGGCGACTGGTGAGAAGAGTAGAGCAAGAGAGAAACCTCTCTTTATTACGAGTTCCTACTATAAGTTATTTTACTTTGAAATACACCAACCTGATGATGTTGGAGAGTTCAATGACATTTATCTGGGGGGATTACAATCCAATACATGAGAATTACATAATAGATGAGTCTTTGGGTGTGCTTGTTCTCTTTCTTTGGCTTTGCATTTGCAAATTTTAGATCTATTTTATATTGTCCATGAATACAACAATAAGCATAGGCATTAGGGAAAACTCCAAATTCAGATTTGTAAGACAAGAATCTGCTAAAAACACAACACTTAGTTTCCTGACCAGCTATTAAACAACCCAACAGCTTCATGTTCCTAATAAATAATGGAAAGTGACAACACAAGTATATTTTTGCTTTGCTTGCATCTGATCTGTTGTGGAGTACTTCTCAGTACATCAGAAGGGTTGCAGGTTTAGTTTCTTCCATGAGCATTCTGAAAGCAATATTTTTTCAGTCACATTTTCAGTCTGGTACATCAACTTGTCTGTAATTCTCTGAGACTTTATTCTGTCATCTTATAGACCACTTCCATCCTGTATATTTTAATGCTTTGCGGTTCTATGTTGCTTATGAGGTGCATAGATCATTTTGCAGGGAAGGTGCCTTTAAAAATGAATTGTAGCATCATTTTTGCCTGATAACCTTTTCTAAAGGCAGAAAGAAGTTGCTTTTCCAAAGCCTTGGTGTTTGTGAGGGGAGGATTTAAAAAAAAAACCACTTCAGTTAATTATTTACAGCCTGAAAAAGATTGTAGCCTTAGAGTTGCTCTCTAAACTTTGCACCACTCCCAATGATGGGAGCCCCGGGCAAGGAATGTAAACTCCTCTGCGGCTCATTCTTTCACAGAGATACCAGTTCTAAGTCACAGCATTATTGCCACATGTAGCATTATTTTAGCATATTTATGGCTAAATATTGTTCTTTCTCCAAAGCAGTAGAATGACAAATCAGTCAAATCTGGTCCCACTGGGGTAAGACAAACAGATACTGAGGAATGTAGAAAGATGGAGTGTTCAAAAACAACAACAACAACCACCAAACAAAAAACTCCCAAAACCCAAATAATTTTGTCCCTTGGTATTTAGAAAGAAAATACGCTCATCTTCTTTACCCAAAGGTTGTTAATTTGTTAGTGCAGTAAGCTGGGGAAGGTCTGAGTTCCATAGGGACTGGACACTTGGCTGGAACCCAAATGCCCTTGATGACTGAAGTTCTGAGGGTGACATCTCAAAACCAAACAAGCCAGGAGGATAAATTTATAGTTTTGCTGTCAACCTTGTACCTCTGTTTGTAAATTAATTGCTTTGTACATTCAACTCTTAGTCCTGACAATATTCACCATCTCTTAATATTAGTTTTAAAACACTTATGTGAAGAAAATGGGGCTCTGCAGTGAGAGGTTATTATTGAGATGTGACAATGGTCTAAACTGAAGGGCTTTAGTATGTGTTGAGATGGGGAGTAAGGAGAGATCTCAGCACATGCTAAAGTATTTGTATCTCCTGCTGGAGGCATTTAGAATCATAGAATCATAGAATAGAATCATAGAATCATCTGGGCCGGAAGGGACCTCCAAAGGCCATCTAGTCCGAC
>JAOTQQ010000052.1:32757466-32805530 GCA_026546715.1 Gallinago undulata | reverse complement strand
CAGCCCAGGATGCGATTGGCCTTCTGGGCTGCAAGTGCACATTGCCTGCTCATGGCCAGCTTCTCGTCCATCAGCACTGGATCTTGTGCCTAGTCTGTTCTGGAACGCCTCCAAAATGCAATAATCTGGTAAAATAAAATAAAATCACAAGAGTGTTGATAAGCATTTTACTGTCCTCTTGGGAAAGGCGGTGTTTAACCTTGTTGAGTCTCTAAGATGACAGGACACGAAGGATGGTAGATCATCCTTTAATGATCTGCTGCTGTGGTCACTAAAGGTAAGATTAATAGACACACCAAGAAGCTGAAGAAAACGGAACCTTGCTGAAGAAAATTAACCATCGGTTGCTTCACTGGGCAACAAAAGCAAATGTCCCACTGACGTCAAGGGCAAAACAAAATCCTGTTTCTCTGCCTTTTCTCATGTCAGATATTTCTTAATATCTGTATCTGGTCACTCATTTTATAACTTGACTACATTCAAATTTTATTCTTAGCTAGCAAAGTTATTATTAGATAGTCAGAGAAGCTAATTGTTGATAGACATCTCTAATTAAGAAATCTGCACTGTCCTAAGCTGTGTAGCACTTGCTTGTCATTCAGCGTCGGGTTTGTTGTTATTCAGTCATTACTCAGGCTGGCATTTTGAAGAAGTCCAGAAGCTAAATGTGGTAATTGAAATGAGTGTAACTCAAAAATTGCATGGAAATAACTATCTTCAAAAAGCTATCTTGTGTTCTGAGGAGCTTCCCACAAGCAAAAGCAGTAAGCTTCAAAGGAGACAGGAAGATAGAATACATGTAGTAGGCTCTACAAATTAATAGGAAAATCTTGTTCCTTGTATCTTGTGAAATATATGAAATCCTTAAGAAGTAATAATGTAAGTTTGTCACATAAGTAAATGCATATTGCCTTAAAATCACTTTCCCTGTGCTTTCTGGTGCTATTCTAAGGATAAGATTGTTGAATGGCCCACGTAATTGAGTATTTTACATGATTGTAACATCTCTAGTGAGCTGGAGAAGAAAACAGCAATCTCTGCTCTTAAGTGGCTGCATAATATGGAATATGGCCTGCGCTGCTTCGGTGTCTCTGGAATAAAGAACAGCTTGCTGCTTTTTTGTACCCCTGGCATATTCTCCTGGGGCCTGTTACTGTGATGTCAGTAATTTTACAGAAGGGATTTCCTTTCTTCATTACTTGCCATACAAGCAGTATGTTTCCTTAGTGGGTCTGCAGTGAGGTTATTGGCACAAAATTGTACTGTTTTTTATTTTAAACAATAATTTCATTTTAAAAGGTCTTGGGAATAGCTTTGGGTTTAACTTGGTTAAGTACCAGTCTGATTCAATGAAAATTTTGAAATGTATTCCTGCATTATTAACAAGACAAATAAACATAAAGCATGCGGGCGTGGGGGTTT
Organism: Gallinago undulata; assembly: GCA_026546715.1. Taxonomy (NCBI): domain Eukaryota; kingdom Metazoa; phylum Chordata; class Aves; order Charadriiformes; family Scolopacidae; genus Gallinago; species Gallinago undulata. The sequence goes on along the minus strand of JAOTQQ010000052.1, from coordinate 32,804,108 downwards.
TTTCTTATATCAGACATGACTGAGCATGCAGTTTTTCCAGTGTTTTCTAGATAAGGTTGACCAAAAAAACAGAAACCTTGTCACAAAGCTGAGCAGGGCAGGCAACCTGGAATCTGTTAGAGAAGCTTGGGTTTTGTTACATTGTGTTTGCAAGAATAATTAGGTATGCATTTCAGTTTCTTTTCTTTGTTTTTTTTTTTTTTTGTCCTGTAAAATTAAAGGAAAAAATATGCAACCACGAGACTTTAAATCTGTCAATATTGCTGTTATTCTCCTAACTGTAAGCCCAGAAAAAGCCTTATGAGGCTGTCTAACTGGCAGCCTAAAGGCATGTATATCCTTGTATATAACAGGAATGACCTAGTTCAGCAGGAATAACCTCTGCTTTTTTTTTTTTTTTTAATTTCATATGTTTATAGAGATGTTTGTGTTCCTATTATTATTTATTTTGTGAATAAAAAAAATGTAGGATTCACATAGTTATCTCTGGTGCAATGATTAAGATTTCTCTTATCTTTTATCATTCTGTGAAGACTGATTTTCACACATGTCCCCACAATACTTCATAGGCTTGTATATTAGGTATTTTGCTCCTTTGGCTTGTCCTGCAATGCTGATTTCCCCAAACCTGTGGGGGAGCACCTGTGATAAAGGAAGAAGAGTCAGGAACAAAAATGCACTTAAACAAAGGGGTTTTTTTCAGCTCCTAACAGTGGCTGGTGTAAACTACTCTGCCAGCCCACTGTCCGCATGTGGATTTTTTTTGCTTTCTTTGCCACCAAAGAACTTCTTCCCTACACAGTGCTGTGAAATCCTGAATAATACCTTCTTGAATTTAATAGAATGCAAGGTTTTTTTCTCTTTCCTCCAAAATCTTGGGGACTATGTTATTGGTTTCCTGTTATCATGCTTGATTACTCTGTTCTTCCAGAGCATCTGTGCCTTGAGCTGTGCAACCTGCTAAGTCTGACCTAATGTCCTGGAACTCTCTAATTGCAGCACTGTCATTTAGATTTTTATGATGATCTGGAAGGGAGCTCCACTGCTGTTCCTATATTTCAAATTTGCTCCTTATCTTTTGCCATATTTGGCATTGTACCGTTGCCATATATACAAGATTCTTTCTCCTCTTGTTTGGTTGTAAACACCTTTTTGTCTTCGTATTCTTTACAAGTGGTTTGTAAGTAGTTGCTGAAATTATTTAAATATTTAAGTATTGGTTGTATTTCTCAGAGGACATCATAACAAGTAGAGATTAAATAAAAGTCACTTTTATCTTACATGACTACAGTACCATTAAGAAAAACCTAAATTGCTTTGGTATATATCTTTGATATATATAGTAGTAAAAGCTCTTTTGCAACCTGTTTCCTAAATGTAAGAAATTCTGTGGGAAAGTCTGTCGAGCATCTTGTGTTGTCTTCCTCTTTTTGTTCTTTTTTTTTTTAAAGAAAAAATACTCTATGTTATTGAATTCCTGGCCCTGAGCTCTGCAGTCCAGTAAGTTCTGTTTTAAGCTATAAACTATCAACTGTGTCCTTTAAAACTAAACAGAAAAAAATTACTTTTTAAAAATTCTTTTCATGCTTTGAAAATTAATATTGATCCAAATGGTAAATTTGATTCCAGTCCTCTTTGAAGTTAAATAAGAACATGAGAATCACCCCTAGTTTTCCAAACTCTTTTCTTAATATTGTAGGGTTGCAATCATAATTCAGAGAGGGCTTTGTTTTAATAGAAACCATACAATAGATGACAATATACAGGTTTAGGAAGCTGTAATGTAACATTCTACTCAATGGGTTTATGCTTATATGAGAAAAGAATTTGTTTATAAAACATGCCAAAATGATGTCATCAAAAGGTTAGTTCTAAAATATTTTGAAAATTCTCTTGAGTATGTGCACCTACAAAATGCTTGTTCTGTCCTTCAGTTCTGTATAGGTGATTGTATATGTATTCACTACTAAATTAAAAGGACAAAAAATTACTTGTTTCCTACATGGGTCCTTTTGTACCATTTTAGTGGAGTGGTATAATAAGGATGATTCTACATACCATGACCTAATAAGCTTTTATGAACAGTTTCAGTAGTATAGTTCTGAAACTGCTGCTAAATCTAAGAGCATTAATATAGAAATGTAATTAGTGAAGGTGTAGGTTGCAGTAGTTCTAATCATAATCTTTTTTTCACTGTGTGTTAGATACATACTGATGCTCCCACGCATTCTGTATTGCAGTGACTAATGATAAAAATAAGAGACATAAGACTGTTTAGGAGATACATACACTAAATATCAGAGGCATAACGAATTATATTTTTCATATATGCCATTTCCCTGGCACTCTGACTTGTTGATCAAGTCTACTTATGTAGCATGATTCTAATTTTGTTTGTTTTCTGCTAGGAATGCAATTCCCTAACACGTCTCTAACCCCTGTTTGCTAGGTTCAGGAGAGGGTGTTAGCATCCTGGGTTGTTAACAAGCCAGTCTATTTAGATGATATTCTAGTTTAGTGATTAGGAAAAGTAAATCACTGCAAATATTTTGCAGTAATTTTGTTGAATATTTTGGCAGTAAAGCAACACAAAGAAAGAAGTGTCTTTGGCATCTAGTTGTCTTCTGAAGGAGTTCATATGGCCAGATGACACAGTACTGCAAAATATTTTGATATTCATGTTTGCTAAAATGCTGGGAAAAGTTTGAAAATCAGTTTGTGTTCAGGAATACCTGTTTAACACAGTGCTATTGTATCTATACTTGCCATTTATTCTGAGGAGAGTTTATGTTTGGGGTTTTTCTTGGTGTGAGATGAATTTCTGAATGAGGCTACCATTTGTTGTCAGAAGGATTTAAAGCCAAGGTGGCAAAGGTATTGCTTTTGAGGATGCTTATATGTGTTACGAAGAAACAAAAGCACCAATATGGGAAGTGAGGCCAGTGTTTCTTCATATACTCATGTGACATTTTCTTCTGCTGTGCTTAGTGGGAGTGAGGGGGGAAGAGGGATGGGAAAAATACACATAGGCTCCCAATGGCCCATGTGGAACTGGAGTTCAGTCCTGTCCTGTTGCAGTTTTAGGATTCGGAGGCTCCTGGATTGCTGTCACTGTGCAACTAAGGGACAGACACGCTATTCATGGGTCATAAAATGGGGCTTTCTGGAATTCCACGTGCTCTTTTCTTCATCGGCAAAATTACTGTCACAGCTTCAAAGAGTGGCTTTAGCAGTCAAATTTGGAAGCTTCCCAAGTAGATATGGTTTTAGAACTGTTCAGAGCACATACAAACTAAGTGAGTTCCCTAAAGGCTGCAGTCAAAACAAGTCACTTATTTACAAATAAATTCTGACCATTTGTTAACTATGGAATTTGTATTAAGAAAAATGTCTTGTTCAAATTCTCAGCAGTTTTTGTTATTAACTTGTGGCCATGAAACCCAGTGAATGCTGCATATTTTCTCTCCTGTGTTTCTGAAAGACTGTTTTTTATGTACGTATGGTTAAGTATTTACCCTTAACTGTATAATTATGTGATTGATCATCTCCTGTACTGATGACCTTGCCTTTTACAGGCTTTTGACTGATTTCTCTTGTCTTCGTGTAAGAAATGGGAAAAAAACCAACCCCAAGAACTAAACTATTTCCTGCTTCAGTTATTCAAAGAAATTTCTAATCCCATCTTCATCCTAGTTTTCTAGTATAATGAATTCAGCTCTCATTGGGCTGGTGCAATGAGTTATTAAAGGAGTATCCTTTATTATGCTAGAGCCCAGGTATAGTGTGTTATTATGACACAATCCCCCCAAAAGAAATTAGTGTGTACACACATTACTGATGTAGATAATGCTATTTTGGCAAATTTCTTTATATATTATCCCAGTTTCAGAATTCTTCCTTTTTGTGATATTATAACTGAAACTAAATTAACTGGGACATACTAAAGGTGGCATTCTTTAAAAAGAGCCACCCTAAGAAGGATGCTTATTCGGCAGTAGTTTGCAGAATACCCACTGGCAGGTCATTCTGTAATTTTTGAAGTTTTATCCTTCTATGCTTATACATGTGTTCCCATGGGGTTTTCTCCTTTCACTGAGTATTCCCTATGGTTTCTATTAACAAGCTTACCCAAGATTCAATAGGAAAAGCTCTCTGTCTTAGATTTTATAATTTTTTTTGTTATGAAATTTCTTTTTTAGCCAGTTACTTGGCTAACCACTCTCCAAGATTTTTTTCATGTTTAAAAGTAGAGTCCACTGTTACATAAAAATTAAAAACCCCTATTAGGCTTTATATTCTATCCATAGAATTTAAAAATTTTTCAAATTTCAGAGACAAAATAAAAGTGTTCCTATTGTTGCTAGTTACTTCTTTGGCTTTACTTTAAAATGAAAATATGATTTCTGTGCACTTTTCCCTGCTTTCATCTATGGCAGAGAGTAGCAACTCGACAGAACAACATGAGGATGTTCATATAACTCTTCTCCAGAGCTTAGTTGGCTTTAAAAGCCTCGTAGCATTTTATTCTGTATAAGAATCATATAGTTAGAAAATTACATGAAATATTGGGATGCATGCTGCGTTACACTAACCAAGATTTATGCCAGTACATCTTCCTTCCTTGATGGAAATATCCCCATTTATGCAGACTGGATGCATTTTACATCATTGTCTGTTGATGCAGAATGAATTAGTTTTAAACTCTGTGAGTAAATTCGTATATATATTGGAGCTTGGGTGTATACACTTGCTTGAATCTCACTGAATTCTTCTGTTTTTCTCAACTGTTGTGAAAAAGCAGAGAGCAACATTATTTATTCTCACGAGAGTCCCTTTGCTAGGATAGTGTTGGTGAACAATGGGGTTAACAGGGCAGCTTCAGGGCAATTACCTCTGCATCTCTATTTCAACTGTTTTGTTACCAGAATCTTGAGGGTCCTTCTGAAAGGTTCAGGATATTTTGGTTGTTTTTTTTAATCCCCTTCATATATTCATCATCTAGGTCTTGAATAAACCTCTTCATAGACATTTGCGTAATTTTCTGATGAACAAAGTGATGAGTTAACTTCTTTTTTAAGGCAGGCTGAGTGTGAAAGATTGCTTTAAATGAAAGCATTCAAAGTTCTCCTGGCTTTAGTCAATGTGTATTTGCAGGGTTTGCTGAGTATGTCCCTTGTTTACCCTTCACCACCTCCACAGATCAGAATGGGCCCTAGTTGGACAGCTTTCAACCCACAAGAACTGTAGTCAAAACAATTTTAAAATACAGAGGTAAAGAGCAATTATTATTCCTTCAAAGAATCTATAAATGAAATAGTAGCTTTAGCTTACTTAATCTCATCATTTCCAGCCTGGTTTTATTGTTCTTTTTAGGAAATTAAACAAATAACTAGAGTTCCGATACAATGCTCTTAATGTGGAAGGGGACAAATAACAATCAGAACTGCCAAATTAAAAGCACTTTGGCATTAGCATACATTTAAAATATCAGGGAAAAGTACCAGGCTCACTTAAAAGTTTATCTGGTTGTTACAGCTGCTGAAATAGAAATAGTGATTTTAAAGAAATTTAATTTTCATTTTGCAGTAACGTGGATCTTATGTCTTACTTAGCTGTGCCTAAGTAAAAGGGCAGACCCTGAGCTCGCGCAAGGTGAGGGATTGCTGATTTTCATCTCAGCCTAAGAGATGGCTGTATATTGGCATCTGCAAATGTTTCGATACTGGATTTCCCATACTTTGGCAAAACCAGTATTTCTTCTTCAACAAGAATGTTTGGTACTAAAAAGAATTAAAGATTTTTCTATTAATATTTTCAGAATTTGGTGAGATTTTGGTGGCCTGGTGACAAAAAACATCCTGTTTTTTGCAAGCTCAAGTGCAGCTGTGCTATTGATCAAAAAGAAATAATAAAATAAAATCTTAAATAATTGACAACAAAATGTATTGGTGGATTCCTTAGGGATGGCTACTAATTAATCATAAACATACACAGTGAGTAGACTTGTTAGTGTAACGGAGGTGAGTTGTTAGAAAAATATTTTTATTGGGGGCCTTATTTGCTTTGTAAGATCAATTTGAAAGCAAGAGAAGAGTTTCTGGAGTGAGATGACTTTCAGCAGTTTTAAGCTGAAGCCTGTTTTAACTGTTCACAAATGTATTGTATTAGTCTCATCTCTGATCATGTAGTTGAAGTTTAATTTAATTTTTCTGTGTTTGGTGAGTGCAGCTGTAAAAGAACAAAATCAATTAAAGGGTGGCTGAGTTCTGGGAATACAGGAGGTGGCTCTGTTTAGTTTTAAGGAAGTGAATCAGCATCCAAGACATTGATCTTCACAGTATGTGTAAATTTAAAATATATGACTTAGAAATAAAAGATATTACTGCACTTTGATGAACTTAAATTGCTCAGTTCTACCTTTTTCTCTACAACCCAGTTGTTGACCTCTCTTGCAGCTTGTGTGCTTTGCGTTGTAGTCCTGTATAGTTGGCAATCCCCTCTGTGTTTTTTTTTTTTTTTTCTGCTGTTTATTATTATCCCCCTGGGCCAGGGACTAGCTCCAGCTCATCCCACCAATAATGGCATTTCCTTCAGGTTCCCAGTTCTAAATGCAAGTGACTGGTCAAACTTTATCGCAGTAAATAAAGTGAAGATAATATTTTTAATCTTATTCTTTGCTTCTATTGTGTGTATGTGCTTTCGTGGTTTCTATGGAATACTGACTACATCATCTTTTAACATGGGCATTAGTGCATGGGGACACTTGGCAGGACAAGCCATGCTTTGCCAACTTGACTGACCATCTGCTCTAGTGGCAGCACGGAAATGGAATAAAGCATTGAATAAGAAATTAGTGAAATAAGCATTCTGACAGCACTGGGGTGCTTGGGATTCTCAGTGGATAACTTATGTGCCAGGGTAGGAAGCTTCTTCTGGCCTGTGAGCCCAGCCTGGAAACTAGCTAATTGTGGTGAAGCAATTAGCGGGTTGCAGAGGAGGAGGGAAGACACACGGCACGAAGCTGCATAGATCCCTGAAGGATGGAAGAGTTCATCTGATCCAGTAGAGCTGAGATGGGGAGTGTGGGCAGCAGTGGTTAAGTGAGGAGGGGAAACAACTCGTTGTTTTTTGGTTTTGGGGGTTTTGTTGTTGTTGTAACTGTTCCGGTCAAGCAAGTTCCGTTTTCAAGCAATGATTGCTCATTCCAAATGATTGGCTTCTCCCTTCATCCTAAATAGTGTTAGCTAGAATTTGTTTGTACATACACCTTGAGGATGAACACAATGTTAACGTTCTGGGAAAAGCAGTAAATTACACAACTGTTTGAGCACAGACTTAAGCAGAAGTCAAATACAGTAGAGTGTTCGTCATAGCCAGAGAGTGTAATAGAAATTCTGGAGTGGATTTATGGCATAAAACCAACCAAACAACAAAACCAAGCAGGAGCAGTAGCAAAAATCTTATAAAGAATATAAAAATCTTCTTTTTGGAATATCGCTGGGAAATAATTACAAAGTTAAAAATAAATAAATAAAAATAGATGGCAAAGGATATATTCTAAAAAAAATCATGCTACTTTTATGTCATCTCATAAACCATTGCCTTATTGCTTTTATCTAGTTTTGAAAAAGTCTTAAATGAAAGAATTTTGAAATGGCCTTGATTGTCTAACTTGTAACGTATCTTTTAATCTTACAGAGCAGCTGCTATTACCCTTTCCTTGTGTTATAAAATTGTTCTACATTTTTCCATCTAGTAGTCTGCTGGTTTTATGGTTATGTAGCCTTTTGGCTAAATCCTATGAATGTAAAGAAAACAGTGCAAGCACCTAAACCAGCCTGGCATATTTTCAGTCAGAAATGAGAAGCTGTCAAGAAGGTGTAGAGGCAGGAGGCCTAAGCTTCTGCTCAGCCAGCTATAAAAGACAAGGTGACAGAACCAATGAACTATATGAACATATAAATGGAAAATTAGAAACTCAGACCTACTAAGAGTAGCTGAATCTGTTGTTGTAAATTAATTATTAGTAAGGTATGCTCATTGGCAAGCTACAAGCCTGTGTGGATTCGGAGCTGTTTCCCATTTCAGATATACTCTGTGCATCTGATGAACACTCTGGGTAGTTGCAGAGCAGCCTAGTCCAATGTTTACATTTTTGCAGCTTTACAGCTAGAAACAGTACATTTTAGGGCATAGGCAGTGATGTCTGTTTCTGGAGAAAAAACAGTACTACTACTACTTTAGCAGTTCACTTGAAATTCTGCTTATTTTTTCATTTCAGAATGCAATTATTCAGTGTTTGCATAATATGACAAAAAAGTTTGTGCTAACCTCTACACATGCCACAGTTCTCAAGGTTTAATGTGGTCTTCTGAGGAACTGTGACTTCAAACCACTGTGGTTCTTCATGGCATCACTGAGCATCTGCCAAACTTTTCTGTTGATTTTCTTGCTCTGTAGCTCATGACACTAAACAGGTGTGATGATTCAATACTTCTCAGAAGACAATATTTTGAGAGGCCTTCTCAATTACATACTTGTAATACAATGTAAATTTTGATGATTTTTAACATCAGATTGGAACAGTTCGTTGGTTAGCTTTTCTTTAATTACGTTGAAGATAACATATTTAACCTTTTTCTTCAGGCTTTTGCACTTGGTTCTGAACAAGAAAAAAAAACAAAAAAGAACTCTTTGGCCTGTAGAAATTCTTGGTCACCTGCTTTTATGTGCACCATTTTTAGGATTACTGTCACTATCATAAGATGAGTTTTGAAACTTCTGGCTTAACCTGAAAGGGAATTCAGAATTAAATCTTATCGATGCAGTATGATCAATTAATCCACCACAAAAATGTTGTATCTTCTGGGTAAGATTCATTGACCAATACAGAAAACTGTTCAATGAATCAAATGTAAACCCTCATTGTGGGGGTAAGTAAAATGAGTATTTAAAACATCTACTTTTCTGTTAAACAGGGGATATAATAATAACTACATTATCTTGGGCCTTCAGAAGTCTTTGGATTATTAGGAATTATTTGTATTTTGTCTGCTTTTTAATGTTGTACAGGTGGTTATATATTTACACTCAGGTTCTGTGTTGTGAAGTACTCTATTAATGAGGATAAATGATAGTTAAGTGCCTGCATGAATTAGATATCCTCCTTAGTACTTCCAGAAGTATACCTGCATGAAGATAACCCACCCTACAGCCACTGAAATATTCTGCTAGCTCAGAATTCAAGTGTAGCTCCATTCTAGGTTACTTTTCTTGCTGTTTGTTTTTCCAGTGCATTTGCTTTATTTATTCTTGTGGTGCTAGTATTACTTGAAGTTACTACGGCAACCTGTCACCATCTGCTATTAGAAAGTATGCTGGGATTTAGTTGCTAGGTGTTGAAGTTTGTCATCTTACTCATATGACCCTAATGTTTTTCTGATGTTTCCTTTCCCATGCACGTTGCATCCAGAGCTAATATGCACTTTGACACCAATGGGAGAGAATCCATGTTCTTTCTGCTTGACCCTACTTGTTTTAGAGAATACATGTGTGATCCCTTTTGATGTACTTTGTATATACTCAACCAAAACATTTTGCATTGTTTATACTAAAGCCAGCCAGCATTATAGTTAATTTAAAATTGATATTAATTATGCTTTTTTTTAAGTAAACAAGGAATTTGAATGTTTCCTGAGACATTTTCTCCTCTGCCTTATTATTATTTGACTACCTATTTACTTGTGTTCCTGACAGAAGTTCGTTGTTTATACTATTGATTTCCTTAATTCTTTACTCATTTTTGGAAAGGCTATCAGCCAATCGGGTAATTAAAAAAATAGAGTTCAGTGCTGTTTCCGTTCTGTTTAAATGAATGTTTTTAACTTGGAAAACATATATTTTATTAGATCTCTTCATCGTAATACAGTGTATTCAGAGCTATTTCTGTTTTTCTTAGTACTGTCATCAGCCAGGTGTTTACTTTGATACATTTATTTTTTATACATTTGACCTAGTTTTAATCAGCATTTTCTGCTGCAATTCACACAATAAATCCTAACAAGCCTAAGCAGAGCTGAAAGGACTTGTTAGGATTCTATCTGAAGAACTTTATCTACTCTGCCACAACCCTTTTTATACTGTTCAATTAATACATACAATGCTTGGCTTAATGAAATACATTTTTGAATCGTAAGCATTGGAGTATTATGTTTGTAGGTGGTGCTTGACTCCAAATTTCTTCTGTCCATGCAGCGAACATGCAGTCTGCATTCAAAGTGTAACACATCCCTCTTGGGCAGAATTTACTGTATTTTCAAGCAGTTCATGCTCTTTGCATGTTCCAGTAAGAGGTACTTTAATAGCATAGGGGAATTTTAGTGAATATGTAAAGATGTTGGCAGATTTGATCACAGCTCTTTATAGCCCTATATTGCACTGAAGTTCTGTCAGTGGGAACGGTGATGCTGTGAGTGCACGAGTTACTTCAGAGACCTGAGGCTGCATCTGAGAAGCAAATCTTTATTGCTGGCGATTGGGGATTAGGAGGGAGGGGCAAGCTTTTACCCTATAAAGAAGCTAGCAGTTAATTTCTAATAGTTGAGATCATTGGCAAGAAAATTATTGAAGATCAAACACTATTTATGTGTTTTCCTGCTTTACAGTTACAGGAAAACGATGGAGGAAGTTTTTGTAGCAAACCAGCTTTACTGTGCCCTTCTTTTTTTTTTTTTAATGTATCATTCAGTCCCACTGATGTGAATTTGACAGGTTTGGGGCGAGACACTGGCCAGCAATATGTGATCTTTGCTTATGGCTCTTTTCAGTAATCGAGCATATCATCTGTTAATTTTAAAATCACCATACACAGTTACTAAGGATAGGCATTCATGCTGTACCACAATCACAGATATAGCAAGACACATTTTAGAAGTTGGTTTCAACAAAAAAAAACCCAACCTTCTTAAAGTCTTTATGCCTTTAAGCAAGATAATACATCTATTCAATTCCCATGAAGAAATGCTGCTTATTTCAAGAAGTGATTGTTTATCATGAGTACAGAAAGGCATTCTGTGGTGAATGTCTAACTACTAAAAATACAAGCTGTTGTTCATGTACAATTCTCTAACTTCTGTCAGCAATCTTTTCAAAATCAAGACATCAGAAGAAAAAAAACACATACAATTTAATTACTGAATCCTTTGCAATTCATTATTACTTTCAGCTGCAACATTGAATATCACAGAAAAAAATTGTCTGATCCATAACTGTAAAAGTGAACTACTACAGCAGCAAAACCAGCATTTCTTTTTAGAAGAGCATCGGTACCCGAGAACACACGATTCCTTACCTGAAAGCTTTTGGTTTACCTGCAGAAAATGTGTCTTCTTAGCCTTAAAAAGTAGGCAAGCTTCTCACTAGCACTAATGTTACTCCAAAAGAAGGTATAATAGCTCCTTTATATTGTAATTTTCACTGTTTATATGCAAGAAGTGTGCTGGGGTCTGCTCACGTAGGAATAAATAAATAAAAAAAAAAAGGCAGTACAAACTGAAGAGCAGCTAACATATGAAAGTAAAAGACCTCTAGTGGCCGTAACCTGAAGTTAAAGAAGGCTTCCCTTCGAAGTGGGAGACAAAATGGTTGGGTAGAACAAACTGCAGCTGACACTTTGGTAACGTGTGCCCTTGGTGCCTTTCTGATGTCAGCAGAGGTACATCGAGAATCAGGCTTTCCCAGAGAATCTGATCAGTACCAGGTGGAAACTAAATTCTGGGCAGAGGCACTGGGGAGCCCTTTGAATCAATTCTAAACCAGAATGATAAAAAGATCCAAGTATATGTAGAAAATTATTATTTTGCATGCTCATCTACTTTGTAGCCTCTTATTTTAACAAAATCAAAGCATTTAAAGCTGGTTCACTTTTAAAACAATAAATAAAATTTCAGAAAATTCTAAGACAACTATAAGGAGGATTCTTCACTGTCTTAAAGGAAAAGTGCAAATCATTAAAGTCACTATTATTGCTTGAGAGATAAATGTATTTGTAACTTTCAGTAAGTTACAGTGAAACCCTAGGATTATAAATGACTGTATAGCTTTCAGCATTTCTGCTTTAGGCATAGAGAAAAATAGAATATTTCCTTTTGAGGAAGTTCGAAAAGTTTTGAGAAATTAAATAATATTCTGCAATAATAGAATTATTATAGAATAGTATTCTATAGAAGTTTTATGGAGTTCTGTAATAGCTACTTAAACACGTGCAGAATGTGAAAAATATTTTTTCTTGCAATATTTCTTCCCGTGGACAGCCTATGTTTCTAGAACAATTAGAAAATTTTGATGGTAATATATTTTCTTCCTATGAATTCCAAATGGAAGAATCCTAGGCGACATCACAAGCTTTTTAGAAATCTTAAGGTAATATTGAGTTGTACTATATATCAAATTTTCTTGTCACAATGTGTGTTTCCATGCAGCGTGTCAGAAATGATGCAGCTTTCTGACCTGAGCTACTCCTTGTCAGTGTGGCTTTTGAATTATCTTTTTTGAGTTCTTAGCATGTTTCCTTTATCTGCGCTTGTAAAAACTTGAATATTGTTTTATTTTTGCATACAGAAAAGGATTTATTGGGCATTTAGAGCAGTTCAATTTTAGAAAGATTACAACTTCATAATAACTGAAGTATTCTGCATGTGTTGATTTCTGTCTGGTTCTCTTTCAGAGCCACTTCGTGGCGTGCATGACGGCGATCTTAAATCAGATGAACAACCAGCATTATTCAGTTTACATTGAAACTTTTCAGACAAGTTCAGAACTAGTGGTGAGTACAAAATAATCATGGTGGTGATAAATAATTCTATTAATTCTATTTTTTCCTGTGTGAAATCAGTAGTATTGTTTTGTATCTTGTATCTTGCCTGTACAGTGTCTTTCTGTTTTCTGCCTCTGTCTCATTGTGTTGCCTCCCTCTTCTACTGGTGACCTTGGACAACACTGTAATCAGAAATCTGGAAAGATATAAATGTCACTGTTGTTGCCCCTAGCACTGAGGTGGTAACATAATAATAAAGAATAATTAATGGCATCTTTGTGTTATATTGTTCTGAGGAGAAAAAAAACAAAAACAAAAACAAAGCCAACCCCCAACTCCTTGAACCCTCCCTCTTCACTTTGCACATGATGAAACATTTTCACTATTGAGTCTACTTCTGGTCCAGTTAATGTATGCTAAATTTAGTAAATGTCTAATTATTGCAATGCATCATTTTATGCCAGCTGTTTCTGGCATAATCTGACAGTAGTTTGGGTTTATTCTAGTTTGTGCTAGTCAGTGTTCTCTGTGTTCTAGAAGGTTTTGGTAGTCCTATGTCTGACCTTTTATACTCCTGACATAATTCTGAAGTAGGTAAGGGTTTTGATTACACCATCTACAGTTTGTCCCTAAAGGTAGTATTTTCAGTTGGCAAGATTTGTTCATTTTCCTTTGTTAAAGTCAGAGTGGTGCCATAACTGATTGGATCTTGGGGAGCCTTTGCATTTTTTCATGTGCTTATCTTACTTGCAAATGTAACAGTATTTCAACATAATTTCAACTTCCAAGCAGATTAGGTACTTTGTCCTAGAAGCTTTAGTAATCCTTAAACTACCACAGTTCTGCAGAGGAAAAAAAATAATGAGAAAGACAAGACATCAGTATATCAAATGGGTTTTACTGTTTGTAAAGGCATTGGTTTGTTGTCTTCTCCTTTTTTTTCCATCCCATAAGTATATGTCAGTGAAGATGACAAAGTTTTGTTGTCAAATAATGCTGTTGAGAGCTATTGTTCACTTGAATTTCTGCAAGTAACATGACAAGAAAGAGTACAAACAACAGAGAGTTGCTTGTGAGGTTTTGGCAATAAATGATGCTATCTCAGTTTGCCAGTCTCGCAGATTCTAGGTGACTTACTTTGAAGTTCAAGGGTAAAACGGCATAGATGCGCTATGCGTGAAGTAGACCTGAAATGATTATGTTCATTTTATTTAAGTTCATTATACAGTGATCTCCAAATACTTCTAGGAAAAGTTGGGTTTGCTAACTTTCTGTTGTGCGTTCATTTTTTAATTTAGAATACTAATTTTGAACTAAATTGATGAAATAAAAATCTTATATTTTAAAAATCTATTAATTCTTTATACACAATGAGACTTGTTTTGCTAATTAATTAAAAATTCAACAGCTTTACTCTAAAGTACTATAACTTTTTCTGTCTTTCATAACTTTATGGCTTATCTTTTCTGAACAGCCCAATATAATGATTTTTAGCCTTCGTTTGGAATCTGAGACTGCTGTTTTACAGGACTTCAGTTCCAGTCCTGGGCTTGCTGATACCACCAGGAATTTTTCCTTTGACTTCACTAGGACCAGAGTGGAGCCTCCCATCTTAGTTCTTTGATCACAGCAGAGACTTAAACTTTGTGTTACACAGTCACAGACTTACTGTATTTTGTTGTTCTAGGACTTCCTGATGGAAACATTCATAATGTTCAAAGATCTCATTGGAAAGAACGTTTACCCTTCAGACTGGATGGCAATGAGCATGGTGCAGAACAGGTAAAATGGGCTGAGGATCAGTGTTTGTTTCCCATGTGCTTATGAAAAGTGAGCTAATTTCTTACCTTACAAAACATTTTGCTATGCACTCTAAGACTGACAATACATTAAATAGCTTGCTGCCTCTGCTTTAAGTCCACTTACAATGGAAAGGGGAAAAATTGTATTTAACAGTAAAGTGGAAGAACATGGTTAATCTCCATGTTGACAGTCTACAGAAGCCAAGCTGTAAAAGGCCTGTTGAATCTCAAATATACAATTTCTGCACATGGTTAGAATGTCCTCACTAATACATCAGCAAGTTCATTGCCATGCAAGAGTTATCAAACACAAATTTATTTCTGAAATGAAATGGTTGCTTGGATCGCTAGAAGGTCTGATGATAAAGACCAGATCTTTGAGCACAACGCACTATTTGTAGGAGGAGGTTGGATCCACGGTGCTTACTGTAGCTCACACCTCTGAGGAAATATATTGTTATATTATAGACGGTTTGGGGTTTTATCATGATTGATTACTTCAAACTCGGGTATATTGCCTCTGTAGGTCAAGATGGCATCTAAACAAAAGTTCGTGTAATCACAGGTATCGTGCTCCCTATTGTTTGCTCTATGAGAGTTTGGTATTAATAAGAAACCTTTGAATATTCTTATATTATAGAATTGAAGGAAATATCTTTTGGACATAAACTGTGCAGACTATAGCTGTGGGTGAAGCTTTAAGATCTGTCTGTTTTGGTGTCGCCATAAGTGATAGTGTGATAAATAAGGTATTGCTTGATCCCTGTTAAGCCACAGGACCACTGTTGTCTTGGTGTGAGCATTGCAAATAGCCTAAGTGAAATTTCACATCATACAGATTGGCTGCCTCATGAGCTCTTTTCAATTTATCAGTTCCATATCATGTGATACTGAATTGGATAGACAAGAAAAGTGATCTTTGTGCACTTCCACGCTTGATAATGGATTCAGACAGCTGGTTTGGGGCTGCGTATCGCAGATAAATTCCTTCAGAATGTCTTTGAAATGTTGCTTCTTTGAAGAGGAAGGACATGTTTTTCCCTTGAGGTGTGAGTTTTGTTATTTATTATGGGCATCAGTTAGAAATGAATGTTTTTGGCAACAAGGAAAGGGCAATAGATAGGGTACAGGATGGGCTATATGAAGATCTATTTCCTAATAATTGTTCTGAGCTGTTCTGAGGTACTGACTTTTTTCTTGTTATGTCTCTTACCTATAAGAGAGGAAAGCAAGGGAGGGCTGGACTGACAATGCAGAATAAAACACATGGCTGCTCTAAACAAAGTTAGTTGGTTCAATTTGTGTATTTGTAAAACTTGAAGGTGTGGAAGAGTTTCCTCAAAATTTGAACATCCCCAAAATTTGATGTTTTACAAGCATCTCCATACGTAGAAGAAATTGAACAAAGAAGTAGCTGTGAGCATGTGACCACCTTCTCTTGTGGATTAATTTTTTTTATTTGCTGAATTTCCTCCTTTTCATACTTAATGGAAATCATCGCTAAAAATCTCACTGAAATGGATCTGAATTTGGGTAAAAAATTGACTTAATTTGCTTTTTTTTGTTTGTTTGTTTAGTGGGTATTACCGTTAGGGCTGAACTTATTGTTGCTTCTTGCTCTCAAAGAGACACTTTGAGTCGATGTGCTGGATTGGATTATGAAGTGAATATACTTTCTTTTTTTTTGAGCAAGACTTCTGTTGTTGATGTGGATTTTAATCACCTGTATTATCATTATTTTAGTTTTGTAGAAATGGTAGTAATGTTGAGATTTCTAGAAGTCACAGAGACACTAGTCTAAGAATTGTCTCAAAGATGCATAGGTTCCAATTAACTTGCAACTCCACAGATGCTGTTTATTTCAAATGTCCCAGTTATGTAATTTTACTCCTCCAGTTTTATAATAATTGAAAAGGAGAGAACATAAGATCCTTAATAAAGTTCATAATCTCCTGGGAGTCTTGAGCAAAAGATTTGCTAAGAAAATCTACAGCATTACAATATCAAATTTTGATATTGGATACATTTACACGTAGGATTTGAATGGAATGATGTTAAATTAAAAGGGTTTTTTTTTGTTTATGTGTTCCATGATTCAAAGTGATCCATTCTTACATTGCTGCTGCTGCAATTTGTAGTTATTTTTAATGTAGCAAAGATTGGTCTTAAAAAGGTATCAGCTTATACTGAAGTAACCTAAAATGTTTTCTATTGTATATAAGCAAACTGTTCCTCTTATCTAGAAAATGCTGTTTATCGTTTGCTTTATTCACATGTATAGCATTTTTCTTTATTCTATAGAGGTGGGGGAAGGTTAAATCCTTGTTCAAAGAATATGTCTTTGAGGTTTGGGAATTCATCTGGTGGAATCTATTTTGCCTCAGTTACCGACAATAGAAATTCATTTGTGGCACTGTGTATTTGTTGATAACACCTGCTAATAACTCTGGACTTTGTGAGACACTTCAGTCTAGGCAGGCTTTGTTGCTCTAAATCTTATCCTGCATTGGACAAGTCAAATGAAAATATTTAAAGGAAAAAGTCAGCATTAAAAAAAAAATAAAAATTTAGAAGCTATTTAACAGTGCTTCTATAAATACATTGCTTACCTAAATTGATTTGGCGCTGTTTATACTCTTTGATTATGTTGCTGTTCCTAAGATTACATAAGGAAATGAGTTATTGATCTTACTTTCATGTCTTAATTTTATGTTAAATCAACAACTAGGAGGGAGGATTTTTGATATCAGTCTTTATAGAGATTTGAGGTTGGTTTTTTTTTTTAATGTTTGGTGTTTTTTTGAGGAGGGTGGGTGTTCTGTGAAATAAATGGAGGACAAATTTAGTTATCTAGATTTGTCTTGTTAACATACTTTACTCCAGAGAAGTAGCAGAGAAAAAGTCCCAAGGGATCAGGCTGGGTTCTCTTATAATAACAATGAGAGAAGAAAATAAATTAAAACCCACAAAAAAGTGTTAGCAGGGCTAAGCTTTTGCATTCTTAATTCACCTGTTCTGAGCAGGAGGCTGCATGCAGGCTTATTTATGCCCTGAAGGAGGTACTTTACCTTGAGTCTCCCTTTTATGGATTTGCAAAACTATTAGTTAGAGGCTGTAAGGCATGCGTATTGTGTAACCCAGCTAATGGCAGAAAGGAGTTGGCACATTGTCCCTACAGCATCCAGCAAAGCCTGACAGGCTCCCCCAGCTGCTCTCTTGTATTTTGTACCTGGCAGGGAAAGTGGGCATTGGAGGAATTTTGCTGCAGGATATACTGCAGTAGAGAAATGTAAAATCAGAGTACATTTCCTTAGAGGCAGGGGACAGGGAAGAGCTTAACTAATACTGCAGGTTTGGTCCTGTTTGCAGATAAAAGGCGTTCCTAATGAGGACACTCTAATTACTCTTATACAGAAATACAGACAGTGCATGTATGATATCAGAGATATTTCTACTAAACGTTAGATGTCTGACATAGATAAGGGGAAAAGAATGAGAGAATGACTTCTTAGGACGTCAAAAGGAAGGGAGAATGGACGCATTCATGTCCAGGAGAAACTGTGGCAGGAGAGTTGAAAGAATAGAAGTAGAAGCTTAATTGACTAAACTTACTCAGTCAAGCCTTCCATGCATCAGGATGGAATGATTAACTCAAATTACCTTAAATCACTATTATAAATTATGTGCTGTTTGCTCTCAAAATGTGGTCTGACTCCCAAAGCCCATTTGAAGGAGGCAGAGGCTGTGGTGTGGACTGGGAGTATTCTATTAGCAACTGAGTATCAAGAAGGGGAATGCATTACTACTTTTACTTTTTTTAAAATTTTTCTTCTTTCTTTCTTTTTTTTTTTCTTCCTCTTTTTTCCCCTTCTTCCATTAACAGCAAGTTGGGAAGAACACTTTTTTATGGTGTGCTAGATGGGGCAGAACACTTTGGGACATAGTAAAACCCTCACTGAGGTCATGTGGATATAATATCTGAGTTGTTTTTGCAGTCCCACATGGTACATTTAATTAGCTTTTGTTCTAATCAAGGTTGCTTACTGCACACTTCTTACTAGTTGCTACTGCTTGTATGTGCACTTTATTCCACTTGTGATACTTAGACTATTGGCCATTAGGTTATTAAAAGCAGTAATTCCTAGGTACATGGCATTTGTGGGGAAATGCTTTGTTGGTTTAGGTAATACCATATATTCTGCTTACCTCTCAGCTGTTCATAATTTTAATTGAGGTACATGATTCCTCCCAGGAAATTCCCATACCTTATTGTTAACGTGAAGTGTGTAGAGAGTCAGATAGCCTGAATAAAATAAATGGTTAGGGGGGTTAGCAACTAAAGGGGAGTATTCCCATCCCTTCCTTCTGTTCCTCTGGGCTTTGAAATGGTAATTGCTCAGATAGAATTTGAAAGTATTTGATCTTATCGTAATTAATACCTGGAATCAGTTTCAGTTAGTGTCCGGTCTGAAGTCACTTAGTAAGCACTTTCATTGTTTGTGTGCCCCTTTAGTTGTTTTTTGAACCTTGCTGACAATATATTTAGGTATTTAGAAATAATAGGAATCAGTTTTTTACTCGTACATGTCAAGGTCAGGTCTTATTTGCTTAAAAACTCATGTGTGATAACACTGAAAGCTATTTTCTAGCACCAGTAGTTAGTTTTTTTTTTAAATATGTTTTCATTACCTGTATATCTGAGTGTTTTCAGACATCTGTTGGAGTCAAATGTTCCCCAGCCCTTTTTAAGTCTGACTTGAAAGGTTTAGCGCTGCAGGTATTTGGCAAAACAGCTGGAAATGTTGCCAATTTTCTTTCATTATGCATACTAAAAATAGTTGCCTATTTGCTGATGAACTGCTTCGTAACACCCTCAAGACTTGGTTCTCATGTAGCTCGCGTGTTGTGGCAGCATTATTAATTCAGCAAAATCTCATTATGGCTTCAAATCAGTGCCACCTGTACCCCCAAGTACCTCACCATTTCTCAGACTGCCAGCAACTATAGATTCTGTCGGTATCATTACCTGGCTAACCAGCAAAATGAGGCAGAATAAATTCCTGTTTGTCACCTGGCAAGGGACAGGAGGGATTCCAGACCTGGTTTTTTTCATAGATCATGTGTTAAACAAGACTTCTGAAAAACGATGTTTTGCAGACTCTACATATGCGTGCCTCTGAACAGCTCTACCTTTGAATAGAAAAAGTCTTTTCAGAAGTAGCAGCTGCTTACAGTATTGTCCTGTGAAACTTGATAAAATGCTGCTTTGTGCGTTATGAGATGGCATTTTTAGAGTTGTAGTCCCAATCTTTAAGTAACAAGCACTCACAACAAATGAGTGGCTGCTGGACTGCCTTTTCTTTTATTTTCTGAAGAGAAAACCTGGAGAGCTGGTAGTCGCAGTTTAAGTGTATTATTCAGTAATGGCATTTAGTTCAGGAGGGAAGTGAAACTGAAGACAGTTTGCAGGAAGCATGGAAATATGCCTTTTCCAAGCAAGAAGCTTAAGTGTTTATGGGAGAGATGCTACAAACCGTATTGCTACTATCAACTTATTAGATTTCATAGAGTCATAGAGTATTTCAAGTTGGAGGGAGAAAAACTCCAAGTGAATTCAAATATTAGGACTATTTCTCAGTCTTCTACCTATCTGCTGGTGGAAATGAAAGCTTGTTATATTTTCATGCTTTAGAAATATTTAATGCTGTGATACGTGTGTTGATGTCAGTGGGCACTGTGGCTATTCACAGTCACTAATGGATGTGACTAAACACAAGGTACACAACTTCAGTTATTAAGAGTATCCATTATCTTTTACTCCAGCTGGTGCTATAATATGGTGCTCAATTTATAACAATTGTAATGAGACTTTAAAATCAAGAATACCATTTTAATTATGAAAATTGGGAAAAAAATCCTCCTTAATTTTAATTCTTTGATTATTAATATGAAATGGTTCTGCCCTCATAGGAAAAGCAGAAGAAACCTCAGATTTATTCCATGCAACTATAGTTTAACAGTTTGCTTAAAACATTGCCTAGCTCATTATTTGTCTTGCAGAGAATAAAAAGGGACATTTATTTATTTATTCCTAAAATGGGAAAAAAGAAAAAGTAGTTTAGATAAGTTTTACTCTTACTTTTTAAAGATGTATTGGGAGTGACGATTCGTTTGTATAACTGAGGTTGGATGAGGGTGTTGCAGTGTATTTTGCACAAGTAAGGCAGAATTTAGAAGGCTGATCTGTTGCTTACAAGTAACTCCTTCCTTTGATCTCATTTTCCTCTGGCAACTCTTGACTGGCTGAAGCGTACATGACAGAAATGCAGTTGTTTTTCTTAAGGGCTTGAATTTCCAGCGGGTCAGAATCCATTTACACATATGCTTATGGCATATTGCAAAACTTTTTAATTGTAATATATGAAAAAGTATTTTAAACAACAGCTGTAAGCATCTAATGAAAATATTCTTTTATGCAGACATACACAAAAGAGTAAATGAAGTATTATAACAAGTTCAAACAGTTTGTACTGTTCCACTGTTGCTTTAATCACGTACAGTAATAAGATGTGTCCTTGGACAGTTTGTTTTTGCTGTGAGACTAAAAATGTCCTTGCTGAAATGCAATTTCCCTCTTAATAAAAGTCCCTTTTGGAGGCAAAGGACATTTCATGCATTTATTGTTTTTCTTGCTGGGATGTTTGGTACACAGTGTCTCAGTATTCTCAGATTCATATCTCCTTTCCATTAAATCGAGGTAACTCTGTTTCCTAGTTGTCTTTCCCAGTCCCTACAAAAGTCAGTACTTGTAAAAGGGCAAGTGGCATAAAGTTAGTCCTGGGAAAACGGAGTAAAGCGGTAAAGAGAAGAGGCAGTTGTCTCACTGTGGGTTTTAAATTTACTTCCATGGAGAGTTACACTTCCAGCTGTGCCTGATGTGTGTGACTGAGTCATTTAATGCTCTGCTGTCAGTTATAAGCCTAGCAGAGAACAGCTCGTCCATCTGTAGGTGTTTAAGTCTCGTTGTGCCTGACGTAACCCTACTTTTCAATCACTTGCGTCTTTCTAGCACCAAATACTACAAGTTGCTTATTCTGCACTAACTCTGCGTGTTGCTCATTGTTACCCCTGTTGTGGAATTATTTGCTTACCAAGAATCTAAGCACTTAATTACGTGGTGAGTGTAGCAGATCATCTGCTCAGCAAGAGAGGCTGTTGCATACCCTGGTGGTGGTGCACTGTTGCATTCTGACTGCAATCGTTCCGTGTTCTATCCAAAATGCAGAGAGAAGACATGCTGTGAGATATCCCTTTCCCACTCCCACTGCGGAGTATCTCATCTTTCTTGGTATTGACTCCTAGGATGCTCCTTCTTCTGGAGTATGAGGTCTCCTGAACTAAAAGCAGAAAAACAACTTGTAGGTTTGATGTTTTCAGAAAGACGTTAAGATAAACTGTTATTTTTCCAGATACAACTTTGGCTTGCATATAAAAATCTCTAAGGTTCTTTGCTATGTATGTAGCCTGTTATAAAATACTTTTGTATGTTTTCAGATATTTTAATTTCAGTAAATTATTTGGGCATTAAGACAATGAGTAGTGTTTTCCATTCTGAAGAACATACATGCAAATAAGTAAATAAATAACAAAGAGATTACCCACATAAGCTGTTGTAAATATGTCTCTATAGAAAAAATTGAAAAGACAAATTCAGTATACATAATTTTCATCAGGTGTTGTTAATGCTATTGGGCAGTCTTTCTGTCTTCCCTTTTCTGATGGGAAACTTTGGCCAGCGGTTCATATCTTACATAGGAAATTAAATATATACCATTTTCTCATATTTAACATTAATTTGAACAGTTATTTTCATATTTTTAAACAGCAACATCACAACATAACCCTGCTGGTGTATTATGCATTTTCTGCATAATGAGCTTTTGTAAAGACATAAATTTCTGATTCAGTGCAACTTCTTCTTTATTGATACAGTTTGGGCTGTAAAATAATACGCACAAGTGAGCAGCAAGTGGAGAAGAGGCAGATGACAGTTGTCTGTACCTGTAATTCCAGATCCTATTATTGGCTTCAGAAAAATCTAGACTTCCAAAAAAGTCAAAAAATTTTGTCCACAGAGTTATCCGGTAGTTTAACGCAATTCTCCAATTTTAATCCTTTGACACGTGAAATAATAGAAGTATTTCTAGAAATAAGCCCTAGAAACATCCATGAAAATATGTTTACCAAAGTATCACCTCTGCACTGTTTTTAGATATATAGAAATGAGGGCTACGTGACAGCTACAAAAGTTACAGTAGGGGTAAATTAGTGCCAACAGGTGAAAAATAAAAATCATTGGTGGAATGGAGAAGTAATTTCACAATATCAACTTGAAGTCCTTCAAAAGAGAAGGCCACATGAGCTATTATTAGTGTATGACTTCCTGGTAGGACCATGTTAAGTCATCACATTCATGTATATTCACTGGCTTTCAGCTTTGTATTTTACTTCTAGACTTGATCCAACAGCAAAGTCACCGAGTGGTTTTGAATTATTTTTTTAATTCAAAATATTTCTATTCTGCAAACAGTTAGCTGGAATGCATGAAAAAGGAGATTGAAATGAGAAGATACAATATAAGGAAAATTACTGAAAATTACCTTTCAAACTAGGTTACTTGTATCAGAGTCTGTTATGAGAGCTTTTTGTATGCTTTCATTTTGAGCTATGAAGTTTCATAAAGGCTGCCGAACATCAAATTTTCAGAAGAGTTTGGCATAAATGTGTACCTAATATGCAGGTTTGAAAATGCATTTTGATGAGCAATCTTAAAAGTGCTGTAAGGAGCTGCTGAAGGAAAAGCTACTTAAAGAGACTGTTGGCAAAGTCAAGAGATCTCGGACAGAAACTTAACTTGTAGAGCATCAAAGCAATTGCTCCTCCTTGTCTCTCTCTAGGTGTTGCTTTTATTCTGCTGTTAAATTGACTCTGATACATTATAGCATCTATTCTTTTTGTAAGCTTGGCATAGTTATTCAAGGTAAATGTTCAAATAATACTAATAAAGTAAATGAATTGTATATAATAAACAATTTATAATTGAGACAGGAGAAGGTAGATAGCAGTTATTTTTTAGCAGTTATTTTCCAACCATGCTATTTGGATAGACTCTCTGGACGTACAATGAAAAAGAAAATGACAATTGCTTTATCGTTAGTATTCAATGTGAATGGTACAAAAAATATTCTTCAGTCAATAGTGATACTGAGTTGACACAGGGGAGAAATATGATTAAATCATACTACTTTCTTTGCATCACTGGCCCTGTTTTTCCGGTTACCATGGAAGTGGATTGCTTCCTGAGTGTTGCCATTATTGTGCTCTTAATAACTAGGTTTCACATAGCTACAAGCTTTTTAAATAGTGTTTCCATATTGCGTTGCTCTTCATTTCTGAATCAATGATAGCTTGCCACATTGTTAGGAGATAATTTCTGCGGTTACTTTGTAAAGATTTTTGTTATTATTTTTTCACCTGTTTTCTCAGGCTTTCTCCTGCTGCTGTGTTTTGGTCACTGAAATAATAAATTTTTATTTTTAATCTCTCCTGTTACACTGATTGTTTCTCTGATCTCTCTTCTGTTTATCTTGTATCTTCCAGGTTTAGTTTATAATTGCTGATCACTATTTCAGTCGCTGACAATGATCAGCGTTTGGGATTGGGTCTGACTCACTTTGTTAGTCTCCTCTTTATTTACCGAGCTGCCTTCTCGCTTTGCACACAAAAAGAAAGAGGAAAGGTGACAGAAGCCTACAAGAGAATCAGTTGATTTCAGCTCTTTTTCCTGTGTGATTGCTTCATGTTAAACTATCGATCAGATGTCTTCTGCGAAGCACTTTATGAGGATGCTACTATCAAGTCAATATAAATTACGTGGGAGCATTATTTCAGCTCTGCTGCTCCCTGCTCCTGACTTCATATGTTTGGCGTACTGGCAAGGCCATGTCTATCACAACTCAGAACAGATCTTTAAAGGAATAGTCAGTGCATCTCCTAGGCTTTGAAAGAACTTCCCTCATATTCCTCCCCTCATATCCCTCACTATCCTCAAGTTGAGGATCTGCTGGTGAAAGTGCTGATTGATCAACCTTTTGGGTTTGCAAAAAAAACCAAACCCCACCTGCCAAACTGAAGTTAGTGTAACTCCTTTAATTTGTGGAGCAAATTCTCTGAAGTAAAAGCACTTAGGGTTTGTGGGAAGAACTTCTGAATATTAAAAACTGTCCATGTCTTTATTGGTTTTCACATGTGATTTTAAAAAACCCATCTATTCCAGCTTTTTAATGATTTCTTTCAGTAATAACTTGTGCAACACCACAGAAAATAGTAATCTTTTAAAGCTTATCTCTATTTTTCGGAGTCTAATCATCCAGTAGAAGTTCATACTTGATTATTTTTTTCCACCTGTCATATACATTAGTGGAATCACAGCTTTAGAAGACATAGCAAATGTGAGTTTGAGTTGATGCTCCTAAATGCCTAAGTGAATGAATTCAGCCTTCGCCTCCGTATCTGGGTTGTTCACCTCAAAGTTGAAACAGTCAGCTCCCAGTGTTCTTTGAACTTGAAAAGACATTGAAGAGCATCTCACTGCTGTTGGACCACTGCTTTAATAGAATTCATGTGTAGGAATCTTAAAAAAGGCCAGTTCATGATTTTTGGGAAGGTTTCTAATTTGGTACCTGATTTAGGCACCTTTCCCACAATAATTTTGTAGACCCTGAAGTGTTCTATGTCTGAAACTGGATGCAGGAAAGGGGCAGCTTATGTAAAACTGCAGGCAATGCCAATTTAAGTTTTTTGGGATTTGTTTTGTTTTACTGTAGTCATCGCATTGTTTTATTCTGCAAGGAGTTGCTGCACTAATTCTAACTTGTTTGCTAAAAATAACTTGAAGTTCCAGATCTATATATTAGGTTTATCATCTATTTGCACATCAAAAGCAAGGGCACTGTGCAGACCTATTTTACTGTTAAAAAGAGAGTAATCATCTTCTAACGAATAGCCTTGAAATCCTACTTTGATTAACAACATGTTGTTTATGAATACAGAATTGTTTCTTTGCTCTCTTTTATTTTCTTTGAGAGAGAATTGTTTTGAAATCAATTTTTTTTATCTTAGGATGACATAAATTTTCAGCTTTATTGGTATTAAGTTATTTATATATGTTACTTAGAGAGTACTGTTCTGCCCTGATTTAGAACATACATTTAAGTATTCGAAACTAAGTACAGTACAGTTGCACAAGATTCTATTCATTCGGCTTTCAAGAGAAAATTTGGAAGAAATTTTGGTGACAATACAGTAAGGCAAAGCAGAAGCAGCAGGAAATTTAGAAAGGTAAAGGAGATGGCAGCAGTTTAACCATGGTCATTTTGTTGCTGTCCTAAACCAAACCCTTGCCTTTTTATACACAGATTAAGTCCAGAGATCTTGGCCTTTGAAGACCATCCATAAATCTTCAGGCTCAAGAGATTGGTATGAACTGTCAATTTGAAACATCAATCCCCATAAATTCAGGAAATATCATTGGATTTATTGTGGGTGAATGAATTCCAATAGGTTTAGATCACAATTATTTAAATCAATGAGAAATTAATTCCATATTAAGTAGCTTCAGTAAAGTTAATGTAAACACCTGAAAGAAAATATTTGTAGCCCTTTGTGATGAGTAAAATTAAGGGAAGATGTGACAAGAGGAGAAGGTTAAACAGAAAACAACACCTAATGACATGATCTGTGTGAGAAAGAACCTGTCCTTTGGCCAGGCTTGATCAGTTTAAACTTGCAAAGCAAAACTGAGCAGTGAGCCCCAGGTTCAGAGCAGGTGAGCTCCAGGGATCTGCTGTAGAAGCAAGGGAAATTAAGTTATGGCACACTGCGATGAGATAATCCCTCTCGGTAATTTTTCTCAACAACTTCTTTTGAAATCAGGCAACACCTGTGGTGGTTTTCTGGGTTATTCAGGGCACACATTTTACCATCTCTTTTCTAGCTGTATCTTCTCCACTGTGTCAGTTTTAATTAATAACTGATGTTACGAATAATCGGGTAAGGATTGACTTCTCCAATCAAATGACTTCAACTCTCTCCTCATCGAGCAGTGTTTAGTTCTTTAAATGGGAATATGCTCTTAGTGATAATTAAAATTATATTTTCTCTTTTTTCATCAAAATCTCAAAGTGTTTTGTAAGTATCTGTTTATCAATTAATTAACTGCCCACAATCTTCTTGTGGCTAGCTAATTAATAGCCCTTCTTGGTGAAAGGGGAGACTGGGGCACATAGAAATGCCATCACTGAGGTAGGACAGCACAGTGTTGGCAGGAGCCAGGAATAGAATTCAAACCTACTGCCTAAGTGACTTCCAATGACAGAAATAGATACACCCTTTAGGCAAAATACAAGTGCATGAAAATATTTGGAACTTGACAGGCTGAAAGTATTGCATGCTTCTTGCAAATGTGTCGTTCCAGTATGTCAGATAAAAATATCTGTGAGAATGAACGGGATGTTCACAGAAGATAGCTTACATATATATTGTGTAGAATCCTGTAAATATTTTAAATATTATCATTAATTTTTACTGGACATTACGTACCTCACTGTTTCTCAACTGTCCTTGGGGCTTTCTATGTATGGCTACCATTAAACCACAAGCTTTTCACAAAATATTCAAAATATGACACACAAGAAATATGTTCCATATTACTAAATAGATTTGGACTAATAAATTTCATGCGTGTTTAAGTTATGAATAATTCTGCTGTATTTTGCACAACATTTCTGTGCTAAAAGATTAAGTATCTTAAAGTGCAGAGGTTTTTTTAATGTAAGACAAATTATCAGACCTTTACTAGATTCTGCCCAAAAGGATATTTAGGTGACACTTTTCACTGGGTGCTGAGGTAGTGTGTAAATACACGGAAGCTGGGAAATTAAAAAAAAAAGTCTGAAAAATGGAGGACACTCCCTTCTACCCCAGCAAAATCCTTTCTGAGGGGAAGGGAAATGCTACTCTGAGCTGCTGGAGCTGAAGAACTTGATTACATGAGTTGGCAAGAAATACGTACTGTGTAAATCATAGCAGAATCTAGAGCAATATAGTTGTACAGAAAAGACGTGATGCTAAAAAGGCCTTGACCCAAAACTCGTAGTCAGCAGAGTAGTGGGGATGCTGACAGACAGAACAACTCGTGGTGGCTGATTCTGCCTCGCTGGGAATTTTTTTTTGTGCGGTCTAAAGTAGACCATTCTTTTTACAATGCCCTCCCCCCCCCTTTTTTTTTTCCCCAAAAATCTTAAACTGTGCCAAACATCAGGCAGTTTTGTAAAGATAAATACACCTGTGTGAGTGAAGCGTTAGGGAAGAATGTGTTTAGTGAGGCCAGAACTGGAGTGGGTACAGGGCAGTTCTGTGACTATACAGACGTGGTTTACGAGAGTGGTGATTACAGAAGAATGGTACAGGGATGGAAAGAAAATATTCTTTAGATTTTCACAAAGAATTTTTTTCCTTGTGGAAAACCATAATGGTAACAAAGGATTTCAGTGTAGCCAGGGAAGTCAGTGCCCTAATGAAGCAGTGTGCTCCTTTAGACTATTGCTTAGTGGTTAAGTAGGATTCCCCATCAGAAGCCTACTAAAAGGTGAACTTTTGCTTTACCTCCCTCGTTAAGAAAGTGAATTTAGGCCTTCCAAATCTTTTTTTTTTTTCTTTTTTTTTTTTGTGATGAGGCTAAAATTTATTTCACTGACTATTCTGTTTCTGGTAGTGGCTCATAAAGGGCTGTTGAGGGAACAGTCTAAGAGCAGAGCTGGGAAGAAGTACCACCATTTGATGTGTTCTCCCAGCCTCCCATGAGCAATACCATTTAGTAGTCCTCCCTTTGTTTTTGTCTGTCATGTCTCTAATCACTTTGGAGGCAGTATAAAATTCAGGCATTCCCAGCATCCTGTAGGTACAAGTTGCATAGCTAAGTGAGATTAGCGTAAAAACTATTTCTTGCTTATTTTGAATTCATGTTCTGATTTTGTTCAATTGCTCCAATGTTTGTATGAGAAACAGTGAAGAGAAAGTCTCTCACCTCCATGGTAGTTTCTATTTTATAAGTTCTACATATCCCTCAGCCACATGGCTTTCAGCCAAGAACCCAGGTCTCAGGCACAACACATTAAATGTGTTGGATCACTTCTTTGTCACAATAATTTGCTTGTTTTCCTCTCTCTTTTTTTTTTCTTTTTGTATTTTTTATCTTTTTGAGATGAGAGACCAGAACACCACACAGAATCCAACACAAGGAGACAACATTCCTTTGACAGTAACATATGGGTATCCTCTGATCTCTTAATCTTTCCTAATAATTCTAATTATCGAATTACTGCTTTTTCTGATGCTACTAAACATGAAGATGGTGGGGGTTTTGTGGACCTGTCAGTTGTAATTAATAGATCTTCTTCCTGATTGGTAATAGCTGGTTGACACTCAGTTGTTGTATCTGAACAGTTAGGATCGTTTTTCCCTTGTGTTCACCTCTTTCAGGTTGCAGTGTTTGCCCTTGGTTTTTCCATCGAAATATTTCAACTTAAAACATTTAAAAAATTTACCTATGAAGTAAAGGAAAATGGGTCACTTATTTTCAGGGCTGTAAATTGAATGAAACTTAATTATTAAAATAAACTTTATAAATATTTGGAGATATATTTGATTTTTGTTTTACAAAGGTACTGTGGTGGAAAGTTAGAAATCAGCTTTAGAAATGTGAGTTAACCTTGCTGCTTCGATAACAAGTATAAAGAGGTGCTGCTTTTCAAGCTAGAGGGGTAATGTTCACACTCTTCCTCTTGGAAGAAATAACTGTGTATTAATTCAGCTTTGAATGTGTTTTTGTAATCAACCTGAGGAGGGAGATGAGCAGAGGCTTCATCCTCCCCTCACCACCTGTGAGAAAACAGAAAAGCTGCACATGGTATCTTTGACTTGGGAAAATGCGGTGGCAGCTCCGAAGTAATAATGTAAGTACAGGAACCCTTTCAGCTGCCAACCCCAGGAGGAGGCAATAACAAACTTGGAAGTGATTTGGTTTTGTCACATAGGAGGTAAAATTGTTTTTGAAAGAATTGTTCTCTTTGTTTTCTCAAGAATGCAATGCCGTGTGCAGCAGAGAAAAAGAAATATTTTTCAATGGACATCAAGAAACTTTTGGACAATTTTTGTTTAAATGTTTTTTATGTATAACAGACTATAAATGCCATGTCATTGCACAGACTCACCTGTTATGTTCATCTATGTGTGAACTTTTCTTCTAGTGATTTCAGCGTTTAAATGTGTTGCCATCAATATCACACGTGGTTGGAATAGATTCCCAAAGATTACATTCATTTACCTGTATCATTGCTTTTCTTTTTTAGGGTGTTCTTGAGAGCCATCAACAAATTTGCAGAGACAATGAACCAGAAATTTCTGGAGAATATGAATTTTGAGGTCCAAGTAAGTATTTAGACTTTTTTAGCTTAGTAGGGGTAGGTAGGATCATTCTGGTCTGTCAGAGCCCCTTCTGGTACTTTATGTCAGGATGAAAAAGCCTGTTGATTTGAGTGAGGCAGGATTAGGGTGTCTTCAATATGACATGAAAATCATACTTTGATTATTTATGATAAAGCAGTAAACAGAGTGTTTTATGCTGTGATTCTCTCAGAACGGGCAAACAGAAACTTTTTTTTTTTTTTTAGCCAGCTAACCGCATTCAGAAAGGCAATGCACGTAGCCTGTATGTATGTAGGGCAGAAAGAGCTTAACTTTGTTTGATTCCTGGAGTATTTAGCACTTAGAATTTTATTTTTAACTTTTAGTCTTTCATGATAGTATTTATTTATTTATTTATTTTCCTTTATTTTTAGTAGTTCTTTATGAAATAATTTAAATTTCGGGTCTTTTTTTTTTTGAGTTTGCTCTGTAGCATTCTTTCTAACTTAACTATTCGTTCATGCATTTTACCATGTGTTTGGTTTGCTTCAGTTAAAAATGCAAATGTATGTAGTTTTCACAATCACTAAATTGTTATTAAAATGGAAGTACAGTTTTAGAATCAGGATTTGTCACTAAATACTGCCTGATTATGGTAAGTGCTGCAAAGTATAGTATGAAAAATTCTTCTATTTTACTCCTGATTTTAACTGCAGTTAAGAGTAAATGTTTTAAGCTCAAAAATGCTTCCTGATACCCAAAATCTGATCTGTTCGTTAGATAATACCTTATTGACCCTAACCACGAAGTACAGAGACAGTTCAGGCCTCTGCCTTCTTGATTTCTTGAGGTTTATATTTTATGGCTAATCTTGCAACTTGCAGTCTCTCTTAAGTGATTCTGCCCTACTGCACGTGAACTTTTTAGGCTTACTTTGCAAAAAATTGTTTGGATATTGGTCTCTTGGTCCTTAACATAAAATGCCTCGGTCAGATACAGCTACAGAGCAGTCATGTGCGTGGTTACACAGGAAGAGTTTAAAAGACAGTAGTAAAAGGAAAGGCAAAACATCCAGTTCGTCCTCAGTTACAGTGGCCTCCAAGTATGAAATATAGAGCTTTTTCCTCATTTACTTCATGAAAAAAATTGTACCATCAAAAGGTGTGACTTCACAAATATGTGTATCTATAATGTTAATTAAGATTTTTGAACCCTAAGGAAAGATGACAAAACTTCAATTTTCTTTTCAGTTAATATTTCTGCTGGAAATTCTCAAATCCCTCATATATTTAACATATAACATCTCTTAGGCTATTTCAATTGATTAACAACCGATTTGTAACTTATTATTTCTAGAACACATTATTTTTACTGCACAAGTAGTTTTTAAAAGCAAATAAAATAGGTCTGGTGAACATCACTACGTGTAGGCTGCCGAAACGACACAAGCTATTATAAAGACTGTATCTGTCAAAATGCTATTAAGTTGTACACTTCAAATGTACGCCTCTTCCAAATGGTAAAGTAGCAGTTTAAACCTGGAACTTTTATTTCAAATAAGTTTCCTGTGGCAATTCTCTGTGTTCCAGTGTGTTATCAACCAACTGGGGTTGTAGTTCGTTGCTGAACCTTGTAGTTCAAGGGAATGTATTAATGCTTGCTCTTGTCAAATACCTAGAGGCTTTGAATAAGTGAAACAACATTACAGTAAATAAGTAGTTCCATCTAAAGAATTGTAGTACCCTCACAGTTCTCACAAGAGACTTAAAAGTACAGGTCAGGGACATAAATTGCTTTTCTTCTTCCCTGAATAAGAGCTATGAAAACCTTCTAACAGCACCTTAAATGTCCCTATTAAAAAAGCTGCTACTGGACTATAGAAGATCTTAATAACGCAAAGCATATTTTCTAATTTTTATAATTAAAAAAACCCCATGAACTTTATTTCCCAGTATTATCTATACATATTCAGATCATTGATAGCTGAAGATTTAAATGTTTTAAAGGTTCTTTTACTGTTTTTCATATTTACATTTTTCAAAAAAAAATTATTTATAAATCAGTGTCTTGAAACTATCCAGACTGAAAACTTGACTATAGAGAAGCATTTAAAACTAAAAATGTTATTAACTGAAATGAGAAACTGGAGAGGTCCTTTAGTGGACCTTCTTCATTTTCTGAGGATCAACTTGATCCAAAGATTTTCTAACAAGAATTTTAACTGGTCTAGAGCCTTTTATGGTAAGTCTTTTACTTTTCCTAGGTTACTGTATTATCCTTAAAGTTATGAAATTCTCTTAAAATGCTCTAAAGCACTGAGGTGTCATGGACAGGAACAAAGAGTGGAAATAGTAAAGAAAGAATAACTTCAACACATTTTTCTAATAAAGAATTTGTCTCTTGAAGTCTTAGTTTAAATCTTCCTACTCTGCAGTGTAAATCCATGTCCTTGTTCTGTCCTTTATGTCTGTGGAAAGTTTGGGCCTGGAGGTGTAATTTTTCGTGTTGATTGCACTTATGTGAATAGTTCTCCAACAGCGTGGATACCAGCACCATTTGCTATAGTCCAAGAAAATTTTTCAGCAGCACTAAAAAAAGAGAAAATGACAAAAAAAGAGAGAGACAATATTTTTTTATATCAATGTACCTTGGCTGTAAGCAAACATGAGCAGTGGTTAACTCAATAAATAAGAAACTTCTATACTGTACAAATAGCTCCCTTCACAGTTTCAGTCTCTGGGGCTGTTATTCTTTTTAGATTTAATATTTGGTTTTCTTCAGTTGTTTTGGAGTATTTTTCGATATTAAACAAGCAATCAATCCTTCTTTGTGCAGCTGTTGCAGTGCTTGTATGTTTTTATTTTAGCAATTAAAGTACCGACAGGCTAATAGCATAAAGGAGCTTTTGTCTTAGCAAGTGCTTTATAAAAAACCTTTGCATGACACTTACTCCTGTTATTATTTATCCATTGCTGCATTGTTAGGCTTTTTGGATACAGAATAGTGATGAGAAACTAAAGTGAAACTTTGAGATGCAGAGTCCTTCAAGGAAGAGCAAATCTTTGGGATTTCTCTGAGGTGCCTGTATTTAAAAAAAGTTTAGCAATTAGGAGTTTTAGAGGAACATTTGCTTTAATGAAAATAAGCAATACATTCACTTTCCGTAGGGAATGTAGTCATTGCCCAAAACCATACAGTAAGTCTACAGGTGGAAACAAAAGCTGGTATGTTACTGCTTTGGTATTCACTTCAAAGTATTTGATAACAAATGTTACAGTGCAATAAAACTCTCTATGGGGTAAAATGGGCAATTGATGAATGGTCAATGTTGTTGAGGTGCATTCAAAAGTTTTACCCACTTTGGAATCTCTCTATGTAGCTATATTTGTATTTTTATTTGTATGCATATAGAAAAATTATTTTTGGGGACAGAAAACTTGTTTTTGCTGTTTTGATTTGGGAGCTACAGGCTGATAACCGCGCGGCCCGTGCATTCCTGTAGCCAGCCCCAAGCAGAAGGGCAGCCGCGGTGTTCCCTCCTGCACGTTAGCCAGGTCCTGAGGGACCTCACCACGGGAGGAGCTCAGTATGCAGGAGAAAGAGCCCCAGTACACATCGGTAGATCTCTTCTGTCAGTGGGCCGGATATTGATCGCAGTAAATCGAAGATGAACTTCCTAACGCCAGGATTGAGGCACTGGCATCCCATGGAGTGCAGCTTAACCTCAACTCTTTGCTTTGGGCTCTTTTTTTCAAATTCCAGACAGAAAATGTGATCTTGAAACGTCCTTCTGCTGTTGCTGAACCTGACAGAGATTTTAGTGAGCTCGATTGATGTGTTTTACAAATAATGTCCAGCTGTTTCACTTCCTATAAGTAATTGGAGTTGTGCAGCTAAATTTAATGTAACTTTTGAAAGATGTGTGCCTGTGTTCTCTAAGTGACTACCGCAGATCTAAGTCGGAAGGAAATTATTGCATATAGAGTTTCTTTGAAACAAATGGGTTTTCATTTAAAAAAGAAAAAGAAGAAAAAGCCCCAAACAGGAACTGTTTATTGAAGGGTCAGTGATTTAGTACACAGCAGCCTTCAGGCGATCCAGTCTCCTGGCAGGGGTATGGGGACTGCTGATTTCTGGTTTCAAAGCAAGAGGGATCAGTAAAGTTCAGGTCACTACTAACTATATGTAGCAAGAACGATGTCTCAAGAATTTGGAAGCTAAACCAGAGACAACTGTTTTAATATTTGTGATTAAAGGTAATTTAAACTACGGAAATATAATATATTGGGATGGGGGAAATAAAAATGCGTATTGGTGAAGATTTAAAAAAAATAGAAGTGTTCCATCTCCAAATTCCTTATTAATAAGTGAATGATTTATACTGCTTGTAGGAGGTGTTTTCAAATCTGATTATTAGCAAATAGTTGACAAAAAGTCTTAATTTAAAAAATTGTTTAAAAAAAGCAATTTAACACACAGTGAGGTAGATTTGAGGATGTTTTACTTGGCTGAGTGATTGCATGACAACATATAGCAGACAACCTAACCAAACCAAGTAAGTAGACTTTGAAGTAATTGAGCAACTAAAGAAGAGCAGTTTAAATCTAGACAAAAGTATGAAGACATTTTTGCTACTTTGTTGAAGCTGGTAAAATGGACAAAAAAGGTTCCTGTCCTGTTTCTTGTTTCCAAAGCAAAATTGCTTTTCTACCTCGTTATGTGATACAGGCAGAAAGGAAAGAAGTGGCATCATTTAGGACCTGTGAAAGGATGTGGTTTATCTGATGAACAGTGGTTACAATCTTTAAGTTTAAAACGATGCATTAACTTAAAGCCATAGGTTCAATGTTGAAGCTGTTACATACCTCGGAGACAAATAGCAAACCGGTGCACAGCACAGTGGTGTTATGCTGTTAAATTTTCTGCCTTAATATGTAATAAGTTTAGTCACTGACTCCATTTCTGTAGAGAACCCTTTTTTAAGTTCCAGTGCTTTGAGCCAGAGATTGTCGTTGCAGTGGTCAGGCAGGAAGGGCCAGAGCTGCTGTTTGGGTTGAGAATCTTTATTCCTAGAGGGAGTTAAAGTCACTTGATGTCTGAGGTGTTATATGCCTGCTGGGCGAGGAGGTGGTTTTCTATAGGTTGGGGTTGTTTGAGTTTTGCGTGCAGCGTTTACATGCTGGATGTATTCAGCTGTACGTCAGTCACTCTCAGAAAACACGCCGCAATTAGAGTGCACACAGCAGGTATTGCGCAGTGCCATACTACAGCAAAACCTCAAACAGTAAAGAAACCACCAGCTAAAAGGCAATTGTGACAGAGAATTTACTACTGTGCTGATAAGACAAAACAGGTCCAGAGCAAGTAATTTTACAAGAGAGAAGGGAGTGAATTTTCATTAAGTGATTGACCAAAAATAAACCATGAAGCAAAAATGAACAAGGGCTCACAATATTCGTGATACCTTAGGCTGGTGAATGCAGACAGTGCAAACAGGGAGAGAGCCCTGCATAATGCATTAATGTATGTGCTTCGGTGCTGACAGTAAACTGGAACATGAGAATTGAATACACAGAAATCTGGAGTTTCAGTAGAAATTAATGGAATTGGTAAAAAACTTCATTATTTAGCAGTTCATATTCTATTGCTGTCTCTTTATCTGAAATAGCTTATTGACTTGCATTTACGTTAGTTAGAAATGCGGTGGTTTATTGAAACAGATGATCTGAAAGGCTTGGAAATATGTCTCGTAAAGATTCTAAAGAATGGATTCAAGAGCCATCTGTCTGAAGCAGTTTAGCAGATCTTGCCGTGGGATATGGAGCTGCATTAGCTGACTCTCAGCCTTCCTTCCAGATATATGTTCTGTCTGTACACCTAGAAAAAGTTCACTGAAGTGTAAATCATGTCATTGAAGGTTTGCAACTGTGGAACGTATAACAGTTGAAGAATTTTTATTCAGAATGAGCATATTAAGATAGTGTAAGGAGATATATTGGTGATATACAAAAAGAATACAAAAAAGCTAGGAAAGCAGGTCTGAGGTTAGACTTTTTTCTGAAGACTGTAATGATGGGTGGGGTGGTGTAGGGCCAGCTCCTTTTCATGACTACCTTCCACTAGTAAAGAGAATTTTGCTTTGGAAATGCAGCCGTTGCAGGTTATTTCAGATGTGTTCAACATGCAATTTTAAAGGAGATTGTGACGTTGGCAGTTATGCTGTTTTGTATCAAATAACAATTTTTTTAAGG
Source organism: Gallinago undulata (assembly GCA_026546715.1). NCBI lineage: Eukaryota > Metazoa > Chordata > Aves > Charadriiformes > Scolopacidae > Gallinago > Gallinago undulata. Next base: position 32,767,716 of record JAOTQQ010000052.1, on the reverse strand, counting down.
GTTTGCCAATTTGAAATGCAGAGATCAGGCAGCCTCTCCAGGTGACTGCAGTGCAGCTGGGCTTTTGCAGGACAGCAGAAGAGATGCTCCCTAAAATGTGTAAGTTCTGGATTTAGGCTGTATGGGGTGAGATGGCTCTTCACAAGAGACTTAACAAACAAACAAAAAATGAAAAAATTGTAGAATGTATTTTGGAAAAAGTGTTCCCTGAAAGTCACCCTGGATTCTTGTTTGGTTTTTTTTTTTTTTAATAACAAAAGCTGTGTGATTCTGTACTTATGCAATATATTCATTCACAGTATCCTCAGTAAGCATCTGCAAAGTGTATTTCATTTATGGTAAATAGGACAATTCTGGGACTTTTCAGTGCACTTCTCCTTCACCTTTTTTAGTAATCGTACCATCCTCATTCAGTCAAAAAATGCTGACTTCATTTGACTGAAAACTTCTGTGTTACAAGACAAGGTATTGTATGCACACCTCAGGGTACCCCCCAGGGTGTTAAATAAGTGTGAATAATCAGGAGATAACAAGGCTTTCCATAAGCAGACTAAATGCCTTTACCCCAAAGAGAAAGTGTCTTTGTAAACCTCTTCCTATTTTATACTGAAGAACATCCAGGTAGTTGATTTGCCAGTTACTTGAATCACAAGGATTTTTAAGGAAGCAAATATTTGGCAGTAGTTCAGGTTTGAAACTGAGTATTATCTGTCTCTATGGATATGGAGATGTAGGTATGAAATAAAAAAGTAAGTTCAAATGTGAATTAATGTTTTTTGTTGTTATATAGAAATATAATAATTCAATTACCTTTGTATTTACCAGACATGTCTTAACTGTCAGCGGTTTTCTTATTTTTATGAATGCAGAACTAGGAAAGATGGTTTAATTTCTTTTTATTGAGCCAGCAGAAATCCCTTCTTTAACTTACAAGGTTTTTTCCTCTTAATTTTATTTAGTTAGAATGAACTGTAAGTCTGTCTTCCATCAATAGAAAAATGAGGATAATAATATTTAATGGCTCAAAATTTCAGTTGAATATTCCAATGTGCATGTTTACCTTTCAAGAACTTATTTAGATCTCGTATGATGGGGTTTTTTGTTTGTTAGTAGGGGATGTCATTAGGTAGGTGTTACTTTTTGTAGGAGAACAGAGTGTTTTCACTCTGTTGTCACTATCAGCTCCTGGCCCCATCAGCTTTAGGTGTAGATGTCTTGCTCTGCATAGTATTTCCATTCAGCGGCTGAACACAGCGGCACTGCAATACAGTCTGCAGCCATCGACACCTTTAATGCCACTTCATGCATTGAAATAGCTTTTTTTGGTGATGTTTCTGATTGGAGATGGCAGCTTCTGACACAGTAGGGATGGGTTAGAATGAACAAATCAAAAGCAGTTCGTTGTGGTCAGACACAGCGATCACAGAGTTTCTGGTTTGGAAGATACAGTGCTATTGATGCCTGTTCCTTCCTGCCCTTCCCCTCCGCTAGCAGGGCAGTGGAAAGTATCACATTTCTACATCTGTACTGTTAGAGCAATTATAATTTCATGTTAACCATCTATATTCCTGCTGCAGAATTTTATTATAAAAGGTATAGTCTACATTCCATTATAACATGACTATGACTTAAAAGAAAATGCTTATTTTTCATGTTTTTCCTATCTTTCTTGCATATACTAGGCCCCATTAGTAACTCATCAGTAATGAAATGTATTTTTAGCATGTATTTAGCTTCACTGCATTACAAGTATACAGGGAAAAATTATGTACCATATTGTGCAAAAATGTATCTACAATAGTGATAGACGTTGTAGGAGACCCCATGAGATGGCTGATGCAGAAGTAGGTAGGTAATGCAACCCTTAGAAAATGTAGCTAGCTGTATTAACCATACTAGCAATATTAGAAGAGTTATATTTTTACATATCATATATAGTACTGTGCATTTGAAAATTGTTAAACTTGAGAGTTTAAAGTCCATCTTTGATCCTTCTACTGACCTATAGCTGGGTCTTTCTAGAGTCACCTGTGGTAAGTAATTGATTTTTTTGCTATTCATCTGCAAATTTCTTTGGACTTCGGACTCATTGCTCAAAATGTAAAGTATAGAGGGTATAAAATCTGTAAGACTTTTCACACATGACAGTAATTGTTACTGGATTTAGTGCCTTATTTCAGAGGTTTGGGATTTTTTCCAGTGTAGGAATGGTAGATGTCTGGAGTAGAAACTATTTGCAAGTATTTAAGTTGCATCATTAAACAATTAAACAAGCACGTGAGAAAACAAAGGAGAGAATGGGGTTATGGCATGAAAATCTTTGAAGTCTAAAAATTAATAAAATATTTGTTGGTTTATATAATGTGCAATGTTTCTTCAATGCTACTGTAAACTTATTTTCATTAACCTCAAAATTTTCTACCTTTGTTCTGTGCTTTTGAAGTCCATAACCAATGCAAAGACATTTTGGCAGAGGTCTCAAAGGATTTTCATAATTCTTTACTTTGAGATGTTTAATATTCTGTGTTTCACCTCAGAGAAAATGCTCTGCCTGCCATGGGCCCATCTGCATACTGGAGGAGTAAGCCCTAAGTATTGTGCTTGTAACTTCCAGAATTTATGAATGAGTTGTGACTGAAAATTGTATTTGTTAAGACTCCACTTAAACAGAATGTAGTGCCTACATTACTAATTTTTTTAATGTTTATCAGGTGGGGAGATATTCTGAATTTTTGTCTTTACATTTAACTTATGCCTCTGAATAGCAATTTTTATTTTTCTTGTGTGATATTCTAAAAGACAGCACAGGATGATTTTCATGAATGTTGAAATTTTAAACCTGCATGATGCAGCCGTGTGTGCTGTCTTTGGGATGGAATTTCAGAATCTGTGGTTGATCCAGTTAAGCCATTTAATTAAAACAGAAGTTGCTATTCATTTGTTTTAAATTGTTTGAACTCAAAAGTAGTATAAAATACAAAATTAATAAAAAAATATATGTTTCTTTTAAATTATTTAGTGTAAGTGCTGAAGAAATGTATTTCAGTATGTGAAAGAGAGCATGTTTGAGGTAAAATTATCACATACTGAGAATGTCCTATATCCTGGAAGTCAATGGATTATTTCGTATAAAATTATTTAAATGTTCACAAAGGTTGGTTGTGGCTGACCTTGCTCCGTAGCTGTGGTAACTCCATGGTTTGCCATTGCACATACACACAGAAAGTTTCTAAGTGCCGTTTTTCAACAAAATTGCAGGAATGAACCCAGTATCTATCTGAAATATGTTGTATCTGCTGGTGTCAAGGGGCTGAGCTTGCTTTCATCATAGTATTTGGAGAAAAAAAATAAACAAAACTATCACCTTTTCTGTTTTATGAAATGCTGGATTACAGTTAGTATCTGCAATAACTTGAGAGAATGAGAGAATTGTCCGGGTTGGAAGGGACCTTTAAGATCATCCAGTCCAACCATCAACCTAACTCTGATAAAAACCATCACCAAACCATGTCTCTAAGCACTCTGTGTCAACCCAGCTTTTAAATACCTCCAGGGATGGTGCCTCAATTTGTCAGAAATTGAAATGTCTTCCAAAGACTTCATGTTTTTCCTGAATTGTCAAAAAGAATTGAGCACAGGTGTCTGTAGGAAACCCCAGCAGGTGAAAGGCGGGTGTGTGTGACGGAGGTGAGAGCAGTCTTTACTTTTGGTAGTTGTCCTGCAAACTCATCCAGATCCTCTTCTTTGTTAGAGGGCAGGAGATTTCTAAATTAAAATTGCTAAATTACTTCCACGTTTTCCGTTACAACAGCTGTCACGTTTTCAAGGGGGAAGGCACCTTGTGTTTACTGGAAAAAAAATGGAATGAGAGATCCTTTCCTTTTGCATTCCCCGAGCCCTTCTCCAGAGCGGTGCTGGCAGGTCCCCAGCCCTCCCAGCCCGGGTGGCTCCACCCTGCTCTGCCGGTGCCATCCCGGTGTATTGAAGTACCACACACTCAAAGCAGCCTGTTCTCTTGCTGTCAGATGCTGCCTCGCAGTGGGAGTTTGCAATGCATAATTGACAGCTAATTACAGAGAAGGTCCCTTCTGAACTCTAGCTTGGTCTCCCAGTGCCCCGTCCCTGGGTGACAGCTCAGCACTGGAGCTCATGTCAAGAAGCAGCAAAGCTCTGAGTATCCCGCACATCGGAGCGCGACAACTCTGCTCCTCTCCTGTCACTGCTGCTTCACTCAACCCTGCCGCGTCCTGGGTAACTGCATCCTCCAATGCACAACTTCTCATGATGTTATTGTGGGCTATGAGAAAATAAAACAGGTCTCACAAGCATGTTATTTTGCATTTAATTTTTTTTTTCTATCAGCTTTTGCCACTTTTTACTTTTGAGAGGTTTCTTTGCTTCACAGGGTTTTAAAGTTTGTTTTGGTACTTAAAAGCTTGCAAGTCTTTAACTTGAATGTGCTACTGAAATGCAAAGGATCATGTCTCTTCAGCCATTGCTGGGGATGAATAGAAATGTATTTTATAAAAAAGGATATTGAGCCTTTAGGGTGTGTTATTGTAGGAAATGGCTGTATTTTTGTTTGTTGGTATCTATTTTTCCTGGTTATTTGTGCACAAGAGAGTTTTCCAGGTTATAAAGGACAGAGGTCACTGAAATTTTTGACAAAACATTGTATTTCTTGGCTATTTCATATGGGTTCCCAGCCTAGGGTTTTATTTCATCATTCAAAACTAAGATTCTGTAATAATGATGTATGTTTTGTTTTCATCCTTTAAATTACCACTTAATTGTTGTCCACATTATACCACATTTATTGTTGTCTTTCTACCATCTCACAAATGCACACTACCCATATTTTACATGCAGCTACATTTTAAAATGAAGCATCTAAACCCATTGCTGATGGCTTAGAAGCTTCCGAAAATAGTATTCACTTCTTTGAATTGTATTTCCTAGTGAAGTTTCTTTTTTCCCTTACTTTCTCTAGCATGTGAGAGAAGAACTTGGTTCTGATTGTCCAGAGAACACGTAATTTGCTTTCAGAAACAAGGGCTTGTACACTGGAAATATAAGGGGTTTTCTTCTAGTTCAAGTACATGACTCAGTACTGATTACTTAGGGATGTATTTTGCCCTTGTTTCATGTCAAGAGCTCTTAACAAAATCTGTTAGAATTTCACACAAATTGTTGTTGAATTAGAATCCAAAGAGAAGACAGTAGATCCTTTTGAAGTAGGTCTCAGTTGGAGTGTAATTCCATCGGGTGCCTTTAGCTCCAGGTTGTTAAGATTCACTGGTACGTAATGTATTTCGCTGGTCCTGCTTCATGGTTTAATGTTGTTACTTAATGAATCTGGTATGAATCTTTCTTAGCAGTATTTATTCAGCTGCTGTGTCTTAACAGCAAATGTGGAGTAGCGGTTATTAAAATTCATCTTTCTTGCTTTTCTGCTAATAGCATAATATTAATGATGTACATCTTTGCATAATATAAAAATCTCATGTCGCTGCATCATTTCGTTTCATAAATTATTAAGCATTATGCATAGTTTAATATTATTCCTGCATTTCTCAAAACTACTATAATTTCCTTATATTCAATTTTCAGCTGTGGAACAACTACTTTCATCTGGCTGTGGCTTTTATTACCCAAGATTCACTGCAGCTTGAAAACTTTTCCCATGCAAAATACAACAAAATCCAGAACAAGTAAGTGAAAGTGTATATTTAGCTTATGTTTTTAATTTTGTAGTAAAATGATGGTAAAGATAATGATACCTTTCATATAATTTTTTTCTAGATATGGAGATATGAGACGTTTAATTGGCTTTGCTATCCGTGACATGTGGTACAAACTCGGTGAGTACGCAAATCAACTTAATTGCATACTGCTTGTTCCACTGAAAAATAACTGACATTAATTGCTTTTGGAAGTATTTCTGCTATTTGAACTTAAAATATGTATTCACTCCTGTGATTAAGCTTGGAACTGACATGAGATACTGTTTGAAATGAAAAATACTGGCTATTTGTTGTCTGAGAGAGCTTACAACCTTCTTTCAGATTTCAAAGATGGTTGAAATCAGAAGATTTCACAAACCTTGTTTTGCTGAAATTGAGAAGTAGATACTTTTTCCCTAAGAAGGTTACTGCTCAGTCTGAATCTACAGTGCCAGAAATTAGTAGGCTCACATCTGGAATCTGTTTGGATTAAAATTCCAAAATGTTTTTACATGTATTATGCAGCCGTGTTCTGCTGCTGCTCCTTTGAGAGTTCATAACAGAGGAAACAATATATTGTTCTATGAAAATATGTACTATAGAGGCTTTTTGAAATATACAGTGAAGAAAATGATGATGATATGTATGATTATACTATGAAATGCAAGCTGAATGTCTAAATTCAGACATTTAATCATGAGAAGAGTAAATTTCATCAGTTATTAAGAGAAAGAAGAGAGAGAAAAAGGCTTTTACATTCTGTCTGTTAAGATCTCTTGACCACAAACTACTTCTGGTCTTCAGTGGAGTGCTGAGCCTAAGCTAAGGGTGTTTTTCCCTCTTTCCTGATGTCCTCATTGTTCTCACTCAGCTAAAATGCCGGAAATTTAATTCTGGAAAACCTGTGTAATCTCTGTGTATCAGAAGTTTATATTTAGGAATGGTGTGGAATCTTCTCAGTGCCTGCAGTAGAAGAGCACTTTTTTTTTTCCAGTAGTATCAATACTTTTTGCTTGTAATTAAAGTTTTATCCAAAATATACCTACACTGTCCAAAATCTGAAGATACTTGAATAAAACTTGAATTAAAAGGACCACCTTCATGCATACAAGGCAAGATTTAAAGTGACTGGCTGGAAGTGAATGGGAAAGCAGAATTTATTCTGAACTAAATACCAGGCAGTTATAAGCAGAATATGAAGAATGTTAACAATGTAACTGTGTAACTACTCCATTTCTTGATCTTAGGGACTTGTTAGGCAAATTAACGCTGTTTATTTAAATTAACCAGGCTTTTATATTATTTCATTCTGTATGTGAGTTGATTGAGGAATTTTTGATTTAAATTTTTTTTTTGGCAAAGTTTTTTATTTCAATTAGACACTGCAGGAAAGTTTCTGTTGATAGAAGGATGTTATTTTTCTTTCTGTGGGCTGATGAAGTCTCTAGTTCATGATTTGCACCAAACAGGCAATAACTCAATAGTTAAGCTATTCTGTAGAATATTGAAAATGGGTTTTGTGATCGATTGTTAAGATGAACTTGAGCCTTAGCTTCTCTGAGGCTGGGAAGGAAAGGTCCATCTTCCTTTTCTCTTGCAATGAATGTTTTGTTACTTATGCAAAAATTCCAGCAAGGCATTTTCAAGATACATTGAGGAAAAAGTGTTTTGAAGGCCCTTTTAGATTAAAAAAGCACAAAATTATTTAGAAATTTATACCAGAATGTAATGTCCAGTGGGATAGGGTCAGTGTTATCACTGAAAGACACTCTTCAGTCTTGAGCATGGAATAAGTTTGCAGCTTATTCCATACAAAAATCAAGATGCAGAATTGGTGTGGATGGTATACTCTTCATTGTACTCTTTCCTCTTCCATGTAGACTCCTGGTTTATTAATAAATACAGTGTAGTGCAGCACACACCTCTCTCTCCCTGATAGACCACATTTATTGCAAAACCCCTTTTTTTTTTTAAATGGGAACATATTCTTCCCTTGGTGGGGTAGTATTGCCTGCTGTGGAGGCAAAAGGAATTCCATGATTCTCCTTTTTAGTGTGTTCCCACTCCGCTGGTTACTTTCCCTCTCACCTCTGAATTGTCCAGTAAGTTCTGCAGTGCCTGAACCTCTGACATAGCAGTGTTGCAGAGTAAAACAAGCCATGGAGAGGCCAGAACATCACCCTGTTATTACACAAGGAAGCCAACTATGATTTTCAGAAGGCACTGAAAGGGACTGTTATTAACTGAACTTTGTAGAATCTTTGTTTTATCTTGGAAAATTTTTGCAAAGTGCTTCCATTAGGACATGTGACCCTTTTAACGATCTCTATTAAACATTCTAGTCTAGGAGTTGTGCAGATGGCATTTCTATTACTGCTTGCAATGTTTGATGCATTGGTTGGTTTGATTTATTGCTTTACAATGGTTGATGTTATTCAGAACTGAAAGTAAGTAATGGTTTTCTCCTTGATAAGCTGGAAAGGTTACACCATGTGACATTTCCATGTGGCATTCTCCTAGTGATAGAATTTGGGGGATTCTTATTTTTTTTATTAATCCAGGTAATCAAAAGGAGATGTCAAAAACTGAGGTATCCACCGAAAAGGTCAGTAAGATGGCATAAATCCTTTCTGGCTCTGAATTCTGGGCTCTTATGATGAGACTGTATCCATTAACTTGCTTTCAGCTTTTGAGAAGGAATGGAGGCGAGTGACTAAGTTGTAAGACTTTAGGTGGTTTAAAACATGGCTGGAAATAATTGCAGGTCCAAAATGTTGCTCTGATTTTTTTTTTTCCTATCCTCTCAAAAACCCAATTTGTGTTGCTGTTTCAGGCCAGAATAAAATTTGCTTTATTCCGGGGATGGTTGGACCCATCTTGGAAATGACTCTTATTCCAGAAGTTGAACTACGAAAAGCTACAATCCCAATTTTCTTTGACATGATGCTGTGTGAATATCAAAGGACAGGAGAATTCAAAAAGGTAATTAAAACCACTCTGTGTGAAATTTCATTAAAATATCATATGGTCAGTTTCTTTCTGGTAAATATTTGTTGTGTGTGTGATCTTCTGCTTACAGAAAGTAATATCCAAAATGTTAAGAACTAAAACTTTCCAGGGTGTTTGAGTGAGTGTAGGCTCTCCAGAGTGATTTATTTGGACTTAATTAAAACTTCCTTGACAATGGCAGCAATAATGTGTTGGAGTCAGCACCCAGAGAGGTTGTAGGGTCTTTACCAAAACTTTCAAAATTCTACTGAAAAAGATCCTGAGCATCAAGACATGATGTCAAAGTCAGCCCTCGGTTAAGTAGGAGGTAGAATTAAATGACTTCTAGGGGTCCTTTCTAATCTGAATTTTTCATGATAGGTCTTCCTTGGGACATAGATATTGATAAGACAAAACTTCCAATTTTCATTACCGACTGTCTGACAGACGTAGCAATGGATAGTTAATACTATAACAGATTTCTCAGGAAAATATTTATGGTGAGAAAAATAACCCCTGTGAATAACTGACATTGTAAAAATATTTTCTGCAGCAATTTTGAAAGGAAAAAGGATTTTTAAATTACAAGTATTGAATATTTTTGATTGATGGAATAGAACTAGGGATGGTGGGGTGGGATAGGACATTGGGAATGTAATCTCGCTCTCCTGCCACTGCGTGCTGTGCCTGCCTGGGCAGTAAGGATCTGCCAGGTCCTTTCCTGGCTGAGTCCTGTTCTCTGGAAGCTCTTTGGGCATGCACTTCCCTCACTCGGTGTCTGCACACTGCCTTTGACAGCAAGTTTTAAATTGGACATTCAGGCTTTGTAGTTACACAAATTAATTCAGAACAATCTGTGTCATGGTAAGTGGCAAACAAAAAGTCGTCATTTTAGACATTCATAGGAAAATAAATATACATATGTCACTGATATAGCCAGCTATATTTAATACTTTAAATCATGTGGGGCATTTCCATGTTAACTAAGCATGGAACAAACAGGCAGATGGAATTTCTGTTTTGGTCTGTAGTCCACGGTGCAAAAAGCTTTTGGTTCAAGGCCAAGAATAAAAACCACTTTCCTTCTGTGCATCTGTTCCCTCTGTGTCCTAATATTTGTCTTCTTCAAATGTTTTCTTGCTCTTGGCTTATACTTCCTCTCTTGGGACAGATGCACAGATCTGTACAGACCAAAAAATCCTCAAAACTCATCAGTCATATGGACTGATTAAGAACATTGGCTTAGGAGCCTGGAAGATGCTAGACGCTTAGATGACCCTTAAATCACTTCTTATGCTAATATAAATAAATTTCAGGTGATATTTTTTCAGTCCTGAGGAACAAGGACATTCATTTTATTGTAGCTTAAAAATAAGAGGTAATTTTTATCAGATGGTGCTATTTCATAATTGAGCAGTTGAGTCTCATTGGATTCTAATATTCTGCTTTAGAAATTGTGATCATTTACTGGTTGAGAATTATGGGGTTTATTTTCTCCTTTCCTGTGGATGAGGTAATTAAGATAAATTTCTTCAAGTT
>JAOTQQ010000052.1:32735449-32752458 GCA_026546715.1 Gallinago undulata | reverse complement strand
CCCCCCCCCCCCCCCCCCCCCCACAAAAAAAAAATCTGGACAAACCATATGCATTTGTTAGAGTTTTCAGGTTTGAATTTCCCAGACCAGAATGCAGTCTGTAGAGTAGATGGTAAAGATATCACTAACTAATTGCAAATTTGGATCTAACCGTGTTAGATGGGAATAACAATGATAAAGCAGTGTTCTGTGTATAATGTATTGCAAAGGCTTTGAAATGACAAATTACAATTACGTACTTATATTGCAATAACACAATAGCATATTAAAGAGGCTTTATATAATTAAGATACAATCCTGCAAAGTGCTGGGTTAAAATCTAATCCACCCTGTGCTTCCAGTTCTTGAAGAGGTAACGGGATATTCCTGTGGTCTGTTCCCTAGAAATTCTCCGGAGGTGCTGCAGTTTGTTACACACTAAAGACATTGGGCTGTTGTCAGTGACAATTTGCCTGTGTATCTGTAACAACAATGTCGCCAGTTACTGTTACTTTCCTAGATGATAACTTTTTCTTTACCTCTGTGACAAACTTTGAAAATAGGTTTTATCTTTTTCTGATTATTGTGAGATATTGTTCCCTTGCTTAATTACATAAAATTACCTGGAGATACAGGGTGTAACAGGAACAGTGAGTAAACACTAAAGAAAAGCATCTTCAGCTCCAAATGAAGGGGTGTCATAACTGCAAAGTAGAAGTGAAAATATGATAGAGAGGAAAGAATCGCATTAAACAAAAACAGCAAACAAGCTATTTTTGTAGTTAATATGTCACTGTTTCTTAATTAGGGTCGAGATACACCTAACAAATGGCAATTAAATAAGGATTGTTCCTATTTTCTCTGAGTGAAAGTCATTCTACTTAATCTGAAATCTTACATTTCAACCCACAGGTGTTCTGGGCAAACCCATAATGCAGCTGGTGTGTGCCTGTTCCCTCAGGTTATTTTATCAGTTGTACTGAGAACCAGGTATATCTGGAGAGAGTCAGATGTGCATTATTCAACTGGAATGCAAGCGTTTAAGCCTTGGGAATATGTGATATAACTATACAAAGATACTCTTTTGATGCCATATTGCAATGTGTTTGTCTCAGTGTTTTGATTGTTATTTCTTTATTAGTTTGAAAATGAAATCATTTTGAAGTTGGACCATGAGGTGGAAGGCGGACGAGGGGATGAACACTACATGCAGTTGTTTGAGTCCATGTAAGTACTGCGTGAGAACAAATGCTTTCAGGATGTGGGTTTATCTTACTGTTCCCACTCCTCAAGTTGGTAACCTCAGTTAAAAATAAAATAGTATCTTAGCAGCTTTTTTTAAGAAAGGGCTGGCTATAGCATACTGGTTCAGTAAACCTGGTTTGAATCATAGTTTTGCTCATTTAAACTGATTTCCTGGGTTATTTTCAATATTTTGTGCTCCAGCTAAATTAAAACTTGCATTTCTCTATCCGATTTTCAAGTCAAGATAATTAAATATTCACCCTACTTTTTACTCTTACCCCATTTTTCTTTATAACCTTTCTTGCTTTTATTTCACACTAATAGGAAGAGGGTATTTTAAAATGTCTTACTTGCTTTTCCCAATGCTTAGATTGGACTCCAACAGATTATTCTCTGAATTTACATAAAGTGACTATCCGGCAATGAGAATGTTGCAAAGTGCTACAGTTTAATAAAAATATTTCTGTGTTTCTAGCAATCTCAAAGCCCGATATCGCATCTTCTCCTCTTCTTGGCCACCCACTTTCAGTTTCATTCTCAGATTTACTGTCTGCATCTCCACTCGTGGCAGGTTGTGTGTGTGTGATGTTTTGGGCAGTGGTGGAATCCCTGTCCCTGCCTCTGAGAATCTGTTCCTTGCTCTGTGCCTTAGGCTGGAACAGTGAGAAACCCCATCGCTCATCAGATGCTTTCTTAAGCATCGATAACCTAATAGTTATTCAGTATAAAATGCTGTAGCATTTTGGCTACATGACAAAATTGATACAGGCTTTGTGACATTTGAGTGTGTGTGTGTTTACTGTCTCAAAGCCTGCTGCCTTGTATATATTGTGGTTTTGTGTAGGGGGTAGCAATCTTGGCAAAAATCCCATCCCTCCCCAGATGAAGCATGAAATCTTTGTGTATACTACAGTGGGAAAAGGTCTGCTTTCAGTGAAAACATAATTTTTAAAAAAATACTGAATTATATAATTAATAATATGTAAATGTTATTTTATGTAAATATATAATCAGATTCTAATTAATAGTATAATTTAAAAGAAATATTGTTTCAGTCAAACACAATTATATGTTTCCTATAGAGTTTAATTACTGTCCTATGAGGTGGCAGATAAATATAGAGAGGCAGATTTGAAAACAGTAGAAGTACTGATACTATTTAAGCAATCTACATCTATTCTTTGAAACTGATACACTGGCAAGGACAGATGAAGTTGTAAAAACGTGTCTTTCGCTTCCTAACATGCAATGACTATGTAATCTGAGAGCAATAAAGTCATTTTTCAATGTTGAATGTTTACTCTTTGGCTTCAAGTGTCATGCAGGGGAGTTCAGAGCAGCTCTCACCCTGGCTGTAAGTCCATAGTTTTCTTAATCCCGCTGCTGCGAAGCCTGGGTGGCGCTGCCTGCCTGGACCATCGCTCCAATTCATCATCTCCAGTGCTGGGCATTCAGCTGACACAGTGGACATTTATTGCAGCGCTAAACTTCCCTTGCTGCTAATACGTTTTTTTCCAAATATCCGTACTAAATCTTCCTTGCCTTAGTTTAAGCCAATTATTTCTTGTTTTATCCACAGGGGACATAAAGAATCATTCATTCTGTTTCTCTTTGCAGCAGCTTTTTACAAATTTGAAAGTTCCTATCAAGTTTCCTTTGGTCTTCTCTTTAGGGTAAACAACCTCAGGATTTCAGTTGATCATATGCATTGTTTTCTGGACATTCCTACAATGCCTACATCTATTTTGAAATACTACCTTGCTTTAAAGCTGCCAAGAGTATTCAAACTGGGACGACACGACTGCAAAGAGAAAAGCTTCTTTCAGATCTTGTGGATGAGACTCTTTGAAGTTTACTTTTCCTGGGCTGTGTAACATTGTCTGCTTCTTGTTTGCAGTTTACTCTTACATTAATATTTTTCTAGAGAACTGGTCCCTTTCCAGCTAAACCCTATCTTTCAGTCATGCAGTTCAATGGTCTCATCACACATACTCCATAGCATTTGATCTCCCCACCTTTCCAAGAAACCTTTTTCTCTTTGGCATATCTGTTTTTTTTCCCTTGATACTCTCCCACGTTCTACAAGACTTCAGCTACAATGTTTCCACATTTCTAAAGATGCCACTTCATATTATCTCCAGATAATATTTTTTGTTCCACCCTTGAAGTTGTTTAATGATGCCTGTAGAGGTGCAGCTGAAGCAGAGGGTGGTGACTTGTCTGTGGTAGGACCCTGCTCTCTTCTCTCTGTTGGTTTTGGTTGGTTGTTTTTGTTTAATATCTTCCTGCCTTCACACCTTTCAAATCAGGGATTTCAAGCCTCTGTCCTAAACTCCCTGTTTCAACTGGATAGAGACCGAGTTAAACTGGGCTCCAGATTAATTCATTTGGTCATATTTTCATCTGCTAATTTCATGTAACTGTCCTCATTCCTGCACGGTTCCAGTTGCCACCCGGTCCAGGTGTTGATGCTCATCTCTGTATCCAACACGTACCCACTGGGAACTTCCCTATGCCCAATAAACTAAATGGGATGAGCAGAAGTTTAATCGCTGCCTTTGGTTGTCCACAGTCCTACCCATCAGCCTGTGCCAGGCAGGGTTGTGACCTGTGCTAATGACTGCTGTCACCAACACCCCCAAGCAAGAGCTGGGATGATATGGAAGAGATGGAAGACTCTTCTCAGCTGGCAAAACAGCCAAGGTGGCCCCGTTTTGGGAAGGGGAGGGCAGTCTAGCTGTATGGGTACAAGCTGTGGTAGGCCACCTTTCCTCAGGCTCAGAAAATGAGTTCTGGCATGTTTTAGTTATAGGCACAACAGAAAAGAGCATTTGGAAGCTTTTCAGTTCCCCATCATTTCAGTGGCCCGTGTTATGCAGTTCTTTTCTCCAGCTTTATTGAAAATATTTTTTATTTTAAAACTTCTGGTTTTTTGAAACTGTTTAAAAATTCAGAGGTTTCTTGCTGTCTCCAGGGGAAAAAAAATCTTCTAAAAGTTTTATGGGTCCTTTTTATTGTGGTTATTGTATAAAGCTGAGCAAGACAACTTTCTAAATCTTCCCTCATGAGACAGGTATTCCTCTCTCCTGATCATTTTGTAGTTCTTCTCTATGTGTACTCCAGTTCATTTTCCTGTAGTGACTGGAGTTCCGTACTGGGGGAGATCTAGCAATAGCTTGTGGTTTATGTCAGTGTTTTTCACTTGTATTGGAAAGCGATGTGACGTCTGGGTGACTCATGTTCATTCCATAGTCAGGAAATGTTCACAGGTCTGCCCTGGCTGCTGTCACTCCAGGTGACCCATAGCAAAAATTCATAATAGTCACTTCAGTGGTGACTGTACTTTGTTAGCATTTTATCCTCTTTCTGATACTTACATATGTAAAATAACCCCATTTTTCCTGTATAGTATTAAAAATGCCAGTGACTAAAACTGTCAGGGTCCCAATGGCAAACCAGCATGCTAAAGAGACGAAACAAGCTCTTAAGCAAAAAAAGAAAAGAATCCTTAACGAGATGCAAGTAACCATTTCATAATGTTTCAACTACTAAGCCTTGAAAACAAAGCTATGATGAAAACAAAGCTCCTAAATCACTTCAACACTTTATAGAAACAGCATATGCTAAGATTTTATTCATGTAAATTGGAATCTACTGATGATGTATAAAACTCACTTTCCTATCTTTTTATCAAAAGTGAACTGACTGCTTTTTTAATTTTCTGCAGAAAGTTTGTGGTTTGATTCTGCTTATTTCTCAAGGTCAAATTGCTCTGATGAGGTCTTGTTTGTGAAGGTCTTTTTGAATTAGCTGCAGTTTGTTAGTTTGAACTTTCTACTCACATGTAACTGTACAAGGAGACGGAAATAATTGTTGCATTTTATGTTGCACGGGAACAGAGGAGAGAAAGGTCTAATGCTTCTTGCAGTCGTGCAGCGTTGCAGAGATATGTCTTTTACCACAGATGCAGGTTGCTCCATTCTGAAATTGTGGGCATACCCTGAATTTGAAATAATTTTCAGATAGGAAAAGAAAATGTTTCATTTTTTCTTTTGATTTATATCCCATCTGCCTTTGGGATATCTAAACTACCATCCCACGATGGGAATTTCTAATGCATTCTGAAGTTTCTTTAGCCCAATTCACTATTTGCCTTCTGGTCCAAACAGGTTTTGAGCTGTTGGGCCACTGATTTTTCACAGTACTGTAAAAACGCTTTTTTTTTTTGTATTTGCAGACTTATAGAGTGTGCGTGTCAGTATCCTCCCATCTGTAAGTTGGTAGAAAGTTTTGTCAGCCTGGTTAAAGGCCTCTTGGAGAAACTGCTGGATTACCGGACCGTGATGAATGATGAGAGCAAGGACAACCGCATGAGCTGCACCGTGAACTTGCTGGTACTGTCTCTCTTGTAATTCTTGTGTGAGGATGGGGAAGAGCTTTAGAATCCATTTACTAAAGATAAAGGTAAATCTTCCTGGGGACAGGAATGGTCGACAACGCTCAACAGTAATTTGAACTCTGAGGCAAGAGATTTGTGTGTCTATTTGCGTGGATATATGCATAAACCTGAAACCAACATCCACTCCGTTCTTTGGTTTTGCTTGTATGTTGTATCCACTTGGATTTTGTGGAGAAATAAGGTGCCAAGAAGATCTGAGTCTCTGATCTGGTTTTAGGCCACCCACTCTTTTTTCCTATTCCTATTTTGTAATAAGGGTATCACAAATAGAGACTCCTCCATCAGGAAATTCCTCTAAGCTGAAAAGGAGCCTTCATTAACTTAAAGTTTGGGCAGAAACGTGGTTAATATTTATTGCGCTCACATACTCTCTGTTCCTCAGTAATGGCTGCGCAACGTGGTATAAATTTTTGCAGCTCTTCAGGACACAGCTCTTGTCATACGTTTTGTGCAGCCTCAGCAACTCATAAACCCGCACAAGTGTCATGGGGACAAACATGGCCTTTCTTTGTGGCATTAGCCCCTCCAGAGGTGCACAACAGTGTTACGGATCGACTTCAACAACCACCAGCTTCTTTTCTGGCCACCCACTGTAGCAAGAATATGTAGTTTATTATGTTAGTGCATTTGGGTAACCGTATTTTCCTCTTCCCCAATAGAAAAACTTTCACCAATGATATCATTAATGAACTAGGAGAATTATGTATAATAGTAACACATGCTAGTAACTAATTAAAATATTAATTGAAGTAATAGTGCCAGGTTTAAACTTAAGATAATATGTATAGAATGTATTTCTTACGCTCTCCAACTAGCAAGAAAAGTAAAACCTAGGCATATATATTTTTGTCTTGTCTTTTAAGAGAAGGCATTAGGAGATAACCTTTTAATGTTTTTGTCCCTAGAATTTCTACAAGAACATTAACCGTGAAGAGATGTATATCAGGTATGGCAGCTGTTTTGTTGGATCAGTTTTGGAGAGGGCAATAATATTCTTATGAATTCCGTATCCTTCTATTTGGATTTCTGTTACTTAATTTACCATCCATGATGACTCTGTTGTAGCCCTGGCCTCGTTTATATCCTTACTCCATTGTTTGCTTAGCATTCAGCAATTTGGAATCTATCAGATATATTCAGCAGCAGCATTTTTTCCCCCAAAAAATCAACTTTTAGTTGATCAAATCGTTCAGCATCCATTGTCAATTGTTTTAAATAAAGAAAATGCAGCTAGATTTGATGTTTGATGGAGGGTGTATCATACATTTGGACTGGCAGAAAAGCATCCAAGTTTTGTGCAGTCTGCCAAGTCTCTCTAAACACGCCACACTACGTGCAATGCAGAATAACTAGTAAAGCATTTTTCTGTCAGAGCTAATTCTCTGTCAGTTGTGACATGGCCTCTTACTCTTTCCAAGAGTTTTGTACATGAGCTGCAGCATATCTTGCTCTTCCAAAGCTCCCTGTTTCCTGCCTCTCCTCTCTGAAGAGGATTCAGAGCTCAACCTCAAGCTACGAGCTGGAGGGACAGGGAGTAACAGCACTCCCTCTCTGAGTTCTCCTGAGGGGGACACAGTTTCAGTCAGGTTTGACAACTGAGAACGGTGATGCCTTGGGCTGCTACAGCAAGGTGTCAGAGTTCCTGTGTCAAAACTCCTGCTGTGTGTAAGAGGATGGGAGCCACTTCTTCTTTCTGGCTGCTGGAAAAGATGCGGCTTGAGCCCCGTGCGGGCAATGGCTGTGCTGGTAGCAGCAATACTGCTCTGTGGTTCCAGGAGAACACTGGCAATGTATAACTTGCAACAACTCTTCTTCCCCTACCACCTTATAAGTTGTACAGGGACTTGCTTCATCTTTATGGGCTGGAATTTTCCATTTTCTCCTTTACCTTGTGTTATCTGTTGTGCTTGCATCTGTTTATGTGGAAAATGTTTCCATGCAATCCAAAAATGCTACAGAGAAAGGCAGCTGTCTTTAGTAACAGTCTGGAAATGATGGACTCAGGTGTGACTTAGACCTTGAGGCTCGTAGTTCCTCCTCCTCCTCTCCGAGGTGGGGCTGAGAGCAACTCACAGAGGGTGAGTTTCTCCTCCTCCTGTGCACAGTGTTTCAGTGGACAGACCGAGCACAGAAAAGTCTGAACAAATGCCCAGAGCTTTAACCCCTTGGGCTAAAGTGTTCTTGGGTCTGCGTGACAGCTATGAAATTCCCATTACAGATATTATCTAGAACTTATTTGACACTAAGCGTTCCAGTCATGTCATATCTAGTCTAATTCTTGTTCTCTCCTCTACCAGGTATTTGTATAAATTGCGAGATCTTCATTTAGATTGTGAGAATTACACGGAAGCAGCATATACCCTTCTACTCCATACGTGGCTCTTGAAGGTTAGATTTTTCTAAACTCAAATATAAGGAAGCTTTTGCAATTCTTAAATTTATGAATTTCAAAATTATTTTCTTAATCTCTGATTTACTGCATATTTTCCATGGGGTATTCAAGTTTCTAGTTGAAGATACTGCAGTAGGTAATACAAATTAACATTAATTGTTGAAATTGTATTTTCTACAGGTGATTAAAAGCCACATGTTGGAAAACTAAATATTGTAGCCAAAATAGTTTTACATTGTAGTGAGAACACTGTTTGTAAATTCTGAAGCCATTTAACTTCCATGTGGTTTTTGTTTTGCTAATTTCTTACTATCCCAAACATAATAACGATGAAAATTAAACAATATTTTTTCCAGCTATCATGGGGGACATCTGAGTTTTTATTTTAAATAGTATGGATTGCTTGGACAAATTATGCTTGTTTGCTTTTGTAGCTGGTAATTTGTTTTCACTGATGATGTTTATTCTCATTGTAACTGACATTATCAATAGAAATGGTCAGTAAGATGCATTTCCATTCCAAGGGAAAATTCAAAATTTAAATATTCTTCAGCAAAAATTTGAGAATTCTTATGGAATTTCTGTTAGTGCAGAACTGTATCAGTTTGGCTTTTCACACTGCTATTTTGCTTAAATTTCATTTTGACTCTTCTGAGCATAGAAAACTGAGGTATATTGTATGTATTGATATAGACAAAGATAATATTATATGCAAATATTTTAACACAGAAAATCAAAACCAAATCAGTCCAGGTGACATCACTGAAATAAAATGAACTAATTGCCTCATAGAGATTTTTATCCAAAGATTTTGGGTGGGGGACAGGAAGGAACACGGGTTTTTAAATGTTATGTCTAGTCCTGGTTATCACATGAAATACAGCACTTGTTTGAAGAGGTAATGAAAACATTTCCAGTGCCTTTCCCAGTCTCTTTGTTGAAGGGTTAAAAAGACTGAGAAAAAAAGTCTTAGACGAGCCCAGGGAACCAGACCATGGGAGAGGAGGAGGGCGCATGTGCGTGTGAAATGTTGAATTCCAAAATCACGTGGTTTTTTTAATGTGTTTTTATTCTCAGTGGTCAGATGAACAGTGTGCACCCCAAGTCATGTCAACAGAGTTCCAGTGTTCACAGACCTATCGACACTTGAAAGAGAATTTGTATGAGAAGATCATAGAATACTTTGACAAAGGAAAGGTAGGTCTGTAGATTTCCTCCCCCTGCCAAAGCTTTTTGCTGTGTTTCTCTGTAGAGTAGTATTTAATGAATATGCTCTGCATAAAGCGTTTGTGGAGGAAATCCTCTTGGAAATGTGGGTCAAGTAAAAATGGTGTTCTGAAGGCTTATTCACAAAGTATATCTGTTCTATATGAATGTATTCTTTCAGTAACCACATTCACAAAGAAAGAGGGCTGATGCTTACACCAGTCACAAGCATCTGTGCCAGACAGTAATAAAATAACAAAAAATGTTGAATGTACTTTCCTTTGCTAGGAAAAGAATACTGATTATGCAGATTGCATTTCTAACCATTTAGTCATTATCTGCTAAAAACCAGTTCAAAGTGGACATACTTGTTTTCAGAGAAGTCTGAGAATCGCATCTCAAGGTTAAAATGTATTGTTTGATGTTCAGTACCTGGGTTTAGTTCAGCTTTTTAAAAAAATATCTGTGAATAAAATTGCCTGTCAATACAGTGACAGCGGAGCTGAGATTTTTGGAAATAAAGCAAAGGACTAGAAAGCAGGAACAAATTCTGCAGTGCTGGATAATGAATCCTGTGACCCAATAAGGCCTCTAAGTCATTATGTTTTGTTCAGCTGGAGCCCAAAGTATGAAGGGGAAGGCAATTCATTACTGCTTCTTGCAAAATGAAAGCGTAACTTCCCCACAAGAGCCCCTCCTATAATGCAGAAGATACGAGGATTTTGGTGTTTCAGCACTGTGCAGGAACATGCAGTGCTATTTAGAATTTCTGAGGTTTTTTGTTGGCATCTGAAAGAACTACGATGGAGCAGTCCCCACCCGTCGTATCAGAATAATCCACTCTACCCAGCGATCGGGTTCTCCTCTGACAGAGGGGGGGTTCGGAGCTGTCAGGCTCACAGCTCCTAACCCAGGAGTACTGGCACCATGGGAAAACAGGAAGATAGTGCGTGTCACCACCAGTGACCTTACATCAGCAGAGAAAACCCCTCTTGTCTCCTTTATTCTGAATAGATGAGAAGACTGACAGAATTTAAGAAATATCCGCAGGAGAGGGAGTTTCTGTCTGCTTTCAGACCCCTGTTGTGCCACATACATTAAGTGCCTACAACAGTTGAGTAAAACTGTCCCAGTCTTTCCAATGCAGCTCTGTAATTCCTGACAGTAATTTTCAGAGATAGCTATTAAGTTGCGTGGAAAGAAACAAGCTGCTGCTCCTGGCAAGTAGCAATTTAAGTCTCATAATTTTTTAGCTGACTAGGAGAGCTATCTGTGTTTATGTGCTTCAGGGTTTCTTGTATAACGAAGTGTGTTTATTTTAGAGGGGCAGGTGCTGGTCCCCTCATACCCTGCTCCTATGCTTGGGGTATATTCTGGATGTGATGCACCTTAGTGGTTTATTCTTGTAACGTATCTGAACAGTTAGGTGGTTTTTTATTATCTTAATGTAAGAATAAAAAATTCCTGCCTATAATGAACCATAAAGCACTTCTATTTCTTAAATTAATCTGCTTTCCTAAAGTTTATGATTGCCTTGAGTCTTGCATTTTAAATATGCAGTTAATAAATGACTGCAATTTAAAGATAGCATAATCAATAAAAGTGTAGTTAAACAGTGACACGTTAAAAACTTGTTTGTTGGTACTGTATTAACTTTTTGAATATGTGGTTGCGTTGCAGATGTGGGAAGAAGCCATATCTTTATGCAAAGAACTTGCAGAGCAGTATGAAAAGGAAGTTTTTGACTATGAACTTCTAAGTCAAAACCTGGTAAGATTATATACAAGTCTTCAAATTATTTCAGTCACAGAAATTCTGAGCTACAAATGATAGAGCTGCTTAGGAGCTTGTTGTTCACAACTGATTTTTAATTCAGTTGTCAATGAGTTTCTGTGCTGTCCAGTGGTAAAGTAGAGAAGTTGCATAGACATCTCCTTATGTTTGAAACTGCTATAGATAAAGTAAACATGTTCTCAGTGCAATTTAAAGCCCATGTACAAAAGAAATATAACGGGTTTTTGAGGCCTTCGTAGTGCTTTAGGGTAGAAAAAGCTCCTGGATGCACTTTTTTGAAATTTGTCTTTAAATTTTAGGAGCTCGAATCTTGACAAGCTTGAAGAATTCTGTCCTAACTGGGAACTGGGGAAGTAATAAACACAAGGAATTAGAATTAGGTCCAAAGGCTAGAAGGATGATTTTAAAGGAAGATTAAAAGTTCAGTTACTTGTTTTCATTAAAATTGAATTAATCTAAAAAGATCACCGTCTCCTACATACCTAGTTTTTTTCCATCTTCAAATAAGTAGGGGTGGGAGATTCCACACTAGCATAATCTTTAACAGATGTTTAGGGCTCATTCAATAGATATCCCTCAATCTCCCACAAAGAAACCACAGGAATCAAAACCATGATGTTCTTGAGCAGTGCTGTGTATAAAGCAAGCTTCTTTTCCTCCCATTCAATTCTGCTTTTGTCATAAATTAAAAGATAAAGACAATATTTTTGCCAATTCCATTTAAGTTGTAGCATTGCATGTCTCATAACGCAGGAAAAAAAAATTGTAAACCTAAATGAGCAATGGCTTCTGTAAAATACTCAGTGTCATTTAAGGGTAAGCTTGATTCTGAGGTCAAATAACTGAAGCCATACACATTTATAATGTAAACAATATTTAATGTACCACAGCGGTGTCTTGTGCATGCTCTGTATTGCTGTAGCTTATCAACTGATAATTGATAGCTCTTACCTGTGCACTGGTAGCTGTAGCACATAGCATAGTAGTACTGTAGATGTTAAAAAATGGGGGAAAAAACCCTCAAACAGAAGTAATAACAGTTGGTTTTGTTTTCAGATTCAACAAGCAAAGTTCTATGAAAACATCATGAAAATTCTGAGACCTAAACCAGACTATTTTGCTGTTGGGTATTATGGCCAAGGATTCCCCACATTTCTAAGGGTAAACCTATTTAAATTCTTAATTTTTAACTATTTTCATATGCCTCTAAAAACATGAGCATACTGTACTAATGCGAGTGAGTCTCTGTAGATATTTGAGTGAGTCTCTGTAGATACTTGTTTTGTTTGGATGCAGGACTGCAGTAAAAACCTGAATTGGTACTTGCAAGAATATGCCTGAAATGTTTTCAGATGCGTTTAAGTTCATTCTTTGTCTTAGTTTGATTGTGAAGTTTGAAGTGAAGGTGATGTGAGAGCCAAGTGCAGCAATGTGACGTAATTTGGTATGGGCAGCTCTTATAGTGCGTATTTCTCAAATGAGTCCCCACACAGGTTATGGATAACAAATAGAATGTCATTGATAACTTGTGCTCAACTTAAATCCAGAATGCTGTTTCACTTGAGCTTGGTAATTTTATTGGACCTTGTCATGAATTGATGAGAGTTTCAAATTTATATTGCCTCTCAGCTGCAGTTGAAGCACCCTACAAATGTAGAAGCAGCATGTTTTTGCAGACCAGTGCACTCTGTAGCCAAATATTGTGTCTTTAACAGCGGAAATACTAGATAAGTAGGGTAGGGAAGAGTATAGTAGAGAGCAGGTGTGTAGTAATATTGACCTGGTATATATTCCCCACTTACCTGATAAACAGCTTCCTGGGTTGAAGGTGACAGTTTTGTTTCCTAGCCCTTCACGGGTGGTTCTGTGGTGGATTTGTCCAGTTATTTTCCGAACTGGTGCCCTCCAGAACATACCATGGCCTCCCAGTACACAGCTGTGTGTGCTGGAGATTTACTGTTGCCTTTTTGTTGTCATCTGATAATGTCTCTACACTAGTTCTTACAGAGAGACTGAGCAGTTGTTCTTTAATCCCTTTCCTCGTGCCATTCCAGATGTACTGTTCCTTATACTCTCGGTTTGTTGCAACACTGCTGTGACAGCCACCATTCCATGTGTTTGGAAATCCTGGTTCCCTTGCTGGCCATTTCTAGTTCAGGAGAAGGCAGGACATAAAGCATCCATAGTATTGAAATGTGGATACATTATGAACTTATTCAGTGTGAGACTCAGGTTCCTTCTTCTGTTTTCCTCGCAATGACTGAAGTTCAGATTGGTTTTTTGATCCCTAATATGCACTGAGGTGGCAATGCCAACTTCACACCAACTGTCTTGTGTTACTCTCAGTTTTTGCCTGAATGGTAACAGACAGTTGATACTTTAGGACAATTATGGTAAGTTTGAACTGTTTTCATTAAACAGACATCTATATACGGAATCTGCTCTCTCACTTTTCTTTACTTGACGGACAAGAAGAAAAGGAATTTCAGTAGTTTAACCTCCCATTCTGATTTCATTGTGCTTTACAGGGGCATCCTCAGTGGTGATGCTAGTTTACCTTCATTCTGTCTAACAGCTTACAGTAGGATCTCTGGAGTGTGAGTGCTGCATTCCAGCACCTGGTCAAAATGATGTCTTGCTTAAGAGTTAATTAACTTCCAGAGAACAGTAACACTCATTCCGAACTTGGAGACCCCATTGTGTCTTTGTACTTATAAACATGCATCTGTAACTTCTGTCTCAGCATCATACAGCCCAAGAAATGAGCTATATGTTCCTTGCAGAACAAAGTGTTCATCTATCGTGGGAAGGAATATGAGAGGAGAGAGGATTTCCAGGCGCAGCTGATGAGTCAGTTTCCCAGCGCAGAGAAGATGAACACCACCTCGGCACCCGGAGAGGACGTCAAAAACTCTCCTGGTCAATGTATCCTTCAACACAGGGGACATTACGGAACACGTACGGGTTGGGGAAACCTTGTTTTCAGCAATAGTTTATCTGTGTGGAACAAGCATTTCCTAAAAAGGATGGAAGTTTATTAATGCAGCAGCCCAGTTTGCAGGTTTACTTATGGCCTATATATCTTTTATGGTTTGTTCCTAAGATGTTTGCTCCTGTTTTTCTCACAGCTGTAAGGTGTCTGTCTCTTTCAGTCATCATAGAATCAGAGAATCCTTTAGGTTGGAAAAGACCCTAAAGATTAAGTCCAAACATAAACCTGGTCCATCACTATATCATGTCCCCAAGTGCCATGACTAAAGGTCTTCTAGATACCTTCAGGGCTGGTGACTCCTGTGGGCAACCTGTTCTGATGCTTGACAACACTTTTGGTGAAGAAAATTCATTCAAGCTCATCCATGCTTCACCTTTATTTTCTTCAAATTGCAAAACCACTAATGAATGCTTGAATTGCTCAAGTTTAAAGCAGCACATTGTCTATTACCTCACCTTCCCAGCTCTTGTGGCTTGATATTAAATTCATGTCTTCTTTGAACACCATTCTGAATGGCACT
Organism: Gallinago undulata; assembly: GCA_026546715.1. NCBI lineage: Eukaryota > Metazoa > Chordata > Aves > Charadriiformes > Scolopacidae > Gallinago > Gallinago undulata. The sequence continues at coordinate 32,737,871 of JAOTQQ010000052.1, read as the reverse complement.
GACTGCACTTGGGTATCACCTGTATTTCTTGGCAACATAAATATGCCTTATGTCACTCTTGGAAATTTTCCTAGGAAAACTAACTCATAAACATCATTAACCATCTTTTAGAATGCACTAAATGATTCTTCTTCTGAAGTACTCTCTTGCACACATTATCTTTTTCTTCATGTTCTTTTGAATAATTTGAATGATCACTGGCTGAGCAGATCTGAGGTCACCTCATTATATTGGACTAGGATTTTTCATGTGTTGATTTTCCTTTATTAATGTTCAAGATAATATTGTAACATTTCACATGCTCTCTTGAGTCTATTCTGATGGAACCTGCTGGAAGAGAAAAATAATATTGCTTTCTTTTCTCACTGTTGGGACTGAAGTGGAGAGTATTGCAGACCTGTCTAAAATCGTACATTAAGCCTGAGAGCAAAGTTCTCATTAAGTCTGCCTTGTGTCTTAACTAATTTTATTTATTTTGAGATGATATGGTCCTTTCTTCAGTCCTTTCTTCAACTAGTATTTACTCAAGTTTACTTGGAACTATAAGCAGATATGCACCATGTAGGCACTTAAGAAAAAGCAAGAGAATCTAATCAGAGGGCATGAGTTTCCAACATACTGAAATATGTAAGAATACGGTATATTTACTTACAAATACAAGCATTCAACTTAAAAAATAGCACTTCCATCAAAAAAGGAAATCTTGGGTGAAAGGGCTGCTCAGTTACAGATTTCAAAGATGAAACGCTAAACATCATAATATTATGCATGCCTAAAGCTAAATAGTGAAAGTGCTAACATCACATCTTGTTGATGTTGGTTTTGTGCATTGGGTGAGCTGTAAAATTTAATGAATGATTCAAGCTTTGTAAATAATAAAAATACACAGTTCACAATTAATATTAATATTAATATATATTCACTGGTTTCTACTGGCAGATTTTTCCTTTTTTGGCCAAGAAAGCTCCGCAAATGAAACCCTGAACCCTGCATATTTTTCATCAGGAGATGTCTTTTTTTTTTTTTTTTTTTTTTAAATTTCCCCTGCAGCCTACAGTATTTCATACTGATCGTTAATAACATGCCCTTAACTTTCACAATTTCAGATATCCAGTGTTTTACAGTGCAACCAGTCCTGGAAGAGCAACCAAGATTCAAAAATAAGGCAGTACCTGATCAAATTATAAAGTAAGTGAATTTCTGTAATAGATCAGGAAAATGAATCCATATTCCTAAACTGACAGCCTTATTTTGTGGACTCAGTGATTTGCCAATGAATCTCAGAGCTCTTATTGTCTTAGTTTACTGACTTAGGTAAAAAAAACATCTACCCATCTATGACTTAAGGAATGGTTACATGGTGGGAGGTGAAATCCATGCTTTGCCTCCAAAACACTGAGTTTTCAATAGAGCTTCTTAGACAAGTGCTGGAAAGAGGGCTCTTAGAGGTGACAGGTAGGATAAGAATTGTTGAGTTGAAGGCTCTGGTAAAACAGAATCTTCTTGTGGTTTACCTTGCTGAGTTCAAAACACATGGTGGCAAAATGGTTTCCATTGGTACTATGGTCAAGTATTTTAAAGGAATAAAGGAAATTAATTGTCTAGAGTATTTGGTAGCAAACTGGCTAACATTTCCAAACTCCTAACCCAGTGTAGAACAGGTCCCCTGTTCTCCTCCTGCCTTTTATATATTGAATCCATAAAGGGGGATTATAAGGAAGATGGAGAGAGACTTCTTCCCAAGGCCTGTAGTAGTAGGATGGAGGGCAATGGTTTTAAACTGAAAGAGGGTAGATGAAGATTGGATATAAGGAGAAGAAATTCTTTACTATGAGGGTGTTGAGAGAATGGAACAGGTTGCCCAGAGAAGCTGTGGTTGCCCCATCTCTGGAGGGGTTCAAGGCCAGGTTGGAGGGGGCTTTGAGCCACGTGGTCTGGTGGGCGGTATCCCTGTCCAGGGCAGGACTGGGTGATCTTTAAAAGTTCCTTCCAACTCTAACCTTCTTGTGACTTACATGTTGGAAACATGATCAGTAAAAGCTGTTCCTTGTCACGAACACCTGAATGAAAAATGTCAAGGTAGTTACTTGTTAGCTTGTAACTTAAGGACAGCAAAAGCTACAAGCACCATCATTTAAGGCAGGCGATGTTTTCTCCCTGTTCTTCTCAGTGCCTTGTGAAAGCAGAAAGTACGGCTGGATCTCCTGAACTGAAACTGGTTTAAACAGGCATCTTAAGCTAAAATTGCTCCAGGTAAACTGAGGCACCTGCATTTTTAATACAAGAGAGGCTTTGCAATGCCTTCTCACTTAAACCCTCAGACTAACCCCATTAACAACACTTATATTATAGAATCATAGAATTGTCTAGGTTGGAAGGGACCTTAAAGATCATCTAGTCCAACCATCAACCTAACCCTGAC
>JAOTQQ010000052.1:32573241-32735349 GCA_026546715.1 Gallinago undulata | reverse complement strand
TAAGACTTACTCTCCAGACCCCTCACCAGCTCCGTTGCCCTTCTCTGGACCCGCTCCAGCACCTCAATGTCTTTTTTTGTGGTAAGGGGCCCAAAACTGGACACAGGACTGGAGGTGAGGCCTCACCAGAGCTGAGTACAGGGGGATGATCACCTCTCGGGTCCTACTCCCCACACTGTTCCTGATCCAGGCCAGGATGCTGTTGGCCTTTTTGGCCACCTGGGCACACTGCTGGTTCATGTTCAGACTGCTGTTGACCAGCACTCCCAGGTCCCTTTCTGCCAGACAGCTCTCCAGCCATTCTTCCCCCAGCCTGTAGCGCTGCCTGGGGCTGGTGTGACCCATGGGCAGGACCCATCAATCAATTCACCCCCCGTATACTCCAAAATAAATAAAGCAGATACAAACACAGGTCTTGTACTACAAGACTAAAAATAAAGAAAAAAAAATCGAACCATCCTAATTTCACCTTGAATTAATATTAAAATCATTAACTGAAAAGCAGCTTATAAATCTGGTCCTGTTTGACTAGATTTCAGTGTAGTGCCAGCCCCATTTTGAAATTTTAACAGTTGTATTTAGTGTAATGCACCACATAAAGTACAATCTCTTGTCATATGGGAGATGTTTTAATTGTCTCAGCTGCAGAATTCATCCGAACCACTAATTTCATCTGGTCTTAGAGATTATTTTTATAAGTGTAATTAATTGGGCATTCAATTTTTAGTTATGTTAGTTGATGGCAGTGCATTTATTCTATCAAAAGCTCAAAATATCAGTCCTTTCAGATGGAACTATATAAAGTGATCTGGCTCAGTACGGCAGTGCTTTCCCTCTTCTTTACCTGTGAAAATAATCTCAGTAGTTTGGATCAGAAATCCTAGGCTCCTCTGAACTAACACACCAGAAGTTTGCTTAGTTCAGCTACTTGGGGTCTTTCCATGGATTTGTTTCTCTAGGCTTCCAAAACATGGCTTCGTTGTACTGTGAGGTATTTCTGAGATTTTTTTTTGCTCTACAAAAGTAGCTTTCACTTCACATCGCTTTAAATTTAATTCATCTTTAAAACAAAAACTAGAAACCAAAAGGAGAGATTTTTCTGTGGACAGCAAAATACTAAGCCAAAACAGGGCAATCTCTGTTCTTTCAAAGGAGCCAATGCTAAAAGCCAAGCTCAGTGGAAATATGTGCTCACAGTGACAGAGAACGATTGAGTAGCTAAATAAAACAGATCACAACGTGAATCTGCAATAGATTTTTTACATTGATGTCCCCTTCTACAACTGTTTATATGCATTTTCTTATCTATCACAATAAATGGTTATTAATTGCTTCATATGTTTAGTTTCTTGAAAAACTATTGTTCTGAATAATGAGCAGTTTTTTTAGCTGTGATTAAAATGATTTGGCATGCGCTGGGGATGAAAAAAGATAGGTATTTCAGTCCAGGGGAATGTATCCTCTCTGTTCATCATTTATTATTAACAAAATCTACTCCTTTTGTGTGCCATTATAAAGCAGACAAGCAGTGTACGTGCCACAGCAAGAATATAGGAAAGTAATGTTAAAACCTACTGAAGAAGGTGTAGAAAATATTTTTGAACTAGAAGTTTTTGGAATTTTTATACCTAGAAATTACACCCAGTCACAAGCTGAAGTTTTAATACTTGTAAAATACTGTGTGTTGACACTGATTTATAGATGACGTAGTTGTCTCCTGAGTTTTCAGTGAAGTGCCTTTTTTCTGAGCATTAAATTTGCTTTTAATTAAAAACTCAACTGACTCAAAATGAAATATTTCACTGTGATAACAAGATCCATAAATTTCTGAATTCTGTATTTTACAGTCGTCTTTTCTAAATCTTTCAGTTTTTATAAGTCCAACAACGTGCACCGGTTCCACTATTCAAGACCAGTCAGAAAAGGATCTGTTGACCCTGAAAATGAATTTGCTGTAAGTAAATGAATGCCAGAGCGATGGATGCGGTTCTGGTAGCTGTGACTGAATTTGGATCTAGAGCCTTAGTTTCTGATTATTCATTACGGACACCCGAACTTTCAAAAGTTAAAAAAAATAAACACAAGACTTCTATATTTCAGCACTCCTCCTATGTACTTACTCAGTGATACATCCCTTTCAACTGCAGGTAAACATTGTGTAATTAAGTATGTTCAACACTTTTGTCTTAAGCCATAATGTTTTCTGGTCCAGATGAAAGAAGATGACATGTAAATAAATATCAAATGGTTTGCCTCTTGGAGTTTACAACACTTTTGTCAGCTGCCAGCTTGGCAATGAGAGGTGTGTGCTGTCTGTTTTCATCAGTCCCAGGAAATCTTGACAGATTGGAGTACTGCCTGTGTCATTTTTATTCCCATGCGTAAGGGGGTAATGCTGAGAAATACTCTTCGTTGTTCAAATACTCTAGGAAATCCGCAACACCATAAATTATTTTTCAGTGTCATAAAAATGTGGCAAGTTTCTATATTTTAATTTTACTGATAGCTGATATTTTATAGTTTGTCATGAAAACTGAACCATCCAATCTTTACGGCTAAAGCTGTGCTCTTGGGATAGTGATGGGAAAAGGCATTTATTTAAAAAATGTCCAATTTCAGCGATGTGTGTGCTGATCAGTCGTGTCAACAGTTTCATGTAAGGAGCTTCTCACCTGCTGGTAAATTAAACGCTTCAGATGCAGCCTCTACCCTGACATGCCAGCTTTGTGCTCAATTATCAGACTCATGATGCACACTGGCTTCCTTTGCAAACTGGAGAGTTTTGAAATCATTTATGAATATACCTTGAAATGGTTGTACAAAAATAAAATCCTTAGTATTTTCATTGCTGATAACAACAGATAATATGCATACTTCAGAGAGGTGGAAATTGGGATGGTTGGAGTATGTCTGCATTGCATTCATTATTATTTTTCTCAGTACTGATGTTTTTGATGAGCTGGTATTGGGAAAATAAGGAGCAGGAAGGTAAATGAACTAGTGGCATTTCAAAATACCAACAGCTAGTCTTGTTCAGAAGAGGAAAAAGAAAGGAAAAAAAAAGTAAGAATTCTGTCAAGTTATTATAGGACTATTACTGCTTTTAATTGCAGAAATACATTTCAGAAGTGGAGGGAGGAAGTATAATCTGGGTAGAGGTGAGCGCAGGTCATTGAGTCACAGTCATTCAATCTGTAATGGCAAAAATAGGAATAGATACTAAAAGATTTAAGGGTAATTTCTTTTTCCCCTGCTTTGTACAGGCTTATTGCCTGCAGATGACCTAATCTGAAATCAGAGAAATGATTTGTGCAAATTGCTGTGCTAGACTCATTTTGCAGTGTCTCTTTATGCAAAAGCGTGCATATGTTTTCCATCTACATTCTTTTTACTGTGACATTTCAGAAGGCAGAAAAGATTAAAGTTTAAATACTGATGTATCATTTTCTCTCTCCTATCTTTTTTTTTAATAGTCTATGTGGATTGAGAGAACATCATTTGTTACAGCATACAAACTTCCTGGAATCTTACGATGGTTTGAGGTTGTCGCCATGTCACAGGTCTGTATTAACGTGCTAAGAACCCCTAAAACGTGTATCTATAGGAATCCTCATGTACAAAATAGTTGGCAAATTTATCACACAAGGGTATTGTTATTTACTTATTTGCATACCTACAAAAGTGTTATTACTCATGTTATATTTTTCTACTTCTGGGATCAATATATCTTACATCTAATTTATAGTTTCAGGACCAACTCCTAAGAGCATTGAGCAAGTCTGTGTTGGTTTGCTGAATTGTAAGAATGTTGTTCATATACAGGAAGTTTTATAAAACCAAAAAGACCTTTTTGTCTCTTTATAAACCTTAGAAGACTCTCATTTCTTTATAGACTACAATTAGTCCTTTAGAGAATGCTATTGAGACTATGTCCACAACGAATGAAAAAATTTTGATGATGATTAACCAATACCAGAGTGATGAGAACCTTCCCATCAACCCGCTTTCTATGCTTCTAAATGGAATTGTTGATCCAGCTGTTATGGGTGGCTTTGCTAAATACGAGAAGGTAAGAGATTTTGAGTCAATGCAAAGAACATGTTCAAATATATTATTTCATAATCCTCCTACATCCTTTGTTCAAAGTCATAGTGGAATATGGGAATATGAAAGCCATAGCTCTACTGATGAAGAGATCCTCATGTTCTGGTCACATCTGTCTTCGAAAGCAGAAACGTGTAAACGAGAGTAACTGAGGCTTAGTTTTAATTGCAGTCATGAGGGTTTTCACATACATCTGAGATGAGATACCCCTTTGGTAATGAAATAGGCTCTCACACATCCAAAGGTTTAGTCTGGACGAAATGAATCATGTTTATCATAAAGCAAGTACGGCATATTTACCTGTGGCTTATGAATTAAACAGTCATCAGGTTTTCTCAGTAACTGCATTTCTCAGTAACATGCAGCTGTTCTGCATAACAAGTTTTGTGGTTTAAAAAGTGGGAATACAAATAAAAAATGTTCTGGCAATACGTGGAAAAAGGAATGTCCTGAGGAACTGAACTGTAGAAAATTTGTCTCTAAGGCTATCTTGTGAAAGTGGTGCGGGGGGAAAGGCAGGAGCATTTAAAACTCCTATAAATTTAAATTCTAAATTATTGAAGTTTTGGATAAAAATGAATATGGGGTTACCTCACAGCTGCAGAGTTCTGTTATTTCAGCCTGCCATTTCCTGATGAAAAGCATGTGCCATGCTCAGCAGGCTCAGCAGGTCAGATAGACTGGGACAGTGCTGAAAAGATGCCATATATATATATATATGTACATGCATAAATTTTGTGTGACATATCCTGGAGGAGTATGACTCATGCTATGTTAATCCTAACGTGTCATTTGTTTAGATATTTGGCAGTCATGGACAAACAGGTACATTCTTCTTTTGTACCTGGGGATAAAATCTTGGGACAGCAAAAGGCAGTGTGTATGCAGTATCTGGCTCTGCTTATCTATGAAAGGGTTCCATTTCTTTATTGTGTAACACTGGATAATGTCAGTAAGTAGGATAATTTATCAGTGTAAATCACGATACTCCAAATTTATGCCTTTTTAGTTTCGGTGCAAGCTTAAAAAAACAAACACTAATTGGGTTTCATAGTAAGACTCTCAAATTCAGACGTGTTGGACAAAGACTGAATATCTTTTAAAAAAGAAAAAAAAAAAAGCACCTCAGTTCTCAACTGATATAATAAGGAATTATTACTAGCAGGATCCGGTTAAGGAGCATGTGTTATGTCTCTCTTATTTGTTGACCAATATTATGGACACCAGCTGGAGTCATTGGAGCAATCACTGATTTTTTCACTTGTCGAAATGATGGACTGAATTATTTTTTTCTTTTGTCTATCTAAGGCTTTCTTTACAGAAGAATATATCAGGAACCATCCAGAGGATCAAGAAAAGCTGAATAGACTCAAAGATCTAATTGCTTGGCAGGTAACTTCCTACTGACAGCAGTTACCCAAGGCTTTACCAGCTACTCTTTTTCTGTTCTTTTCTAGCAGGAGAACAGCATTTAGATGATTGTGTAATTTTTACCATGTTTTTTGGGGGGGGTGTTTTTTGGTTTGGTTTGGTTTGGTTTTTAGCCCAAACTAATGCAAAATAGGTAAAAGTCAATGGTGAAGCAGTTAGAAAAGGTTACTGGCAGAAGGGTAGCTAAAAATATATTGCACAAATCTCATAAATCACTATCTTCAAAGACTGAAGATTAATGAAATGTCTTTATATTTTAAAGAGCAGCACTACAAAGTTTCTCTTTGTAAATATGTTTATTATTAATTAAACAGCGTGTCAAAGTGTGCTGTCCATTACCTTTGAAGATAAGATTTGTTTTGTTTGCTTTTAACTGGATAATATTACACTAATATAACAGCAAATATGATAGTAGCGATATAATAGCAAAGGAAAGCATTGTAGGAGAAGAGGGGTTAGGAAGGCAGTATCCCTATCATATTTGCTTTCTTAGAAGATTTTTTAATTATTATTTTGATAAGCAGCCATTCCTTCTGACAAATAAGGGTTTTTTAAGAAATTCAAGTGCAGGGAGGTGTTGAATGAATGGATAGACTTTTTCCTAATCTTTTTATCAGGTGTTCTCCTTTAAGGGAGTAGGCATCTACATTTCCCCCAGCCTCCCTAGTTTTTAAAAGTTATCATTATGTACCTTGTTTCAACTCTAGTAGGAAGAATCAGAGATCTAAAAAAAACTTTAATTACTTGTCACAAAATTGAGCAAAATCAGACTGGTTAGAGCACGCTGCCTCTAGTCATGGCTTAATTTGTTCATATTTGTATCGGAGCATTATCTTACAGATTTTTTTTTTTGCTGGAGATGTGGGGGGTACAGAAGAAGTCTGCAGAGTAAAATCAAGGGAAAAGAAGAGGTTTCTTTCAGTAACCAGGCATTAGCATATTACATTGCTGCAGCAGTTGCAGAAGCGATCACATGATAAGGCCCCAAGCCCCCGGTACATTGAAACCTTTCCCAGTCACTTAATCCTCCATTTGAAAGAGAAGAGTTTGAAACCACCTGCCTGGAATCCACTTGGATGTTTTTTGGTCCTTACCTTCTCTCATAAGCTATGGCAGGCACCCTCATAAGCAGGTGGACTAGTAGTCTATGAATTACTTAAACTCTTGCATGGTGTGTTTAAACTCGTAAGAGATTAACATTAAAATATACAGGAGAGAGAAAAGAGTCATTATGAGGCAGGCAACATTCTACAGAAATTTACTGAGCAAGCCTATTTTTCAAGAGCCCTTTCCATCTTGTACTTGCTGCTAAAAGCTGAGATGGACTAATGAATCTATCTGCCAGTCACAGGAAGAGTTTTGCAGTTAAATGGAATTAGAGGGCTTGTCAGACCCAGTTTAATATTCTCACTTTTTTTTCTTCTTTTTTTTTCCTCCCCTCTACAAGATACCTTTCCTTGGAGCTGGAATTAAAATCCATGAAAGAAGAGTTTCTGATAATCTTCGGCCTTTCCATGACCGTATGGAAGAATGTTTCAAGCATTTAAAAGTTAAAGTGGAAAAACAATACGGAGCCAGAGAATTGGTATTGCTCTCCTTTTAACCCCTCCTGCAATTTCTCTTAATACTCTTCTTGTTCTTCTAAACAAAAACACACACTAAACTTTTGTTGTTATGGGTTTTCTTGTGATCTGAAGGTAGTGGGATGTGAGTTTGATGGTCAAAGAGTTGACTTAATTCTCTGATGTATCAGATATTCCTCAATCTGGAATATTGGGAGTATTTTATTATGTCTATTAAACTTGCAATTCTTTTTCCCTTTACTAAGGAAGTAAAAACAAATGCTTATGTTTCTCCCCTTTGTAATTTTTCTTAGTGGTTTACGGCTTTGATCTGCAATTGATGTCTCCCTTTACTAGCCACTGCTGGCTGTGTTGTGAAGTAAAACATACCATGTCTATAATACTATAAATCAGAGAATCATAGAATTCTATAAATACTAGTTGAGACCAAACTGAAATATACGGGAATTGAAGGATAACTTCTAAACTCTCCAGACAATTCTTGAATAAAATAGTCTCTCTGAGCATGTGCAGGTTAGCCAGAATGATGTTGGCTGGTTTTTGCGATTAAACACCAGTTGCTTTGGGAATTATTTTATGTTGTTACATTCAGTGTTGATCATTTTACAAGAGGATTTACTTCTTCTGTTACAGGAAAAATGTAGCAAGTTTCGAAACTAAATTTTTGCTATTGTGCTGTTACATAACTATATGATGAAAATTCTCTATATTTATCTCAATATGATTGTCTTACTTTCAGTCCCGTGCCATCATCCTTGAAAGAATAAAGGGGCTGTAATCAACAACTAGCAATATTGCCTAATGCTTGAACGCTTCAGCAATCTTGCAGCTCAGCACTTAAAAAAAGCAACCTATTTAAAATCTTACAAGAACAGAGAACATAATTCTGCCATTTTACCATGTCTGACTGATGGCTGCCTGAACTTTTTTATTAAAAGGAATGGGAAAAAAAAGTTAGGCAGCTTTGTGTCTTTATCACAAGGTTATGTCCATTCAGAGGATGTAAAGTAGCGTGGAAACTCATTGCAGGTAAATTCTGCAAAACGCATTCTTGAAATGACAGATGTTTCCAAGTCTTCTGCTAGACATCACTTAGTGAGAAATGACATCACAAGCACAGTATTTGGGAATTTGGCATATGAAATTGCACATAAATTTTTAATATTTTCTGGATAATTGAAACAAAGCCCTGTGCTTTAATATGAAATGTTTTTTAAAAGTTGTTCATATCCTGTTTATAGGATAGAAATTGAAGTAGGCTGGAAAAGTAGTTTATGGTATGCACACACTGGGAAATTCTTAAAAATCTGCCTCATATGATGACAGTGTGATGAGCCAACTAGGGGGAGGTGTCCTCATCACAGAAAATACTTGGACAGAAGCAGAGAGAAGAGCTAACTGCACTCTACGATTTCAGATCCCAGAACTCTCTCCTGAAGAAAGAAAACAGTCCTAGATCTAGTCAGAAAATGAGATCCTTGTCCCTACATTATTAGCTAGAGTAAAAGGAAAGCATTTTGAAATAAGTCAGATTGTTTCATTTGTTTGTACCAGGCTGCCATCAAGATTAAGCTGAATGCTTCTGTTCTGACAGCTAAATCTCTTAAAGAGAGATTTAAAAGGAGTGAAAATCTCCTTTTTCTCCTTCCACTACAAACAGCAGCAACTTCAGCCTTTGCTGAGAGAGATGGGGGAGCGTATATGGCTTTGTGCAATATCAATATCAACACATGATGACCTGGGGAATCCTCCTGTTCCTGCTGTTGGGCTATTAGAGAAATACTATTTTTTTCCAATATTTGCAAACATGGAATTAAAAAAGACTGTGTTAACTATAGAGATGGCAGAATTTGTTGTATTGAAAATGCAGCATGATTAGTGTCTTGGAGGAAGGGCTAACTAAATCTGTTTGCCCAAGCAAGTACTTCAATGGCCTGCCTTAGGGCTGTTCAAAATAAGATCAGCAGACACTGTTTATTTTAATTTATTTTTGAAACGTAAAGTTAATTATGTCAATTGTAGTTGATTTAGCTACTCACTGTATCATTGAGTTTGAGAGATCTTAGAGTGTATCCAGACAGAAGGAACAATCACAGTAATTAATGGTAGCAAATAACTTCTTTCATGCCAAACGTTAAAACATTTGTGCTGCCTTCAAGACCTAGAGAAAAGGGATGAAATGAGGTTCACACAAAGTTGTTTGATAGAAAATGTTTCTCTTTTCCATCCCACAGCCAGATTTTGATGACAAGAGAGTAGGACGGCCAAGATCAATGCTGAGATCCTATCGCCAGTTATCAGTTATTTCACTGACTTCCATGAATTCAGACTGCAGTACTCCAAACAAAATTGCTTCAGAAAGGTTGGTTATGAATACAATACAATACAAATTTTCTTTCAGTCCTGGTTTTTATACAGTTTTATGGGATGAAACTAAAAGACTGTAAAAAGGCATTCAAGGATAAAGGCCATTCCAGTCTCTTCAGATTATGCCAAAAATTTTGTTACCTGTACTTATCACTTCCAACAGGTTTAAAGCTGAAGTATTTCAACATTAATAGACAAAATATACTCACGTCTGACTGAAAAAAAAAGGCATTTAATTTTCAGGAAACAAGTATTTCATAATTTAAATGACATTCAAAATATATAGAAAGATCTGGAGTTTTGCAAGTTTCTCCTTTATACAGCTGCTGACTAAATTAGCATCTTTATGCTTGTAAAAATCAAAGAGGAAGAGGAAAGCCTTTACAAACTTGATTGTGATTGTGATATCCCTTTTGAGCAGTTCAGTTTTAGTAAAAAGTCCAAACGTGTGACCCTAACTTGGAAGTGTTTCTTAAGATACCCCTCTATTATTGCATCTTTGACTGACAGTTTGTTGCTTAGCAATACTTAATTAAGTTTTTGAGTTGTCTATTGAACATGTGTAGTGTCACATGTTATGAGATCCTGCCCTTCAGCTTCCACTCCAGCAGGGAGGATCACACAAACCCGGTTTGTGGCATATCTGCTAGCCCCCTGTCTCTAATAAAGCATGTCTCCTATGGAACCAGACAGCCATACTTAAGCAGCTGACTCATTCACCTCCTTTTAATTCTCACGATGCTAATTTGTTTCTAGGAAGGACAGGTCGACAAATTCACCATACTACGTGCTTTAACAATTTTTGTTCTAAAATAAGTTGAACCCCATGTTCAATAGGCTAATTCCGTCAGCAGAGAAGGGAGTAAAGCCAGCAACAATTTTATATTTTTTCTTTTTTTTTTTTAAATGAAAAATAGCCCAATTTTAAAAGCATAGAAATTAGATGAAGGGGAGGATGGAGAGTTATTTTTTTTAATTGCTGGGTATGTGCATAGTTCTCCAATATGCTGAAATATATAGGAGGATGCATTTAAAACAAGAGAATAAATAGTAATACTGTTTTACTGTTGTCAACAACCAGAAGAGCATGGCTTGCATTCAGGACCATCATCATCGTGCATAAACTTGCCATATGAGCTCTAACTCTGTTTAGTTTAGGAGTTCTTAAGCTAATGCACAAATCTTTAAAAAGGGATTTGCACTCATATTAATATTTTATGTTCTTTGCAACAATTTAAGACGATGTCATACCTCCCGAAGGCACTTTAATTGTATCTACAGTTGCCAGCTGAAGCACATTGGATACTTTTTGCCAACAGCTTAGAAGGCTGCATAGAAAGTCAAAGGAAAGGCTGACCTGCATTTATATTTCATAGGGAAATGACATCAGAATACCAGTGGCTTTTAAAATATCACTCAGCAACTTGTACTTTTTTCTTTTGCTCCTGCAGCTTTGATCTGGAAGTCGTGCTACCAAAGCCAGCGAAAGCAGAATTGGAGGAGACTGCTCTGCAAATTAATCCTCACCCTGAAGTAAAGATGAGAAGGTCCAAAAAAAGAACAAAAAGAAGCAGTGTGGTGTTTGCTGATGAGAAGACGGCACCTGATATTTCTGTCTCTGACATGAAATGTGTATGTTACTGATTCAGCGTAGTATTTTATAACCTATAAAAAAAAAGAGGATATTACTCCTTTGCTTAGAAATGAAAAATATATCACACAGAACTCTAGCTGTCATAAAAGGAAATATGCAGGATGCAGAGATGATTTGCTCTGCCATGAATGAACCCTGCAAGATGCTGAGGAGGAAACAAATCAATGGAAAATCAGAAACATCTCTACTTGCTTATGATGACAAACAATACAGCCCTGAAGTTGCAAATTCTGAAGCTTTGTTAGCTTGAAATGAAGTACTGTATCGGGAGGGTTAAGCTAGCTTTCCTGTGGAGAGGCAATTGACTGTGCTGACATTTCATGGCAGCTCCTTGCAGTCAGGGCTGTTTCAAAAGTGATGAGTCCTGTACGTTTTGTACCTTGTTATGGAACACGCAGCTGTTAGGAAATTGCAAGATTGCAAACAGTGTTCCTTAAATGGTGCCAGACTGAAGTTTGGAAGCACTGGCATCTCTCGCTCCATAGATCATCTGAGTGCTTTTATGGCACTGCTGGATCATTAGAATGACTTCCATAACTTACACTGGGCTGTTTCTTTTTTTTTTTTTTTTGTAGTTTAATTCTCAGGAGACTTTTCTTCTTCTAATATAAAAAGAAAGAATAAAAAAAAAATGTGAAAGATGTCCTTTGGATACACAAGTCCTATCTAAATTAAACTGTCAGGCAATAAGATTGTTGAATTACACAGAGAGGGCATAAGTCATTTGATCAAAAATTTTTGGAGGAATCATCAAAAGCAAAGTGAATTCAGTAGAAAGCTAAGATTCTTTTGGGAAACAAGGTGAAACCTTGGAGGATTACAATTGCCTTAGGCTACATGTCCTCATACAAAAGAGTTCTAAAGCACAGCAATGCTCTGAGTAGCATTAATATATAAAAACAAACAACGCCTCTGTCTTTTGATTAAATTAAATAACACACTTGACTGTGGGAATCTCACTACAGATTGAGTTATGGGATTTTCTTTTGCTTCAGAAAATTAGTGACAAGCCCCACAGCAGCCGAGCTGGCTGTGTTAATGCAATAGGGAAAAATGTTTTCAAAACTTCATTTTACTGTGTAGATCACAGGCAGAGCTGGCTGATTGTATTGTTCCAAAACCAAGGTAGAGTATCATCCTACAGTCCCAGATCACAGAATCTTCTGGCTAGTTTTTTTAGAGTAGCTTTCTCTGTCTGGAATGAGAAGTATTTCTCTAACTACAAATCATCTTGCAAAATTGTTACATGTTTCTAGCTAGTGTATAATATTATAGGTGGACCCAATTCTACTGCTTCTAGATATTTTTATTGCTTACTCAGCAAACAATCCCATAAGGAACTCAGGTTAGGCATGATAGTTTGTTTATTAATTATTTTCTTTTATGCTTTTCACAAAATATTATTTTGCTTAGATCTTTGTTCCTCATATCTCAGTTTATCATTAATGACTGGGGGTTTGTTATATTAAACAGCTGTCAAGGAAATACGAGTTCATGAGTGACACCAACCTCTCAGAACATGCAGTGGCACCTCAGAAAACATCTGTCCTCAAGCAGATGAGTTCTGTCAGTCGTTCCATGCCAACCATCCCAGGTAAGCTCCTTACAGTAAGGTAAGGGATCTGCACTTCTTTATTGTGATGTTAAGAAAACATAGCAATAACGGGTTTGCTCCAAGAGGGCGGGGAGCTCTCTCTCTATGTCTTTGCGCCTCTGAGACAAAGATGGTTTCGAGGCTGACCTGCTGCTACTGCTTGGTAACGCTGTGCTGAGTAATGCTAACTTCCAGGTTCTAAAAGTGTTACTTCTGGAGCTCCGCATTTTGCTTCCTTGTACAGCCTGGGCATTCCCCAGGGCAGGGTCTATTCATCTCCCTTGCTTTGTAGGTTCTCACTTGCAGCAGCAAGGGCTTATGCAGTCTGCCCTCGCAGCTGAGGGCAGCCTGTCAAACAGGGAGAAATGCTCTGTGTTTTGCTTTGGCAGGTGAATATCCCCACAGGTTGCCCCACAGTAGGCTTTCAACTTCTGCTTTCTCATGTTAGAATCTCATAAGCCTCTCTCACAGTAAGAGGAAGGGGAAATAAAACAAGGGCCCACGAGAAAGACTGCCAGTTGCAGGACAGAGAAGGGGACAGCGTGACTGAAGGTGGAACTCATTTCTAGACCAGGGTATAGAGAGAAAATGTGCCCCTTATCAATATCCTTTATCCTCTGCTTCTTCCATAGCATGTCCCATTTCTTAGCCTGCACTTCATCAGTCCCTCTCGCTGTCCCTGTCATTCCAGATGTCTGTAACAGATGTTTAGCACAACATAACAGATTGTCATGGCCCACGTCTTTTTCTTTTTTTTTTTTTATTTATCTATTTTTTTCTTCTTTGACCAGATTGGTTCATGTCTTTCATTGTTCAGTTTCCAAGAAATGATGTTCAGAGCTTCCCCATTAACAAATGGGGAAACTTTCACTTATTTTTATATTCCAAGCATTTTAAAAAAGTCTCCTTTCTAGTAATTTCAGTACTTTGTTATTTTGAATTCTGCTTGATCTTATGCTCTGACTTCCCTTTTTTGGTTTTTTTTTGTGCAACCAATGTTTCTGTTCTAAGGATTAACTCTGTCCGTCTGCGCTGCGGCACCTGATGAAACAATTGCATCACACAGGTTGAGTCAACCAGTGTTTCCTTCCACCTCAGATGGTGACAAGAAAACATCCAAAAAAAAGAAAGTGAACCAGTTATTTAAAACAATGGTAAGTTATGTATATTTATGGGGGGCAAAAAAAAGTGTGTGCTACCTCTTCAAAAATTTTGTGCTCTGAAAATTAAGTCATTTTAAAATACTCTATGATGAGAAGTCAGACTCTCCTTTTTTGTTGTTTGGTTGGTTTAGAGTTTGTTTGTTTGTTTGCCGGTTTTTTTTAGCTCTGTTGTCAGAGAGAGAAGTTGAGAGCTCTACAGGGAAGCAAAAATTTGCCTCTGGCTGTGCTTTCTGGAGTAGGGATGGATGTACATCTCTGTGTTTAAATGGCAGGCTCAGATGTGCAGTTCTTTATCCGTACCACAAGAGGTCTCATTCGACCTACCGATTTTCTCAGATGTGCTTTATATAACATCTATTAGCAAAAGAGGAAAGCAATTACTTCTTGTTTGATTTAATTACACTGGGCAGTTAGCAGCAGCACTGGAGTAAGCTGAGCGTAGCACATACGGCAAAACTGCTCAGTGTGAGTCCATTTCTGATGTCGGAGATGCTTACTGGAAAGTAGAAATTGGCTCGCGCTGGAGTCAGTAATGTTGCTTAGATCAGGTTGCCTTCCTGCAAAGTAGGAAACCCTTTGCTTATTTCTGTGGAAATTCCACAAAATGAAAACCATTGAATTTAATGTAGCGTTTGAAATAAAAAAGTTATGGTCAGTGCAGATACTAAGATTCTGAAGTTTTAAAGTTTTCCTGTCTTTTTTCAGGCAATGGGAGGGTGACATTTCATGCAGATGCTCGTAGCTACTGCTCTGCATAACACATAAGCATTTTGTGACAATTGTAATATTTTTACATGTCATCTCTTTGCTCATCTCTCAAAGCAAACGTTTATTTTATATTTTTTTTATTTTTAAAACATGTTTTCTGGTGAACAGGTTTCACTTTCATCCATTAGTTTCTGTAATATTTAAAAAATATAGATAGTGCCTTCAGGGACCATACAGCAACATTTAGGAAAATATGCTAAAAGCAGATGTGTTCATAATCATATTTTTCTGGTAGGAACAAGAATAACCTATTAATTTGAAGCCTGTAGGATTTCACTTATATTTAATTTATCACATACTTGTTCTTTTCAAACCCAGGAGTAACAGCTTTTCAGCATGATCTCATCCAGTCACATTTAAACCTAAACAGCATATAAAATATGGAGAATAAAATGTCCTTTTTTACAAGTTTTAAAAAAGGACTGAATAAAGCTACAAATCCATTTGTATGGTGTTTCCACAGCATGACTGGAATCATGTGGACAAGTTCAAATACAGGTTTATCGTTTTGCAGGACAGAGAAACTAATTCAAAATATGCAGGAATTGGTCAGTGTCTTATTTCTCTAGCCATACCTTAAGGCCACAAGCTAGTAATTAATATACATATTACTCAATCCAATACAGGAGCAATTTTAACATATGGCACTCTTTTCCTCTTTTTTCCCAGCGCATTTCCAAAGTTCTAGAAGATGGAAAGCAGCCTGTGGAGCACCACTTCAAATCTTCAGCTACAGATCTGTAATTCATTCTATTACAAGACCACTTCTCAACTGAAAATAATTATGCATACATGTACCTCCTATTCTAGAGCACCGTCTACTCTGAAGAAAGGCAGTGACAACACAGATGGCTAATAGAGAATATGAACAACAATATTCAGGGGTTCTGATTAAGTTACGTGTGATACAGGTACAGGAATAACATTTTAAGAAAATCCTATAGGATGTGCCCACCAGGATGTGGAGCAGGAGTTTACTGAGCCTCTGGTTATACAAGTCAAAGGGCATTTTTTGTTCCCTGGGGACAAAAGTGTTTCCTGGGAAGAAAGATGTACCACCTGCAATGCTTACTGTATAACATCAGTCAGATCCTGTTCTTTTCAAAGAACGTAGAAGTTATCCTTTTGTGTAGCTTGTACAGACACACTCCAGCTATCTTTAAGCTGTTGCTGGCTGTGTAGTCAAGGCAACAGATGGCTCAGCACAAAATAGCCACTGACAATTTACTCTGTGGCTATAGCTGGATTTACAGTCCTCAGATCCCTCTGCTGCTCCCACCACACTGTTCGGTATCCTCAGTCTTTCTCAGGGTGATGTCCAGGACTGTGACACCATATGCCCGAGTTATTTTGCAAACAGCAGCTGTTATGTTTGTTTAAAACATGGGCTGAAGTTTATTTACACATGTACAAACTATGTGACATCCAGCAGTCTGATAAACAAAAGCTGCACTTTCTGGTGTTCATCAATAAAATGTTAAAAATTGTATTTTATTTGCCTTGAATCTTCCTCCCTGAAATCTGTAGGTATCTTTGTATATAAGGTAATAGTTTCTTACTGACAGCTAATGGGATTTTACGAGTCCAAGTCTTCAGCTTTCAAAATGGATTTTCTGTGTCCAACTCCTGAGGAGGAGTTGGAAGATAACACCTTATTGGCACGAAGCTCGACAGCACTGCAGGTCAGCATCTCAGGGGGTTTTTTATAACCTCTCAGTTCTTTCTAAAGGCAAGTATATTATCCAAATATAAAGGTTTCCAAAAGGCAAATAATTTATTTCCTTCACTCATCCCTTTATGTTTCAGATACCTACACAAGTTTATATTCATTAAATATGAGCGTGTATAGTGTGGATGGGGGAGACTAGTCTTGTTGCCATTTATATGGATATGGGAAAGAGGTTAAAATTATTCTTTGGTGAGTGAGTGAATCAATGGAAAGACATCTTCAGTTTGTTCTAAGCTTAACTATTTCTATAAACACTTTTCTGTTCAGCATGAATAATTTATTTAATGAATTTAGATTCTCTTTGCAGGTTGTCATTGTCAAGCTGTTTTCTACAAAAATAATTAGTGATTGTTTTCTGTGAGAAGTCTGAAATATTTGCCATTGAAACTAATTCTGTGCCAAGAAATACTTTTCACTAGAATAACCATGGACAGTAAACCAGAATGGGTCCAGTTTTAACACTAACAACACCATTTGTTGGCAGGGATATTGATAGACTTCTTGTGTCATTTGCTTTTCACAGCAACTTGATCCTGCTTCTGAGGAAGCACAGAGGAAGGAAGAGGCTTTTCTAGAAAAAAACCCCTCAGTTTATTAAATAGAGTCAGTTATCTGTGAGTAGGAGAGAGTGAAAGTTTGAGGAGTGCATGTTTAACATCTTGCTAAGTTGGAGGAAGGAGAGGGAGGGTACCCAGGCTGTCCTTCAATGTTGTTTGCAGATGCATTGAAGAAATATTGATATCACAAAGTGAAGAGCATATTATAAGAAAAGGTTTGGTTCTTCTGGGAACAAGTAAGAAAAGGATGATTTAGCAACTGTTTAATCTTTGTAAAGATACCTGTTACAGGTTATCTTTTGCTTATGGTATCTTGCACTTATGTTTTCATGTGAGAGTGGAATGATGTTTGGTCTGGCTTTTGGCTTCTTCTCTAGTTCTCAGATTTGTTTCATCAAATCGCTGACCTTTCTTTAAAGACTCATTGAGACGGAATTCCCACTGTCTGTCTCGGGAGACCCCAGTCTTGTACGGGAGAGAAAGAGGACTGGATTTCTTCATAATTTCAGAAGTGCGGAATTTTAAATTAACAATTTTTTCCTTTTCTGACGTGTTTGTAGTTGATGTAATATAACAACAAACAATTACTAATGAATTAGATTACTAATGCATCACATGAACGGTAGCCTTAGTAGTGTAGAAGACTCTGAGAGTCTGGAAGGTGTCCAGTTTCATTATGTTTAAATTGAAGGAACTATGTGACATCCTGGTCTCTGAAGAACAGGACTCAGATAACCAACATGGTGGGCTATTCTACTCCATATGAGATTTGAGATGCAGAGCCATTTGTTCACACAATTACCGATACAAGGAAGCTGTAATGGAGTAACAGTGGAAAATTTTCCTCAGTCGGGAGGACATCAGGTAGCCAGAGTGGTGAGGAGGAGTTTTTAGCACCAGTTACTATATTCTACTCAGTGCTTTCAGGCAGCAGCCGTTTTTACTGTAAAAATTGGCTGAAGAGCAGTTCCTAACCTGAACTGGCAAAAAGCAATAAACCTGTGCCAAGCACTTGTTCACAGCTCTCAGAAGAGCAGGGAATGTGCCGACAGGTTAATGCTTTTGTGTCATGTTACTAAAATCACTGACATTGCAGTGACAAAATGGATTCAGAGATTGAGTTGCCATCTTTAACCCGTTTGGTATTTACAGCTTTTGTTGTTTGGCTATTTTGCTGCTTGTTTCATTGCTAGTGGCAATGATGGAGCAGACTCTTTCATTTAAAATACATTGAATATAACGTGCAAGGAATCCTGCAAGAAAAAAAATGGGAATAATGATGGGAAACTGCTGAGAAAGTGAAGTGGACTTAGATGATCTGACCTGATAAGTTTGAGTATGAAGTCTCTTCTCAATTCAACAACTGAAGGCTACTAAATCATACAGGACAATCTATACCCACAGTTAATAATGAGATTTTACATTAGTTGCACTAATGAGCATAAATTTCTGCTTTGGACTAGCATAAATCCGTAAGGATTTTATTGTACTTACAACTATATAGATTCAGAATCAGAGGTGCTCACTAATGTCACAGAATTACAGCAGCTGTGTCACATCTGGCTGATTATCAAGGGATTTTTATTTCAGCCAAACTAAGACCAATGGAAACATCTTTGAAATAATGATATAACTTAAATCACTGAAAACTTGTCAAGCTCCCAAGTAGTTCCACTCTGACCATGGTAAGAGGGCTTTTAAACAATTCCTTTGAAATAACTTTTAAACAAGAAAAGGTGTTAAAGGTGGTTTTTTTTTAAAACAGCAAGGTAGGACAGAAGATGATGGGTTTGTTTGTTCTTAAATAAACTGGTTTCTGTTTAATTCAGCTGAGGTCCTGGAGTTGTGTTTAAAGCCATCTCATTATGTAATTCTCTATGCTAACTTGCTCTTTGATTTTAAAGGATTTTAGCTTAACTATCATGAAAAGACCAAATGAACCTTTTTATTCCAGCTTCGGTGCAAAGCTATTTATTGGATGAAACATTTATCCCAGAGACTGTTTCTTTATATGCTGACATTAATGGGAATCATCTAGACCTAGGGCATTCTGTTTAAAATAAGAGCAGAGGTCTGTTCTCCAGAGTATATGAAAATAAAAGGACTAACTTAGCCAAACAGAGGATCCTTCTCATATAGAAATCAACAGAATTCAGCCAGTTTAAAGCTGAATTGTTTTTTGTGTCATCCTGTTTTTTAAAAAAAATCATTTCTTAGGAGGCAGGAAAAATGAACAAATAAAGGATCCTTTCCCACATTACTTTTTGGAGGTGGATATGTCCATCTTGTTACGTAAATCTCATTTCCTGAGGAACATGGGAGCCTCCATGGAAAAGGCTTGCAGCCATCTCCTGCCCTGGATGCCTTGGAGCAGTCACTAGTATTATAGTATTTACTTACATTTCCCTCCCAGAAGTGAGTTCCTACTTGCTTTTAGGTATTCAAGGTCCTTTAGAGAGGGAACATTGAGCAACATTCCAGGGGCTGCCCTCGGTTATAAGGACTTCAGCATTGGCAATATTTATTGCTCTGGGGTGAGGACAGTAGTTGTTCTTTATTGACTCAGTCTGTAATTTTCTATTCTGATTTGCTACCGTGATGCAGCGTGTGCTAAAGATTAACACTGTAAACGGATAATTGCTCTGCAAACAAATGCCGGGTAGGCCACAGATTTCATAAACTTTAAAATGTTAGATAAATTTAATCATGGTTTTAAAGTGAGGACAGTTTGATCTGATTGGGTTTTTGATATAATTATCCCTTTTCAATGTAGTTTTGGGGGTTTTATTTTTTTGTCTTCCAGGATAGCAGAAAGCTCCTCTGTGTCGGGAGTGATCTTCCCTATGGCTGACCCTAGAATTTGACAGCCAATGCGAGTGCCTGTGCTGTTAATGAATATAGTTTCTCTGTTAATGATTTTTTCATGAGTATCTGTGTGCACTGCAGCTCCATATGCCTCATTATGCACGCGGGAATTCATTTACTAACAGGTTAATGATGTCAGAGGCATGAAGGATCTCTCATTAACAGATACCACTTCGTAGGCCTTGCCATTAACTTGAATTAGTTCAGCTAATGGGAGGTGGCTGCTGATGGTGTTACGACGGGGTGTAAGTGGTGATTGACTCAAAAGGCACAAGAAAGGTGCTGGGGCTCAGAAATGGTCATTTAAGGTATCTATGCCCTGAACTGGCTGGCCAGCAGCCAAAAAAAAGAGACTTATCAAGGTGAAATAGTAGGAATTTGGCACCGTTGTTGTAACTAGAAAAAGTCTTAAAAAACTCCATGTTTCACACATATTTTGAGGAAAGAATTTCCCCGAAATGTTTGCTTGTACGTTCTTACACATAAGGAAACATCCCTGGATACAGTTGCTTTAGACACAGCTGTTTTAGCCATGAATATTGTATTTTATCGTACAATAAAGCATGTTACTGTTGGATGTCTGGATTCTACAAATACTGAGGAATGTGAAGTCTTTACTGCATGCCTTCAGTCACTTTGACACATCCAGCAATACGTCAGTAGTGCTTTGACACACTCAGTCGTACTAATGTAAAATGCCTGAATTTGCAGAATCTTTCTTATCAACTGCTTTTAGACTTCTTTCACAAGACAAGAAAACAGTACTATTGGAGATCAGTACTGGAAAACGAAAGAGCAAAGGAAACAAACCTAAAAGAAAGACACAAATCTCAAAACTTATCAGAATTTCTGCGTGGAATTTCAAACTAAAGGAAGAATTCAAATATGAAAAGAGAAAAAATGTTTACATATACCACCAGTTATTTTTACAGACCCCAGAAATACAAATATAGGTCTATCTAATATTGCTAAGGGGACAGTGATCATGCCAGTATAAAAACTTGTTACTAAGTTATCTCTAGGGCAGATCTGGACAAATTCGATACATTTTCAAAAATTATCACTAGGGGGAGATAAGTAGTTGCAATTACTTTGCTCATATAATAGAACAACTACTGATCTGTCTGCCCCGATACTGGGAAAACCAAAGTGGAACAACTGGAAGTGCAAGGATTATTAACACTGTAAATCATCCTATTCACAAGTTAGGTGATCTTAGTTTGCTGCAGTTAAACCCCAGTTACATTAAAACAACCTTAAGTTTATCTATGACTGGGTGTGTTCTTAGAGTAGTTCACTGCGCTTACAACTGTGCCAATTCACTTATCAGTTTTAGTTGCTAATTAATTTCCCCCAAGTGTTTGAGTTGTGCAAGTACCAAAGGGTGTAGAACACTGTGAATAAAACATTTAAAAAGAAAAAAAGGAAGTTATGTTTTCTGAAAAATCTTTTCAATAAGATCTCCATTTAAACTGTTGGAGTGGGAGGAGCTGATTTATCCAAGCAGCAAATACCTTGATGCTGAAATCCAACTGAAACAGAAGTAGTAGCATGTTACTACTTTTTCTTTGTATAAATCCTGTTGTGCATCTCATTGAAATGCACAAGAATTTAAACTCTGAGGGTTTTGGGAGGGTGCATGGATTAATTTCCTTGGTAAACACAATTGATGTTAATACAACACCTCATTTGATTTTAGCACCATTTATTTCTAGTATAAACAAACATTTAGTGGGAAGCAAAGAAGAATAAGCAGTTAATCTGAAACAGAGAAGGGTTTCAGCTGTTGGGAAGCTGGCAGCAGCAGTGAGGTTGTCAAAGAGTGATTGATTGAGGTATCTATATTTGTACTAATTTCCCATAACTGAGAGCCACCTCAGATTCTAAGGTGAGAGGAATTTGCTGCAGAATCTCTCTGTGACTGGTTGCAGGATCTCTCCATTACAGGGCCAAGTACGTCTGTGTATCTAAATGCAGCAGAACCCATGGGGGACATAGAAAGCCAAAAGGAAGCTATAGATTTCTTGCTTGCCTACGGCCTGTCATAACTAATGCATAAGTTGGGGGACATCTAATCCCCTCTACCATATCGTATGTTGGCAAGACGGTGGATGGCCTTTGTTGAAGCAGGAGTTATGACTACTTTTATTATCATAGTTCTCATGGGCAGAAAGCAGCTACTAGCCCGTATAAGGTTTTACAGTCTTCTAAAACCCCAGTTATAAAGTTGCTTTAAAAATCCAGAGTGGTTTTGTTCTGAAAGACTTACGAAGTCTAAGGGCATTCTGGCATTGCAGGGTATATGGCACAGATCCAGATGATACTGCCTTTTCAATTAATTTAATGTTCAACCTGCATTTCTAGAAATAAAGCTTACTTGCCTTGTTTTGCAATACTGTATTTTACATTTCCTATGTTTTTGTAATGACCTTGAGATGACATTGTTTTGCCGGCTACACCTTGTTTCTTCTGACGGTGTGGTTTATTTTGTGCATACACTGGGCAGATGATTATTGCAATAAGACACGAAGACTTCTACAAGTAATCTACAGGACAGCCAAGAATACAGATAATTTTTCATTATGTGAAAATGCCTTATGAGTGGATACTGAACTGTTTCAGAATTCAGTGTGGGAATTGCTTCAAACAAGGTGGGTTACTCGATGTACTACTGAGTTGTAGATGAACACTCTTCTTTTAGAAACAGTTTTTCCCTCTTCTTTGTGACCATGTGAATAGCTTGTATGAACTTCTCTTCAGCAAGTTGTTAAACTGTGATAAGGCACCATGGTTGGGGTTATATACAATGTTAACAGTACAGCTTAAAGCTTCCTATTCATTAAAGATACATCTCTACAGCATGGGATTATCTGGCAATATGTATCATGATCTGGTAAACAGTCAATTGAATTTCTGTCTCATTAGCTAAAGTACATGATGCAGAGTGCCTGATGTTGGCTATATGAAGGACAAATGATACGCAGTGTGTTGTAAGGTTTGCCAGGATGAAGTTACTACTACAGAGTTTTGAACATGTTTGAGTGGTTACAGTGGGTTTGCACGCTGTTGTCTTTGCATCATGCAGGGATGGTGCTTTTCATCTCAGTTCTCTAGAACTGTCACACCGAGAAACAGCACAATGACCTAAAGGTGCTTGTGAGACTGGGAGGTGTTATGCTTCATGTTGCTTTACCCCTTGGAAAGATGCAGTTAAGAAGGTAGTTGGAAGTATCTATCTATCTCAGCCTAAACATTACAAAAGTGCACAGAGACCTCCCCATATTGTTCTCCACCTTTTGACCCCCACATTTTTGCTACTGTGTGCTGGAGTGTGTGCACTTTTCCCAAGTCACTGCATTTCACAAACACTGAATGTACGGGTTATTTTGGATTATAAGTGAAAATGTTGAAGAATCCTCATTTTAATGAAATTAGTTTGAACTTTTTTCATAACCCGAGATTTCAGACCATTTTGATTTCCTTTGTAAAAGGGCAATCAGCATAAAGAAATATTACTGTTGGCTGGAGCAGAGGGGTACAGAGGAGCTGACCTAACAAACCTGTGGAGAATGACAGCTCTGCAGGGGCTTGGCCTCAACCCTGCAGATTTTGAAGCTTTGCTTAAGAAATCAAGAGGAGCAAATGTTCATATAACACAAGAGTTAACAACAATCTTGCTTTTGACAACCATCTGCGTTTGATCAGGCTTCCAACTGGTAGAGAGGTGCACTCAGGGCTGTACAGTACTGCAGTAAAAAGAAATGTTAACAACATGATGTGTCCTGTCTACAAAGACTTTAGGGAACCCAATGGATTTGGAACTAATGATCACTAAACTGTGGCTCCAGCATCAGCCTCTGTTTCATTTCTAGAGTTTTTCAGCCCTAAGCATGATCTGTTAATGTAGCTTGATCAGCATATCACCTTTTCCCAGCCTCTTTATATGGAAGCCTCACCTTTTTCCTTCTCTTTTCTCCACTTCTGGGATTGCTACCTCGCTGCCTTCTCCTTCCAGTCCTGCCAGGAGCAGGAGTCTCTGTGGTGAGGACCCCAGGGCAGTATTCCTGGCTAGACTCAAGTAACTCCAGTTCTGACCAGTCCTGCTCAGCAATCGCAGCACGAGCAAAGTTCTTTCCTTGCTGCCTTTTGCCTGCATAGGAGCATCTGCACCAGAAGAGCTATTCAGGAACATGTATTGCAGTGGTTCTTAAGCAGTAAGGTGTGCTGACAAAGTACCACTTTTTACTGGCAATGTTTATACTCCCGCCTGAGTAAATCAAGAAGAAAAATGTTGCTGATGGGCTGGTGCCTGTGCTAGAAGCTGTGCTGGGACACAGACGTACAAGGGAGGGCTCAGACCGTTGCACTCTCCTTCAGGGCTCCATAGGCAGAAGCTTGCAGTTGTCTGTGCACTTTGTTGCTCTAGAAGGAGTACTTGTCACTCCTCACTTTAGACCTCGCTTTACTTAGTTCTGTGTGATCCTTTGTTCTGCTGTTGCATCAAGGTAGGTCTGGTAGTAGAATAGTAGTAGGCAGCTGCAGAGCACAGCTAGGGGCTGACCTTGCCGGAATGCACTGCACCAAAACTTCATCAAGATTAATTTGCAGAGGAAGTTTTACAACCTTCATCAGTCTCTGGTGGCAGAAGTAATGCTTTTTTCTTTTGTAAACTTTACATGTTTTCAAAGAATGTGTTCACTCAGCACCCACTTCAGTGTATTTTAACTGCAGCTGTGCATGAAGAGCACCTCAGGGAATAAGAACTTAGATGCCACCCATCCAAGTCCATGATGCAGTTAGCTGAGTTTTTACTTCTAGGAATAAAGGAACCCTGAGTGGCAATAAATTTGCAAGTTTTTCTTGTTTTCAGGGTTTTTTTGGCAAAAACATAATTTGTTTAGAGAAGATAAAAAATTTACTGTGTTTATTTTTCACACTATATTCTGGGTCTTGGTTCTTTGTAAAACCGTTTTTACTCATTCACACATTTCTTAAATTTTTTTTTCACTGATACCTGTAAATAATGGGGTTTTTTATTAGCAATATTTGTAGCATTAACATTTGCAGGACTACAGATATAATTTAAAAATATATCTCTAGGTTTGTAAGTAAATTAGGAAGCTGTAGGCACTGTTGCTCAACAGCTTGTTTGTAATTTGGATTCTTATGGAGAAAAAAATTATTTCAGATAGCTTTCTTAAGGGGGGAGGTACTTGCATTATTATTTTCTGAAAAATGAATCTTCCTTTCTTTTTTTGTCCAAGTCATCTTCATCTTTTGCACGACAGTTGTCACTTAGAAAATAAGCCAGTCAAATTAAAATAGCAACTTGTTTGTCCATAGATGCAGTACAAATAATTTTATGTGTGATGAAAGCATGTATTTTTTAAATAACAGCATTTCTGAGCTGGCAAATTGGCTGCCCTTGTCGCTCTACTCAATATTTCAGTTGTGTTTCCAGTGAATTTTTTTTCATACCTTTGAAAGCAACCACAATATGAATATGACATTAGTGAATCACTAATGCCTAAGGAGGGGGGAAATCTTGGTAGTGCAGCACATGAGATTAAGTGAATAGATGAACGTGTGAAAAACCAAAATTCTTTGGGACAGCTGGGAATTCAAATCTACAGGTCAAACCTTGTGTTTCTGCAGAAATTAGAGGACTAGAGCCATCTTAAATGCCTTGTCACACCAGGACTTTCTTTAATTGCATGAGTCAAGCTGCAAATGTATATATGTGCCTTAAACATTAAACATTATAAAAATATGCAAATATCCCTTCTGAAGGGAACTTTTACTCTGCTTTTCACTGCTCTGCAGACTTTCATCCAGTGACAGCTGGAAGAGCTGTCCTTCTGAGACAGGTGTTGGTGAGACTACAGCTCTGCTTTCTCCTCCTTGGAAAGTGCAGGGTGCTATGCAAGGCAGTAAGTATTTTTCTAAGTCATAAAAGGCCTAGAGGTTTTTCCTTGTTACTTGATTTTAAGGAGTCAACTTTTGCCTGTATAGATAAAAATGAAGTTGTTGGAACTTAGAAGAAAAGAGCTGTGCTGAACAATGCGTCTTTCCTGTTTGGAAATTCATCTAAGAGGTTTCATGAGCTGTCTGCACCAATCCTGCAGCAAAGAGGAAGCAGCAAATAATGATTTCCCATCTCAGTTCACCAATTTAAGCTCTAAAGAAAGGTTTGATGATTAAGCTTGAATTTTTTTTCTCACAAGATTAATCCTTACTTTAGGGAGTAATTCCATTTATATCAGTAAGACTACTCACGTGAGTAACCAGCTGCAGAATTTGCCTGTAGTACTGTGATTGCCTAGGGGGAAGTACAAGCAACTCTGCAATTAAAATCACAGAAAGAAAAGGTCTGACCTTTTCTTTTTCCCTTTTTTTTTTTTGGTAAGTATATATAGTATATTTATATGCCTACTGTTTCATTGATGAGTGACAACGGCTTTTGCATACTGAGTTGTTACTAGCTGGCAGCACAAAATGGCTTTTCTTTGAAAGAAATACTGAATGCTAAAGCTTCATTGTGAAAGGTAGAAAAAGGAGGATCTCTGATTAGGGGATTTAACTTCAAGACACCTCAGGCTTTCTTTATGTGCATCACATTAGTGGAAAATTCCTTCATTCATTTAAAAAGATAAACAGTTGTAACTTTCACATTGGGTTGATGTGACATCAGTGACTGGCTGGGACTGCCAGCATTCCAAAAGGGATATCGTCCTCATCTGCAGCCACTCAGGGCTGTGGGGTGGAGCCTGCACACAACCTGAAACATTTACAGGTGCATAAGTAGGTAGGGAAGGGCACAGGTGATGCACCTGTCTCAGGAAAGGAGCGCTAGCACAGGTGTGTCAGAACTTATCAGCTACCTGTCTTAGAGCATGAGCTCCTTTGAGCCACAAACGCACTCTCCACCGCGCTGCAGCCCGCAATTTCCAAATATTGGTCAAGAACCTCCAGAAATGAGTATCTACTATGAAAACTTTTTCCATCCACAGAATATCCCTAGTCCACAGCGACCGAGCACCTTTGAGACGACGGATTACAACACCACTCCCAATCCTTACCTCTGGCTAAACGGACCTTCCATTACCCCACCACCATATCTCCCAGGATCCAATGCCAGCCCCTTCATTCCTCAGTCTTATGGGATGCAAAGGCAGCTCTTGCCCAACATGCACAGCTTGGGAGGAACTGACCTGGGCTGGCTTCCTCTCCCATCCCAAGAAGAGCTTATGAAGTTGGTTAGACCACCGTACTCCTACTCTGCACTTATTGCCATGGCTATCCATGGAGCACCTGAAAAGAGGCTGACTCTCAGCCAGATCTACCAGTATGTGGCCGACAACTTCCCGTTCTATAACAAAAGCAAAGCTGGCTGGCAGAACTCCATACGGCACAACTTGTCTCTCAATGACTGCTTCAAGAAGGTCCCTCGAGATGAAGATGATCCAGGTATAGCTCTCTCCCCCTTCCCCCCCCACCCCCCCCCCCAATTAAACTTGATTAATTTAAAAACACCTAATACATTGTAAAGAGACATAATAGCCTAGATATGGGATGTACACATAGTAGGTCTTCTGTTTTCATAGGTCTGAACTAGAAGGCAACTGTGCATAGAATCGGTGTTGCTATTAAATCTCTGCAGGGAAGGGAGTTTTTTACTGCTCGAGGTCTTCCTGAGAACTGGTCAATGTGCCGAGCACAGGAGCAGTCTGAGCAAGTCACATTCACAACCCATTTGGTGTAATGCATATGACTTATGTCAAACTTAACTGGGAATTAATGGAAAGGGGATAAGGCAAACTCAGATTTGTCAAAGAAATTCAGGGAGTCAACAGTAATTCTCAAGAGGAGAGCAGGCTGCTTTTACTTTGTTTCAAATAGTATTTTGCTTGCAATCACATCTCTGCTGTTTCCAAGCCCTTGGCTGATATGCTGTCAGATTGTTCCTTTATTTATTGTTTTCTATCAATAGCTGTTAAGAACCATTGGGAACATTTAAAAGTCATTCAATTATGCTGCCACAGAGGACCAAAAATCTGGTTCTATCTTGTTAGAAGACTATCCTACCACACTGAATCTGTGGGAGCAGTCCAGCATGGGATTTGATTGCTCTCTGCTGTAAATTCAGAGGACAAGCTATATACTGAAATTCTCCTCCCTTCACCAAGAAAACAAAGCAAGAAGTGCTCCCAGTGGCTCCACTTGTAGTTTTACCTGTGTGAAGACCCAGGGCTAAAAGACACAGCCCAAAACTTTACACTTTGGGGGTTTTTTTCTGATTTCAACAGACTTACGATTCTGTGTGGTTAGAAAATATATTTGATTTCAGCTCATGCAATTGTTCTGTTTCTGTGAAATAAGAGAAATGCTGTGCAGTCCTAGACAACTGCTCTTTGCTGTCTGTGTGCATGTTTTCAAACTAAAAATGTGCTTCTGTCTCCTTTGACAGGAAAAGGGAATTACTGGACTCTGGACCCGAACTGTGAAAAGATGTTTGACAATGGAAATTTTCGCAGGAAGAGGAAAAGGAAGTCTGACATTGGGGCTAGTGCTGCCACCCTTGTATCTGAGAAATCAGAGGATAGTGCCCTCACTGGCAGCCCCAAAGCTGTAGAGCATCAGGATATCTTGGAAAACTCATCTCCTGGGAGTGACAGTTCACCTGAGAAAGGATCTCCACCTCCAGCTTCCAGTAGCCCGTGCCTCAGTAACTTCCTCTCCAGTATGACTGCGTATGTTAATGGCTCTAGCCCCATGAGCCGCTCAGTGCCTTTGGGACTCAACTCTGAACCCATTGACAAAATGGGACAGAATATGGTAGGCTTTAACTCCTACTCCCCGCTCTCTAATATCCCCAGTCATGGTGTGGGAGAGTGGTCCAATTCTATGCCTTCTAGCCACCTTGGCTACAGCAACTCTGTGCTCAACCAGTTTAACACCCATTTTTACAGCAGTATCAGCACAAATAGCACGCTGTATTCCAGGGAAGGAACAGAGGTTTAAATGAAGGATTCTAAGACACCAAAGTATAGCTATTTATGAGATTAAATGCTCTGTGGGCAGATGATTAGCGTTAGCTTGTTGTCTCTGGGACCCACACAGCATCCTACCTTCCGACAGCCACAAACTTGTTAGCCATTATACTTGTTCAAATCACAAGCACCCTATATTTGGCAGCTCCACATAAAAAATCAGGGATCATAACAAGCATAGTGAAGAGTTCTCTCTGAGACACTGCGCTGGTATTGCTGCCAACCATGGTCCTCTACAAACATCCTTGAGAAGTTACTTGATGCCTTAGGTGTGAAGCTTTTTCTGGCAATGCTGTTCTTTTTAAAGTGCTAACTGAAATGTGGTTGTATCTTTAAATATCCTCTCTTGCTGATACAGGCTGCCTGTACTAGCCATGCTTAGCAAGTTCTTGTTTGACCAAAGCTATTTTGAGACACTGAAGGATCTATAATAAAAGCTATTGTATAGTGAGTTACAACCAGCATTTGAATGGTGAGTGCTGTCTTTGGGTTTCTCTCATACTAGTGCATACACTGTCTGTATTTTGACCCCTTTTAAGCCCCAAGGGGAATATGGCTGTGAAGCAAGCTAGTACCATCATGGACACAACAGTCCTTTTGAAACTGAAAGGAAACATAATGAAATAGAATGGAATTGTCTTCTGCTGAAGCAGCTGGATCTTAATGTTTTCAGTTATAATTACAGGGTCCTTTTTTTTTTCCTTACACATGCAAATATATTCCTATAAGGAAAACAGGATCTGTCCTGAATATATATATATATTTAATACATGGGGTTTTTTCTAAGAACAACACTCATTTCTTCTATCTTAGCCTTCTACATGAATAATTTTTACTGTACTGAGTAAGGAATTTGAATATGGGGGTGTGAGAGGCAGGGAAGAAGAAAGGGGAGGTAGACAGTTTGAGTCCCTGTACTGAATCTTTTTTTCATTTTGTAAAAGTCCATGCTATTTGTCCTTGTGTAAATATTAGAAATAATGCTTATTTTTTCACCACTCTACTGTAGCCACAAACAAAATTTCAAAATGTATGTGAAGTTTTTTCAAACCAAGACTTGAATCAAATTCCACAATTATGTAGAGTAATATCTCAAACTGGTTAACATACATAGACAGCAAGTTTAACTGTTCACATCTGGGCACTGACCAGACTTTTGGAATGATAGAAAACACGTTAACGCATT
The DNA here is from genome assembly GCA_026546715.1 of Gallinago undulata. Taxonomy (NCBI): domain Eukaryota; kingdom Metazoa; phylum Chordata; class Aves; order Charadriiformes; family Scolopacidae; genus Gallinago; species Gallinago undulata. Next base: position 32,705,298 of record JAOTQQ010000052.1, on the reverse strand, counting down.
GTAATAGATACCATTTTGTCTTGATATTTTTTTGTAACTCTACATGGGCATAGTTTTGTTACAGGCCACCCCAGAAGCATTTTTAATAAAGCATTTGTATAGAAGAGTGTGTACCTGTGTGTGTGTGCTATACTACTTATGTCTTTAAAAGTCTCCTTAATAGTTTGACTTGAGCAATTTGCCTGAGGAAAGAGCAGCATAATAGTCACTGAAGGTCAGAGACTGAGAATAGCATATGTCTAGGCAATCAAAATTTGCATGCCTGAGGAATATAATTGGCTGCTATTACGCAAAATACTATCACTAAATAAAAATCATCCTTAAGCGTTTCCCTGCTGGAGCTAAGTGGTGCTGATCATTTAAAATTTAAGAAACCAGACTAAATTTTCTCATGTTAATTGGCCAATATGGCTGCAATCTTTCTTGCATTCTCATTATTTTATTTTTTATGTTTAAACTTTTTCACTATTAAGGCCATCCTGACTATTCATAGTTTTGTAGCCACTATGATAAATTCAAATCTACCTCGACTGCTAACATTGTTGCTTAAGGAAAAAATAAAATAACCTTCTGGTGGTGTCCTTCTGTCATGACTTTAAGTTTCTCTGAAGGCAGGCACGTGTTGAGGTCTGACCTGTAATTCCCGCCCTCAGAATTTTAGAGCCCTTCCAAGGATCCCAGCCCAGTAGGTGGGCCGTAATGTGCCTTGCAACTCAGCAGCTGGCAGCATTTGTTATAGAGAGACTTGCTCATGTGCCAACTGAGGAACACATTCAGCCAGTGCTGTTATGCCTTGGATTCAGCAGACATGTAACAAATTGCCCAGAAATATAGTTCCCATGGAGTATACAGTTCACAAAAATGAGAGGAAATTGATTTCTTTAGTGTTGAAATGGAAAATGTTCCATTATGGACTTACAGAGCACAAGCGTGGGGAAAAATAAGATGCAAATTATGCTAAGAAGAATGATGTTACTAAACAATAGCAGGCAGTAAAAAGCAACTCCTTTGTCACTCTGCATTTTGTTTGACTCTCCTACTTCCCAGTCCCAAATAATAAAAGGAAATCCATACAGGTATGCAAAAGGACCTGAGTTTGTGCCTCCTCGCTTCCGAGATGCTGTCAACCAAATGCCACTTTTGACTTCTGCGTAATGAGGAAGTGCTCCCAAGGTGCCAGTTCTTCACAGACAACGGTATGTTTTCCAGTGGGATCCTTGACCCCAGAGATTAATTATCTCCCCTGCAACCATTCACCTGGCTTGACACATAAGCCCCCTTGATGAAGCTCCTGGTCAGGGAGGAGTGCAACGATGGCTGTATACAATGTAATCCTATTTCTCCTAATAAGGAGCACTCTTACTCATCTGTATTTTTGTGTTTTTCAGAGAGAATTGGTTTTGATATGCTCCTGGAGATACTGCAAGTCTAGTACCTGCAGGGAAACTTAACTACTGTTCCTATACAAGCAGCAGCAGCACTGCCCTGTTGAAGGTAATGCTCCTATTTGTGTATTTTACCACATATTGTAAACTGTTGGAGGAAAAAGTAACTGTTTTTTAGGGGTGGTTTTTTTGGCTTTTTTGTTGTTTTTATGTATGCTATTACAGAAGCTGTTAAACTAGGACCTGTAACTGAAATATATTTAAAACACTGCTCACCTTTACAAACCTATAGTCTGACTTACAAACATATTTACTGACTGCTGCTTGAAAAGAGAATTTGGGCTACAAGAACTCCGAGTAGTTTTGTCTGTAAAGGTTCTTGATTTATTATTTCATTCTTAGAGTGTGTATTGTATTGATATACAGCTATCTTCACGTACTACTGTTGACACTGTGTTCCATGACTCTGCAATTATTTATTCCTGGTTTAAAAATCAAGTTAACACTTAAAGGCTGCTCCCATCTTACCACAAATACATACAGCACTGAAGTGGTCAGAATAGATTACTATTTGCTTCCCTTCTGCCATAGTAAAACCGCAAATATTAGAAGCCTTCACTGGCAGGCAGGGTGTCCTGACTAATGATAAATTAATAATGAGTTCCTACACAGGACTGAGGTATACTGCTGCTGAATCCCTGGGGCAGCTTCACTGTCATTGACATCATTAGAAACACCTTCCCTGGGTTCTTACTCCACAGTTTCCTGGTTCCATGTCCTAGGTCTGCAGCAGTGGAGTCTGTGTCTCTTTGGCTCTGGCTCTAGTACCAGGGAGGGTGTCTAAACCCAAACCATGTTAGTTTCACAGCAGAGATCTGGGCCACCAGAGATCCCTCCTACCACAGCCTCAGGGTTGTTCCACCTAGTCATGGGATCAGTCACAAACCCTGGAGTCTGCCAATACAAGGAGCTGCTTTAGCAGAGAACATGGGGCTTTCAAGGTCCTTTATGCCCCAGCAGTCCTCGTAGAGACCCATCAACAACTCAAGAAATTTTACTAAACCTGTTATACTGTGTACAAAATGTTTTGTGATCAACAATCTTTATTTACAAAAATACCCCAGACTCAACCAAACAAGACCCCCTCTAGATTTAAGCAAAATGAAGCCACAACAAGGTAACGTAAATATGAAACACTCTCATCTGCCAAATCCAAACCAGTTCATTGATCAGATAATTGCAGGCAGTTTAGGAGAAGAGTACAGAGGAGCAACATTAGGTGCAAAGTTTGCACTAATGAGGAGGACACAATGGAGGGCAGTAAGTTCTGCTAAATCTCTTGTTACAGTCAATATGCAGGAAATGTAATTAATCTGCATGGCAATTTACTCTGCTTTGTATTTATTTTAAGGGCCAAGCTTGTTGTGGAGCTTTTTACTGGATTAGGCAAAGTAGTCAAAGATCATTCTATGCTGATATTTACTTTATCAATGGTAACAGTTTGCCTGGATTATGAACACAGGGTTTAATTTTCAGTCTGAAGCTACTGCCTCACTATTCTGGCCACACGTGAACTTTTCATCAGTCATCACCCCCTCCTGTAGGTGGCTAGTGCCTTTCACACCCTGATAACTCTACCTGCACAAATGCTTAAGTAATCATTTCTTATTTTGATTCAGTCAGAGTGAACAAGGCTCAAGAAAAATGTTACTGAGACTTGCTAATGTTAACCTAAATAGTTTGTGCTGAATCGGTTTTGGGGTGATTAAGATGAGAGACTGCAGTGTGCAGATGCATCATACTTTGTGACAGACTGCAGGGTTGGGGGTCAGAACTTTCCCTATTTCATCAGTGGCAAGTGATAGCCAGTACACACTGTCCTGTCAAACCATTTTGTAAGAGAGAGGGAAAATTTGGTGTGGATATTTGGTGTGGATATACAAACCAGGGTTGTTTTATGTAAACAACAAGAGACTTGTAAATCACAGACAAAAAAAAAATCTAAGAAGCTGCAGCCTCTTGATGCAGTGATGAATATGCATTCAATGCTCAGTAAACAAGTAGCAATATGAATGTCTGGTTAATGTATAACTCATTTTCCAAATGTAGTATGACCCTCTTAGTTCTTTGATCATGTATGCAAAAATATTAGAAAAAGAAAATGCAGGATGCTGTGTAAAATAACATAAAAAGAGTGCAAATACTTTAGGTTTCATTCCTACCTGTGTTATAAAGCAAACACCTAAGGCTGTAATATTCTTATAAAGTGGAAGAAGAGTAAAGCTAGACCACAAGGCTTAAAGATTTGTATTTAACTGTAGGATTCTGGAATGTCCGACCTTCCAGATGCTAAACTGATGAGAGCTTAAATGTTACTCCTTGTTCAAAGATGACACCAAGAGGTTTAGTGCAAGTATCTGTAAAGGAAAATCACATGCTGGTCCTGCCAGTATTTACTTCTCCAGCAAATAGCCTTTGCCAGATACATTCTGAATTACAATGCACTAACCTTTCTCTCATGATGGGATACATTATGAAATTCTTCACTCTTTAGCAGTGTCAATAGTTTCTTTGTTGCTTCATGTGAAAACATTCCCAGGTGAGGAAAATAATGAACTTCTTCCCAGTAGGTTTGCCAATTTGTAACACTGCCAGTTTATGGTACTTTACAGCAATCCTTACAACGGTGTCCAATGGATGTTGTTAAGAGCTGACCCAGACCTATGTCATTTTTTGCCTAAGAACCCACACCTCAAATCTGTGAAGTATGAACCAAGGGCCTGTTGCACCCTTTTGTAACTTCTAGCTTTCCCTGCTTTAAGTGCTGACAACTGCAAGAATCCGTATTGCTGTAGTCCTGGAGGTATCACTGTTAAGTACGTCTCAGTTGGTACTGTCACGTGCTAGAAACCTGCAGGGCTGTATGTACCTGGACAGAAAGACACTTCAGTTTCTCTTGTTTACATTGCGGATCTAGTTGTAAGGTGCTAAGGACTTTCACCTACCCAAAGAACCTTTCCTGAGTGGACTTGCACAATATACTGCCTGCCGTTAGACTGTGCAAATTACTGTCTTGTGTTGGCTAAATTGCAATACAAATTATGCTTTACCTCATCTTGGTTTTGATTCCTTTTAAAACCTAAAAGCATTCATCTCTTTGCAGCAAAATATGGTTTTAGCCTTGTGCAGCATATGATATCCATTGCTCTTTAAGAAGCAAGGCAGCAAGTCAGGCTGACCCTAGAAGCAGCTAATCCTAATTTCTAACTGCACGCTATTCATTTCCTATTTAATTGGTAAAAAAGTTTTAATTGTTCCTTTGATGAAGATCCCTGATAAAATCTTCTCTGATGGAGTGGTCTTGCAAAGTACTAAGAACCCCAGCTCCCCTCTATTTAACTGAAACTGCAGAGCTCAGCTCTTTGCCTGTTTAAGCCAACACCGACTGACTGATGCCTCTCACCATGCAAAATTCACCACCAATACGTGGTCATCAGAACCCCTCTTAAGGCTCCTTGGCTTCAGAAAGCCTCTGCAAGTACACCATAGTTTGTTGGACTGGGGCCTAAGGCAGTGATTAACTGATGGATTGGTTTTTCTGATTTTTCTTTTACAATGGTATTTGTATATACCACTCTAAAATGCTTCCCCGCTCTCTGAAATCTTTGTCTGCTCAGAGACATTTGCCTCTTGTCAGAAATGACCACTAGATGCGCAAAAAAAATGGAACTGTTTCCTGCTAAGTCCTTACCAAAGTCAAGCATTGGAAATGGTACCTGGAAATCAGATACTTCATTTTCTGTTTGCAGTAGCAGAAACTAAATGAGAGGAGAGCTGAAGAACCTTTACAGGTCTCTAAAGCACTTGTAGAGTGTGGGTATGTGCAGCAGAGCATATTCATAATCCTGTTTTACATTAGTAAGATTTCATTTTCAACTTCTTTTCCTCTTCCTTTTTCTGTTCTTGCTCCACCAGTCTTATAGCCACCAGGTTTTTAGTGTACCATTCTATGTCTCCAGTTTATATTAGGCATCTAGTATCTGTAGCATGCCCATGAAGGCCAGCTGCTTTGCTTTAAATTAGTAGCACAAAATTCAAGCCAGATTTGATCTGATCTTTTATCCATTTTTTAACTTAATAAACCCCATTTTTTGAACCTATTATCATCACTGGAACAATCAACAGAAAAGCTCAATAGCCTGTGAGTCAGTTTTTAAGATTAGCATATGAATAAAAATAAACATGTCAGGAAAAAAATACCGTAGAGGACTATCTAAATTACAGCAGCAGCTTTTTGTTTCATGCAATGATCCTTACATTTTTTCTGAAATTATTTTTATCTTTCTCCCATCTATCCCTCTAATTGTTCTCATCCTCTTACTGTTGATTTTTAGTCTCAGGTTTAGCATAGGATGTGTGACAGTTACTAACCTGCTCTTCAATACAAAGCAGCAAAGCAGTTGCCTATACCTAGGCTCTTAGGTGGTGCTTAGGAAATGACTGCTTTCAATGCTGCACGATTATAAACTTTCTGCTAGAACAGATGTACCTGTGTTACTTGTAATCCTATGGAATCACATCTCTTTGACAACCATGGAAAAGGAGGTAGTATACCTATATATTCTGCTTCAAGTCAAAAATCAGTGTGAGCCGGTAGTGACACAATCCCAAACTACTAGAACACCATATAACTGAGCTCCTGATCATTTTGGTCCCAGTTAAAAGTTTGTGATCCATATAATTTAATTGCCTATACTGTTCTTGCCATATCTTAATTTACCTAACAGTATTCTTGCTCCCTGGATGGGTTTCCAAATTTAGGTTTAGGAGCTATACATACCTATTAGCATCATGTCCTTAAAATGTAACGTGGCATTGCTTTCACCTGTTAAACATCCATTTCATACCAGGTGCAACTTTAGTGCAGTGGCAGATAAAGTGGGGAACATGAATGATTTAATATTACTGTGGGATGTAGGATTGCCATAGCAGATTGAAACAGATCCAACCTGCAGTTAGTAGGGCAGCACATTCACACAGCAGGGAAAGTACATGGGAAATTGCAGGAGGCAGTGCAAACCAGCTCCCTCAGTTCACACAATCATAGAACCAGGAGGCTAGGAAGTTCCGTATGCGTGCATTTTGCTCATAGGAAAATAATTAGCTTATGCAGTGCAAGCTGAGTGCATTATATATGAAGATGGTTGCCAACACAAATAGTGAAGTCTGCCTACTGCAGAGTTTCTGAATGTTGGAAGCAGTCCTTCATTTCTGCTACATGTTTCAGAGGCAATCTAAAGGGAGCACCCTAACCCCTGGATGACAGAAGCTTTCTGCACTTAGTATCTTTTGTAATTTTTTTAAATTCACTACATGACAAAGACTGCCAGCAATATTCTTCAAATGCTAGGCATGCTTTGGTTAAGTAACTGCCTTGAACTGTTACTACTGTTCTCATTCAATACTTGCCAGCCAAAAATCTCTCCTGCTGCCTCCCAGTTAGTAGTGATGTGTAACAGTGATTAGTTCCCCTTGCTTCTGTTCCTCGGACACATTCCAGAAGATGAGTAAAGTAAGCTGGTGTTAGCATCAAACTTTGCATGTGTAGTTCCAAGAAGTAAACAGAGCTAAATATAGCATGCTGATACTTTCCATAAAGAGCTGTCAGAAGCCCTGATGAAACTACATACCACACCAGGAGAGTTTTTCCTGCCTGTTTGAAATTGTGTAGATGACCTATGATATCAGTATGTCCAGCTGAAAGAGTAACAGGCTTTCTCTCCTGCAATGCCACCAGTTGCAGAAGCAACCTCCTCAACATTATAATGCCAGAAGTTTAATGGCATTAGCATACAGATAGCAGGTAATTAGAGATTGCCCAATAAATGAACTGATGTTGTGCTTCCAGGCAGCACCTTGAAAGGATAACCTTTATATATTCAGGGAAAGCTTTTTGTACATTCTGCATACAGGTTCATCTAGGACTCAGAGCTTCCCTCGTCAGGATGGTCCCACAAAGCAATAGAGGTTATTCAGACTGAAGCACAAGGAGAGATATAAAGCTGCTGAGTTTATTTCTTTTTGTTGCCTTTGTAGAGGTGCACATTTCTTGTTGCAAAGGATCAATAGCACAGAGCAGTGAGGTAACACTGATGTGCCTTACAGTTCAGTAGCTATTTTTTATGCTGTTGTTTGGACAACGTGTTCTGACATTAGCAGCCTATTGTTTGCTAGTTCATGACAAGAACTTTGTGTATGCAAACTTGCATGCAAATCAGGCTAAATTTATTATGTTTTCCTCCAATGAGAGTGGAGGGGAAAAAACCTCCACCTTTTAGCTTCAGCAATACATTTTCCTATGAATAGGGCAGCTATTAAATGATTTATGGAAAGAACGCTAAGAATGCAAGAAGTTCAGTGAGGGTGGAGTGATTATTTTTTTTCCTTGTCAGCTGGAAACCTGGCTATTTAATGCTGATAATGCCATCACCTAATTCGACTTAGCCTATTGTGCCCATTAAGACATACCTGCACTTCACTGTATCGCAAGTGGGCAGATTTCTAATTCTTATTTTATTTAAAAAAAAAGAAAAAAGTTTAGCATTATTTTTGCATGGAAGAAGAAAGGAAGCAGGGTTTGGTATTGACTGAGTCTCCCTGTCTGTTGCTTTGCGGGCTTCTGTAGTGGACAGTGTGGCTTCAGCTGAAAATGAGAGTATTCTGAGATCCTTCCCTACCCTAGACCTTCCACAGCCGTGAGTAGCCCTATTTAGCTCAGGTCTAAGGAATTCCCCCGGACCTGCTTTTTCATTTTGGCATTTGGAAACAAGTGTTCCTTGGCTGGACTGGGGATGTCTTTGGGATGCTCAGACTTCTTTAACCTCTGAACTTGCATGATGATTTCCCGTCTGTAGCAAAGTAGGTAACAGTTCCGCAAAGTAGGTAACAGTTCCACAAAGGTGAGCTTTCTAGGATCTTTTTTTTTGTTGTTGTTCAGATGATATGATATAATTTAACAGAAAATCATATAACTACAAAATTCTACAAGATCAGTTAAAATTACAACTAATAAGCTGGCTTTATCTTACTTTGAGTTTAATTGGGTAGGTCTACTTTAATGACCGATAAAATGAACATTATTTTTCATTTAAATTTATTGGATCGATTCCTATGCAATTCTATCAGGTTGGCACTATAAACATGCATGCTAAATGAGAAATATGTCTCTTCATGTGGTCTGAATCACACTTGTAAAAGATAGTGAACAAACACATGTCCTGCATGCAAATGCAAATACTGAAAACTATGAATTCCTGGGATGCTACCTGATCCTTACTATTTTCCATTAAATATTTAATCTCTCTGCCTCTCTATAAAAGGAAAACTTTAGATCAAAATTTATCTAATATTTTTCTTGTTGCCTGTAGAAAAGTTACCTGGTTGCTACAGGGGGTTAGTCTTGTGTGTTCTAAAATCCCTGGTTCTTTGAAAGGAGTAGCACGCTGATCTAATTGTTTCTCTGAAAAAGTATCTCACTTCGCACTCCATTCATAGTACTTGGTAGACTGTAGGGAGTTACAGCTCTAAAAGACCAGGCTGAGACTGTTTTAGCCTACGTGTCATCTCACATACAACCTCTTTAGTAAACAGGTGATGTTCACTTCTGATTTGTTCTAAGGCAAAATTCAAAGCTTACAAAACCTGAACATGTTTCCAGGATCACAAAATCATGTCCTGTTCTGCTTGAGACTGGCAAATAGAAGCTAACTCTGGCTAGTTATGGAGCAAGGTGTTCTTCGAATCTGGCTTTATCTAATCTAATCCTATTTCTGTGCACCTTAAATAGGTATGTGATAGGCAAGCACGCAGAGCAGTGACAGTTTTCCTGGTATACCCTGTGTATCTTTCAGTGGTTTTAAACCACTTTGATATAAAATTGATGCAATCAAAGACCTGACAACCTGTAATCTTATCTCCACAAGCAAGGATAGGACAATCTAAGTCACCTGCATCTTTGCTTGCAGTATGTTATTTCTGTTTTTCATATAGAATCTTACTTAAAGCAAATACTGTAAATTTATGCAATTTTGGATGTTAGTATTTATGCAAATAAATATGCACAGAGGTGTAGCCTTCCATTCCCTGGCAAGCTAGTTATGGTAACCCTTAAATGCTTAAAGTTCTCAGACTACTATCAGTCAGGACTTTTTTTTCCCTAACATTCCTAACTCTTTGCAGAAGGGGAAAAATAAGCTTACAGCTGTGGAAAAACCTGTTGATTGTAACTGATAATATGAAAACTAATAATATGATAACATGACTGCAGTCATGCAGGCCGTGGATAGCATAGGCCAAGACTACTTAAACAAAAGCAGTTATAAATGCTGTGATAGAAACATGAAAATTCTGGAACAGGAGTGAAACAGAAGCCATCAGTTGTGGTCAGATTAATCCTTTAATATTGCTGTTATTTCCTTGTTGCCGCGTGGGACAGGTGATGACTGGAATGGCCTGTTATCCCAAATAACTGCATTGAGGAGGAATAACATCAACAAACAAAGAGGAAGGGCTAATCTAAACTCTGGAGTGTGAATTTAGAGCACCAATGAGCAAACAAAAAGTCTGCCACTTGAGAATCTTCCCAGTTTTTGTTTCAGACATGAGTGACAGCAGAAGCACATACCTACCTCCTGTAATTTGTGAACATTAATGTTACAGGGTTTTCTGCATGACTTTTAGAGTTCCTTGGGTGGTTGTGATGTCATTATTCTTATCTACGTCATCCAACAGTACAGTTGTCCATTGTATGACTATATTTTTATAATATATTTATTTAGATTAATTAGCTTCTAACTAGTTTGGGTTTGCAGATTACATTTGGAAAGGACATTTTTCAGCTAAATATTATCAAAAGGCTTGATAATAGATTTCAGTGGACAGTTACATATACAATCATGCAGTTAAGCAAATGCTAAGCTTCAAGTACTCTACTCATAGAATCATAGAATCATAGAATCATCTGGGCCGGAAGGGACCTCCAAAGACCATCTAGTCCGACCCCCCTGCAGTCACAGGGACACCCCCAACTAGACCAGGTTGCCCAGGGCCTCATCGAGCCTCCCCTTGAATGTCTCCAGGGAAGGGGCCTCAACCACCTCCCTGGGCAACCTGTTCCCTGAAAGTACTCCTGAAGTTCTATGAAAATTAAGTTATAAGCCCCAGTATACTGTCTGCAAGTTGTGCTTTGTTGAACCCTGTTTTCATGGTAAGGTAAGAAAAAACTGACCAAACTAAACCAGAAAACAACAGTGGTATGTATTTTACCCTGTATCCATTCACTGCTTTGCACATTCCTGTAACAAGCTGGAGGATTTGATGGCAGGAGCAGTGCTTTGTGGAGCAAGGATGAGATTGAATAGGCAGATGCTGGGAAGTAACTCAGGAACTCCTTAAATGGAGATTTCCACCAAGTCACAAAATTTCATCCATAGTCTCATGTAAGACCAGGAAAATTCTGCATTTACTTAAACTGCTGTATTGTAATTTTCATCACATATTCCAAGAAATATGAAAATTTTAAGCTGTTTCAAATTCTCAAAAGTTCTAAAAATACTTGTGTATTGGGGGAAGGCAAATGGGCTGTGCTATATAACTTTCAACCTTGCTCACTTTTTCCCAAAGCTGATGAACAAAGTAGTACAATTTACACTGAATCAGGGTTCATACCTGATACCAGAACAGTTTATACTCTCGATTCACTCTGTCCTCTGGGTATTTTGCAAGCTTTGACCATGTAAAGTAGACGCACACTTGGGCTGAAAAGAAGTCGTTGGCACTTTGGACTTGGCAGTTATTTTTAAGAGAATGGGATAATTACATTTATAGAACAGAGAAAATGAGCCATGTACCACTTAAAAATGACAATTAATTACATATGTAATTATACAAATAATGGAACAGCCTAGTTTTAAAGGTTGCTTATGAAACTGCATCAGAGCTGGTGAAAAGGGACAGAAGTTGCTCCTGGAAGCAGGCTTTTGCCAATTTCTGGTTATTATCTCCCAGTGCAGCTGAGGCTGAATTACAAATTTAAGGCAGACTCATGAACTAAAGTGAATGTATCTGCTTGTACTGCACACAGTGAAATACATCTACATCTGCTTCTGTTGCCTAGAGTTTCTGTAGAGTTTGCGAGCCTGGGAACCTGTAGTATTTAACAAATTGATATTTGTGGTTGACTAAATCTAGATGGAGTATGTTTGCTCCTGCTGCAATAATTCTATGGATTCCAGTTCAAATAGCACTCAGATTTGACTACAGATAGAGATTCATTGTTGTAACTACCACACCTAATTGAAATCACCCTCTTCAGTCAGTAATATAGGTCGTTTACTTCCACAGTTGAAAAGAAAAAAAAACCTTTTTGTTTAATTACTCTCTAAAAAGAAAATGTGCCTGAAAACCAAACAGATTTTGTCCACAGAGTTTTTGGACTACTTTTTCCAAATTTGCCCAGACTCAAAGCATAGGAGTAATTTGTCTGATATTGTAGAGTGGCCTACTGAAAAATTGGCCAGAAGTTCCAGTTCTAAAAGTCTATTTCATTTTGAAACACTAAAAAAGCCACTGCTTTTGAAATCTCTTGTCAGAGTGTACTTTCTTGTTAAGAGAGAGGAGGCAGGAATACATGAAAACATTACTTTTTTGCTCACATAATGCCCAAACAGAGCTTTAAGTTGATAACTCAGTGACCTTTCCTAGTTCATGCAGGTAGGTAGTTGCTAGGCAGAACAACTCTTCCTATGAAATCTTTCATTAAAAACAGAAAACCCCAACTTGGCCATCCTGACCACAACAGAAGAGATGTTTTATGCATGCCACCTGTCTCGCCCAAGTTTAAAAACTTATGGAATCAATTTGAACCAATTAGTAAACAACTGCCAGTAACCGATGGGAAGACTGAAACAGTTTTCCCCATACTGTGAAAAAACAAAGTCCATTTAATAGACCCCCACAGTCTGGTCTTTTGCCCAGATACAGAAGTTTGTCATTGATATCTTACAAAATTATTTGGTTTTCCTTCTCTAGAACAACCTGCCTGGCTTGTATTGAAGGGGCCTGAAGTGGGAGATGGCCTGAACCTGGCAGCACAGCTCAATTAAGGTAAAGGAATCCATAAAAGTCCATTTTCCTGGTAAAACTAAACTACTAATCTCTTGCAGCACTTGTATAATTACTTGCATTGGCTTTGCAAACATAGTGCTTTCTCTGCTTTATACTTACAGTTGAACACTTCTGATATGTGACACAGAAAAATTTTCTGTCTATTAAATGCAGTCTGATAGTTTCCTCTGTGTGTGCAGTGTACATTTTGCTTCCAAAGAAAGGAAAATGCTTTATAAAATTACTTTCATTAGGCTTCCCTGTACAATACCTGTTTCCTGCAAATTATGCACCTATTTGCATTTCGTTGACTTGAAAACTGCCGTTTAAAATTGCCCATTCTGATTGTGGGACCCAATTATCCCAAAAGGTATCCCCCAAGGCCCGCCTGTTTATTTCTCCCATTTAAGAGTCTTTAAAATCCCTTCCCCTTTAGCCCGTACAGCAATGCTGTTACCATGACAGCTGAGAGTTACAGAGAAGACAAGGACACAGCATACCTGGGTTATTATGTGCTTGGTTAAAAATCCTAACACAATGCAGTTCCCTATAGTGCAATCAAAGGTACCAGTAGAAACATCACCATCCTGCTTGGCCCTAGACTCCCTATTGTATCTGTGTGATTATATCTTGTAGCATGCAATTATCTTCATGGTGCAGCCCCCTACAGAAACAATAATCCCTCCTTACCTTTTCTGCAGAAAGGAGTGAACAGACCTACTTAAACTGAATTGTGATGGCTCTTTAAAGAATTAAAATGCCAGACTTTTAATTACAAAATATGTATATATATATTTTAACCTCATTATACAGATTTTTGGACTCAGCAGGAGCTATCTTCTTTTTAGCCTTCTTCACCTGTCATTATTTAGTTAGAAAACACTTTTACAATGGACCAGAATTTAAACAGCACTGATCATTCCATAATTAATTCTGATTAATGCTGGTAAACAGGTGCACCCTACACTGGCCATGGTATAACAGGCACACTTTGCAAGACAGATAGTCCTCGATTCAGCATGTTTCACAAAATAATTATATAAAAGCAGAAGAACCATGGAATAGCTGAACCCTGTTAGGACATTCCTCACACGTTGATGATGCACATTTAAAGAGGCTTTCCACATTTAAAGAGGCTGAGTTAGTGATACAAACATAACTGCATTGGTAATTTCCCAGTGTCTATGGCATGGAGATTGTGACTGCATTGATTCTGTTGCCATGCAATTTGTAGCACTTCTGTAATAGATCACTTAAGTAGTAACAAGTGAAGACACTGTACATTCAAATAACCTTTTATGCCATTACAAACATAAACAGCATATGAAACCTAAGAATCCAAGTACAAACAGATATGATCATGCATATTAATGATCTTGGAATGTAGAAAATTACAGTGAAGAATGGAAAACTAAACACTTTTTTAGTTATGCACTATTTTCATCAGGAAAATCTCTTTATAAATCTGTACAGTTGTGTTCTGACATGACTGACTTCTATTTACATTATTTTTATCAGTTTAATATTGACTGAACAATCTAAAACCATTATGAAGTTAATATTTGTTGTATTCAATTCTACTTTTTGCTTTCTTTCTTGAAATGGATTCTTCGGAAGACATGTCTGAATTTGAAATTATTGTAGGTTTTAAAGCCTCTGACCTTCTACTCATAATAGCATGCAAAGAAGCATGTGATATCCCATCCCCATATGTACTGTTAATGAAAAGGAAACATCTATGGAAAGGGGGTTCGTAGTGTCCAGAGACACAAACAGAAGAGCAAGCCCTTGCACTCCACTGCAACTGCAATACTGCTGTTAGCTTTTGCAGCTGAACTGCAAACCAAACTTGAAAGCCACTCAAGTAAGACAGAAAACTCAACAGTGCAATAATGTACAATTTAAGGTTGAAATCAAATGCAAATATGTCTCATAAACTTGCCTTTCCCATTTGTCTGCATTTACTTTTTTTTTTTTCCTCTAGGAAGCCCACAAAGACATTCAAATTCAAGTTTTCACTGGTATTTTTTGAGCAGCTAAATCAACAAATTTTCTGTTAAAACAGACGTGGTTTTTTCTATGAATAAATAGGGAAGATTCTTCCCTCAAGACTTTTGAGTATCCTTCCAAAAAGAAGAGCTTCTAGTCTATGGTTTGCTTCATTTTACAGAAACTTAAGAAAATATGTAAATGGTACAAAATGTTAATGCTATGAATAAGAAAACATAAGCATGTATTGTAGATATTTTGTTTCAATTGTGATGTGACAGTACTGAAATTACCTCATAAAATCCTGGGCAGTTTGAGACCATGTGGAGAAAGATCCATGCAGCAATAGCAGCTCTTTGTGGTGATGAATTCTGAATATATAGAAGGAAAAACAATGGGGAAAAATATCGGTGTTAATAGCCATTTAGATAAAGATATTTTCAGGAAAAAGACACAACACAGTAATGTACAGAATAAAGAAAAACAGTCATTCTTGTAACACTATCCAAAAAATGTCATGTTATTTATACAGTATGGATGTATGATAAGGCATTGAATGGAAAATTATGGAAATAAATATATTATTTTAATCATTTATGTTTGCACCTTGCTGAAAAAGGAACAATTTTTTTTAAAAATTGCTTATATTAAACAAGTCCCACAAGTAATGTCAGTGCTATTGAAAAGCAAACCAAAGAGCTTTACTCTAATTTCATGCATGTATAAAGCACAAGTTCCTGCTATATCCACCTATAAATTGGTAAAAGCAAGATCTGAATCAGACCCAAAACACAATTCTTGGGGAAAAAAAAAATCATAGATCTATGTTTATAATATTTAGCAATAAAATTTACAGCCATGTTATCTGCTAGGTATGCAAAACCAAACACTTGTTCAGGTGGAGTGTGCCACATGTTTATATGTAAACAAATGGCCTAATCCTGCCTTAGGGCACTGTTATGTTATAGCACACAGAGCTCCAGTGAGATAGCATTGGTTTTAGAGAAACCAGCCAGCACAGGAGAAAGTTAATTTGTCTAAACCACCTAGAGGCAATGCAAGGTGAAGTTCCAGTCAAAGCTAAAGTTCACATCTATAAACAGACTGTTGACTAGGCATAGATCAGAGCCACATAAAGCAGAAATCTGAGCTTGCCCAAATCTTCTACATGGGGACTCTGTCTCAGGGGAGCTGCATGGCACTTGCAGGGCCTGCTGCCTG
Organism: Gallinago undulata; assembly: GCA_026546715.1. NCBI lineage: Eukaryota > Metazoa > Chordata > Aves > Charadriiformes > Scolopacidae > Gallinago > Gallinago undulata. Next base: position 32,689,540 of record JAOTQQ010000052.1, on the reverse strand, counting down.
TGTGTCAATGCAGAGCAATGTTTGCTCCATGTGCCTTTCTCCAGGGTCTTGCTACCATGGGTGACTTCTTTATGCCACCTTCCAGTAGTGAAGAGAGGGTAAGGCTCTTCAGGCATGCTACTCTAATTTAGGTGAGAATCTCTCTGGGATCTCTCAAACAACATAAGGAGGCGGAGGTTGTAGTAGGTTCTGTGTTTCTCATTCTCTTCTGAAAAGTCGTTTCAAGGCATTTATTGAATGTGGAGCATAATTTATACTGCACATAGCACCCTCAAACTACAAATAATGTTTCTAGTTACCCTTTCCAGTCACAGCTAGTGAGTTTGATAATGAAATTCAAATTAAATATTTACTGTCAGGCAGGCAGGTTTTTTTTTATATGGCTCATCTGGTACAGAGGAAACTGAGTCAAATTAATGTTACCATTCTTGGAAAGCCAGTTTGTGAAAGTCTCACAGTCTCCCAAGAGTCTGAATTTGTCTTTACTAGAGAGAAAGCTGTCTTTCTGCTATGAATTTCAAGATTGCTGGTGGTCAGGTGTCAATTTTGCTACGCAGAAAGCTGTAAGGAAATGACTGTCACTAGGGGATGGGATGACAATGGAGAACTATGAACTTGCATCCTTTCTGCCTGTGCAAATCAAATTGGCTTAGTGCCTTACCCTGCACACAGGAGGATGCAGCTAGTAAGCCTCATAAAGCTTGTATCAGAAGTTTTTGGGGTGGCTGTGGAAAACTTCTGATTAAAGCCCATATTAATTATGAAAATTAGCCCTTTGGTAGAAGTTATCAGACAGGCCAAGGTAATCTAGGCCTTAATCAAAATAATAATTCATTGCATGAGGCATCTCAAGCCTGTCTTTCCTGCTATAAAAAAAGGAGTCATTTGAGTCAATATGTATCTAAGATATGTGGTGCTCACACAAGACATGCTAGTTTACTATAATGCAAGAGACAACTTTACTCTGGCGTAAAAACTTCAGGGTTTTTGGTTGGGTTCAGGATGGTTATTTTTGTGTGTTGTTGTTGTTGTTGTTTTGTTGTTTGTTTGGTTTTTTGACCTGGTATGGTTGGCATAGTGACATGAAGGACACACCATCTTTAGGTCTGAAAGCTTTTTTTCCAATAGTCCCAAAAAGGACATTTACCCAAAACCAGGGCTAAAGCGGAGAAACTTACAAATAAGTTCGCAAGGCTCATTGTCTAAGGCATCATCTAACATAATGTCAGTTCCATAGTGTAAAATTAAGTCTTAGGTGAGAAGACATGTGCTTTTTCTTATGTCATCTTTGTTTGTAGGATTGATTTTTCTGCTTTTGTTCAGCGTGCATGGTTTTGTACATTTACCCTGTATCTGTAGCACTGACTTCTTCAAGGCAAATCAAAACTGGCTCAATATAGTCCAAGTTTGAAAAGTATTGATGGCTCCCTTCCCATTTTTTTTAGCCTGGACAGTCTTTGGAACTCCCTTTCCTCCACCACCAGTTACAGGAAGGCATAGAGGGACAAACCTAAAGCTAAAGTCAATGTGAATTTAACTGCAGCACAGAAAAGACATATATGTTGACAACTGCTAAGCTGAAAGTACTTGGGTTTTTCCTAATATGTTATTCAATTTAGGTAAGTCAGAAACAGGTCTGTCTCCCTGCAAACGTTGAGTTCTCTGTGGGAATGCTGAAGAAAAACATTAATTTATAAGATAAATAAGTCGGTATTTCAAGAAAAGTACAGTCTGACTTGGAACTGTTTAGACCTGAACAACAGATGTTGAGGCTGCTGCAGATCAGGCATAATAAGAAAAAGTCTAATTGGTGACTTCCTCCTGGTCCTTCACACTGTTACACTTTAAACCCAGGTGTCTTGCTGCTTTTAACTCATTTCTCCCAATTCTCCAGCTCTCAAAAATAGGTTATATTCTGTGTTTATAATTTTACTACTGATACTATCAGTCCATAGAAAAAACACCATTGTCACCTGAATAAAGGAGATTCCTTACTTCCTATTCTGAAAGTTTAATTCTATGTTGAGGCCAACCAGATACTCAGAAGACAATTCTGCATCACAAAACTGGAACTGTAAGCTAGAACCAACGCACCACAGAGTCTCTCCTTTCTGTCTTTTCTACATACAACTTTGAGGGAAACACATCCAGAGTTATTACAAAGAGATGCCACTTATAATCTTCTTTTAGCCAGATTACTACAAAATAAGCTTTTATTCTTTCTGCCGTACACAGGAACAACTTATGAGAGCTCAAAAACTTGCTTTGCCTCGGTAATGAGTTTGGATCATTTAGAAGAGAGCAGTAGAACAAGGTCAAGGAAACATTAAAAATAGTAATATTTCAACAATAGGTTCTTATTTGAGACACCTGTAAGCTTGCAATAGATTGTCATCAAGCCTTCAGTAGAGAATAGATATGTTATGCTCCATAGGTTAAAAAAACCCAGAAAATTAAATAAATTAGGAGTTATATGGGAGCAAGATGATGGCTAAATATTAAGTGATGATGGGGTGGACTGGGATGGCAAGCAAAAGATGCAGGGTGATGTGGATAGGAGAGACCTTGTAAACTATGACACAGGGTGAAAAAGGAACCTCATTAAGCATGTGCAGTCAATTAGTGATCTTATAAGAAGATCATAAGTTGTGTTACTGATATAGTTGGGAAAAGAAACATTTGTTATTTTTGAGGAAAATCAGGCCCCCAATATTTCAGTGAATCATAACTAGTTTTGGATACGCATAGACACTGGAATTCCAAGCGTGCAGATGTTTTTTCTAGACATACTCTGTATTTCTTGTGCAGGTAGCTATAACTATTTTCACAAGTCCTGCTGGTCTCCTATGCACTTAAGTCACTTCAAAATCAAAAAACGTACAAAGTTGTGGAAGATCTAAGCTGAGTTGCTTTTACAAACACAGAAATCTTTTATTTTTAGATATCACTTCAAGTGCTGCTCACTTAAGAACTGACATACTTAGTTAAATCACTAAAACCTATTTAAGTATATATTCATTTGTGCTGAGCTTGTGATGTAACGAAAAGCAATAATTTGTTAACACAAATTCTGTTATTATTAATAATATTAATAACTTCATTATTATTATTATGTCATTCATAGACACTGTACACTTAGTCATTGTCTGTTAACTGTTATAAATAGCAAAACTGTAGCTGGCTCTAAATTAAAACTGCTTCCTAGTTAGTGTGTATTGTACAGGAGCAAAAACGTTACATATTACGTTGCTTTCAACAGGATCTATAAAGCTCGGTTAGCGATAGGCAGTAAATACTGAAGTGTTCTCACAAATCATGCTTTTGCATATAATCACTACGTGTGTTTAAAAGTAAATTTTCAGCTTTTCCCCAAACAGCTCCGGTCTAGGAGTTGATTCAGCCTACCCAGCTTCCACTTTCAGTCTCCAGAGCACCGACATTCCAGCAACTCAGATTTCCTTCATTTCGATGCTCTGAACAGTTCACATCATTTCACATCTTAAGACTGCTTATAAAGTATTTTTCTGCATCTGACATTGTGATGAAGAAAGCCCAGTTCCTCCCTTTTGACCTAGATCACACTTTATGTCCTTCACGGATTCCTCCCTTACAAACCTCACTTTTCCATGAGGATCCTTGTATTGTTTTTCAATCAGTTTGTTCTCCAGTCAGTATTTTGACCACAGCCCTCTTCCAGCAAGCTGAATTAGAGCTGCTGAGTTAGTTACTTTTGTTTGCATGCAGCCAAACTGATGAGGTTGTGATAACACTGGTGTAACAAAACTAGCGGACAATTATTTATTAAATGGAGAGCATGAGAATGGTCCTGGAAAGACCAAGAGCTGGAGGCTGTGGGGGTCACTATGGTTTACCTCAGCTTGCAGCTGTGAGAAATTCTTCCCCACACCCAGAAAACATTACCTTCTTGGAACAGGTTCTCTTGTTCAAAGCCTACCAATCTGGTCTTTGGTTATATTATGTTTTGTTATCAAAAGCTTAGCTTTTTTTCCTCAGAAAATACAAAGATCAAATATGAGAAACTGTGGCTAAACTTAAGAAAGGGCAACTTAGGTTGTACTGTGAATCATTTAATCAATAAAACCTGACAAAATCCATTCTAGGTTATGACAGAAAATGGCTGAAGCATTGCAAAGGCTGGAAAGTACACACTTTACTTTTTTTTTTTTTATAAAAACACAGAGGTAAAGGAGAACTCTTTCCTAAGTCAGTCAGCTAAACTGGATTCCAAGAAAAATCCTTTGACCAAACTAGCAAATACATGTATTTCAAATGCCAAGAAACTTTAAACTGAAAGAACAGCTAACCTGAATTTGTCAGGAGAAAAAAAAAGTCATGCTAAACCAGTCTAACTGCCGCCATCTTGACAGGGCACCATCACCACAGAAACAGCAGTTTCTGTCCCACCATGGGACTCCAGCAAGGCTCTGGGGACTACAGTTGGAAAGCAGGCTCCTAACTTGGCGGGATGGAAATGAGGACGGAGAGGCAAGATGTCACCTGAAGCGCTTTGTCAGTCTGTGGGCGCTATTTTTTAAAGAGAGCTGGCCGGGCCCCGCCGGCTCCTCACCACAGTCGCCATGGCCCTCAGCGGCCCCCTCCCCTCAGCGCCCCTTCCCGCCAACCGCCGCCGCGCGCCCCCTCCGGTCCCGGTTCCTGTCAGCGAGGCGAGGGGCAGCCCCGCACCCCCCATTGCCCCCGCCGCCGGTTTTGGAGCAGAGACGGAGCCATCGTTAACTCTCCCGACCTGATACTGAGGTACAAAGCCATCCTTGCCTTTCCCCAAGGGCCCTGAAACGCCTCTAGAACCTCCACCCCCCCTCGAACACGCACCTTTTGCCTCAAACAATAGCGTGGTTATTTGGCTTGGCGGTTCCTGCCTGGAGGGGGAGAAAAGGCCAAATCGGAGAGAGAAAAAGAAAAAGGTATTTGTGCAGCTGGCTGGGTGAGAAGTGGCACAACACTGGGCAGATTGTTCTGAATATTGCTAAGATGTGCCTTCATTGCAGTTATTTCCACACAGGTTGGGGGAAGGTTCCTGCAGGCCATGGCCTCCCTCCCCTCACAAACCCCTCAGCTGGGAGCTGAAGCCTCCCCCTGCTCCCAGAGGCGAATTTCCATCTCTGCCAAGCTGTGGGTATTGCACCTACGCCATCCATGTTAGGCTGTAGACTTGTACTGTTTTAACGTTATGCTGTTCCTACAAACATTGGAATTATTCACTGTTTTCACTTTTATAGAGCAAGTGTGAGCAAAACCTGAGCTTTACTCTAATGGAGTTGAGTAGCACTTTTCAGGTACAGCTACTGGTGTTAAATTCTTCTCAAACAAAAGTGCAGGGACTGCTCATCTCTGCTTTTTAGACCTCCTGGTCTGAATTTAGAGATGCCTTCAAAGCTGAGAAAGCAGAAATAATTGAACCTTTGCTATGTAGGAATCTCAGTGTTCTCTCAGTTCGCACAAGCCAGACATTTTGAAAACTTGGTGTTGGTAATCTGACTGTATGTAAGGGTTTTGAAACACTGTTGATATTAGTAAGGAATGCTTGCTGCTCTGAAAAAAAAAAACCAGCCCCAAAACAAAAAAACCCCAAACAAAGTCCCCCACAATCCTTCAGATTTTACAGCAATATCACCTACAGCTCTGTGGAAAGGTTAAGGTTGGAAGACAGGTCCTGTATTTCATAATATGGGAAAAAGAATCTTAAGCCTTATTTCCCTCCCTTGCATAGTTTACCTGTTTCAACATTGATTGCTAGCATGCAAATAAGAGTCATTATCTCAGCTGTGTGATTAGATCTTAATGTACTACTAGACACGCATACAATTTAGTATACTCGACATTTCTCATTTTGAAGTAAGAAACCCAACTGACCTATTTTGAAATGCCATATTACCCCAATGTAAAGCAATTTGTTATATAGGAAGGATTGTGTCAGGGTCTGTTTAAGGGCAGTGTTACAAACTGTTTTCTACTCTGACAATCAGCAGCAATTAATTACCAGTGTGTTCCTCCATGTCTTAAACTGCCCCAAGGTATGCTATCTATCATGAATGAAGTACTTCAACCTCCTTATTTGTTGCTAGGTTCAGTCCCTGAGACTCTGGAAGGGTGATTCTCTGGATTCAAAAGAAACCTTTAAATTCCATTAAGCTTTTGTAAAACTTTGCATTGCAAATTAGGACGAGATGCTAAAGACCTGGAAGTCTGCTATATTTCATTTCAGAAACTTTTTTGAAATGTGAAGCTGTTTCTGAGCTCCAGGCTTGGTTATTTCACACACTCTTTTCCTTCTCTAAAGTCTGAAGGCTAAACGAGCTTGGAGAAACTTTAAGAACTGGGACTTCTATGACAATCCATAGAACTGAAGAATTCAAATACAGCTCAGTTTATCAAATTATGTTTCTCTGCAGTCACCCCTTATATTCAGATAGGCTTAAATTTGCGTGTAGTGTCAAAAAGCAGGGATACATTTACCAGAACAATACTGTAGGATACATTTGTTTCATGTAAATAGAGACCAACTACTATAATAGTGATTTAATGTCATTTGGGTGGGGATATGAGGAAATGTGGAATGTGCGTTCATGTTGGAAGTGACATGAAAATGTTTTACTTGTATTTCCTTGCATTCAAAGACCAGGGATTTAATGTAGCTGCTGTAATGCTGAACCCAGGCAGAGCAGGCTGCACCCACTCCCAGCTGCTGTGAAGTAGGTTTTTTCAATTACAAAGCAAGTTACACCTGTTGAGGATGGTGAGCTCCCTTCCTTTTAGGTGTAAAAGCAAGAATCATTAAATAATATTTTGAAGAACTGTTATGGAGATAATAGACATAGCTGTCCAAAAGCACAGAAGTACATGGCAAAGCTCAATGCAAGAAATTTGCTTGATCTTGAGTGATTGCCTTGAATTTCACTGCTATACAGCTACATCTGTCTGCGATGGAAGAGATAGCAGACTGTAAGAAAAGCAGCTGCTTCTGAGCAAGTTGTGCTCAACTTCTGAGCTGTTTGGTTCTCCTCTATTCAAGGAAATGGGGTTTTATGACACATATAATAGGTTTTTCCTCCTGAACTTAACAATGAGGCATGGCTTAAATTTTTGAAGCAAGGAGGCGGGATTCCTGAAATATTTACATGTAGATGTTGTGCTCTTGTTTCTCAGGGCCAATGCAACAATATTTTCACTGTTGGTAGCCAAAGACTTTTCAGACTTTTCTGCTTCTTCTGCTTTTTCTGGAGCTCTAAGCAGACTTCCAGTTCAGCGTCTTTATGTATGACAACTCACAGAAAACAAATCTGAGCTGCAGTTTTAATCTGTCTTTCCAGAAAATAGAAAATTATAGAAAACATGTAAATTTCAAGAATGTGAAGTGCTTGGGGGCCACTCTTGATGGTTTTTGCTCTTTTTCAGCCATTGACACATCTTTCTTTGCCCCAAGTAAATGTAAGTTCCAGCAATTTATTTCAGCCCTTGTGCCTTTTAATCCTTTCTTCCCTTCTTTTCTCTCCCCTGTGATAAAGACAGGTATACCCCCACTCTAAAAGCCAGCAAGCAGTGAAAAAACTCTTGAGATCAAAACTTAAAAACTGAAGTTTATAAGTTATGAAAGAATAATAATACAGGAGCCTCCAGTCTCATGATTGTGCTGGAGTAATTATTGGACAAAGAATGCAGAGACAAAAGAAAGGTTAAGACATCACCTGGAAAACAGAAAGCTTTAATATTGTGGCTTTAAAAGGAGTTTCTGTATGTAAGACTTGAGATTTGCCATGGAATTCTTTCAGAACAAGTATTTAGTTTTAATTAGCAGGGTGGTATCTTGGTTAATGGCATTCTTTGAATTCTTCAGTGGCCTTGAAACACTGAGGCCTTATTAAGGAAAAACATAGAGAAAAAGGAGCCATGAGAGATGAACACACTTTCCCAGTTTCCCAAATTGAATGTTCCAGGCATACATGTTCATGGTTTTCAACTTTAAAATATATTGTTAATTGAAAGAACACAATGAATGTTTATGGAAATGCAGTGGCGCATTCAGGGGTGTAGCCCGTATTCTCAGGTTGTGGATAGGCTGCAACCAGCATTACCCTGAGCCTTGTTACAGCTGTGCGGCTCCTCATACACACTCTCCAGTTGATCTTAGAGTACTTTTTATGGCATTATCTTGGCTAGAACTACTTCATGCTTTTGTGAGTTTATCAAACAAATAAGTAGAAGATACTTGTAAGACACCATAAAATTGCTGTGCTTCGAGAGACGACATGATTCACCTTATATTTTCAGCTAACTTAGCTGCTTAACAATACTTGTAACAATTCTGGTATGACTCCAGTCTTCCTTTGGAGACTGGAGGATATTTGGTGTGAAGCAGAGACCTGCTACTACAGAGTGCAAGTACCTTAAATGATCTTACATGGTATTATAAGCTATAATGACTCAGAGTGGTGGTGCATCTACCTCAGTATCCTACCTCTAACAATGGCCTTAAGTGGCCAAGGGAGGGAAGAGTAGAAAGTCAGCAGTCTCCTTAGAGATCCTAAAGGAGTCTACATTCAATATGCAAAATACTAAAACCCCTTTAATAGCCCTCCATAAAGCTGAACCAATCAAATGCTTAACTGAGTCCCCATTCCTGGTAATGCAAATATCGATATAATTCAAAACTACAGTCTTCTGGAATTAACAGATTAATCTGATTAAACGCGTAAGAAATCATCTCATGTTACCCGTAACAGTAACACATTTAATATTTGCATATGTTTTGAATGAAGGTTGTCAAAGACATGCAAAATAGAGGTTGAGAAATAAAGTTGCTAAATAGGTAGACATCTCGAAATATAAAAGGTGATACAGACTTGGTCTTTGCTGACACCCAAACGGCATTTACACATTTCTCTGTTTAGCCCCCCCACCCCCCAGCTTTCATAATCCCTTCAGGAAAACTTTTCAGACAGTTCATAGAGAACCTCAAGTATCACATTCCCTTAGTCCTCAGAAACAAACTTGTATCACTCATTAAATCTAGTTCTTATGTTATGTATACACTCAAAATACACACTGTAAACTGAATAAATAGCTCTATAACAAACTGTAAGTGGTCACAGATGGCATTGTGGTCTTAAAAGGGGCCATGTCTACTCTTTCTTCATTTTAACAGATAAATACTATTTTCTATGGCTTATAATTTCAAGATGGTTCAAAAGTATTTAGTCACAGCAAATTCCAGTGAGAGATAACAGCCTAAATGCTTGAAAATACCTATTCTGCACAGTTAAATTTTTTCCCTCCAGTGCTATTTGTAGCAATTGTGTTGTAAGTCTCTGCAATGTGTTCATCCAGTCCTAGAAACAGACTTTTGAAAAATGCTGTGACTTTGTATTAGAGAAAGTAGCATACACAGAAAATAAAAAAAAAGAAAAGAGAAAAAAATGCAGCAACAAGTTGAACCTATTTGTCTAAGTTCTTGTTTGGATTGTTTATGTCTCCTCACCTACACATTTAAATCTAATAAGCCACCTGCCCTCCTGCTGACATCCTCATCTCCCCTATTTCCTTAAATATTTGTAGTTGTAAAAACACTGAAATTACAAAATTATTAAAACTCAACAATGGGTTAATTAGCATCCATCTAGAAACATTGTGTATAAACCCCATTCTTTCAATAAAAGGACTTTGCTTTATCCTTATAGCCAAATAAATCCTGCTCTTTTATATGCCTTATTAAGCTAGTCCTGTGCTATGGCAGCATTCCTCATTTTCTGAACTAAGGCTGTAACTATTTTGCTGAATTGGGATCTTAGCTACATTGAGCATTTAAAAACCATAGCAACTGGTGAAAACAGAATACCTTTAAAATCTGATTCTTGGTCTTTAACGGAAAAATAGAACTACATAATGTATTGAAATAGTCTAAATTTTTTTGGACAGAATTTGAAACATGCTTTAAGATTAAAGATAATCAGAGTTCTGAACAGAATAAATCCATCCATTCACTGCTAGTTTAAAAAACATTCCTATTAAAAGATTAGTCTTTTCTTTGATGCCAGACTCCATTCATATCAGCAGATATTCTCAGAGTATTCTTCAAGACAAGGGACTCTTACCACTCCTTGATAGAACCACTATGTAAAAAAAAATCAAACCTGAAAAAACAAAATGCTCCTCTTTTATTCTTTGTAACTATTAGACTAGACTTAAAAGTGTTGGAGAGTGACTGTTTGTAAAGCACTAGCTCAGCAAAACAAAGGAGCAATTATTTGATTGGCATAGCCCACTTTCAATGCAGTATATAACAATTTCTTACTATTACATGAATTGCTCCTGCTTTAAAGCACAGAACAAACCCAACTCATTCAGACTTTCAGCAAGTTATTTCCACAACCCTGCTTGAGAAAGCTTCCCTCTGCTGACACTAGCTTTTCACTAACCTCTTCACAACCTCTGTTTCTCCAAGGTGTACGGTTTTGTTTTGGACGGAGCTCCTAGTTTAGCAGATCTACTTCCTGAAAGACTTTAATTAACCCAGTAATTCTACTTCCTTGTCATATCTGACTTTCAGGGAGTGAAGGCATTTCAGAGGCTGTTAGCTCCCTCTTTGCAGTGTCTTATATACGATTTCTGTTTTCATATACAAAAATTGCACTATCTATTTTCAGGAGCTAATGCTTTAGGAATACTGTGCTTTCATCAGAAAACTTCCACAAAAGCAGTAAATTTTTGTACAAATAGAGAGTAATGACAACCTACTCAATTCTTCAGCTCAAGGATAGAACATAAAGATGGGGAAAGCCTGCATATCTAATTAGATTAAGTGAAAAAAAAAAAAAAAAAGAAGGAAGTCCTGTGGCATTTCACTCGCTGAATATGGTTGTAGAATGCAGAACAGGTACAACTGCTTTTCTCCTGAAAGTACCAGTAAGCTTTGCTAAGAACTTTCCAATATCTTCTCTGTAAACACAGTACAGATAATCTGTGAGAATCATTCTTGGTTTAGTAGGGCTGATGCTTTCCTTTATACTTTTGCCATTTATTTTTAAACATGATTCAACCTCAGAGATTTTACAGAAGTGTCTTTTTATGAGAAAGGCATAAAAAAAAAATATCTCTAAGGTTCCATGATGTCAGCATGTGGACAATCAAGATGGGTGTGGTGAAGCAGCCAGAGGGAAAGCGTACAATGGGTAAATCCTGATATAAAACACGTGGTCTTGTGCTTCTTTTGATTTTAGGGTTTTTGTAAGTTTATAGATTCTATATAAAGCTGCAGAAGTAAAATTGAACTCCAGTTTACGTAACGGCTAGGCTGGATCCTTGGGCTTCCTTGTCTTCCCTGAGTCAAGTCTGTTCTAGATGCTTGGCTTTTTTTGGAGATCTCCTTTTTTTGGAGATTTTGAGAGCAAGAGTTAACATTCATTAAGATTAAAGAGCTATTAAATGTTGGGAAAGTAAGTTTCATACTAATATAGTTTGCTATCATCCCTTTGTCCAGTAGCACTTAAAGTATTTTTCCTTCACTGAGATTCAAAATCATGATTTAGCTGCTTAAAACTTCTCTTTCACGTGTAATTTTTGGTTTTGGACTGGTGCATTAATAGTGTATTAGGATTCAACACAATCTGTTACTTGAAGATCTTAAACTTTTTTTTCCCTAGACTTAATATCTGAATTTAACACTGAAACAGAGAGCTAACCCAAAGCCATTGGAATTGGTAGAATTTTTTATAGGGTCTCACTAGTTCTAGGACTGGTCATTATACATCATTTAACATTTCCCTGAGATTTAGCTGCGAAAGGTCAAAACTTAATCCTAAATCTTCATTCTGATCAAAGGGAACGTTCCTCATATCACTTTATGGTGCTTGCCTAGTGCCTAAGTACCATAAGACCTAGAAGTTCACAATGAAGTTATTTGTTCAAACTGCTTGGAGCAGCCTTTCAAACTGAAATTAGCTCCATGCATATTTTTGCAAGCAATTCCTGAGTAATCTTACAGTCCAGTGAGGCCTAGTTTTCCAGCTGTACGTTCTGTGTGGGTTTTTTTGAAGGAAAACAAGCTGTAGAATCTCCTTTATTATGGTCTGATCTTGTAGAATAGTAACTTTTATTACTAAATATGTGATATTTGTATTGTCCAAGTCAGTGTTTAAAACAGACTAAGCGTATTGCCTTTTAAAAAATTGTTATATATATATTTTCATGCATTTTTATGTTACCTCAAGGGGCTTATTCCTCCAGTCCTTGCTCTATGGAGCAATCTCACTTAAAAGAGTGATTTCCTTGTGTTCAGTGAGATGTCAAAAAAAAAAAAAAAGACAGCTCCTATGATTCAGAACACTATATTGCAAAATAAATTATCTTGAAAGAGGTGTACTTTTTTGGAAATGCTTTATAAAAAAGAAAATACTAGCAATACTTACATTTTATCGATACTTTTGGTTTCTATCTTTGTAATGTCATGTGAGAATGCACAGAAGGCACACATTATCATGTCTGCACCAATATTAACATGACGTGTTTTATGTCACTATGCATTATATTAAAATGAAAAAACTGACTGCCAGTTCTATGCCAGTTAAAGATTTTTGGAGAGGAAGAAGCTTAGGTGAATTATGGGAATTGATTTCTTGTTTCAGAGGTGGTGCTTATAATTTTAGTACTGCCTAAGTGACAGTGCTGCTTGATTTATGAAGATTGTAAGCCATAGTGGCTGAAAGAGTGCCACTGACAGAAACAAATACATTTGATGTAAGTAGTAAGTGCAGCCTTGTATAGGGTATTTATTGCAGTGTTAAAGTTTATGAATACAGTGCATTGTGCATTTCTCAGGGAGGAAAACCGAAAGGTGGAAAGATTTGGAAATCTCTGTCATTTGATAGTCAGGGGGAGAAGATATAAGGAGAAGATGGAATTTTCCAAAGGGGGAAACAAGTAGGGGATGGACTCTCCAAAGACACCGAGTGGGTAGTCAAAACTCTCCTGAAAAAAGAGCAGTAGTCCCTTGCTGCTAGGTGAAGGCATCTGAACTTTTCGCATAGATGGGTAGCAGGCTGCATCAAGACTTTATCAATGCAGCTGAACACAACTTTGCAAGAAAGCAGGCTGTGTGGATTCTTCAGCTTTCTACCTGAGTGTAAAACTGTACACAGTTCCTGGCATTTTGCCAAGCAGCAGCCTGTCTTAAACCTGTGTCTAGAAGGAACAATGTGTGTTTGCAGTCTCAGCTTTGAGTGGGGTTGGCTGCTGATTGCATCACTCTTGGCAAATTCCAGGACGTATAGTATGGTTCTGGAGTCCTGGAACAGGAACGTAGAAATAGGCATCAGCAAGTTAAAATGCTGATCTCTTTTCTTGTTTAGTTTATAAAGTTCTTGCTCCCTTTTCTGTAGTAACAGGAGAGATGCAGGGAAAAAAAAGATTTCCTTAATCAGAACTCAGTAATTAGGACAAAATTTTCAAATGTGCTTGTCTAAACTTCAGGAATGCAGTACTAAGAAATTCTAGGAGATCAGGACACATTTGGGAAGCCATAAAGATCCAGGGGCCTAGGCATTAACAGACAAGTCAGAAAATATGAATTTTGCTACCTGACTTCATAGATTATTTTCTTTCAGCATATTACTTCATGTCTCTGTTTTCTCACATTAATGAGTTAGACCTGGGCATTCTTCTCACTGTTTGCTGAGTGTCTAGCACAATAGGATCCTGATATTTTTAATGGTAGTGAGTTCTGCTACAATATATACAAAATAAATTAATAAATACAGAATCAGGTTCAGTCTTTGGGCACCAAAGTGTAAAGGCAAATTGTTTGGACTTCTGTCTGCCCATTCTTAGGAATTAGGTTTCAGGATGAATGAATCTATTCATCTCTTGCAGCCTTTTAAATACTGCTTAGCTATGAAACTTTGCAGTATCTTCTGAGACTTGCAGGATGTTGTTGATTAAGATGAATTTTTTTTTGTGAATACTTGTGCATGCAGCATATGCTTTTTAGTGCGTGTTAAATATTGCTATGGTTAAGTGGAAATGAGGAACAGGCAGGCTGCACCATGTTGTTATTTGCTGTGAAGTGATTTAACAAATGTTTAAACAGCTGTTGCTGAGTAGACCCTGTTGATATAAGTGGTGCTGGTGTTTTGGTTGTTTACAGTGGAAAAGGAACAATCAAATAATTTTATGCTTGGGTAATGGACTCTATATAAATGTAATAGAGAGTTAATACAATTTATGATAGTTGGTCAAATCCAGCTTTGCATGTATAGCGAGTTTTATTAAAGATGCACATTTCTGATCTTCCATAAAAGGTGATAGGGTTTTAGCTACTCCAGCAGACAAAACAGGAAAATATCCTTGGATAACAGTCAGGGCAGTTGCTGAGCTTTATATTACTTAACAAAATTCTTTCAGTTCCAGAAATTAACAGTCAGAACCATAATTCTAAGAGGATCAACAAAGTGACTGCCACAAAGATTGATCATCTGTAATAGAAAAACAACTTTTCTGGCACCATTTCCCATGGAAAGGTTCTGCTCTGCACTAATATAAACTTGCCAATGAGTTTTAGTGGTAATGTGATAGGGAAAAGAAATATAGTCTATATAAAGTAATGAATGGTATTAAATCAACAGCCAGCATTCCTGGCATACCGCAAACTCACCAAACAGGAAAAGAAAATAAGGGTAGAATATTTTAATGGGTTTTGCTCCTAAAAATGGAAACTAGATATCCAGATCCCATATACCCCACTTGAACTTTCTACTTGTGGTCTGACTTCTGATAAGAACTGATCTGTAAGGACAGATTTGATAGCGGGCAACCAGTGATAGTGGAGTCTGGGTTTTCAGGTTGCAGCAACATGCACCAAATAAAGGCCCTAAATTTCAGCACAGTGATCAAAATTTTTTGAAAGTCTGAATGCTAATTTTGGTGCTTGAGTTGATCCTTTCTGAGTATCTGATTGCCAGGACTAAGGTTTGCCAAAGAAAACTCAAAAGGTTTAGCGGAGGCAAGCACGGTGAATTGTTTGTGAGAAGTGTATGTTTGTGGTCAGCAAACCTGAAAGTCTTGGAGGTGCGTAGGAGTAGTGGTAATGCAGTGAATCTAGCCTCGTCCCATTACTATGTTTCTTTATGCTGCTGTTCTCACCAGAAAAGGCAAGAGGAGAAAAGTCTTAGGAAAGGAGTTGCTTTCTTATTGGCTTCACGGAAAGGAGAGCTAAAGTGTGATGACAGGGAGCTGTTAGTGTTTATGCTGTACTTCTTTGGGTGATGAAGGAATTTAACATCTGCAGTGAAACACTTTTTTATATTTTGGGGTTTTTACCCCCGCTCCTTTTTGCACTACAGTGTATTGAATTGCCCTGCCTTCTGAGCGGTTCCCCAGCTAAGAAAGTACATAGTGGAACATAAAAAGAACTTTCTTATACTAAGGAAAATGTCATACTGAGGTGTGTTCGTTGCCAGACTGATCTTAGAAGAAAGTGATCTTTCCAGCAGAGTAAAGAGTGACTGAGGTGCCTTTATTGCAAGGAATGCTATGTAACAATAAAACATTCAGTAAAGTTTATATTGCTGCTACCATAAATGAGACATTATATTTAAATAAAATAGCACTGTTTTTATGAGTGCACGCTGTGATATGCGTTATCAACCAAAAAAAAAAGAGTTTAACTGGATTTTATTTCTTCTGAAGGTTAAAGGCTGTCAGATTGTGTGCACTGCTAGCTGCAAGGGTATTCCAGGAAGCTGGTTACTTGAGAGTAAGATGAAGCAGTGTTTGTGGGTATAGAGGCATTTTGCTGCAGCTCCAGTAGTGATGTACAATGTGTTTTCATAGCTATTCTGCTTTGGAAGGCAAGCCATCAGAACGTCATGCTTTGAATTAATTGTGTTTAACTCGGAATCCTAGAAAAAGGCATGGCCAAGGTATCCCTGTGCTCATTGCCATGAAGGCAAGGCCATGTTGGATGTCAAGGGGCACTTGGATACAGTCAGTGAGGAAGTTTGTGCTGCAAATCTCATAATGGTATCCCACTTGGATAGCTTAAAATTGTCTGTGTGCTCTTTTGTTGTTGTTTTTGGTTTGTTGTTGTTTTTTGTTTTTGTAGTATAAGTAAATTCCAAATTGGAAACATAGTGAGGTTTGATCTGTGACTTTATCATAGAATCATAGAATCATTTGGGTTGGAAAAGGACCTTAAAGATCATCGAGTTCCAACCCCCCTGCCACAGGCAGGGACACCTCCCACTAGAGCAGGTTGCTCAAAGCCCCATCCAGCCTGGCCTTGAACACCTCCAGGGATGGGGCAGCCACGACCTCCCTGGGCACCTTGTTCCAGTGCCTCACCACCCTCACTGTAAAGAATTTCTTCCTAATATCTAATCATCTCCCCTCTTCCAATTTAAAACCATTGCCCCTTGTCCTGTCTTATGGTTTTGACCACTGACATTTTCAATGTGTGTTAAAGATTTTTGTAATTTTCTTTTAATGTTGCCAGTCCAACCTTTTCTATTGCACCTTTTCTTTGATGACTGTACTTAAGATGAGTTGTTCTAATTAACACTTGGTCTTTCTGATGAGCCTCAAAACTGGTCATCTAGACAATCAGAGGAGAGATCAGTAATATCAAGGTAAGTGGTGATGATTCACATGTCTTGATGAATTTAATGGTTGCAATTTCAATAATTCTTTCCCTGATAGATAAAAGCTGGCCTGCAGATAATGAATCTACCTTCACAAAAAGATGAGAAGTAACAGACTGCAAAAAGTGGTTGTTAATTTAGACTTTAAGTAATAGGAGACTTGCACTTTATATATGGTTATATATGGAAACTTGCACTTTACTATATTGGTTAACTATGGGAATTAAGGAAAATGAGATAAAGATTCAATCCAGCATTTCATGTAAGAAATATGTACGTCTCACAAACATACAGTGTCTTAACCAGGAGAAGAAGAATCATATTTGCAAGTAAAGCACTGAATCCTGTTTATTTGGAGTAGTTGAGGACCTGACCCATAAGTCCACTGGCTACTGTATATTCCACTGATACCACCTTCTGAACCAGTTGTCTGAGCTGCTGTCCTAGCAAGTGATGTGAATATGATGCTCATTGTACTGAATCTCCCTGGCAGGATTAGGACAAGCACTAGGCTATTTCCTTTAAAATCCAACTATGAACAGTCCTTTCTTTGCAGTGAAATGTCAAGTCTTTATGAATTCAGAAAGAAAAAAGCCATAATCCTGTGTGACTCTGTAGATTCAGATGTACCAATGTATCCTGGAAATTACTGTTTTTTCTGCTACATAGATAGCAATGGTATTTGCTCGGCTTGTTTTATGTTCTTTCCAAAGCTTTGTTCTCAAACCAAGCAAAAGAATCTTCACATTCACATTTCTTTCCTGCACAAGACATAAGATATTTTAAACCGTAATGTATAAACTAATTGGATACCTGACTGATTAAACACTGCTGATTCCATCCAGAGATCTTTTATTTGCTCAGTGAAAACATAGCTTTACTCTGTAATTATAAAATAGACTTAAGAGACGTGTAGATGGGGCATTTAGGGACATGGTTTAGTGGTGAACTTGGTAGTGTTATGTTAATGATTGGACTCGATAGTCTTAAGGGTCTTTTCCAAACAAAATGATTTTATGATAGGTAATAGTGCCCTCGGGAAGTGTAGCCATGATCACCTGGAAACAAAAGTTGTTATTTGTGTATGCAATGCTAGTTCTGTAGAGTAAGACCTACACTATGGTTGCATTTCTGCTAGTCACTGAAAATGTCATTCATTACTCATAGGCTGTTTGGAGGTTTTTTGTTGGTTTGTTTGTTTGTTTTCTTTTACGTTTACTTCATTTTTTACCTGGGCTTCCAGGCATCAACCTCATATAAGATACCTTCTGTATATGACATTAAAAGATGGTAATTGTTGGTATATCAAAGTCACAGTAGGTAGGTAGTGTTTCAGCTCCTAGGATTAGAAAAGTCAGGGACTATAAAGAATGGTCTGGCTGTTGAAAGGTGAAATGCAATTCCCAGTGTCCAAGCTGAGATTCCCAACCTAAGTTTCACTTTGGATGCCTTGACTGACCAGTATGTTGCATCTGACCCTGCATATGAAATTAGTTTCTTGTTATGAGAATGCCAAAATTAAACAAAAAGTTGAATTGACTTTGTTACTCTTATGCTAAGAGCCAGACTATGTTTGGGGTTCATGCTGTACAGGAATTTAAGCTGAGACTCTATTGCTTTGAAGAACCTTATTCCTGGAGGTAGCAAGTGTAAGTGAGGGAGCGATACATACTAACCCTACAGGAGAGAGTGCATTGTGTCTGCAGTGCAATATGAAAACCAAAATAATTTTAAAACCAGCTTGCTTTTCTAATCTTGCCAGAGGAACCAAGCAATTCACTCAGAATTTTTAAAATGCAGGGACAGTGAGAGTGCTGGGCTATTTTAACAACAATGGTCCAGAAATTAAAAAAAGAAAGATAGAAAAAAAGGTGGCAAAACTCTATGCCAGTATCCTCTGAAATGCTCTTAGTAACCATTGTGAGAAGGGCAATGAGAACATTGAATCTGTGGTATTTCATTCTAGGTATCTTGATATTTGATGGTACATTAGCCTGAAACATCAGGTAAGGAAAGAGGAAATGTGTGAATCGCAGCATATGCCATATTCAGGTTTGAAAGACTGTAATTTTTATAAGGTGTTAAGTAGGTAAAAAGTAGGAATTGGAGATTTCTCGAAAAGACCCTAATTTATACATCTTTTAATTGTTACCTAACTAGATGGCCTACTGCACCACCTCTCCAGTCGAGTAACTCAGAATTGATTTTATCCTCTCAACACTGCTGTACAATACAATTTAATTTTGCAAATTATGAACTAAGAAAGTATGTGACTTAAATGACCAAAGTCGCAAAAGAAATCTAGGATTGAGCCAGCAATGGATCAGGTATTCTGAGACCTTGCTCCACCAGGAGGACATGCTGTGCAGGACATGTCCTGTGCTTGTGCCATTGGCACCCACACTTCCAATTAGGCTGGGTCATATCTTCAGTAGAAAGGCAACTTGGGACCTGCACTATCTTTTCAGTGTCTTGCCTGGAAATGTATTTCATACTGCTCTTTGGAGACAAATTGGTTTGGGCCAGGCTATTTTCATAGTGGAGACAGGACGTTTTAAGTGCTACAGGTTGAGCAGCCTTTTCCAGCTATCTTTGAACTGGCTAGTTCCAACACTTTTAGCAATGTAGCCACAGCACCATGAAATACCAAACAGCTCGGGGGGACACTGCTTCCAAATACACCACTAATAGTGCCTGTGTTAATTTGGACTCGCCTAGATGAGCTGCAGTTACTATAGCAAGCATGCCCTCACAAATCATTTTTAGGAAGTGAGCTGAAACTACAAGTGAGGTTCAGATGCATGATCGTCTATGTAGGAAAGCAGTAGGGAAGGTTTGTGCAGCGACTGAGCAGCTGCCCAGCTGTGATGGCAGCAGTGGATGTCATTAATTTAATTCTCTACCCATACTACAACCTTCAGCCACCACACCACGACCAATCTTGCTGTACATCTCTCTGCACCGACTGCTGCCTGATTCCCTGGCACATTCTGCCCCAGGCAAACCCTGCAGTTCCCCTCAAAGGGGTTCTCCATCACAGCCAGCTGCTATCTATCTTAGTCTCTAATCTGTGCTATAAAGCAGGCCCATTTTCCGGGCAGTGTTTACTGAAAACACAGGAGCGTGCCTGGCTCTCTTAACCAAACCTCCTCCTTCCCTCCCACTCCCTGGCAGGCAGCATGGCTATGGAGGTCAGGCTGCAGGACTCTCCTGCTGCCTTTGAGAGAGCATCTCGGAGTAAAATCACCAGCCCATAAGAACATTAACCCTGACAGGTTTACGGTTGCTTCCTCTGAGGTTCAGACAGTTCATTATGCTTGCAGCTAGTCAAAGTGGTTGACAGTAAAGCAAACAGTAACATGATTGAAATCTTCATTAGAGGAAAAACTGGTGCACCAAGGGAAAGATTTAAGATAGGAGAACACAATACAAGTTCAAGGCTTTCAGTGAGATCAGTAATTTAGAAATTACATTTCTAAAGAAGTAGACAAGAGATAATGAAAAGGGTCAAAAACAAATAATAAGATATAATTATGAGGTTGATGTTACTAACACGGCACTGGAGAACTGAAAAGAAGAAACTGGATCTTGCTGTAATGCTTAGTACTAGAGAATGTTCAAAGCTTTGATAAAAAATATATTTGAAACAGTAACTTCCTTATATTTGCTGCTGTAGGTTATTTATGACTAAGACCCAAATACTCTGTAGTTACAGTTTTATTTCTGTAGGGATGCACTAAGTTTTGGGAAGTAGAAACCATGCAATGCTGCCTTCAACAGAGACTTTTAGGAGCCTACCCTAAACTCTTGTTAAAGCCAGTGGGCATCCTGCACATTAGTGGAAGCGAGATAAGATTTCAAGTCAGTCTTGTATTCTGCATGTTTTCCTGTGTGTCCAGAAATTTCAGTTATCTGCACTTTTGTCTAGAGATCATGATAGCTGTTTGAATTTTTAGTCAAGTAAGACAAATTCATCTCCATTCTCTTTAGTTATATATTTATTCAGTAATCAATACTACTTTAAAGATCACAAACTCATTCTTTGTTTCTTTAAATGTTTGACAAAGAGATAAGGAGCAATGATCTCAAACAGAGATGAAGAGCCACAAGAGGGGTCAGACTCTCAGCCAGAATGGCCAGGAGCCCCTCCGAAGTCCCACCTGACTGCCAAGGCTGTTTTGCTGTACAGACCTTTTTGTTGTCTGGTATTTTAATATTCTTGGGCAGCAGCAGAATATTTTTGCATATGGTGGTGTGTTTGTGTTTTCTATTTGATGTTTCTGGTAACAAATGAGGAGACAACATATTTTCTGCTTAGCATTTCGTTTTCTTGTTTAGCACAAGGAATAATACTTGTTCCAAAAAGCCTTGAAATGTGTTCAGCTGTAGCGTGTCACAACCTTATTCCTCTGTGTTGTTTTTCGGGCTGTAATGTGAATACAGACTAGTGTTTTGTTTGGCTTTCAGCTCGAAATTGCCCCATTTAAAGAGTATCATAGTTTTTACACGTCTATGGCAACAAGGAAAAGAAAACCCACTGCCTTTCTGCATGACTAAAGGAAAAATCTGCCAATCTGTTTTCATTTGCTGTAGATGTTAACAAAAGGCTTAGAGGAAGCTGAATGACAGCCACAGTGAAAGCTGGTGTGAAGTACTGGAATATGGACACGACACTTTTAGTAGAGAGCAACTAAGATAATTAAAAATTGATCAAAATTTATGTCAGAAGAACTAAGAAGCCTGGCTTTATGTAATGATCTATTAAAAAAGAGGCACTTAGAAGCAATATTGAGAAAAAGTATAATTTCAAAATGTAATTACCTACAACACAAGATCTCTGATCTGGAAATAAAGTAGTTGTACTTAACTAGAAAGCAGATACCAAGAAGTTTATTCCATAAATTAATTTTTATGCATTGGAAACTTACAATTCAGCAATATAGCTGAACAGTTCATTCCCTTCTTGTCAGGAATTATGATAGTAAATGCCAAGAGCTTGAATGTGTAGGTTTTTTTATCCTCCCTAGAGGATCTTTTAGAATTAAGAATGTTTGGTAACTATTCTTTCCTTTCTGTTTGAAGCATCTTTAGGAAGATGAAACAGTAATATTTCACTTAAAGAACAAAATGTCTACAAATTATTTCACTCCTATTACTAAAATGATTGGATCTTGAACAGAATGTTGGAAGAAAACTCATTTAGCATTCCTGTCAACACTGATAATGTTGGCTTCTGCTGCTGGTCTCTTCTGTTCTTTTTCTAGTTTACAGCATAATGAACTGATAGAATCAGAATTATATCTTACTTTAGACAAAAGAAACTTACACTCAGGCAGAGCAAGCTACAAACTGCTCTGCACCTATGAAAGCCACTTAATTGATTAAATGGTCCAGTATTTGGTATTTTGATTTGGCTGAGTTGAACATTTGTGCATCATATCTGTGGAAGTCTTGGAAATGAAAATGTATACATTATAATTATATTTTTGTATCCAATTTAATATGAACTGTAAATGAATTTTATATTAATTTATTTTAAAAAAGCGTGGTTTGGCTTTCTATTACATTCAAATGCAGGGTTATGTAGGGACTTTTTTTGCTCTTTTCAGAAGTTTATTAAATTGCTAGTAAACTCTTTATTCAAAATGAAATCACAGGTACCTTCTCAGGAAAGGAGGTAAAAAAAATCTTCCATTTATCACTCAGTGTTTCTTATTCAAGTGAAGGATGAATCATAAGATTTGGCCTTGCAAATACAACAAAATGCTGACAGACATTGAAAGCAATTTGTGAAATGGTTTGAAATTTTATGAGGCATTGGAAACGTTAAATATTTTGTCAGTGTTTGCTCTTTAGAGATCACCACATGCTCTAAGGGCTGTGGAGCACTGTAAAGTTGCTGAGATGGTGCTTGCACACACAGAGCTGGCTCCTTGCTCCGGGCGGAATGGATCAAGGTGCAATCACAAGCTGTGTGTGGGGCTGGGCATCTAAAGTCGCCAGCCCCCACTGTACTCAGTGCTTGTGTGGAACTCTGTTAGGCCCTGCTTCTGTGCCCTCTTCACTTTATAGTAAGTTCCCCTAGCTAATAAGGGGCAAGAGCTGGGTTTGCTTCCTTCTCTGAAATCAGTTTTTCACTTGGGAAAAGAAACATTTACTCATCTAATTCAGGTGCAGCTGAAGCAAAGTTGTATGATATGCTGATATGATTCATGTGTAGCATTTATTAGTGCAGGTAGGCGAGGAAGACTTAAAAGATTTTTCATTTGAGTTCCTTTGAATAGTGCCTTAGAGTGAGGAGGCTCAGATTCTTTTGTATATGTATTTTATTGTACAGTTTGTGTTTTCCCCTGAGATATGGGTTATTTCAATTTCAAGCTTTCAGATAAGCTCCAAGGAGGGAGTGCACTTATTTTAGAGGTATAAGGGACAGATGAATTTGCTTCATATCTTTGCTGTCCAAAATGATACTTAAAAATCAAACTGTGAAAAATGCTGTTAACAGACTCTCTGCTCTGTTATTCAGAGGTTAAAGGTAAAAGATAAAAGATAAGCCTGTTGGCTTATCAGCCTGAAACCTATTTCAGCAGCTTCTGAAATGTGTCACAGACAAGTCTGCAAAGACATTTTTGTAATATCATTGATATGACCTGATCTGCAAACATGCAAACACAGACTGAACTCGTGTGTGTCATTGTACGTATTCATCCAGAATTGTGAGCAACTGGAAGGACAACTTTTCAATAATTTTGTAGTAAAGTAAGAGTAGTTTATTGCTTATTATCTGTTTTCCAATTGTTCTTTTATTTTGGCTCCATTTTGCATTTTCAGTGCATGGAAATATTAACAAATATGTTTCTGCCTCACCAATGCAGTCATTACATGACAGACTAGCAAATAACTAACATTTCCAGCTTTAAGGCCTAAGATTTTTTAAAGGTAAGGGTACAAAAGATAGTGCAGTAATTGTACTTTACTTCTTTTTTCACGCTCAGTGCCTTATTCTAGAATCTGTAGGTTGTTATTGGTTGCTGATTAAGTTATTCGGTGGTTATTTGAAAGTCAGTAAACAATGATTTTCTGTGAATCTAATGACAGTTGTCAGTAATATAGGAGTGGATAGGATGGTGATGGGAGATGCCTTCTCCGTTCAGACAGAATGCCTTATCCATTTGCATTTAATCCTCCTTAACATTTCTAAGTTACCAGCTATTCTGCCCTCTTAGAAACATGGTGATTTTTCACATTTATGTTAATAGTACCATGGATGTAAATCTACTTCCTAAACTGTGTGGATGTAGGTGTTCTTGACAATGCTTCCTCTTTGGTTGGATAGAATAGATTTTCACAGGAGAAAAAAGTAGGATCATAAGGAAACAGGATAAAGCAGAGCAATAAATGGTTTGCTAAGAAAATCTGCCTAAAGTTTGAGAGTCTTAAAACAGCTTATTCTACTTTTTCCTTCCCTGGCACCTTTGTGAAGGGTCCTATCAACTATGCCTTTTAGTTTGTGACTGGCCGTGAAGCCAAGAATAACCAGGAATTTGGACTAGTTTTAATTGAATTTTCGTGATGTGCAATAAAATACAGGATAATTGGGATGCTGTTTGTTGGTCAGAATTGGGTAAATCTAATATCCAATTAAGCATTGTACAGGAGAGTAAGTGGTGTTACCTGCATGTGACGCTGCTGTTATTTATGGATAAGGAACCCTGGTATGGTAGGAGCCTCTTGGACATTGCCTCTGTTGCGAGCTCAGAAGCAGGGATGGCTTATAGAGTTTTGCAGCTTAAGGGATTGAAATCTTTTCCCTGCTTTTTGAGCATCTTGCATAGGTCCTGTCTGTGTCCTCAGCCCTGGCATCAAATTCAACTGCTAGGTCTTCTTTCAAAAAGATTAGCAGAACTAATAATAGCTAACTGTCCCTGTAGAAGTCAGATCTGAGATGCTAAATATGTCTGTCAGAATGTTCCTGGAAGAATGCAAATTTACAGTAAATGCAGCACTGAAAGCAGAAGTATTATTCTCTAATACATTTCCGCCCAGGTCAGCAGATAAAGCAGATACATTATGTGAGCCTGGCAGCAGAGATAGTCTGTCTCAGAGGCATTTTATTAATCTTCCAGGAATATATATCAAGATGATGTCATGTTGAATATAGAATAAAATATTTTTGCTCTCATTTCCAGACTCTCAGTAATCATTAAGTACAGTAAAAGGACTGTAAGGGTATTAGCTTTTTTACCCAGTATTCACCAATAGTAGATCCTGCTAACAGTACGAATAGTCTTTACGAGCAGTTAGCAAGAGAAAGATTTATGTATTTTCATTATTTTCTTTATTTTAAACTGTGGGTCCTGAAGGGAAGCTTTGAGCCTGTTACTAAGAAAAAGTAGTAAGACTGACTATGGTACTGGGGAGAAGATAAAACACCTTCGAGAAATGGAGATGTGATTAGCTTCCAAGTCTTGGTGTTGAATTTCTTCAGAATGTCATGTCATCTTGCACATGCTTGTATTTCAAGGCATCCCTTCTCCTCTTGTAAATTCAGCAGAGATGGGCGACAGCCTATTAGAGTTGAGACAAAAGGTGGATGTTAATGCAGATGATCATATATATTCAACTCATTCTAAGTCCTTGTCATAGTTCCACGGTTCCAGACTACAGGAGTCTCCAAAGCACACATTTTCTGTACAGTGGTTTGATTTTTTACGTTGCTCAGGGTGCCAACTGAAAATAATCTGTTCAGCTTGGTCCCTGATCTTTCCATAGGAAAAGGAGGAAGATGAAGGTACAGAGGAGGTAAAGCAGTGCTTCTGTTGTGGAGTGTACCTCCAAAGGGGTCCTAATCTCAACAAAAGCTGAGAAGACCGAGCACATTTAAGCTGAGAAGAGCAATGCTTGGCAGTCCTCCTCCATCAGGAATCAGATGTTTCTATGTAGCCATCTGAAGATTTAACACATGGTTATGCCTTCTCTCCGTAACTGTGTCACATGGCCCATCCTTAATTAAGTGTAAATGTCCCATTCTGGAAAAGAACTACTTTTCCTATTCTACCTCAGCAGAGGCTACTGATTGTCCTGGCTAGTGGGAAGAATAATAGAGATCATTTGCTTGAACTATTATAGCAAGAATGGTAGGCAACATCTGTAGAGACAGGTAGGACAGGAAGTGTGATCCCATTACATTCTTCAAGGGCTGGCACAGCACTCCATAGCTGCTGATTTGAAGCATTTGGGCTTCAGATCACTCAAAGACACATTACTGTATCTAAGAAGCTATAAGGCTTTTTAGTCCTCCAAAAGGACTAAAGAATATCTAAGAATTGGATGAAATCAGAAAGGGTAAAAAGTTACGAATTATGAGTTCTTGTGTGTTACTGTTGTTGTCAGATAGTGAAATTTTCCTTGATTATCCTTGGATGAATGTCTGTCCTCCAGGTTCAGGAGAATTTGCTGTACCTTCAGACTGAAGATTCTTTTTATGTCGCTCTGTTTCTTCATAACCTTTAACAAGTCCATGATTATTTATTATATACCATCTCTCATCAGAAAGAGGCTCCTTTTAAAATAAGAATCTCCCCAGAAAGCTCTCCCCCAGGAAAAAAAAAAAAAGGTTTTTTTTTCTCTATTAAGTGGGGATAAGGAGGCAGGAAGTAATTAAAATAGTGCTTAGCTGTTTAAAAAGTCCTCAAACCTTCCATCATCTTCTGCAGGTGTTTGGGATTAAATATTTACTTTAATTCAGGTGTTTCAGTCTGAAACTTGTATTTCTACAGCATCTAGTATAGTGGCATTCTGTTATATGAGTGTTACTCTCAGATTCTGAGACTACAATAATTTACAATATTAAAAACAATAGTAACAACAACAACAACAACAATAATAATAATAATAATAATAGTTTTCTCAGGAGCAGTGTGCCCATGCAGGGGTTCATTGCTGAGTCTGACAGGAACATACTCAGTGCTGAATTGCATGTACAGCTATTGAGAGTACCCTAGATCAAATTTAGGTATGTATAGCTGAAAGCTTTAGCTAGAATAAAAAACTAGCACTTTTTGGAAGCCGGTAAGTATATGGTGTTGTGCAAATGGATGTGGCAAGGCGAGCTAACTGGGCAGCCAACATATTGTGCAATGTGTGCGTGGTGTTGCCTAAATGCTGAGTCATGCTTACTGTATGCCTGGTAATAGAATTGAGAATTCAATTCTCAATTTTTGAGAATTTTGTTGTAATAAGAGTCACATGCCCCTCATAAAAAGTTGTTTGATCTTTAATAAGAGAATTTTTAATAATCTACTACACTAAAACTGGCCCGCAAAGCTAAAATATATTCTGTTCAAAAATCTTGAGTGCCACTTCACTGAAATTCCAGAGTGTAGCCACTTTTCACAGCCTGACTTATACCTATATCTTCTTTAACAGTATATTCTGTTAACATTGTCAACATGGGCTCAGTAAGATAATAGATAATTTTATTTAAAATAAAAAAAGTTACGGAATTACAAGGTGAGCTTTATAAAGACCACATTCCCAGTATGTCCTGGGACGATGACTGTATCTGCTTTATAGAAGTGTGGTACTTTGTACTGAGACTTACCACAGTGCATTTGGCTTTCTGAATTTGAAGCAAAACCCTATTGCAAGAGAAAATGCAGAGGATGACTGGAACAGAGTCCATGACTTAGCTAAATCTCTTAAACCAACATTCCTCTTTCATGTTAGAGAAAAACAGCATTACAGCCTGAGTTATACTAAATTGTAGCTTAATAAGGCCAGAAGTGTCATCTCTTTTCGGCTAATTCCTGTTCAGCTTCCCCAGCTATAAAACACTTATTACAGAAAGTTTAGCAGCTGTACTGCTCTCTGAGGCATGAAAAATCTTGATTAAGGTTGCTATACTGGAGTCAATGAAGCTTAAACGTTGATATACTGGGACATGGGGAGGGGTAGGGGAAACTAGCTTTATACTCACCGGTGTCCTGCTACCCAGTGCCGAGAGGACTGGTTAAACAACTCTGGGCTCTGAAAAGCAGCTTGCCAAACCTCCTGCCTGCGAGATAGGCATCGTTATCTGTGCCCATCTGCAAGGTTAAGAGCAGCAAGCAAAAAGCTGTGGTCACAGAAGAAAAGGGCAGGATAGCTTAAGCAACCTTAGAGGCTGAGCTTTGGGTATTCCTGCTTTGAGAAAGAAGAAAGTGTTTATTTTGGGGAAAAGATGACCTTTAAGTTTTTTAGACTTCAGATGGTGGGTTTGAGTAATATATTTCAGCTGCCTATTATAGTTGTCATCAGAGCTCTAGGGAAAGCTGTGCCTCACAGTATTATTTAAATCACCACTGGAATTATACTTGAATGTAACTTCTTTAAAAGTGTTATGGCAAGGTCATTAGTGATTGATGCAAATTGATTATGTTGATGAGTCAAGTTCTACTCTGAATGACATAGGTAAAAATCTTAATAAATTAATTATCTTCATGGACATAGTCTGTTCTTTCACTTAGGTAACAAGACAAAGTTTAGTACAGTATTAGTATTAGCAGGGCCAATTAGTAGGGCTATTTCCATTGTCAATTAGAATGTTTCTCATTAGGCTTTGAATCTTAATTTTTATCTCTAGCTTTTCTAAGTAAAAAGGTAGGTTTCTTGGAATAAGTATCTGGTATTCCTGGACCAGATTCTGTACTCAATTACACAATATCACTTCATGGACAAGCAAAAATGAGTGGGAATGACACAAATATTGTTATACTTGTTTATATGAGTACAATTGCTGGCAATGGATCTGACTTCATGGTGTTCTCCTTGCAGTTCATTAGCCCTGCTCTAAGTCTGCCTGGTCATATCATACCAACCTGCTTCCATCATGGATGTCAGAGTTGGAGAATTTTACCCTCTGTAACGCGTAAACTTTCCTGCCCTTTGGGAGAGGATGTTTCTCCAGCTGTCATGGGTGTCAGTGACTTGAAGGACTTTTCCAAGAAGCTGCAAGGAGGTAATTCAGATGTGTGAATCTTCTGATACCAATTGTCTTCAGCAGCTCTCTTGAGATCTAGGCTTTCCTGGGGCTGAGGCCTCTTATGTTGTCTGAGTAGGGGAGTATGAGGCTGAGGAAGGAAGATCTGACATACTCCTAGAATTATTCTATTTGATTTTTTTCCTTTTAGATGGTTCTGCAAAGCAAAACATGGCTTGGTTGTGTCATTGTACCTGTCTCGATTTAATGCATTTATGTCTAGAATGAATAATAAATAATACATTTTTCTGCATAAATTAACATTTTTTCATCCTGAAGCCTAAGAAATTGGTAGTTATGTCACCTGCTTGGTTATATCTTTTCTAACTGTTAACCATTATTCTCATAGACTAGTAGAACTGCAAAGGCATTGCAATGAACTGGATGTAGACAAGGGTAAAATGGCATCCACAGCATGAGCACTGAACATATTTGTATGCAGACTGGTAGGATGTGCATATTTTTCTCCTGGTTTTGAGTTTAATTACTTTAATTAGTGTACATTCCTTTCCATTTTTTTGGTGTCTCTCCTACATGCACTTATTCCATTGTATAGAAAGTGGTTTGAGCAGTATTATGTGACTGAAAGGGATAAAACCTAGCACAGAGTCAGAACGCTGGCTGCTGCAGATACAATAGTATTGCTGTCACAAGATTAATTGAGTTTTGAGTCTGCATTTTTAATATTAATATTTTTATTCTGGTGTAAGATGCACATGACTGAATCAGATCTCAAAAGTGGGGAAAAAGCTTCATGTAGAGTTTGATTTGTGCTTTTTTCATCTCTGATTATAAAATTTAAGATTAAGAAAACCCCTGAAACACCAAGAGTAATCTGGAAGAGATTTCGTCTCTAGTGTGAGCCTACAACCTTTTTATGTAGCTCCTTCTCATCAGCTGCTATTGCAAAATATCTTAGCAAGGAAGGAAGGGATAGTAGTTGGACCAAGGCCACCTGAGCCAAGCACTGATTGGGAGATTGCAGTTATAGAATCAAGAATCATGTAAAAACATTTTTTACGACTAATGAAGATTGGTTAATGAGTAACTGGTAAAGAACAGTTCACACCTCTGTATTGTGGTTATTTAGATGTAATTGGCTTTAGTGAAATCATATAGCTATTGTATTTTATTTGTATGACCTTGTCTGATTTACTAAAAATCACTTGTGTGTTTTTACAAGTTCGTTCCTTTTTTTACTAAACCAGAGAGGCTGACTCATTGTCTTTAATCTGTCTGTACACGGAGTCTCTGCTGTGCATGCCACCATCCATATTTAGGGAAAAGTTCAGAAAGAATGAGACTACGTGTTTCTGTGAGTGTAGATGGCAGCAAATTCAGGCCTTTGGTGTCATGGTATGCACAACAGATTTTTCTGATATAAGTTCTAATTACAAATGAGACTGGTGTTTCAATGTATTGACTTGGGGTTATGGTATAAAAGATTGAAGGCACTATTGGTTTTAAATGTTGTCTGGAAGTCTGGTATTACTGCTGATAGCAACATCAAAGCATGGCATTATGAAAGTAAAGATGTCTTCCTCTCGACTGCCAGCCTACTGAGCTCTTGTGCATTTTAGATCAACCATACATTCTGAAATGCTGCAGAACATTGTGCTCCTTGACAACTTTTGTGGATGAGGTCTGCAGCAAAAGCAAGTGCTTCTAATGGTTAGCTAGGTAAGTTTTGTACTGGCCATTCCTTTACTCTTATTTATCCTGTTTTTTACTGACATCTATTTTGTGATTTGCACATAGAAGTCTTCTAGATCATCTTACTTGCAAAAGTCATCAATAGAGATCATGACAACCTAGCAGTTCTGCAGTTGCAGCTCATTAGGCATATAGTCGCATTCTCATGTATTTTCTGATGCTGCTACTCTGTATGTTGACTACAAATGAATTCCACCAAGGATGGTGTATCCCAGCTGCATTGAAGCAAAAGCTAAAAAAGAAAGAAAAAAAAATTATACATATCTACCATAAGAGGACCACGCAATTCAGTTAGGAAATAATTTTTAAGTGCACTTTGCAATAATTAAAGACATAATGCTTAAAGACAAAATACAGAAGAGTTTAACAACAATTAGCTTTGATTTACTTTCTGGAAGAGAAAGCTAATATTCTAACCAGATCTATGAATATCCCAATTTCACTCTTTTTCTTCTGTGACGTCCCTTCCTTTTCCTTCTTCTCCAAAGGTGTCAGACGACTTCATTTATTCCCAAGGACTCCAAACAGTAAAATAATAACTTTCTTTTTGTTTTGTAATTTTGTATATTTTATAAACAAATAAGTATAGTTATATGGTTTGCTGGAAAAACCCAGCTTAAGTTATCTTTCAGTTATAGTCTAACATGAACAGAAATTAACAGCCCCGATTTTTTAAATCAAACACTCACTGTTTTATACTGAGGATAAATTCTATTGGCTAGAGTAGACTTAAATGTGCTGCATATGTAAAATATATACTCTGCATTCACAGGCTCATGATCATGTATCATGGTACGTCATAAAATATCACAGATCATCTTCTTTTCCTATTTCCTTTCCATCTTCTTTCCTTGTAGCTTGCTGTCATTTCTTACTATACCACTTGTTTAATGTCTTGCACAGGTATCAGAATTGAGACATTTATACTGCAAAGTACCGCTACACTATTCCTCCCATATAGACAGATAGTAATATTAAATATGATTGATGATAGACAAGTAGAATTGGAAATGTAAGCCACTGAGTTAAAATGTTCTGTATTATGAAGTAATGACATCTTCCTTCCATAAAAAGTATTTTCCTTTTATGATAGACTGGAAAGTTTCTGAAGAGCCTCATGTCACCTTCTATAGTCATGGGGACCTGACTATGTGTTTTTTCGCTTAGGGATGTACCCAGAAAACGCAGATGGAAACACAAAAGTTAATGCACAGGTTTCACTAAGAAAAAGTAGCTCTAAAAAGCAGTACCTACTTTTTGATACTTCTGTTTCTTCTCTGTCAACAGTTTGCATGTATTTAGATGAGAAAAAGAGGTTATTACTTAAAAAAATACTATTCAAAGGAACAGTGTATGGAGGTGAGCCAGACTTTGTATTTACCTATACATCACATAGTTTTCAGCTCCAGTCTGAATTTCATAATCTTTGCAGATATCTGGAAGACAGAAATAAAAATCTAAAGCTCAAATCTCCCAAGAAGCTATAGCAGTAATAGAGCTAACATTAGTGAGAATCAGCAAAATACTGAAGCCAGGACTTTGATTATCAAAAAGTTCCTTGCTTAAGACACTTAGGTGGTGATTGATTTTCCAGTGATCAGTTTAGGTATCAATTCAGGCAAATAATAACAGAATTTTTGTCATTTGATATGAAGGAATTTCTTTAGCACTGACATCAGTAAACCAGGAACAATTTGTTTTCAGTGGTTAATGTGGCAAATTTAGTTTAAAGATTATTAAGGAATTGCTTTCTAATCTCTCCTATTTTCCTGTCATAGAGATGGTAGAAACTAAAGATGAAGAGAATCAGTATTCTAGCTTTTGTAGTCATCTGGGATATTCTGTTTGCAGTCATACAGATCTTAAAACATTCATGTAGAAAGAAATAACAAAATCAAATATTATTCATTATTCTAGGACCTGCAGCTGTCCTTTCATTTAATAAATACTATCCACAATAAATTTACACCTTTAGGGTGAACCTACAGGACAGAAGAAAACTGAAAGATAACTTGAAGAATGATGAACTTAGAGATTGCACACAAGTTAATGTAAACACCAAGCTGCACTAGTCTAGTTCTTACTAGAAAATGCCTGTTTTAGGCTGGTAAATGCAGTATCTACTGGAGAGATATGAACTTAACTACCAAGCAGGCACAATTAACAAGTACATTTTCTGTACATCAGGAATTCTATTGCCATGGTGTCTAAAACAAGAAAGTGAAATTTGTGCTTACTGTAAGTGCTATAAGAATTGAAGAGTACCTCTTAATGCTGTTCTGTTTCTGTGATGGCCCATGGCTGTTTTTTTCAGCACAGGCTATTCTCTGCTACTGCACTTGTGTGGGCACAGAAGGAAGAAGCGTGGATAAAACTGGATATAGCTGAGAGACTGCTCCCAAGTAGACCAGAGTAAAACTGATTTACCTGGTGTATTTATAATTTGCACTGAATTCATTACAGAGACTAATGAAGACATATGCATTCAAGTGATTTCTCCTAGGGCTGATTTAAGAAAGCAATTTGGAAGCTAAGCATAGAGGGGAAACAAAAAAGTAATGCCTAATTCGGTACAGTAAAGTATTCTGTATTACAGAGATTTCCATGGTAATTTTTTCTTTGTAGACTAGTATGTGCAGACCTCCGCCTTGCTTGTTATATCTCCTTTGTTATGTTCAACTCTTAGAATAGTTTTCTGGAATCCTGCAGCACAAATGATTTTGTCATCAGCCAGGAAATCCTTCTGTGTTACCTAGAGTATACAATAATAGAGATACAAGGAGGATTACACTGGTGTCTCCGCTGAGATTAATAGGGATTTTTTCCATTGCAGGAAATAAAGAAACTATATATGAATTAAAGGTTATTTGATCAGTGAAATGTTTTCATAGTAGCCTTTACTTGATGGCTCCTTTGGTCCTGGATTGCTAGCTCCACAGCTGCATAAACTGAATTTCTTGGATTTACTCTTCTTCCTCAGAAATATGGTTAAAGCTTTAAATATAGGGATATTAGAATATAAAGGTTATGATTATCATCTGCAGCAGTACAGCTTTGCTGAAGAGAGTAGGTCATGTTTGTTAACAGTACTTTAAGACACTTTACCCCACGTAAAGGTCATCCTGCCTTCTGGAGAGGTCCCCACAGGCAGCGTGCTGTAATTCTGCTGCATGGCACAAATCAGCATTTGGAGCTCTTAGATACAGCACTGAGCTGTAAGCAGTTTGTCAGAATAGTGCATGCAGGCAAGCTTGCTCTTAAGAGAGAGGATTGTCCCAAGAGAGCCATCAATAAGCTGTAAACTAGGAGTTGGGAGAAGAAAAGGCCTACTTAAGGGCTAATCGGATCTCTGATAGCTTGGTTCATTTAACCATATAAGAAGATGAGCAAGGGAATGTGCTAGTGGCTATACATTTATGAAGGGTATATATGGCACCTGCCCAAGGAACTCCCTAAGGCCTTACAGATACTCAACACATGCTGTTGTGAGTGCTGTAATATAGCCATGAATGACAGGAATCAGTAGTGTCAAGCTGTAGTTGTTCTTACTACTATTCTGTGAAATCTTGCAACTGGGTCAAGATTGCATTCTTATGTCTCAAAAGCATCCAAGCATCTGTCATGCATTGTTTCCACTTATTGCCACAAGCTGAATTTTGCATCAGAAGCCAGATGGAGGGTTTCAGATCTTACTTTAATCCACACCAGGCATCCAGTCTTACAGTAGAAATAAGCTATTGCAAAGAAACCCAGTGCTTTAGGGGATTCTACAATATGTACAGGGTTAACAGGAAAGCAGCAGGCCTAATTTATGTGTAGTACAGGAGTTGCCAGAGCAGCAGAAATATTGTTTTCTTTCAATGATTAATGTGCTCAATAAAAGTGTAGCATCTGCTGCCAGTTTTCATTAACAAATAAATGAAAAACAAACCCGCGTGGTAGGCAGTGTGTCTGGGGACAGCTTAAACAGGACTGAGCTGCTTTAGATTTCAGTTATTTTCTTTAGCACAGTGTGGAGCACTTTCTTGTTTATAGGATAAACACATGGGATTGAAGAGATCTGTGTAGCACGCAGGAGTGGTTGCCAACCCATAACATTTTGCAGAATGCAAAAATTCCATAGCTCCTCCCGTGGGAGTCGTAGGCTGCAATCTTCTTGCATGTTGGTTTCAGTGTAAATAACAGTTAAATCATCAGAACAGACAAGCTGCCAGTAAAACTTTGAATAAAGTATTAGTTAGTTCATACTCCTTCCTTCATGACATGAGTTCAGCAGACTCAGAGCTCAGTCCTTATATTGGTTCAGGAGCTGCGATATTTCACACCACATTAATACAAATAATTCATGAACGTAAGACTGCAAATGTGTGCTTTTAGAGATTCTTCGCAACCAAGTAGACTCTGAAATGCAATAGATAACTTTCTTTTTAGCCTTATTTTCTATGGAAATGGTGTTTATTTGATCATGGTGTCTTTCTCTTCCACCTTTTGTCCCTTGTCACTTCTGAACCATATTGACCAGTTCCATCCTCTTTGACAAGGAGAAAAAGCGAAGGTTGATGTACAGCAGTGCGTCACCATAGTGAGAGGTCACAGTGCCTACTTACAGACAGCACAGAATCCACACATCAGAGGACCATTGTGAGTATGCCATCCTCATGGAAGTTTTGATCAACAATTGCTGACTTAAGTGACTCCATAAAATCATAAGAAGCCCATCTTTCTCAGCTCTGGAACTGATAAAACTTCTTTCCTTCATGGAAATGTGAGAGTGAGGAGATCTCGGACTGGGTGCAATTTGCATCTGTGACAAGAACTTCACTGAATCAGTCTCAGGATGTGTAACAACTGGAGTATTGCTTTCAGCATTTCCAAACAGTTGTTTCAGGCTCTTTTGTATAGAAATTAAGTTATTTTAAACAAATAAGCAGAGACTATTTCCAGCAATAATGTGACTGTCCTTCAGGCACATGAAAGCCTACAAGCCTCCAGAGCCGTCTGTTTGCATATTTGCAAAACAAAACTTATTAATTCATATTTTCATGAAAGAATGGCAAAAACATTTCAATACTAAAAACCAAAAGATACAAACCCATCATCAGCCAAGGGAGGGAATGGAGCAGTCCCTGCAGGTTATATGATGAGGGACGAGGATGGCTTTGGGTGTATTTATTCCAAACGCAATGAGTGCTGTAAGCTTACCGGCAGTACAGAGAAACTGGCTGTACCTTCAACTGTACCTGCGAGCTATGCTGAAGCCAAGGAAACTTTCCCTATAAATTTTAGATAGCAGACCAATTCGTCTGCACTGCTGTTCCCATAAAATCAGCCTCTCCCAATTCTCTTTTCTGCAAAGAGCAAAATATCTCCAGATAGAAGAAAATAACTAGATTTCAGCAATTACAGAGGCTAAGCTAATGTGCATCAAAAACCATGTACGTACCAAATAGATGGGATTAGATTTGCAGTTTTCCTGTACATGACTTTGGTGTGTAGTACAAACTTAGTATTCACGTCACTTGTACAGCCACATGCTGAAGAGAATTTCATGTTACTGAGAACAGAACCTAGTCCTCAGTCATGAGGTAGTATAGCTATCATCACCATGCAAATGTGATTATTTGCTAATGAGCAGATGTCCTTCTATACTTTAATTACATCACACTTCTCCATCTTATATTCTTTCTATGGAGATTATATTCTCTGTCTAGCATGAGTCATCAGACTCTTCAGGTATGTACAGTGTGTGCTATGCAGAGTGATGCATTGAGCAGGTGTGGCAAAGGACAGGGCAGTTCAGGTAAGAGGAAATTGAAATGTATTTTCAAAGAGAATGTACAAATACCTTACTGTTTGATTTCCAGGGTGGTGATTAATTGCAAACTGTAAGATAAGAACATACGGGACAAATAACAGCAATAGCCGTTTGTTATATCATGTAGTAGATTCGCCTCTGGTTTAAGCTGGCATTTGGTGGTATGAACCAGAAAACAGGGACTCTGGCAGTGTAAAGAGAAGCAAAAGCCTGAATCCCCTCTCTCTGATGAATTCTTGGAGCTGGCAGGCTGTGCATAGAGACACTTACCTTGGCAGTCAATGTGGGCTGAGATTTTCTGGCACTCTGTGAGGCCATTAAAAATGTTACCCCTGATAGTAAAAATTAAAATATGGCCTGCCCACATGAACATGCAGATGAACCCATGCTAGAGTTGATCCTGCTCTTTTACTTGTGCTAGAGAGCAAAATTTGGGTTGCATGTGCATTCTGAGTTCAGGGAATACAGAAAGACTGTATTTAAACCCTGAACTCAAATGCAGCAATGTGATCTGCAGGCTCAGGAGGTGCAGTGTGTCACCGGATTTTGTCCAGCTTATACTTGAGCTAGGCTAGAGACCAAAAGGAATTTGGAGCTTTTACCTCTTTCCTGTGTATTTGTAAAATCATTGTAGACTTTGGTACAACTTGCAGTTTCAGCTAGAAGCTGTAAAAGTTGCTGTGTTCCAGGTCATAAATTGGGGTGAGATGGCAGTGCTGTGTGATGAGGCTTGCATAATACCCACGCAGTTTATATCTGACTTAAGGCTTTACTATTAATTCCTCACTTTCGTGAACACAAGATTCACATCCTGTTCTTTTTCTACTCTCTGAAGAACGCCTCCTATTACATGCCACAAGCAGAAATCTCTTTCTAGACAGTATAAAATTCCTCGAGATGTAAGGCAGTGAAGCAGGTTCATCTCTGAAATGAGGTTATGCATTTCCCCATTACCCAGTGCCTCACATCACTGGAAAATGAAATGAGTTCCTGGCCTGAACGTTCCTGCTGTTATCTAATTCTCACTGTACTTCATGTCAATTATTAACATCAGCAATGATAGAAATCTTAACACATGTTAAGAAACAGGACTCCTACATGATTTTTGTTAATCTGTATTATTTTGCCCTATGATCTTTGTTTTGGAGCCTACCTTTCTCCATCTCCTTCTCCAGTGTGCTCTCACAATTGGAGTATTTTGGGCTGATATATTGCTTTCAATCTTTGGAGGAAAGGATGCAAAAGCTGTTTGCTATCTCTTTTACCCTCCAGTCAAAGAGCTTGTTCATCATATATAAGCCTTCTGTTTACGAGTTAATTTTACCCATTAATACTAAAAGACTTTAACAAAAGACAGTAGACACCACTAAATGATTTAGCTGGGCTTTCAGATCAAAACATATTTATATATACTAAGGAAGTCGCTGAATATCCGCCCTAAGTGTGAAAAGCGTTATTTATGTTGGCTCACTTAATGGTTTTTTCAGTGAATTTCAGACCCAGTGATGCTCCTTTGATTTTCCTCAAGATAATAAGTAAAGACAATCTGCTAACTACTAAAAAAGCGAACACTCCAGTTAT
Organism: Gallinago undulata; assembly: GCA_026546715.1. Lineage (NCBI taxonomy): Eukaryota > Metazoa > Chordata > Aves > Charadriiformes > Scolopacidae > Gallinago > Gallinago undulata. The sequence continues at coordinate 32,651,748 of JAOTQQ010000052.1, read as the reverse complement.
ATAAAGCGTGGGGTTGGGGTTACATTCCAGGCGCTTGGAATGAAGCATGACTAAGAGTCTGATTTGGCTCTACTTCCAATGCAGGTTTGAAACAGTACGTGCTGACTAGAAAGTAGTTAGGATTCTTCAGCTGGGAAATCTGAATCTGTATCCAGTCCCCAAGAAATACTAATCTTGTTACAACTTGTGTATTGGGGATGGAGAAAAATGTGACTTGAGACATGTCTATCTGCTGTTACTTTTCAGAGGATACAGTTTTCAGCTTTGCCATCTGGCCAGTGTCAAAACAGATTTCCATCTCACCTTCTCCAGGTTTGGGTCTTTGGGAAGAGATTGAGAGCACCATACCTTGCCTCTTGACAGCCTCACTGTCCCGGCCTTTGTCCAACAGAAATAGTTATACCCTAAATCTTACTCAGGAGGAATCTGGGGAGTGAAAAAAGTACAGGACTGAGCTGATGGTATGCGGGTTTCTCAACTGCATAAATGATGGTAGTATTCCATTCTGTGTAATCCCACCCCTGTGTTTTTTCAGTCTCATAATGTAATCGCATGTGTGTAAATGGCATCATATGTGTCTCCTTTCTTTTTGCAATTGAATATTGTTAGGTATCCAGGACAATGAAATATGGAGATCAGCTAGAAAAAAAGATACCAGAAATTTTTACAGCTGAAGTTTCCTGAGCTTCATGGAGCCATATCAGAACAGCTGTTTTAGTATTGCAGGTGTGAACTAGTCATTTATTCTACATGTCACAGCCTGTTACTTGTTCTCTTTTCCTTTCTCAACTAGAAAAAAGCTGCCAGGAGTAATCCATAGATGTGAATGTACTCAATCTTCTCTGCAAAAAAAACTGATTTCTGAATCACAATTCTGAAAGAAGTCAGCTACATGCCAACCAGGCTGTAGGTTGCATCTTTACAGGCCATAAAGTAAAAGAAGCAGTAGCTTTAAACAGTACCAGAATAAGTCTGTGATCCAGGCATGTAGAAGTGCTACTTTTAAATTCCTAGGAATTACAAAATTGCAGAACACATTTGGGTTAGAGAGCGGTATAGGACAGCCATGAAAATATTTTTATAGTCATTGGTATGTCTTATCTTTTCAGCTGTAAGGTGATTCATTCTGGAAGCTCTTTGTGTTTGCTTTACTTCATATCAAATAACTTTTTAAATGTGGAAAGTTGTAAAATCAAGGGCATCTAACTGGATTTTTATTTTAAATGCAGAAGTTTTAGAACAGATTCCCCCAATAAACTGTAGGAGAGCAAGGCAAATTCCTACTTAGAAAGAGAAGAGGTGGTGTCAGGTTCTAATAGACAAAATGTGCTAGTAAAAACCATCAGTTGAACTCAGAATGTCAGAAGAGTATATTGCATTTTCTTTTGTGTTAATTATGGCTAGCTGTCGAGCTACATAGCATGCAGGAGATAAAATATCTGCCACCACTTCCTGGAACCCTTTTTTCGAATGCGGAGCTGTCTGTGTTTCAGTATGGCTTGAATTGGTAGCTTGCTCCAATGAGCTTCTAGGCCAAGGACTGAATGAAACTTAGGCTGTTTAGGATGCTGTGCAATGCCAGATACCCTGGATATTGTGTTGTTTCACAGTGTGTTATTTCATGTTCACAGGCAGAGGGAAAATTGATTGCTAGATATGAGCATAAGGCAAATGAATGTGGTAGATCTTCTCCTGTAGCGCAGCTTGTTTTTACCCAAGTCACACACATAAATACGTCTCATCCGGAGATGCACGTATCACCAGGGCAGTGGCCTCTGGGAGGGGTTTAGCATTCACCCAAGCCCTGCCAGTACAACTACTGCAAAGTTTTGATACTATTGGGATATCAGCCATTAGGATCGGCTGAGCCCAGCCATAGATAATTCCCTGCAGGATCAGAACACACAGTGCTAAGCACAAATAATTTTGGAAGAGTTGATACATTTGGAACGGATATCAAGTATGAGATCCTCATTATATGAGAAATGTTGCTGATTATTTCCTTGTGCAATCGCTGGACACTTTTCTGATGCCAGGAGCAGTTCTTTGTGTTTCAGGTCAAATGCTTTCTCAGAAACAAAGCCAAACTCACCTCTAATATAACCTGCAAAAGAAATCTGGAAGAAATTAGTTTTTATTTTGCAATGTACTGCAATTGTGTGAGAGAGATGTTGAGAAGCAGTGGTAATAAAAGTACTGTTGGAAATTTTGTCCTTAGTACACAGGATTTATGCTGGAACTAATCACACTGATTTCAAGAAAAAATCCAGAAGTTATTCTCCTGGAATGAGAGGTTTTATTTTAGAAAATTCAATTGAAAAAAGAAATTATCATAATATGTGAATTACTGTCAGTTTTGCAGTGATATACTAGTATCAAAGCTCTTAGGTGACCTTGGATCAATCACTGTGAGAATTCAGCAGCTCTATTACATCCATGAGCTGAAAACTATGCTGTTAAGACATACGGTGTGTATTAGATTTCTACATAACTTTATAGTTGTGGAATCAGTTATACAGGAGCATGGGCAGATATTGTCACTATTCTGAAATGGGTTACCTGAGGTGCAGTCATGTTTGTCTTCAACTGTGACATGGTGGTGGCAGAATTAGAGATTGTACATGTGGCTCTCAGTTTATTCCTCCTCCAAGTCCTCAGAATACATGATAACATTGCATTCCCTAACTCATCAGTGCTATAAAAGGCACATGTGGTGTCATGATGAATTTCCCATAGACTTGAAGTATGAAGGCCAGTAATTTGGGGATAATTCATCTGGAATTGGAGGGTTTCATCATAGCATCAAAGATAGAAACATGTTTAATTAAGCGAAACAGAGGCAGAGTAGGGGCTAACAGATAATGTTGACACAAGAACCAAAAAACAAAAAATATATCTAGATTGGAATTTTCATATAAGGTCAATTAAAGTAAAGAAATTCTGGAATAGTCTTCCAGGAGAAGTAGTGAGAGGGAAAAATAATCTAATTTTAAGATGGAACATAGTACTTTTATGAAAGGACAAGATTATGTAGTGCCATAAAAGGCAGCTCTGCTCAGTTACTCGGGAGAATCACCTTCCAGTCAGTGTTCTTCTTATTCTAAATTTCTGTGTACCATTTGAAAGCATGAACAGAATTATTACCGCTTGCAGGCGAGAATTTCACTATCACAGAATTAGGCTGTTTCTTGCCCTAGACACAGGGCTACCACGAATTTTACAGATTGCTCATAGCAGGTATTGGTTAGTCAAAAGCTTGTGCAGAGGGCTGTGCTGATGTAGCTGCTACAGCATATGGGACATAAATCTGGGAACTGCAGTCCTGCATCTTCTGCTACTGAGTCATGTGGCACTACATGGACAGCAAAACAGGTGAGCTAATGATACTGCCAAGGACTCACCTTATTTTTTGCATTTTCTTTAATAATTAATGTTTACAGCAACCTTAATTCTGTGTTGTCATTAGAGCCTGCTGTTATGCTAAGGCATTATTACCTTCCTGTAAGGTGATTCTTGAAATACCATGCTGCCCTCTTGAGGTTGCATGAGTGTTTGGGTTTGGGGTTTGTTAGCCACTTACTGGAAATGAAAAAGACATTTTAATGAAAATCTATTTCTTATGGCAATAAGCATATTAGGCATGAGGATTTCAAAGCCATCTTTGTGTTTTGAATGTTCTAAAAGGAACTGGGCATGCAAGTCCTTGCAATGTCATTTCTCCACCTTTACTCCTCAAAAGATCTAGAGGATCATGTACAGAAGTGCCAATTGCTGGACATCGACATAGGGTTGTTTGGTTACAAACATTGTGCTGTTTAGATTTGCAGCAATGGGAGGAATCTCTGGTGTCAGCCAGCAGTCTTGCATGAGTTTGGTGCTTGCTACTGTTAACCATGGTAAGGCATACGCTGGCTGATACGTCCTCAGCTACCTGATTTGTCTGCCTGATAGTTCCTTCCAACTGCAGCGTCTCATTTGCAATGATTGCTTAAGAGAAATAAATGTGTCTGTATTGGCAAAATGAGGAATGCAAGTGGTTAGAAGTGTTGTAAAACACATGCAAAGTATAAGCACAGAGGAGGGAGACAGTGTGATAGAAATTGCCTCTGATAGTTTGGGGTTTTTAAAAATTTTAAAAAGTGAAGTTACTGGAGTACCTCTGTGTAATAGTCTCTTTTAAATGAATTGTTTAACATGAGACCAGATGGACAATGGTGGGAATACACTTAGGTGAAGTAGGTTGCCTAATTGCTCATTTTTTATTCATTGCTCTGGGAATCGATTTATGGTACAGTGTGTTCATCGGAGACAAACAGAGGGGAACAAAAGGGGAGGGAGCTGGTTAGGTCTCATGTGTTCCTGTGCCACTGTAAGGCTTGGATTTGACAGGATATGAGAAGACATTTTAGCCATCTGTCTTCTCCCCTTCTGCTCCACAGCTCTTGTGCCATTCCAAGGGGTTCCTAGAGAAGATGAATGATAGCAGCTAGAAGCAGAGCTATGCTGGGAGTGATTTCTAGCAGCAGAAAGTTTGGCAGAGCTTCTACTCTGTCTTGATTAAAGGCAAAGATTTCCATTTGTCCATCTAGTTTTTGGATATTTGCTGCCTGTCCCTGAGGGTTCATTCAAGCCTCAGCTGTGTTAACATGAGTGAGGCTCAGAGTCAGTGCAATGTTTGGTGAAGCTTCTTTCAGACTGGCTGCCGTGCTTGGCAGACAGCACTGCGTTGGCAATGAGGGTGGGAATGACTGGCAGTTGTAATAGCAATGCCAAAATGAATGCTGGCCTATAAATTTCCATTCCAGCTGCTCAAACAGGAATCATGGGTCCAGCAGTGCATCTCCAATCTGCCTGCCTTGACTAGAAACTAGTAATTGTACTTTGCTGAGCAAACATCTATGGAATGACTAATGCCAATGAACCTCTAAACCATCCCCATTACAGGGACTAGCGTTACTAAATGTAGGAGAAGTATGTATTCTTAATATCATATAAAAGGAAAGCTAATGGCCTTCTCTGGTATCTTCTAAAATTCCTGAAAAAATAGGCAATGGTCCATGTATTTATTTCTTTTTCAATAGTAGATATAAATGCTCCTTAGTCAGTCTTTTTCTATGCAAAATTTCCAGACCCTAATACTGTACTTCCTCATACATATTTTCAAGTATTCTTGTATTCTTTCTGTAATGGTTGGCATCTATAATGAGTAAACAACACTAAAAATAAGAAAAAGCCAAGTAAAAAAGTGAACAAGTGTTTGTACCTGACTGTGAAAAAGAACTTCCATTTTCACAGCTTGCCTGGTTGAAAGCCAAACATTTACATTCACTTTCAAATGATCGAATTCTTATTTCCAGATCAGGCTACACCTGATAAAGCCAGCAACCATGTTAAAAAAACCCAAACCCAATAACCAGACACAAAAACCCCCAAGAGCTTGACAGAATTGTATTTCAAGTATGGAATAATGTGTTTAGAAATAATTTGAGAAGCATGACTGCTGACACAAAAACCATAAGTTTCTTCCTGAAAATTAATCCTATTTACTGACACCAAGCCTTTTCACAAACACAACTTTTTTAGTGTGAAGAGAGCTTATTTGAGTTCAATTTCTTGCCTTTCCCTAATGCAGAATAGGTATCCCTTGCTCCTCAAAGCATTGTGACCCTTCAGCAGCTTTCCTGCCTGATAGAGCATGCCTTCTCACTTCTGGTCTTCATAAGTTTAACTTAGAGACCTGCAAATTGAATATACTGACATAGGTCCTCATGCCTTAGGATATTGGTGGGTAATTACAGGAAACTAAGTACCGAATAGAGAAAATATATATATTCAGCTGCCTCCCATCTCTCTAGTGGTGTTGCACTTTTTAAAGGTCTGTTTACTGGAGAGGGGAGAAACAGATGAAGAGGAAAGGAAGTTAAGGGAAGATTGGAGCTGTTAGTCCCATTTTCTTTATACAACTAGACATCACTCTGATGGGAGAAGATGGGACACATAGTGGGGATAAAAAGGCACTCTGAGTCTGTAGCTAGTCCCCCTTTGATAAAGAGGGGCTTTAGTCTGAAACATATTCCAAAGTGTTATGTGGGTGCCAGATACAGTATTCTGCTCTTTGTACTTATTTTCAAAGCAATAAGTTGTCACATAGCCACAGTTCTGGAATAAATTATAAGAATACTGTTACAAACATGGCCAGAATACAGAGCTCCTTTATGAGCAAAATTTCTGAAAGACCTCTTAAGAAATAGGACTAGGGACATGATGAGAACTGGTAACTGATAACAAACAAGCATTTTTTAAAAATGCCTATCCTATATTTATGTCTCAATGGCAGCTCAGTTCTTGAGAAATTTCTTCTTTTGAGACAATGTACATGCAGACGGATCAATGTGTGACTTTGTAAGCTGAGTGTACTCAGTGATTTTTTGGCTATAACATCTAGAGCAGTGCTTTTCAGATTTTTTTGTGGACCCCAAGATACTCCAACTGAAAACTTGCTTTGACATCGCACATGCAAAAATTGTTGTAGAGCTGTCATTGAGATTCATGCACTTTTCATACTTTTTTATTGATTTCCACAAGTTCATGGAAAGTGCTGTTGTAAAGTTCCTAATTTTCCTTTCATGTTGTCAAATTAACATTAAATAGGGACATTACTTATGCATGCTTTGTTTTAATATTTGCTGTTACCCTGGTGAAATGTCTGACATGAAACCTAGACACACATTGAGTAGGAGCTGTGAAGTATCTGTAGATTTGTGTGCTACATTTCTTCTGTTTTATTCTTCCAACCACCATCTGTATCTTATTTCCCTGAACTAGTATCTTACAGCCTTAACAGAGGAAAGCTCAAGCTTTTGTATGCAGTAGAAATATGCATCAGTAAACAAAAGCGGCAGCTGTAAACTCAGCATCTATAAGCTGCGCTGTTTTATATATTCCTTTCTTTTTGAACTGAAATTATACATAACATTCAACTTAATGACTAGGCTCGGCTCATTTTGCCTGAAGCCATATGACCTTGAGCTCTGACACTGTCTGATTTCAGGCTAAACAAGGTTGGACTTGATCAGTACTAAACTGTGAAGAAACAGGAAATGACCTTCAGTAACAATTCTTACTGCTGGTTTAGAGGGGACATATTCAGTAAGGACACGCTTGTTCCTGAGTTGGGACAGAGCAAGGTGGGAAGCAAAGTGTTATTAAAAATGCTGCCCAAAGTAAAATTTCATCAACACTTAAATATTCAGTCTTGTTCTCAATTATAAATAAGATATTTCTTCTATCCTTGTATTTTCATATCTAAACTAGAGAAATACTTCAGAATATCAAACAAGTGATATATAAAATATTACTTTATTAGTAACTAGTAACAAGTTGTTTCTGCTTCAGAATCTGACTGTAAACAAAAAAAAATTTGATCTTGATAGAGCCAAATACGTTTTTTGCTCAAATCTTTTGGAGAGATCCTATGAGAGTAAAATTATAATTTTCAGCATAAGTTCCTGCAAAGACAAATGTCTGCAAAGATATATGGAGCTGAAAAGAAAATGTAATGTGACTTCAGCAGATTATCTGGGTTTGTCACATGTTTTGGAGGTCTTACTGATAGAAGAAATGTCCATAGACATTGTAGGCTTGAAAGCAGCCAGAGTTACATTACTAGAATTCCTTATGCAACTGTTTTTACGGCTTTGTTTAAGATAAGTTGTTATCTACGGCTATAGTAATCCTTAGATAAGTGTAATTAATAATAGTAAGTTATACAATTTGTCATCTTGGATTCCATTTCTTGGCAATGGAGCATTTTGGTTTACATGGTTTCATTCTGCTACTATATACTTGTTGCTTCTGAAGTGGCACAACTCTAACCCTTTCAAGGTATCCAGACAAAGAGTTAAGTTCTGTTGTTTTAGACAGAGACTTGGAACCCCTACTTTTCAGACAGCTGAGACAAAAATGATAAAAAATTATGTACACGGCATATAGAAAGTATTATATGTTTGCCCTTAAGCTGTCATGGGCATCTTCCTAGTGAAGTAATGAAGGAAATGCCTGAGAACCTTAACGACAAGCAAAAGGTAGGAAGAACCAAAAGACTTTGTGCAATCCCAAAAAGTCTGTCTTGGAAAGAAGTTTCTGTCTATGGAGGTAATTAGAGAAGCTGTTGAGAAGGTCTGGAATAGAGGACTTGCCCTATGGCTGCTTACTCATTCCTGCTGCGCTGAGACATGAGAGGAGTAGCTGTGAATTTCTATATAATACATATTCTGTATATATATAATACTGAGAAATTTGAAGTGTTACTTTACTCTGAAAATGACTACAAATCTTATTTCCTTATCAGTCAGATCTTCATGCTATTCAGTTACTATATTCAGTTACAACCTCTTACTTTAAATGAAGCAAAAGGATTAAAGAAGCATTGCTTCAAACATTAGTCCCACTGACCCAACTCCACTAAGAATTAGGGAGTCGGATTAATTTTCCATCACAGTAGCTGCATTTCTTATGAGATTCTAGATAGCGATGTGTAAGCAGAGACCTCCTTGTCAGTACAGAGGTGAAGGAGTCACTGCAGCCTGCAAATCTCTCCTGATGTTAGTAGTGTCAGGAAGAACTCATTTAAACTGACAGTCCACAAGTCTGGAAATTAAAGGGAAATAAGCGTGCATGACATGATTGTAATAACAGTTTAAGCACTTTAAAGGCACTGCTTGAAACAGAAAATGTATTGAGTGTGAAAAGAGTACTAAAAACCTGTTGTCTTTTCAGAATCTTGAAGAAATATATTATACAAATTGCATACTTTTTTCTCTTTCCTTCTAATTGACTCTCAGTACAATATTCCCTCGGTGATTTTTAGTCAGCCTGGGTTCAAGCGTCCTGGAGGACACGAGGTCCTTCACTAAACAAATATAGACGGTCATCTAATCATAATTTGAAGTAAGCATTTGCAGTGGTATAGATACACCATACAACTTGGTGTATTCATCATTTGGACAAAATGGAACCTACTTTCATTAAGATCAGATCATCAATTAAAAGGTTTTTGCAGTATAAAATTTTTCAAGCTTCATTATAAGATATAAAGTTTATCTTTTTACTTTCAGGAGCATGCTTTGACAGTGTGAGGGATTTCGATTTAAATATATGTTTCAAACATTAGATCACGATGAAACATCATCTTTAGGTGACCTTCTGAAGGTCATGATGAAGAAAAGACTTTTGGGTTGTTTTGGTAACAAACGTATCACCAATAATGGCAAAACAAGACGGACTGAACTTATAAACATTACATCAGAAATGTTGCTAGAGATAACATGTTTGCTAAACTACTCAAAATGAGCTGATACCACGAGTCATCTGGTTGTGATCAGCAGTAGGACTACTTCCTGCTAAGACTGGCTACCAGACTGGTATATTATTGCTTGCCCAAAATATTGAACTTATGAAGTGAAGCTATCTTTATTTTGTGTAAATAAGTACAAGCGTTCTCTCCTGGAAGGACAAAAAGGTTGCTAGCAAATGCAAATAATGGTAAATACCAGTATGCTAACGACAAGACATTTGGAGTTAATCTATTTTTAAGGAAATCTTATTATTACGTTGATAAGTGTGAAATTTATACCTTTCAGTCTTTTCAAAGAACCTAATGGGTATCTTTTGAATTCAGCAAAATTGGGCTTTTATATTTAAATAGGTTCTCTTATCATGCTACAGGATCTATCTTAAATTTTAGGAAGTTCAAAAAGTGCTAGACTTAGTACTCAGTGAAATAGGGTTAAAATTTGTTCAAGTTTTGCCGGGAGCTGTTTATTGTCTTCTCAGAGGACACTTCAAGTTCAGGAAGTTTCCAAAAGCTAAGGGGAACAGTGCAGAGTCCACTTAATTAGGGGGACAGGGATAAAAAGAAAATTAGAGAAATAAAGTGCATAAGACTAGGTTAGACCACTTGCCTGCATTTACAGAAAGAAGTAACTTTAATTGGTAATGGTATTTTGTAAAAATTTGTAGCTATTAAAAATATTCTGTAGATCTTCAAGCTAATTTTCAATGGACTGTAAAGCCAGATTGTACGACCCGTTGTGGACCAATGATGAGTTTGTGGGAACTAACATAGCTTGGCAAATAAAACATTGTGAAAAAGTTGCTTTAGTTGCTGGACAGAAAAGGATGAGTATTTTGTAGGCGGTGTCCCTATCCAGTTTGACCATGGCTCCGTTACCAGAGAGAAACTCACAGAAAACAGGACTGGCTTGTGGGTAATTATTAGATGGCAACTAATGCAAGTCAAATTGAACAGATATTTCAATTTTTTATTTATACTCTATGCTGCAGGCTGTTGGGATCCTGAGCCATCTTTGGATCATTTTATCTGGCAATGAAAACCTACCGAGGAGGTAAAGACTAATTTACTTTGCTGAGAAGCAAGGCAAAATTAGCTTTGTTGTCTGTGCTCTGTGGCCAAATTCTATGCACTACCTCAGGCACCTCTATGTTAACACAAGTGACGCTTTCTATGTCCTTCCCCTTGATTTTGTTTCTTAACGAGGAAGCTTTCTTACAAAAACAAAATATCATTCAAATGTAAAGTTACAAGCTAGACATGAAATTTAGCACTGATTCTGTTGAAATTTATGTCATATCTCTAATGCAATGCACAGCAGCTCTCTGCGATGAAAGCAGAACTGGTTCAGTTGTGCAGCAAAGCAAATTAATGCTTTGCACGAAGGCTCAGGTCAAAATAGTTGATGGCTTGTACGCAGAAGCTATTCTGTTATGTGATTGGGCTGTAGTATATAAGTAGAAAACTGAACACATAGTCATATTTATTTTCAAATTTCGTTTGGGATGTTTTGGAAACCATATGTTTTTAGGATGAGCATTATTAACATTTCTTATGTTAGAACAGAACCCCATCTATACAGAGAGCAGATGACCTTTTCGGGTAACATATGCTGAATATGTTAAATATTTTAATTAATTTTAAGTACAGAAATAGGTCATGTTATTTTTTTGCAACATAAAATTGCCAATGAGATTGAAAGAAAATTAAGATAATGTCCAATTTTGTATTACCTAGTCTTTGCTACTTATCAGTATTTTGTTTGTCTTAGGGCTCCAAATTTAACCAATATTTCAGTTAAATATCTTTGAAAGAGAGTTGAGCTAAAACAAAGATAAGTATTTTTATATCTCAGAGTAAAACTCCAAAGTAGTTTTGGAAATGTGACTGATAATCAGGGAATTTTCAAATTAACCTTAAAGTGTTGTAAGCAAAACCTTGCCTTTCCTAGGACTTCATGAGTCACTTTTGATTTTTGCTTGTGAAGAATCATTAAAGAAAACATATTCTGCTTGTGAAGAATCATTAAAGAAAACATATTTGCCAAAGTTACTTAGAAGGAACATGGGCTCAGAAGGTTGAATTTGCATTTAAATATCTGGTTCTCTCTGACTTTAAATTGGAAGAGAGCAGAATTTAGTCATGACCTGTTGTTATGTATTCAGAATATGTTGAATAATTGTAATTTTGGCTCCAATTGTCATGAGACTGTGACAAATGGAAGCATGTGCTGTATGTATGCAGTCACAGCCAACTAAATTTTGTCTCCAATGAAACAAATGGATTAATACAGAAGAAACACTTTGCCTCGTATTCTCTTGTTTCCTACTTGCTAGAAAAATTCATTTAAGATAACTAACTAGTTTGAATTCTGTGGCCTTATAATGATTATCTGCAGCATTATGTTGTCAAATCTTGTTTGACAAAAGGTATCAAGGTGTACATTTTCCATATTTATGTACTTGCAGTGAAATGACACCACGACGGTCTTCTGTGTTTCTAAACATTAAATAATTATTTGAATTCAACCTTCATCTATGTCCAAAGTAGTATTTTCCCCCAAAAAAGCCATTTCCCTATTAAAAGAATAGAAAAATAGCACCACTGTTTTTTCCCCTGCAACTGAAAATAATTACCGAGCAGAAATCTAGGCATATTGCCCTGAGTTTATAGCCAGACTCCACTGTATATTGCTCTGAGCCACATGTTAGCACAATGGACTGCACAGCCATAAATCTTTAAAGTTGTTCCATATTGATATTGCATATATATATGACAATTAAGGTTGCACTTATCTGGCTGCTGCTATGATTTGAAATATTTTCTTCTTCCATTTCAGAACTCAAAGAAATAATTCAGTAGTATTGCAATAAGTCCGCTGGGTAGAAAGGCTTCGCTGTTTCAGACACAAACGAATTAAATACTTGTGCCCCATCATATTAAATAAAAGCCACATTGCTGGCCCTGCAAAAAGGACATTCTTCTTCTCCTAAGGTTCCTCCAGTTGACCATTTGTCCAAAAATGAGTACAAATGTTTACAAAAGCAGTTGTATGTTACTTCCAAAGGCACCAGTGTTCACTGTCCACATTGTTCTCACAGTGCACATTTTATTAGTCACTTAATTGCAAACACAAATGCTATCTTGAATTTTTCAAACCTTAAAACTATCCATTTCCTTTATTTAATTAAACTTTATGTTCAGAAAAGATACAGCATTTACATTTCAAATCCTATCATACTGTTTAATCCATTTTTCTGGTGCTAGATTTGTGTTTAATTCAGGATTTGAATCAGGCTCGCCCTCATTGTTCCAAGTAATAGTTTATTAGGGTGGATATAGACAGTACTGCACATAATGAAAATGTGAGAAACAGAAAGATAAATTGCAAAGCAAAGGTGGAACAAAGAGACCAGCAATTTTGGGTGACTCCATTTTGGAAGGCCAGTGGGTTTCCAAGGCCTCGTTTTCCAAAAGCGTCACTAGTGCCGAAAAGATCTGTCATAATTTCTTGCTAATCAGACTAAGTCTGAAAAACACACCCATACATTTTCAGAACTGGTGTCAAACCCCTTGACTAATTGAAAGGAAAACTAAAATCTTCCATTCTCAGCAATGTTTTGTGGCTGTTGTTGTAGCTTTCTTTTCATATTTCCTACACTAAAATAAGACAAATTGTCTTAAAACTTATGCTTGGTACCTGAAGGAAACACCTCTCACGTTAATACAACTCTAATAAACCTTATGAGACTCCCTGCTCAGTTGCTTACATGTATGAGAGATTTTTGCCATTTGGTGTTAAAAATAAGCTTCATAAAGTAGGAAGAGGAAGAAAAAAATCTTTAAAAATAATGTAGAAATTAATTTTTTCATTTAGTCAAAAATGAGATTAAAAAATGAAATTAATTAGCTTTTAAGGTATTCTTAAACAAGAAGATGTATTTTTAAGAAAAAATTTAAATAACCACCAGATGTGAATCAGTATTTCTGTAAATGAAAATTACCTTCTTATTTCTAGTTACTTAAGATTGAAAAGAATTTCTAGTTAGTGATGCCTTATGCATCACTAAAATGTAAAAGTAAGTAAAACCAACTTAATTACATGCATAACTTCATGCACTAGAAAGCATTTATTAGGTAGAGCACAAAAGGTGCATTACTTTTCCCTAAAAATAAATTTTTACTAATCATTTCTTATTCCATCCCCCCAGTGACACACTGGTTTTGCTAAATCCCAGAATTGCAAGTATCAATAAAAGTATTTTCTTGCGCCTCCCCCTTCCCATCCTTCCCATGATTATCTAGTAGATTTAAAGCACTAATTAGACTAAAATATCTTCAGATTACTTTGCATTAGTAACATTCCCTCTTGAAAATTATTTGTATGAAATAATTTGACTAAAATAATCACTTAAAAATAACTTCCCTGACTTGTAATCCGAACGCGTATCGACAGTTCTTGTTGAAGTAACTTTCCCATAGATTCAGCCAATAAGCCATACTGAAGTGCCATATGATCACCTGTGTCACTGCATGATGCTATCCCAAGAAACGGGGCTTTCTCAAAGTGAGCTTAGTGGATCTCTGCTCTGGGATTTATACAATGCAATAAAAAATGACAAAAAAAACACAAATGCAAATATATTTTAAAATATAATATTAGCATTGTCAACACGAAAGACTTTATTTACTGGATGGAAAAGAAAATATTCAGAATAGTGTACTTTGTTTCGGGGAATGCGCAAAAAAGTTTCAACAACTAACACGCAGTGTTTCTTTGCAAAATAGCCCTTTGCATGATGCTGAAGCTGAAATGGTTTTTGCCCACTGGTATCTACGTTCTTGTAAAAGAAGGTCATTAGCCTCTATTGTTACTGCTCCTTTTGGATTACCTGTCTTTGTCTTTACACAAGTTAAACAATAAATAAAGGTTGTCTCTTAATATAGATTAGAGGTTAAACTGTTATTTATTGTCACATTTTATGGAGAGATTCTGTAGAGACTCTTACTGACCTTCTCTGCCTACAAAATAAGAGTCATGTATTTATCCCAGGCAATCAATTTGCAATGAAAAAGAAATTACAGTCTTCCTGAAGAGGTACAGGCATGCATGCAGAAACTCAGGTACAACAATAAAACCTGATGAGGAACAGTTGCTGAGCTAAAGTGCGTCACAAATTCACATCATGTTTTGTCTCTAAGCATATTAGATGAGGAAGTAGGTGAGAAACATCAGATTTCCTCCTGCAATTTTTGAAGTCTTTGTTTAAACTTTGTCTGTGATTTAAAGTTGAGTATGAGAAAAGTATAAAGCGCATTTTCATTCCTTTGAGTTTAGGTAATAAAGACAGCTGTAAAAGTAATGAAAAAAATTTACATTCTCTTTCGTATAGAAATAGCTGAAGAAAAATCAATATAACAGCCACCCATTTAGTGTGCCTTAATCACATTAACAGCATGCCCTTACATTGGTTTGTGACAGTGCTGCTGCAACATACCCAAAGTCAGAACACACCTCAGAAATAGGTCTGCAAGGGCTGCTATAACCTTGAAACCATGAAAGTACTTCCTGACTGCATATAGTACGGAAGCTTCTTGTTATAGAATTAAAAGAAATTCCTTAGCTGAACACCCTAAATTGTGAGGATGTCAGAAATCCACACTAAGCCTCACATAATGCTAAAAATGGAGAGAAAGAAAGAGAAGACCTCACAAAAATGTAATTGTCTTTTGTATAAGGCAGTCACAGTCTTCTGCTTCCTCACCCAGTCTGTCTTTCAGGCCCAGACCTGAGCAAATTCTGACCACCTGAAAGCTTTAAAAACTACTTCCTTCTGCAGCCCTTCCAGCCTGCCTCCTTGTCACTTCACCACACCACAGTATTACACACAGAAGTAATTGATCCATAATGCCTCTTTGAAGAAGAAATTATACCACCCAAGACATGACCTTCTTTCCTAGCCTGACTTGTCAAAACATGTGAGAAAATGCTCAGAAGAGGCAGCAAAGAAGTCTTACAGGCAGGTGGATAACTACTGGTGGTATAGCTCTGCCTAACGGCAAAAGCAGAGTAGGGAAGGGAGTGCTCTACAGCCAAGTATGAGGTAGGTTTGAAGTGGTGGCAAAGAAACTGTCTAACATTGCTTCTGTGTTTTGTCTTTGCAAAGGATTACACGACTGCATCATTCCCTATTTGTCCAGAACTAAATGGTCTGCAGGACACTGCTTGGCTGCTCAGACTAAGAGGTAAGAAGACAGTCATTCTACTCATTGCATCTTCATTGTTTCAAAAACAAAACACTTAGAGAGATTAAAATATTTTAAACGCTTGAAGAGGTAAGGTCATGCTTCATTTCCCAGCTTGTATCTGGGCAAGCACCTCTGAAGTCTGCTGTCTTTAACTGCTAGAGAAGCATTCTGATTAGTTTACTTCTTCATCTACTCTTGTTTATTCTTCAGAATAAATCCCAAATTCTCAAAATTCATTAAATAAGACACATAGAGAAGTCAGTCCTTATCCAGTGCTGTCTTACAAATACCTTTACAAAAAGTAGATGAAAAACAGCCAGGAAATATAAGAAAAGGAAGAAATTGTAAAATAAAAATCAATCATATTTTCCAGAAACTTCTGAAGTTTTCAGGATGATGTTTATCTGGAAAAAATATTGCTGAGAGTAGGTTAGATGTGATTGTATTAGCCACAACCCTGGAGATAAGGTAAGAAAAACGTGAGATAAGGCCTCAGCTCCTCAACAGCATTTTAATGGTATGCTCCTGCTAGCAACATTGTTCTACCTAAATGTTTCTGGAGTTCAGTTGTGTTGCCATCCTTGCAGCATGTACTCTACGTTGGAAAGAATGTCTACACATTGGCAAGGTTTCAGTAGTCACATATTTTTGGGACAAAACCTACCAAATCTAGTACTGATATTTTGTTTGTGAATGGATTGTTATGAAATATGCCTTGCTTTTCATTTTTATAAATACCTCCTTGGAAAACCTGCCTTTTTAATGACCAGAATTTTTCTTTTTCCTCTCTTAGTCTTGGAAATGACAAAAATTTCCACAGGAATTCTTTTCATGATAGCACATTACTTCAGATTTGTGCTTACTCTTGTGTTTAGATTCCCCAAAGCAGGATCTGCTGAATATCTCCTAATTTTGTTTTTGTTTAACATACAAAGGATTTGTTATTTTCTTGCATACCGCACTTGCACTTTACATTGAATCCTGTCTCCAAACACTTTCCAATGTCCTCCACAAATATCTTGACAGTTGATCCTTTATATATACACACCTCAGTTTCTCTCTGAAGCATCCAAACATTTGTGAATAAGTAAATTCCATCTCATTTTTCAAAAGCATGTCTTAACTTAGTCAGACTAAGTTCTGTAGCTGACAAGATGTTGACTGAGGAATAAAATAAGCAAAGTTTTTGATGAAAGTGATTACCTTCATCTAAAAGTGGCAGAAGGTGGTTCAATATTTTTATAAGGTATATGTGGTTCTACATGTCATGTTAGACGGTTGAGTTGTACAAAAACGGGTTTTTTTAGCTAAAATGGGTGGTGAGGGACGTTTAGTGAAACAGTGCCCCTTGCTGGGAGTTTTGTGTTATCGTTGCTGGTTATATTTGTTTTGAAAGCCCATGCGGAGATCAGTTTCTCATTTTAATGAGTTCATTCCTGGATGGTATATTAAGCACGCTATTGCTAACAGTAAGCACCACCTTGCTTATGTCACTGAAATATTTTAGTACTGCCTGTAGAAAGAGGCGGGTAAGATTGGGAATGAAAGGAAACAGTTTCAGTGACATTGTGACATCCTGTGTTCACAAGCATATGTGTTAGATCTGCCAGAGCGTGTATCTGTAAAAGGTTTAAAAGGTGTAATAATTTACTTCTGCTGTCACAAAAGACAATACCTACCTCTCTCTCTTTTCTTCTTTATTGAGGACACAGAGGGAATAATCACTATTGTGAGCATGCTTTGAAGAATGCAGAATACTGGAATAAATGAAGGGCTTTTCTTACATGGGAACATAATCCCTGAGAAAAATTACTTTTTCCCCTGAAAGCCCTGAAAAAGTTTAAATCCGTGAATCAAATTAACCCCTTTTCTTTCCTGTGTGAGAGTCACAGTGAGCCAGACTGCCATAGTTACTGTTTCTGGCCCAAAATCTTGTTGCTTACATAGCTCTCCACAGTGTAGTATTAGAGCAAATCGTTTCAGTCAAATTAACATCTCAACAGTTCAGTCCAAAGTGCTTCTATTTACTGGTCACACCATTAAAGCTTAGACAAATGAATAGGAACAATCGAATTGCTAATTGTTAGTACATCAGACCTCCTGGCACACGCATTCCTGAGTAATGTGCATCTTATTTTATGTACACCCAGATACACAATGAAAACTCTGTATCTTTCAAACCTAGCAAGATCATTTTAAATGACCTTAAGACTCACTTTTTCTGCTGTTCATATCATAGTTAAATATGGAATTTTTTTTTTCCTCAAATACATTTTATTATACAGTTATTTCTAAAGTAGTTCAGCCTTCCTTTGACCTCAAATACGGAGACACATTTTACTGGCAGGTTAGTGCTGCCACTGCAGTTTTTCAGATTGATTCCTTCTGAAAACAATTAAAATGGGTTGTTACCACCCATATTAACCAGGTTGTCATTCAGAATATGAGCTGTGTGCACTGTCCAAAATTTTTAGCCACCTGACAA
Source organism: Gallinago undulata (assembly GCA_026546715.1). Classification (NCBI taxonomy): domain Eukaryota; kingdom Metazoa; phylum Chordata; class Aves; order Charadriiformes; family Scolopacidae; genus Gallinago; species Gallinago undulata. The sequence goes on along the minus strand of JAOTQQ010000052.1, from coordinate 32,633,662 downwards.
GTGTACAGAGCTTGATTTAGAGTGACTGCATGTCACTCATTCAGCTACTGTATCCTGCAGACTCTATGTTTGGGGCAGACTTGCAGAGCTCTGCAGGGAGGCAAGGTGAGAAGGTATCAGTGACTCATGCTCTTACTCACAATCAAGCTGCACCTTCAAGTTCATTGGGAGGTGGAAGTTTAAATTTCTTCTGCATCAGCTCTAATATTTTATTTGCTCATTTTCAGGTTGCCTGTTTGCAGCCAAGTAAAACAAAATTTAGGGACCTTTTCAAACCAAGATTTGAACGTATGTGTTCCAAGATCTTGAGCACTGCACTACGCAGAACGTTAAAAGTGCTTCATTGCTGCCAGTTCTGCTTCCCAGCAGCAAGGAAAGAGGGATTTAATCAGACAAGAGTACCTGGGCAAAGTGATAAATCATGCAACACTTTCCAACAGTGGGCAGTGCCAGTCAGATTAGGCACAGTAGACTCTCCATCCAGTGCATTTAAAAGGCTTAACAGACATACATCCTATCACATCAGCAGTTGCCAACAAATCCTTGCTAATGTGATCAAAGTATTAATGAACAATGGCATTAAAGTTGCTTCTTGCAGCTTTTTCAGAAAGTGACAAAGGTCACACTCCTTATGGAGTAACATTCACCTGCTGATAGACCTCTGTGTCACAGAAACTTTTAAGAAGGAAGCAATAAAACAACCTTACATGATTAATCTTTGTGAAGTAAATTGACCTCCATATTTTGCTTTGACTTCGTACTTGTATCTGGGAATATTTTTATGGCATTTTTAGTATTTTTTTACTGGTACGGTTATCAGAAACAATGTATAACAGTTAGAAGATGGACTTCTTGAGAGTAAAACCAATAAGTGGGTAATAAAACATTGAGTATCAGAGAACAGATGCAGTTTGCTTTACTAAACGCTGATTTTGCAAGAGGGGCCAGGAGTTGTTACATGTACACAGTGCACATTGCTCTGATGAGATATGATGATTGAAGTAAGTCAGTGTGGGATTTTAGACTTCTAAGTTCCTCTCTACTGTTTTTTATACATTACATTGAAAGTCCTTTCTAGAGGAACAGCTATAAAAAGCAGACACTGAAGCAATATAACCTTGGTGTTATAAAAAGCTTGGGCAGTAAAGTGTTGTCATTTTTCTCCAGAAAATAAATGCTGTTGTGTCGTTCAGTGGAGGCCCATTGCTTCCTTTAACTAATAAGGTGGAGTAGGAGAACATGTGGCTAGTGAAAGGAGATAAAGAAGTGAGGAGCACAGAGCAGTGACACTGAAATGATCCTAAAGTTTAGTGATCAGTTGTTAGTATCGACTGTGCCAAGGTAGCTAAGACCGCAACTTAGAATCATAAGACATAAAAATTACTCCATAAATTACTAAGGGATATATATCTGAAGAAGAGTCCTTTTATGCTGTGATATTTATTCTTCCTACTTTCTTTTTGGATTTTAGAGGCACACGGATTTTAAGTGTTGCTGAAAAGACAGTACTTAAGGACAGTCTTTAGAGGCCAAACTTTTATTGTATTCAAATCTTCACTAACACAAAGAATCTTGTACTTCTGTTTGAATACCATTTTTGTGCTCTCACAGATTTAATTCCTGTTCTTCCACTCTTTGGCAGAACCTGGATTCTGAGACATCTCCTTAAGGTCCCTCTAGGTCTCTCTTTCTGTAAGCAAAGCCCAGGCTGGAGTCTGGGTCCTGCTCTGGGTCCAGGTCTCCACTTTGACATAGCAACGAGTTTCCATAACTGTTCAAGAGATTCTGTGGCTTCTTGGTCCACTTCCTAATTCAAGCGCTAGTTTCTTTGGCCTCTCTCTCACCTGTGCGAGAACAGGATAGGCTTGTTAAAAGTACAGCTGGGCTTGGGTCATTCTTAAAAGCATTAGTTATCCTGCAGCAAAAGATGATGTTAATTGCCTCACTGGTGTGTGATGGTTGCTTGGCTGTTACGTTGCCTCCTCCTCAGGAAAAGGGTGTTTGTTGGAATCTGCTCTGTGCTTTCTCTCTTTTCCCCAAGACACATAAATAGACACGTTAGTAGAGCAAGATCTCTCTTACATCATAGTCAGTCATTGTCTGTAGTCTTTGTGTGATTCCATTTAGAAAATAAAAATACTAACACTCAACCTGGAATCTGCACACTTGCTTTCTCAAGAAAGAAAAGCTGCTGGTCTGGAAATGATTTTCACAGTGTCACAATGAAGGGCTGTCACAATGAGTGAAGCAAATGAATGTCACCATCTTGATTTCTCAAGTTTGTGAAAAAAAATCTGGTCTAATTGGGACAAAATTCCAAACCTCAACCAAAAAAACCCAATGACTTTACAAATCATGGCAAAAAAAAAAAGTGAAAATGTGTTTGTCAGAATAATGAAAACATTTACTTCTGATACTTTAAAAACAGCAAGTTGAGATTGGCTTTTGAAATTCAGATTCACAGGTGTTGATTCAGTTTTAAGAACAGTTCATATTCGAACCAGAGCTTTTTAACAGAATAAGTAGGAGGAAAAGTTTATAAAAATATTCTTGCTCAGCTGTCCTGATTACCTAAGAAGAGAGGTGACTGACTCTTTAACAACATTTGTATATTGTCAATCTACTGTGATGTTTTAAAAAGAAACCCACCATCAGTAAAAGTGCTTTTGTTCTATGTATTACTAAATATACATCCCGTTGTAGACAACCTACCTTACCAGTAAGTGGCTGTGGGGAAAGGCAGCACAGAGCTCCTCAGAACTATATTTCAGGAGAGCTTTGCTGATGCAGGATGCAGAACGTGCAGAATGGGGTACATTGCAGAATGCACTCATGAAAGAACTCCTTGGGAAACCCAAAATGAAACTAGACACAAAACTGGTTAAATGTATTAAAAAGGCACTGTCATGGAACTGGAAAGTCTAATCTGATAAACAGTAGCCTTGGCAGTTCTGTAACAAAAACTTGCAGATTCATACAAGCATGAAAAAGGAGCCTGACCAGCAGTGAGCTGTTTTAGTTTGTAGCTGCTCATTTTTAGATAATCTCCATTGCAAAAGTGTAAATTCAGTAGGAGATATCTTCGTGCGATACTAATCCAAATGTATATTACAGGAGGGCTTATGTGAAGAAAATATTGAAATAAGTTTGCTCAGAAAAAGTAAATATTTACAGGGGCAAAGCAGTTTTTAATTTCACAAGGCAATGTATTTGGAGCTAGCTCTTACAATTGTCAGCCACAAAAACCCTGAAATAATATCCATAAATCAGCAATTAATGTCAGAATATTCTTACCATTTCTGTTTTACTTATTTTCAGTGTATCTCATTTAACTTTAGAAGGAAATTAATAGTGATTTACATGTCCTGGGGTGTCAAAAGACATATTAAGTAGCATTAGACGTAAAAAAATAATCCTGCTTTATTTGCGTTTCTCCTGTGGACTGTGCAGAATAATAATGGGAATGGATTAGGAAATTGGTGTAATACCTGTCAGGTAATGTTATGCATGAATGTCTGTGAACTCTCAAAAGTTAAAATAACTGTTTTTTGTTAACTTCCTGAAGTGCTTAAGGAAGAAAGATACAAAAATAACCTACTGTCAAATTGCCTTGTAAAGATCCACCAATTCAGTGCTTTGTAAACGTGTTTCCAGTTGAGCCCACAGTTGTTTGCTGCAAGAGTCTTTCTGCACCTTCAGTGACAGCCAAGCAGAAAAGGGAGTAGCTTTGGACATGTAATTTCAGTCTTTGCAGCCACATCAGAGTGCAAGGATCTGCAGATGTTTTGGGGTACACAGCCGTGGTGGCACACCCCCTATTTTGTGACATGCTCTCTGCGAGGCAGAATGACTAACCCCATCCATGTATGTGTTGGGAGACATTGCTGCTACTGTCCATGGCTCTAACTGAGCCAGCTAATTTTGGGAAGCAAATCCTGTCTGGATGGAATATACATATATCACACAGACCTCCTTTTTTTTTTTTTTTAAATATTGTGTCACACTTCCAGAAGGTGTATTTGTGATGTCAAGGGAAAAGCCTCACAATGTAACTTTATGAAGGTTCAGGAAGTGGATGTGTCTCCTGCTGAGGGTTAACTAAATCATCTGCTTGGTCTGGAATAGAATATTTTGATGGCAAGCATTCAGACAATACACAATTCTGCAGAGGAGCTAGACATTCAGGACTTTAGAGTATCTGTGATGAGGGTTGAAGGTACAGTGTGTAAGAATTAATTATTTCTGGATATTTGAAACCCAAGAAAAAGCTGTTATTGATCCTTTTATTGATGTCAGCTGCGTGGTGACTCCAGTAGACTCCATCAGAAAATATTTTTTGTGAGTTTACTGGGGTCGCCACAGAGCTGACATAGTTGCAGAAAGCAGAAGCAGTTGGTATGACTAACGTGCTGTAACTTGTACCTGGTGATGGCTGGAATCTGTTTCTTACCCTCCTGGAATGATACACAGGTTCCTCTTGTGCAGGGAGAAAGAGGAAGGCTCTGAAAGGATGCCTGGATTCACAGGACAAGTATATTGTCATCTCTTAATAACACTTATTCAGTTAATAACAGCCTTATTCTACATTCCACATTGTTAAATTTATATATGGTATTTCATGTTCATACAATTTGCAAGTGTTAGGACTTACTTCCTTTACTTGGAGGTAACGTCAGTTCAGCATTATTTGTGGGAGCTTGGAAACACCTCCCATTTCTTTGTGCTGTGATGCTCTTTGAGCATGTGTCTGTAGTGTGCATCAATCTGGTAACTAAATTACACAGAACCCTTGTATGATTTATCTAGCTCCCAAACTTCTTGAGAAATGAGCATAATTTAAAAGGATTGTGAAACATTTCTGTGGTTAAATGTCAGCACTAATATATCAGAAAGCAGAGAAATGAATATTATCTATAACTATAGACATTTTGCTGCATTTAAATGTGCCTGATTTGTCATAAAATAATTTCTGTGGTTCCAAAGAAATATAGTAATGTCATAACTATGCAATTTAGAGTTTACAGGAGAAATTATCAACTCTCAGACTGGTTCCGGAAACTCTCTTCCAGATTCTCCTTTTTTGTCTTTTTGAGGGGTTTTGGGTTGGTTTTTGTTTTCCTTATACAGTTTGATGGTACATTATAAACTATCTTTATTAGAGAAAAAATGAAAGCAATGATATTAATGTAAAATTAACCTGAACAGGACAGACCCTGAAAAAAAGGATAATTTTTGCATTATTTTTTATCGAACTTCTTAGCTATAAGGCAAGTGTGGCGAAGCAATGGGGAGAAGGACTGCACTTCCCATTTTTTGAAACATGATCAATAATAATAATACAAAGAGATATGCAACTGTTCACTTTACATTTTAGTTTGTGTAGGAACCTCAAGAGAAGCCTTAACTTTGGCATGTGAAAGCATTTGTGAAACACTATCTGCCTATTAATGCTCATCAGTGGAGACTGAAATACTGGGAGGATGATATTATCATAGCTTAATTGGTCTGTGAGCCAAACAGACTTCTGAGGTGTTAATGAGTCTATTTATCCTTTGCAGGGAGTTGAAGCCTGATGAGACTTTTAAAGATCTCTTTTGTGTCTTATTTCAGCTGTTTTTCATGTTGACATCCTTGTAAAACTAAGCAATAAAATGGCACACTTCATTGCTCATGATATATCCAGCAGAAAAAAAAAGAGTAAGTTTTTCATCTTTGCTCCCATCTAGAGCCTCCAAGGCCTGGTGCCTCGTGTGTGAGGTTCCTGCAGTTGGCACCTGCAGCTCAGTAGTACTAACGCAGCGGCGCAGTCTCTTCTCATTGATCCCAAGTGCAAAACACAAGAGAGATACAGAGGCCTTTGCTCTTCTTTCTTTTCCACGCTCCCCCGTCTGCTAAGCGATGGACATGCGGGTACAGCCCCCATCACATGTGATTCCTCTTACAGAGCTCCAGAGAGTGGGGCAGAAAGCTGAGAGTTGTATCTTATCTACTGCACCTGTACAGGTATGTTACATTTCCTTCTCCACTTGTCCCATATTCAGTTCCCCTCTCACTGGAAATATTTTTAACAGTAATACTGACTTGTATTTCTCTTAATAAGTTCTGGTTTTATGCTCTGCTTTGCATATTTGTTTTCAAGCTAACATTCACATTTGTACCTGTCCTAACTCATTGAAAACAATGTGGCCATTGTCTCACTGTGAGAAATCCGAGACAGGACATGCAAATGCAGGGGGGTGAGGTCTTAGTCTTTGATGCTCAGTAGTTGCCACAAAATGATCACATATTAACTTACATCATAGTTATTTCAGAGCAGTCTTGGTCATATTTGAAAGTGTTAAACTTCAGTTGAAATAACTGATTTAACATATTCTCTCTTCTCATAAAAGAATCTGAACAAAATACTAGTATTTCAGTTTACTTATTTGCTTCAGAAGATAATGCAACTTCGACTGTAACCATATGTACAATATGGCAGCTCATCCAGGTAGACACATAATGATTTTTGTACAGACACAGACCCAGTCAAAATATGTAAATATGAGATTTTCCACAAGATAAAGGCAAAAGCCAGAATCAAAGATTAGCAACTTGCAGTTTACTAGAGTCAGCAGTCCTCTAAACTTGATGCTTTTTCCTGAGTTCAATAAAGAAAACAACCTGGATGACAGATTTTTATTTTTTTTTTAACACCATAAACACAGATAAAAGACAGCAAAGCACATTTGTGTGTGACATGAGGCCTGGAAGAGTTATTCATCAAAAAATAACTTCAGTGCGGGGAGGTCCAGTCCTCTCAAGTGCCACTGTAGTCAGCAGGAGGGAAGAGGCTTCCTTTGGGTTTATTTGAATAAGCCTGAATCTCCTCCTATGGATGGCACTGAGAGGGGGAATCAACCTGACAGCAGAGTGAGTGCCTGGTGTGAGTGGCTTTTATGAGTGTCTTCCTTCCTCTTGCTACGTCCCTTCCCTCCAGGATTACACTATCACTGAGTGGGAAGCTAATGCAATGTGCTATTAAGGCAATGGCATTAATTATCTCACGTATTACATACTTGTTATTGTCTCTTTTGGGCTGAATCACCAACCTTTTCAGCCAAGCGTTTTGCTGCTGTCAATTCCCTTTTGCCTGATGCAGTTTAAGGAGGCCTCCAGTGACATCTCTTGTTGCTCTGCAGTTGTGCCATTCCAGTTTTCAGAGATTCTGATAGTTATTGAGAGTGCGTCATGTGGAATTTGTGGAACAGTTGTATTTATGCAGCACTAACATCACTGCAAAAACCAAGTCTGTTGTGTTTTTTCATTCTAGACAGCCAATTTGCAAAAAGCCTTATTTTTTCCCCCATATTTTCCCTATAGGGAAATGCCCCAGTCAAAGAGCTGAGACAGGAATTGTTTAAAGATCTTTTGTTGTGCCTCCTACTGCACATTTCATGAGTTAATAACAAAGAAGTCTTCTGATAAAGCGATAAAAGTAATCAAGCCTGTAATTTTAAAATAATAATAATAGAATTTCCTTGAGCAGATTGTTATCCTTTTGTTCTTTTCTCATTCTCATTTCTATACCTCTAGTGCTTATAGGGTATTTCAGATAGTAATGTATGCAAGTTGGCAAATGAAAAATAATGTAGATAACTATAATAGAAACAGCTAATAGAAGATGTAATATCTACATTGTGTCTCTAACCATTACAGCTTATAGTATTAAATGAATTTAAGTAAAGAAGGGATAATTTGCAGTGTGGCCAATGATAAACCGACTTACTGATATTAGCATATGCCCTCCTCTCGCTCTGCAGTTTTTCAGGCAGTGTGCTGCCATTGCTGTGAAAATCTAGGAAGGTAAAACAACAGTATGGTAAGGTATCTGTAAAAACTGAGCTATTAAGCAATGCCATCTCAGTCTAAAGGGCTCAGCATTTTCCAAAAGGCAATTTGGAATCACTGGTTTATTAGGATCTGGAGACAATTGCACAGCTCCTTGCTTTATAAACTTACTTGCCCCATGCAGATTAGGAAAATCTTAATGGATGGCATTTGGTATGTGAAAGGCTGTAGAATGGTATATGTGAGTGCACATAGGAATGTATCTAGAAGCAGATACAATTCTATTGCTCTAGATAGCTGCATGCTCATGAGTAAAGATTCACAGTATCTATGAGCTCCTGTGTCATTTCAATGGTTTTATTAGGAATGAGAAAAATAGATGATAACATTAGAAATCACTTTGATTGTGGAATCCAAAAAGCGTGAGGAATTCCTGAATACTTTTTAAGAATCTTCCACCCAGCTCTCTGATGTATCTGAATTCCACTTGCAGAAGCCCTGCAAGGCTAGTTGTGCTTCCAAATTCCATCGGTTCAGACTTTGCATGTCAAGTGAGACTCCTGCTCTCCTGAGTGGTTCTCCCTTTGCAGGATATAAGGACCATAAAGAAAGAAAAAAATATTTGTGAATCTCCCAAAGTTTCGTTAAGCTTAACATTTATGATTAATTGCCCAAGCTCTCCCACCAGAATTGATATTTACTCTTTTCATTATTCTTACTTGTAACCTAATGGATATTTACTGTTTATCTCTTCAGAAATTCACTACCGAATCATTTCACTTTACCAAAAAACTGAACAGCACAAATGTTTCACCTGAAAGAGCTCCAGGAAATATGCCTTGATTTTTACGGAAAAGTTATTCATACTAACTAAGCAGAGCAGTTTCAACAGATGATGCTGTCTGTATTTGCATTATATGTGCACTTGTCTTCAATCACTGATTATTTGCATCTTTAGCATCCCATAAAAATTAACTTAAATACTACAGTTAAAAACAACTTAAAATCTATAGTTTAAAACTTATTACTACATAAAAGACCAGATCACCAAGTGGAGATGTATCCAACAACATGTAAGCTTATGCTGTTTATTGTTTAAAGATATTTTTTAGAAAAATATTTCAGAGCAACAGGAAGCACCTTGTAGATTTGCTGTTAGAGTTAAAACTGGGCATGCAAACAAACAGAAGACAAGAACATCTTGAGAGGTTAAAACCTGGTGCGCTGTCAGCTTGAAAAAATACCACTGACCAGAAAGATATTTCCTGGGAAAGCAGCAGAAGGAAACAGGGCTCTCTATTGTGATGTCCATTATCCCCTCAGTTGCCACTGTGTATTTTCTTAGTTCTTTGCCCTCTGTAGGGAAGGTATTAAAGCAGATGCTTACATGGGCATCCTCATGTATTGCCTTCTATAAGCTGGTGCTGCTCAGGGTCTCCCTAAGTGAAACTGAGTTATGTAAAATGGAAGGCAATGACAGGTGCATCTAAGCCTGATAATGGTATGCATGCAGCAATCACCAAACTTAAGTAAGCAGACAAGCACTTACTAAATTAAGTGCAGGATTTAAAGTTGTCTGAACCGTTGTTTGTGGGTTTTTTTTAATGTATGCATTTAATATAGTCAGTTCCTTAGAGCAGCACAGGCTTAATTACTGCTGTGAAATGCTGCAATGGCTTTCATTCTGTAGATGGAACACTAGTATTTTTAATGTTTTCTTAATCAAGTATTATTAAAACATTCTCAGACAAGGTGTATTATGTGTTATATGATTTCTGGAAGTTTTCTGGCTGAAAACTCCTCAAGCAATGAAGTTTAAACTGAGTATACTATGTCACAAATACATATGTAAACCAGGGTTTACACCTCCTGGTTCACCAGCATGTATTCAGGCGAGTCAGTTCACTTAGCAGTCTTTTCTACCTGTCACTCTTTGCCTCAACTAAGTGGGTTCTAAACTTTTCAAGACAACGTCTAGCTTTTGCTTTACTGTTTTGCACCATGATTGGGTCAGGCTTCTTTTGGCCTTCAACATTTGCCAGTTTTCATCTGTGAAAATTCTACATGTGGTCTAAAGCTGATGAAATACCTTATTTCATCAGAAAAACTGTCGTATTGTGAGGTGGCGTGATTCTTTTGTATGCTGGTTTGGTTTCTGTTTGACTTCCCTTGCAATCTGGATTAAGAGTTTTTACACACAGGCAATGGTAAAAAAATCGGTCCCTCTTCTGTTAGAGCTTTTCATGTGGAAATTTAACAACATGTGTTGGAACTTCAAACTCTCATATTAGATCCACTAGGAACTTGTTATGAAAGGTAAAGCTTTCAAAGGCACAGGAAATGGCAGTTCTGTAAAGTGATCCACACTGTTGTAGTTGCCTGCAGTGTTTGCTGATTCACATCATAATCCTGAATTCATGACCTGAAATATATTTCTGATCTTTTTTCCTACTTAGAGAACTGGTTTGGTAGTAATTCTGTCTTTATCTGAGATTCATAAAGGTGGCTGAATGGCTTCACCTTCCAGAATTGAATGTGTCTCAGAGAGGCTCCGGGGAGGCGGCTGTTTGATGTGTTCAAGTTGCAGAGGCAGCCTCATCAGCCCAGGATTAAGAAGAGTTACCATCAGCTTCAGCTGCACGGATCTGTGCACATAAACTTGTAGGTTTATTTCAGGCAAAGCTGAAACTGCAGCTCGTAAACTGGCACACCGATAGGAAATTATTAGCAGCACTTAGGAACACTCCTCTCACATAGATGTGTAGTAATAACTTACTTTATTAATTTCAATTTTTCATTTTGAAACATTACCTTATAAAGAAATCCAGAAAGTTTTTCAGTTCCAATTAAATTAGATTGTAGAAATTAAATATCTCTTACTCTTTTTTTTTTTTCCTTTTTGAAAGAAAATGCCTTGTACAACCAACTTCCTACGTGATTGGTCATCTTACTTGTTAATATCTCAAATTATTGAAGATTAGTTTTAGAAAGGCCTTGCCTTTAAGAACCACTCTACTTAGTTTGTCCAAGTAGTTCTGGCAACTCAATTAATTGTACATATTTTGAATCTAATTTTTCTAGTGGTTACAATATTCTATTTTTCCTTCTACAGTTATTTCACAGAAGAATTTAAGTATGGTGTGAGAGATTATGTATAGAATGTGGGAAAAAAAACCAAATGTAGAAAGCAAACTTAAATAAACTATTTGAACAGAGGTCGATGTGGCCTCCCATGTCTTGAAAAACTTCCGGTTACTCGATAACTCACTTCTCTTGCCATCAGCTTGATCTTTCCTTGCTACTGTCCTGGGATACGAGGGGTCTGTAAGGGGAGAGCAGGTGCCAGTTATCTCCATTACAGCTTCCTCCCCTCACCCCAGTGCTGGCAGCCCTTCCAGCCTTCTCCTGTCTGCCTTCTGCTTCTACTAGGGCAAATGTTTTCAGGAACTTGCTAGGCTACCATTTTACTTCTTTATAGAGGTATTTTATATACACTTTCATATATTCTTTTACATATAGGATATACATCAATACACCTTGTTGTAAGTTTTCTTTGTATGGAAGTATAAAACCACCATGTTGTGTATTTCCTTTGTACTGCTCTACTCTGTTACTCTGCCAGCAAAATCTCCAGCTCCTGCAAAGCAGAGAGGACTTTTTCCTTAGTGGTGTACAGACAGGACACAGTTAAATTCTTTGCCCTGGGCTCCTTGCAAGACGTAATAAACTGAAAGACTGTAGTACAGGAATTAGTGTGCGTGTGAAGTGTTTCCTGCTCTGCATTTCTCATCTTCAGAAAGCCCCGCAATCTGAGCAGCGTCTCATGTTTTCTCTTTGAATCACAGTTTAATTGTGCCTCAACAGAAAATGCTGTTCTGGGTTGCGATTTAGCTTTACCCGCTGTCACAAAGCAATACATTTAGAACACTTTCTTTTAAAGAAGTAGTTCTGTGAAAGTATGCCCATGAAAAAACACAGAGCATGGAAGAGTAAGTGATTTCTCTGTCCTTTCCTGCTCATCCAGGTAATTCCCCTCTCCTCTGAGGTGCTGGTAACTCCTCTGCTGGTGCCGAGCAGCAAGTTCAAAATCCAGGTAAATGCTGAGCAGCAGGAAAAGTGGTTGCAGTAAATTAAATAAAAGTGCTGACAGCCGTTCCCTCGTGTGGTGTCCCTGGCCTTAAGCACTGCTGGGCACACACCGGGGAGAGAAATGAGCAGTGCCCAACTCCAGGTCATTATGTAGCAGTTTTTGTTGATTTCGGCTCAGGTCAGGTTCGTGCACTGAAGGGCAGGGATTGCTGCTGGAGTCTAAACTGATAAATCTGTAGAGCAAAGTGCCTTTCTTGTCTTCCTTGAATTTAGGTTCATTATTTGATCTTTACTCATCATAAATTACTCTTACTCCATGTGAATTTAAATCGATGAGGAAAAGGAACTGACTCCTTATGAATTAGTTGCTGCAACACGCATGAAGTGCAAGAAAGGCCGAGAGGAAATGGCCATTCACCACTCCCCCCTTGACACCCCGGTCCTGTCTTCTGCGTTCCTTCCTCAACTATGGCAGCGTTTGTGGGTACCTTTTACCTCTCACTCCTAAAATCACGACTCTAGAGGGTCTGCCAACCTTTCATGTGCTGGAAGAGGGACGCATTTGTGGGGCTTTGCTCGCTGAGCAAAGTAGAAGGCCATGAAGCCAGGGGTCGGTCCTCCCAGGTGGGAGCTGGAGTCACCGGCTCATCCCGCTGGGAGGAAGCCATGGCACAGGCTGGCTCCTCACCTCTGGTGGAAAGGGCTGCATTGGAGCCTGCCTGCAGACCCCACCAGCACCCATGGAGTGCCAGCTCAGCCAGACTGTATTTCCCTCAGGGACAGTCCCACCTGCCTTTGTGGCAGCCGGGGAGGAACAGCAAAATGCCCCTGTAGTATCTGCTGTTTGGCAAGTTGCTGGGGCATGGGAGCAGCCGGGAGGCCTGGCACTGCCACCAGCTGTTAGGAGTGGTGGCAGGAGCAGCTGGGCCATCCCTGAGCTGTCACCGTGGCCTGACCTACCTATGAGGCAGGCACCATTTCTGTGTTCCAGCCCTTGGGCCACTCAGTGTGGCACCCTTCCTGCATGACTGCTTGTCCAGGGCAACCTCTGGTTCAGGAGAACCCTCAAGCCCTGCAGGGCTCCCACCCGGCAGGCTCCATACTGGCCTGTGTGACATGGAAGCTGGTGGCCTCCTGGGAGGTGTCTCAGCTGCCGACCCTGGAGGGATTGGTGCTCACCACCTTTCGGGGGAGTAGGAGAGAGGATGCTGGTCTGGCTGCCCTTCAGCCAAGAGCAGGGTCTTGTTCATTTCATTGCACCCTTTCTGAACACACGCAGTACCAGGGAGAAATAAACCTTATTTTTTTCTTTTTTCCCTTTTTCAGTGTTGAAAGAGCGCTGCAGTGACATCACGTACCTCAGCTGTACAAGGAGAGCACGGCAGAGAGAATGGGGGAAGAGCGAGCCCAGGGATCAGGTATTTAAACTCAGCTCTGTTGCTGCCCAGCAGATGTTCTGCACTTGACCCTTTCTGTGTGTGCTTTAGATTCTCCTTCCATAAGCTGACTGCCATGAAATCATAGAATGGTTTGGGTTGGAAGGGACCTTAAAGATCATCCAGTTCTAACCCCCCTGCCCTGGGCAGGGACACCTCCCACCAAACCCCATCCAGCCTGGCCTTGAACCCCTCCAGGGATGGGGCAGCCACAGCTTCTCTGGGCAACCTGGGCCAGGCTCTCACCACCCTTACAGCAAAGAATTTCTTCCTAAATAAACTATTCAACGCCTTAGGCTCTACTCTCAAATAACACTAATGAAAGCAAGTGGTAGTCATTATATTTATCAAATGTTGTTATATATTTGATATGAGATATTATATATTATATATGTTGTTCCATAATAATTAGGGCTTTTTTTTTCAGGAGCTTTGGCCCTGGCTGGTGACCTGAATGCAAAGCCACTGTCAGGAAGGAAGAGAGACTTGGACAAAAATTTTGTGTTAAATGTACGTTTATTTTTTTTTTCGTACTTTCAAATGTGTTGAGCTGTTCTATACAGTAAGCATTATTTATGAATCACCCAGAGTTTTTCCAGATTTTATTTTTAGAGTTTCTGAATTATAAATGGGAAAGCTGATAACTAGGCCAGAAAATATGGTATGTGCCATTTTTAATAATATATTTCCTAAAAAAAAAATCTAAAAAAGTATAAATTCAGAAATTTAAATTATACTTAATTTTAAACCATTTCTAGTCTTAATTGTCTCCAGAGTTTTGATTATTTTTTAATTAAATGTTATCGGGAGGGAATATGATCTCCAAAATAAGCAAAAATATGTTGATTGTAAAATAATTACCTATATAGACATAAATGTTCCTGAGCAGGTATTAACAGATTCATCAATGTTCAGTGCTAATATTGTTGCTAATTTCTTTATGCACATTAACGTCACAATGGCTCCATCTTGTGGTTGACAAAATATTATTTGACGATTAATTTTCAATTAAATTCTATAGGGAAAGTAAGGTCGAAAACAAAAATGAGAAAAAAATGCTGGTGAGGAGAGGAAATTTTAGATATAATTAACTTAAACACAGTTGTTTGTAAAAAAAAAGGAACAGAAAAGAAAAACAAAAGAAAAATAAAGCCTGAGTGGTTGGTAGTTGCAATATGTCACATCTAAGTAGGTAATTATAAAAGTGGGTTAGTTTATTTTAAAATAGTATTTTAGAAAATCAATGAAAAGATTTCATAAAGATTATGATTAGCTGTATTCTGAGTGTATGAATCCCATGTGCGCTGCCAGATATATTTTGTTTCTGTTTCATACAGGCCTCCAAAACTGCTCCTGCTGATCAGCAGTTTGACCTTGAAGCTGCGATTAAAAATGTTGAGAAAATGTCCAGTGAGCTGAAGAAACTAAACGGTAATTCTCAAATCCAGCTAAACAAGAAGCTGTTTAAGGCATTGTGTTGTGAATGGCTCGTGTTTTCTATGTCATGAAACTGTTTTTTAATCTAATGAAACAATACAGTTGCTCTTTTATTTTGAAAAAGTAATGAAAGAGTGGTTACACAGAAACAGAATCATGTTAGTGACCCAGGGAAAAATTCTGGTAGGTACTCAGTCAGTCCTTTGCAGGAACAGTAGTAATAGTCTCCTAATAGGAATGTTACAGTGTGCAAATACCAAACTTTATTTAACCATCTTGGTGTAAAACAGAACGTGGCAGCCCTTTTTGGAAGAGCTGATAGATAAAGACTTCAAAAAGTCTGAGTATAAATTGCCATTCACAAAATCACAGAATGATATGGGGTTGGAAGGGACCTCTGGAGATCACCTCGTCCAACCCCCTCCCAAAGCAGGTCCACCCAGAGCAGGTTGCACAGGAGCGTGTCCAGGCGGGTTTTGAATGTCTCCAGAGAAGGAGACTCCACCACCTCTCTGGGCAGCCTCTGCCAGGGCTCTGCCACCCTCACAGGAAAGAAGTTCCTCCTCATGTTTGGATGGAATTTCTTATGTTCGAGTTTGTGCCCATTTCCTCTTTTCCCGTCACTGGGCACCACTGAAAAAAGACTGGCCCCATCCTCCTGACACCCTCCCTTTAAGTATTTATAGGTGTTGATCAGATCGCCCCTCAGACTTCTCTTCTCCAAACTAAAAAGATCCAAGTCCCTCAGCCTTTCCTCAGCAGAGAGATGCTCCAGGCCCCAACTCATTCATTTACCTGCCGTTCTGTGAACACCACGGTGATGTGCTGCCCTTTGTCTTGCAGTGGAAAGCCAGCTACTGCTCTGTGACCTTATTTTAAATTTCAGCCATCCTATGAAGGCCAAAGATTTAAAAGAAGCTGAAGAAAAAACTTGGAGTTTGACAGATTAAATAGTAACATCCATTTTCATGTGTTGTATACTATTAATACTGCTTCCGTTTGAAGTGTAAAATGATAGTATGGTTTCCTGCAGTCAGGCTATTTTTATTTTCAACTGAAAATGTGGGGTGGAAAAATGCTATAAGTACGTTATTGATTTTGAGAGAGTTTTTTTAACCCAGTTTTCCCAAATGAAGCCCACTAGGGCTGGGAAGACTGATATCATTAACTAGAAAGGTCATGAAACTGGGCATGAAGTTTTTCACATTCACATTTCACACTCTTGTCTCCTTTTAAACGACGACATACTGGAGCAGTAACAAAAGAGTTTAAATTATGTCAAGTCATTGTTTTTTTATCTCTGTTGCGCTCCGGAAAATGGGATAAGAAACAGTCAGTGACAGAGGAACTGCAATTTGTCATTTCATCTTCCTTCCTCATTCTAAAAATGTTGCTGAGGATGGGGCCCAAAGAGTGGGCTGCTTCTGGAAAACTGAAAGTACTTTCATTCTTGTTTCTGTAGTGACTTTCTAATCCTCCTTGCTAGAAAAGAAAGAGTGAGTACTCTCAGTACTCTATCCTGAAATCTTCTTGCCCCTAAATTTAAGTAGCCCCTATTTTCCTGTAGTTTAGTATTCAATCACACTTTACTTGTGGACATGTTTGAATGTTGAGATGTGGTTTTTCTTCATATACAAAATATATTTAGCTGAATAAATATCAACCCAAAATTTACTGTGCTGAAAAAAATCTGCAGTGTTATAATTTGTTGTGCTGGTTTGTATTTTATTTATCTTTCACTAATCAGATAATTTAAAACAAATAAAGCATAATTGTGTAGGAGGCGTTTCTGGGTCGTCAGGCTTTTCAAGGCAGTGCAATGGAATAGAATTACAGCCTCCAGCTGTAATGTTCCTCCAGAATGTCAACCACCAGAATGTGGTTCTTCATTTTAGCATTATTTGAAAAACATACATTTTAATTGACTTGTCTTTCACAAGATTAGTGGTGACCTTTTAAGTCGTGAAAATCTGATTTTGTCAGCTAAATAATTTTTTTTTTTTTTGACTCATAGTTGCATGGAAATTGAGTTTGCTAACTTTGAATTCCAGCTCCCAGCTAAGTATATTAGGATGGAAGATAACATTTACAAAATATAGTATATATTTAAAATAAAGCTGTTTATAAAATCTGATTATCTTATCTGGGAAGCGATACAGATTACATCAAAGGTCTTTTTCTGCTTTGAATTTTGGTTCAAATAATTCAGGTGATAAACACACAAATGGCTTTAAAGGAGAAAAAGTGTAACAAAATCTAACATAATTATCAAGCCAAGGTCTTGTCAGTAAACAAAGGTTACTAGAAAACTGAGGCAAAAAGTAGGGTTTTTTTTTAACCCAAATCCCAGTTAGCAAAGGGAAGAGGAAAAACTCGTGATATAGTATGCTTCAGTGGTCCTCAGCTGCAACTTGTATTTTAGAACTGAGAAAGTTACTGTATTTCTTGATAAAATACGGTAAAACCAGAAAGCAGTTGTATAAGAGGAACCAAGTTCCGCCTGATTATGTCTGTCTGTTTTCTAAAAGAACTGGGTGTGTTCTGCCAATTAAGAACCATATGATTACAATCTTGTTGATGTGTCTCCTATAAAAAAGCAGTTGCTTAATTTAGAGTCAGAAAGGCAGAGTTGAAGAGAGGTCCGTGTTAGGGGAGAACAGCGTGTTTCTGAGTGAGGCTGGAGGATCCCTGGAGATAAATAATTCCAGTTTGTGGGCCATGACGTGCCATCAGTGAATCACCAGTGGTTTGGCAGAGAGAACATGGTATCTGTGGACATTTTATTTTTCTAGAAAGCTGTGAAGAAAGATGGTTTTAGCTGAGTAGCACAGACCCAGGCCCTGACAAGCTTCTGTGTATCCAGACTTGGGGTTTTTTTTGGTGTCGCTGAAACCTACATGTCTTTAGGATCCAGGTCAGAGTCCCAGTCTTCTTGTAGAAGTGGCCACAGTTAGATTTATTGGGAAATGTTTGTGGGGAAACAATGGGCTTTTATTGTCTTTTGCCTACTCCTCTACTTTGATGAGGTTTGGGGGCTACTTTGTGTGACTTTTAATGACATCATGGCTGTTGCAGTTCTCCCGGTTCTCATCTGAAAACAACCTTTCTCTTTTTTTTTTTTTCTTCCTATGAAAGCAGAGACTCATATTGGTATTTATTTATGGGTACTTTAATTTGGCGTGGAAATCATTTCAAGAAGATATACGTGTTGGAAGATAAAAAATTCTCATGTATGGTATGATTAGTGGACAGTAATAAATGCATTGTAGGAAAATCAGGTTTATAGAGTACTGCATTTGAGCCATAATTTAAAAATAACATTGTCCATTTTCCTTAAAATGAAAGGATTTTTAATTACTTCGTGACTTTAGTTTGCTGCAAAAGGAAAAATACTGAAGTTTACAAACTTCAGTAGGCTTTGATACTCTATGTGATCTTCATTCAGGTCTTCTTTAAATGTGTCCAGCAGCGTATTTTAATATGCACTGGTTTCTTGAACCTCTGTCTTTTCCATCAATCAGAAGAAGAGGTGTTCTTTGGAAGTAATCAATGATATCTGCTACAGAAGAAAAATCCTGTGGGATGGAAAAAATGAGAAGGCTATGGAAACAATGTCAGAATTATTAGTAATTAGTAAGCCCAAAATTTTAAACTCTAAATATTTAGCAAACTTATAAGGTCCAGTCAGTACTATCAGATCAGTTGTTTTCATTCCTGCCGTAACCTGTAGCTGGGTGTACAACCTGCTGCAGTGTTGTACAATTACTTTGTGCAGGCTTGGCCTGTTCAATCCATGATGATGGATTCAATCCATTCTGCTTGACATGGTGATCACACTTGAAAATTTAGAAAGTTGATGGATAGATTCCGAGAGTTCTGACTCGACCAGAACTGCAGTTTGTGTGCTGAGTGGTCTGGCTGGTGCCGGTAAATGCAGCGCAGCGCTGCTGGACGTGAGCAAACGAGCAGTCTGGGAGCAAAGCAGGAAAGTTGGCAGATATGGATTTGCTCTCAACTGTGTATTTCCCTTATCTACTATCTTAATGGTAAACCAGGTATACCCTAACCTGGTATATGGATTTCTATTAGCTGTATTCTAAGGCTGTACCTTCGTTCCCTGAGTGCAAACAGGAGAATCTGATTTTACTTCCAGCAGTAAGATATTCTATCAGGAATAACTCTTAAGACAATAAGCAGAATTCCCCTGGAGCAAAGCAGCTGGCAGGGTAAGTACCCTGGCACTTTGGAATGAGATAGGAGATGAAGGGAAGTAGTGTGAAAAATGCATAGTACCTCTTTTCCTTTTAAGCCGGTTCCTAACAAATATATTTGATTTTGCTCCTGGTACCGAATCTGGATGTTGTATACTTTATCTCTGTACAACACCATCAGGACATATGGATGAGTAGCAGTTTTTCTTGAGCTGTCTCTTACCAAGAAAGTTCCATCCTGAAAGATGAAAAAATGCAAGATGACAAATAAACATCACTTCTGGGTTTGATCAGTGTGACAACGTTAATTGGAGCTTCCTTGCTCTTAAGTGTTTTTTCTTTCCCTTTCCTCCTGATAAGAGAAACTCCATTATTAAAAAGTGTAGCTAATTTCTCAAATGTTATGTCTTTCAATTTGCTACTTAGAAGTTTCCCATTGGATACAAATGCGGATTTTTAGGGAAGGGAGGGACAGTGTTCTATGAGGGAGAGATTCCATTAAAGGGGGGAGTAAAATATCGAAGGCCAAACCTCATGTCACTTTAACCAGAGGAGAAGTTCATTTCTGGTAAGTGGCTGTTGAGAGTCTTCTGTGATCTATTCACAGACAGCCTGAAATACTGACAGTGCCTAATTTTGGTAAAGGCAGTAAGATTACCCCTCCTGCTTTTCTTCATTTCAGATCTTTTAACAAGTCTTCCCTTGAAACACTCTTTCTTAAAGGCACTGAATGTGGTCTCGTAAGCTGGACCTCAGTGCAAGTCATTGAAATGCTGTACGTGTCATCTCCAGCTCACTGCACGCGCTGAGAAGCAGTGGAGAGTAAACAGATTTCCCACAGTGATGGGGTACGATGTGGTTTATCTCCACATGCACAGTTAAACCTGGGTTTCATCTGTTTGAGTCTGTACTTCATTTTGCTGGTAAATGTGGCCAAGAAAAGGAGGGGGGGTGTGTGTTAAACTTATCTAATTCAAGCGATCTAAAATTCAGAATTTACAACAAATACCTCACCAGTGACAGAGAACCACGTCCAGAGATAAGTCACTTCTCCTAGGAGAGGTGAGGTGAAAGCTTTGTGGGGTCACAGAACTTGTCCTTTTAGACTAGAGGTGTAACTTCTACGCGGGTAAAGATATTCAAGGTGAATCCCTCACTCCAGGTATCTCTCCTGGAGCTATAACCGTACCTGGTTCTTTACCCTCACTCCTCCCACCTGGGTGCCAGGCCATCCAGCCAGACCAGTGGGGAGATGGTGAGATTCACCAACGACCTAACAAGTACCTTGTTTATCTTTCGAAGAGCTGCTTCTGCTTCTGGCCGGGTTATGTAAGCCACGTACCATTCCTCATTCAGCGAGTCCTGAGGTTTGTGAGAGAGGAGAAAGGAAAGGAGAAAGTCAGCTGTCAATGAATTAGCTCATGATACTAACAATGTACAAATAAGCAGAGAAAAATTTGAATGTGAGGGGTATTTGGGTCTATGTGCAGAATTTCTGAAGGTGTGAGCTCCAGGGATCATACTAGTATGCATTACTCTATGGTAAGTGGCACTACATGATTTAAAATTATTTGCTCACTTTTTGTGATATTTATTTGAAAATATCACAGACTTATTTATAATATGTCTGCACGTAAGCCAGGAAAATGGGTATTTCCAAATATTTTCAGTGAAAGATACATTTTAAGTGATTTGTCTTTTGTCTGCCTCGGACAGTAGCATCCTTTGCTGCCTTTTCTCTGTACTTTGGTTTTGGTTTGTGGTTGTTGGTTGGTTGGGGTTTTTGTTTGTTTTTGAAATACTTTATTTAATTTTTTGTTTTTTAACTATCACCTGAGGCAATGATGCAGACTTCCTGTGACCCCACCAACTATGGTTGCTCTGCAGTGTTATCAGCAGGGGTGCTTTGCTCTCAACTCATCATATTTAAAGAAATGTGAAATTAAAATTCACGTAAAGAGTATGAATTCTTTGCTCACCAAGGTTTTATGGAAGAAGGGCTGAATCTGTAATGATAATTGGAGGCAATTGTGCAAAACAAGTAATCCACCAAACAAGTATTTTAGTTTGTTTTACTGGGTTTTTGCTATTGTTTTTCTTGGTGAAGACAAAATAAGGCACTAAAGTTTGACACAGAAAACGAAACTGAAAGCACCTACTGACATCCTGGCAGTGGCTACTAGCTAGAAAAACAACTTTGAAGAACAGTTTCTCTTGAAATTAGAAAATTTGCTGTGTTTAGCAGTTATGGTTAATACTTGTAATGTTTTTGTACCTGATCTTCCTCCATGTTTGTTTGGTGAACCGTCTGCCTGCTCGGAATTGGCAATGGAGGTCTGATATCAGCTGCACCTCTTGATGGAGATCTGCTGTTGCCTTCAAAGAGAAAAAGTAGAAAAAATGTGAAAACCAGGAAAATAACTTAATATGTGGAGTGTATACATGGTGTGGAATCTTGCTTTTGTGAGGCATGAAGAATTTATATCACTGATAGTGAGAAACTTTGAATTGATTTGAAATCAGATTTAGGCTCCTGTATGAGAACCAGGCTTTTTACATAAAATCATCCTTGATGCGCAGAAACTTTAACTGAACTGCAGTTCAGGTTTCCTTAAAATCAGATGAACTTGAAACAGAGTTTATATCTTTTTAGCTTCTGTACCACAATTACTCAGCAGAGAGCATCTCTGGTTGCTTTAGAGACAGCAGTAATATTATCTCTTTGCATTCCTTGCCTTCTTAGAACATGGAAACTAAAAACTGTCACTGTAAGACACTGGCAGCTGTTATCATGTGTGAACAATTATTTGCAAAGAAATTGATTTCTAAGCTTCCTTTATTTTTGTATCTGTTATTACAAGATAAACATGCAGCGTATTTCACATGGGAAGTGTTTTCTCCCTTTTTCAAGAGCATTGGTGTGCCACAGTGACCTGCAGGCAGTGCTGCTCAGCTCTCAGTGGTGTTAGCTACATGGAAAAAGATATCTAAATGAAGTTTTGTGAGTGATTTAACCAGGGATTAAGCCTACACCTCATGGGAGAAGAACATCTTGATTCACGCTTAAACAAATTACTCAAGATGCCCTTCAGGAATTTTGTTGTTTTCTGTTCACAGTCCAACCAGAAACATCCCTTAAAAAAAGGATTATAGCAACTGCACTGAAACCACCTTTCAAACTTCAATCATTTTTTGTCCAAAAGGTGCAGGAATGCAGGATACAAACCTAGATGTAAGCGTGGTGGTAGCGAGCCACTTGAAGACAGGTTTCTAGCACTGCTTAAAAAAAAAAAAAAAAGGTCAGTATAAATGTATTGCTGTACAACATTTCTGTGCTCTGAGGACTTGATCTGGACTTTGTGCCTGTTTTACAGAATGTAAGATCCTCTTGAGTCCTATGAAGGGTAAGGATAAGCTTTCTCTTTCTTTCAGTTTTTCTTTCCTTCTTTTTCTGTAAGTAGATGCACGATTAAGTTTATTTGAAGCTCCATCAGGATCAATGCAGAAACTGCTTCAACTTGTTGATTTTTCCCCATGAATGGTTACTTTATACCCTACAGCAGGAAGCACAGGCAACAGATGCTTCTTTCTGGGGTTCCACTTAAAGGGTCATTTTTCTTGTGGCTTCTTTAACATTGTTGATGAAAATGCATTTTCTCATCATTAATGTTGCAGCTACGGATGTGTAGCTACTGGAAAGAGTCCGGTGAAGGGCCACGAAGATGACTGGAGCATCTCAGATATGAGGAAAGGCTGAGGGAGCTTGGACTGTTTAGCCTAGAAAAGAGAAGTCTTAGGAGGGACCTTATTATTACATATAAATACCTGAAGGCTCTTTTCCATGGTGCCCAGGGACAGGACCAGACACAGTGGGCACAAACTGAAACACAGGGGGTTCCCTCTGAACATCAGGAAACATGTTTTTCCTGTAAGGGTGGCTGAGAACTAGAGCAGGTTGGCCTGATCCCAGAACCCATATCCAAGACTTCTTAAAATGAAAAGTCCCAATCTTCTGTTTTGTTTTGTTTCTTTTCCTTGCTTTTTTATTTATGTACCTAATTGGGAACAAACTGCCTGCAGGCTTTTCCTTTACAGTTCATATTTCTCTTCTACTTAAATGAACTGTACACAAAGCTCTAGGATGAATATGTTAATTATGTTTGCATGACACAAACACCCTGTCAGGACTTGTGATTCATGGGAGAGAATCAGCCAAATGGGAGCCTCTGCTACAGCAAAATTTGGCAACGCTGTTTAAATGTGAGCCAAAGTGTTCATCATAGGAATAGTTCATATTTGCATGTGACCTTGCTGTTGCTAATGTGATAGTTGTTCTACTGGGGTGTCAGCAGTTCCAGAAGATAATGGTAAATGGGAGGAATTCATCAAAGAGCCATTAAAAAAATACAGATATTAGGAAATGTACTTAGACTTAAGACTCAGAGAGTCCACTCTTCACTCATCAAAGGCTAAGTCTGTTGCACACTGCATCAGAAATCAAAATTTAATTAAGGGCTCTTCCATCTGACAAATGAAGACATAACAATCTAATATTTGGAAGTTGAAACTAGAAGAAATCATAGTTGAAGCAAGGTTCACAGTTTTAAATAGGAATTATTAACCATTAGAGAAAAGTTTAGTAAAAAGGTGTTGAATTTTTTTTCAGCACAACCACTAAGGTTGTGGAGTTTTTTTTAGTTTTGAAGCAATCAGTTGCAGCTCTATCTGCACGTAGGCTTCTAGGAGTGGGCAGAATCCCATTAAAGAAGGACCTTTCTGACCTCCATCCTGCATAGTTTCATGGGAGAAGATGATCCCTTCCCAAAAGGGTTGTCATTCTTATGGATACTGCAGACAATGGGTGAGGTGTCTCAGGGATGGAAGCATTTTACCACGTAGCCCCTAAAATACTTCCTTGACATAAATCTGAGAGATTTGAATTTTTCCTACGCTCTCCGCTTCACCCTCCTTGATAGTAGGAACAAGCCAAATTAGGGTGTAGTGGAGGCAAGGGTATAGCCTGAAAAATAATGGACTGCTTAAAAAAGTTACCCTGTGTTCACCTGAGAACCTTGCATATACACTATTATTTGCTAAATTGCAAAGAGAATGAGATTCAAAAGAAAAGCCAATAACGGGTGAAACAAACCTTTCTGCCCCAGCCATACTGTTGGATCCTGGCTTAGGTGGAGGCTTGACAGATTTGGATGGGAAGGTATTGGAGCTGTACGGGGGCAAAGAGAGCTGTGGCACTGGCCTTTGGGGTGTGGCTGTGGAGAGGAAGAGAAGGAAAATTAAAAATTATGCGACACATTCTTAAATGAGGTAGAATGAAGAAATGTCATGTTACTTCTGTTTAATTAGATAAATGAAATGGAATGAACTTCTATAAAAAGGGCTTGATATGTTAATTACAGATTATAAACTCATATGGTCAACTGTACTTAAAATTAAGTATTCAAATTAAAAATGAACTGGAAGAGGCATGAACAACATTTAAATTTTCCAAGTTCTGGTTTGGATAAGCCCCAATTCAGATACCTTAACTGCAGCAGAGCTGTGGTACATACCCATGTGTTCTGTTACATTGCTTCTAAATAGTGTATTTGAAGTTACCTTTTTCAGCTTTATTCCTTTGTGAAATTTCTCCCATAAACAGCAGCATAAAATAAAACATAATCTTTCTGCAGTGTCCTCAGACCTCAACTACCGGTGAGAGGGGAACAGATTAACTGCGCTCTGTGCAGCTTAAATAGCCCTATTCTTTATGGAGTCTTAGAGGCAGAGATAATTTGTAGAGACTTGGCCAAATGTTCGTCTTCTGTTATGGTGTCATTTTACCAACTTACTTAATTTTAGGACCCAGGATTCTGAAGTAATTTATAAATACTGTTATTACAGAAAACCCGTGCTGCCTCTGTTCTTAGGAGTAAATAACATTACAGAGAAGACTAGTACCAGCAGGGTTTGACTGAACATTTGGTTGAAAACCAGGCGGATAGGAAGTTTGCATGCCCAGCTGTCTGATGCTGTGTGCAGGTCACAAATCTCTGCAGCGTAATCTGTTTCAAACTCCGAAATGGTGTTCTCTTGTACCCGGCCGTCTGAAGGAAGCTATTAGCTATTGATTTCCTGCGCTTTGCGACTTTCATATATATAAATCTGCATGAGGTACTTCGTAAGCATTCTACAGCCTGTCAAGATACCACCTGACTTTTGGAAACAGCTCCAAAGAAAGAACTCTGTGATCTTTTTTTTTTTTTTTTAAAAAAAAAAAACTAAGGCAAAGATTTTAAGTTTAAAAAATCACTGTAGAAATACTTACTGTCGTCTTCTTCCTGGGGAGCCAAAAGAAAGTAAACATTAGCAACATGTTACAGCACAGTTCTTAGGAATATTTTACAAAACAAAAAACAGGAAGTTGGTGAATTTTGAGTGTACAAGGAGTCTAATATTTATACTTCACTATTATTTAAAATGCTGGGGTCTCTGTCTTCAGCAACACCAAATAATTTTTAGTTCTCACGTTAAGGTGCAGTGATTATTTACAAATAAGCTGTGGGGAGATTTCCCATAATGGATCTTGACCCAAAGGGATCAGAAACTCTCAGCAGATGTAAACTTTCCTCATTCTTTCAATAAATGTAGGCTCTCACAGTCAAATCCTTAGGTCAGCTTAAGCTGAAAAAAACCCCAACCCCCAAAATCTAGTGTAAGCAAAATCACTTCTCCTATGTCACAAACAAAACCTGGCCTTATTAATCCTCTTATCTGACACAAAGCACTGGGGGAATAAACTCAGCTTCAACTAGGAGAAGTGTTTAAAAAGAAACTATGTGCTATGAAAGATTGATGAGTATTCAATATAACTAATAAAAGAAACGAGTTTACCTTTTCCAGAATTATTAGTTTATACAGGTACTTCATTTTATTGTAGTCCCTATCCCTTTAAATATTTGCTTTGAGACTATACTTACTTCATTTTTTTTGTGAGGTGGCCAACCCTGCCTGAAATGAAACAGAGAAAACAAAACCTGAATCGTAGGTGGGATATTATTCATTCACTTTGTGTGCATTAAGCCATATTTTCAATTAAGACATGAATTTATGGTAAGTTTTCCAGACCCAATGAATGCAGAAACATTTTTTTTCCTCATAAAAATATGTGAGACTCTAATTTTCAGCCATTATCTAAGATACTGTGCTAGTCCTTGGCCCATCTTGATTCTGTCAGCAAGGAAAATGTCTGACGAATTGCTTGTAAGATTAGAGCTTAAAACAAGTTTTTACAAGGATGAAACATTGGACTTTACGTCTTGAACTTGCTTCTAGTGCTTAGCAAAGTTGCTGGAACACATGATAAGCCTTCCAGGCTTTGCTTTTCTGATAAATTATCCCAGCTGATCAGCAGGTCTCAATTACTACTTATTTTCTTTTACGATCAGTCACACTAGGAAATGCTGGAGGTTGATGTGGTTCTGCTGGGGAATGCTGACTGCTATTAAGAAGGAGCTTTGCAGGTGCAATTAATGGTAGGAAAGTAAAGCTTCCTTTTCCTAACATCCTAAAAAAATAGCAATAGGACTCATGAAATAATGTTCCCTAGAGCAAGAACTTGCTCTGGTGGAAAAAATGTGGATCATATATTTCTTTGTGCAACCAGGAAGCCTGACATAATCGCTGTTTGAGATACGACTGGAGAGAGACCTTTTCTGCATTCACTGTCCTGTAGCTCACGGCGCATCCCATGCCTATTCATAAAGCAAAACTTGGGGATCTGCAGACACTGCTGTCATGCAATAGCAGTAAGTTATACTGTTCTCTGTTGCTTATCCATATATTTTGTTAAATTTAATTTATCCTTTATTAAATTTCAATTAAATGAACACTTACTTTACAGGGGTTGGCTTCCTTAGAGGAGATGGGTTGCCTCTTTCATACCTGTCACTGGGTGGAACAGGAGGTTTAGGCATCATTGCTAGTTGTTCCCCCAGGGATCTAAAGCACGAACAAGATGGTGAAATAATGGCAAAAAGCTGCTTATTAAGAAATAAGTGGGTAATATTGGCATTGAGAGTCTCATTTCCAGGGGCAAAACTCTTACCTTAGCTGTGAAGTCAGAGGCTGTAAAACAACAAGGAATAGTTAAGAGACTGTGTAAGTGTATCAAAATAGGGGGAAAACGTCAATAAGTACCGAACAAAAAAGGCCTTACCTTATCAGCAAAGCCTGGCTTCCTCCCTGAAAACAATACAAGCTTACATTTAGAAAAAAAAAATTAAAATTATTAATTAAACTTTCTATGAAATAAACAAGTTTTGAATAATGTTGAAAGTGAATTTTGCAGGTGAAAGCACTCAGCTTTCTGAGATGTAAGCCAGAAAAATATTTGGCTTTGCAAGGGATGGCAAAATTGCAATATCTTTTATTAAAGGAAAATTTGAAAAAAATTAACGTTGCATGTTTTAGAATCACATTTTCTATGCTTTAGCTTTGAATTACTGGATACTTTTATGCCATTATATACCAGATGAAAGTGTTTAGATAATAAAAAAATATCAGAAAGTAGTCTCTTTAGATTCTTTGTATATATTGTTTTTCAGGTCTGAAAGAAATGCATTTTTTTCCTATGTTGTTTCAGTTCTCAGCATTCTTTTAGGTCTGGATGCCAAATTAGAGATAGTAGGGTATGCAGAGCTTTGTTACCTTTGTATGCAAAAGTTATTTCCTCTTTTAACCTGATAAATATTTCCTTGTTCATTCACTTAAGTATCACATAAAACCTTTATTGCACAGGGATCTCATAATGACTTTCTGTTCAACTAGTCCTGAGCTGCGGTTACTACTGTCTCGATATGATTTCTCTCACTTTATAAGTACTGATCAGATTATTTATTCATAACCCGATCACCTTGTGAGTAGGTTATGGTACGTTTGGTTAAGCCTTGTTCTTTTGCATGAATGATACTCAAACCGATAATTTTGAATAATTAAAAAACCCTATTGATACTAGCTCGAGCAAATACTGACCTGACACTGGGCTTTCTCTCTCAAACGGTGGAGCGAGGCGATCCAGTGAGGGTTTTGTGCTTCTGTCTATAGAAGGAGCTGGGGCTAAAAAGAAAAGCTGTGTAAGGTAATTTGCTGGTATAGGTCAATATATCTTTATTTTGCATGGCCAGGAACTGGTGTTACTTCTTAAAATAACTAGTGAGGCTTCTGTATAAAGAGTAGAAGAGAGTGGACCTGAAGGAGACACCAGCCAAAAGCGAAGTGCTGGGGAGCCTGCGGGAAAAGCTCCGCAAAGAGAAAATCAGCTCTACTTACGTTTCAAAGGCTTGATATTTCTGTCTCTACTTAAGTCATTGTTGCTTGGTGGAGGAGGAAAAGCTGGCAGCTAAAACAAATATTTTACACGTGGTTAAAGTGTGTCTTCAACTTTCTGTTTCAATGTTAGTATGTTAAGCCCACCCACACCACATCTGCCAGTCTTTGTCTCTGCTACAGCACAAGGAATGGGTCTCTGCTCAAAGCAGGAAGGACAGGAGCCATTAATGCTCCTGAAGAATGACCTACACACATGGGGGTTCTGTTAGATGCAGAGTTGCCTCCATCTGTTTGGTATCACAAGGAAT
The DNA here is from genome assembly GCA_026546715.1 of Gallinago undulata. Taxonomy (NCBI): domain Eukaryota; kingdom Metazoa; phylum Chordata; class Aves; order Charadriiformes; family Scolopacidae; genus Gallinago; species Gallinago undulata. Next base: position 32,605,027 of record JAOTQQ010000052.1, on the reverse strand, counting down.
ACTCTAGTGGGATGTTATCTTAGGGGAGGGCATGAGTATTGTCAAAGGAAAGAAATAGGAGCTGCAACAATGCTGTTATGTCTTTGCCCCTTCAGTGCAGCTGGTGTTAGTTTTGAAAACTGGTATTGAAATTAGTGGGTGTAAATTTGAAGTTGAGAAGATGTATTAAGCCTGTTACTGACTGGGGCTGACCGAGACGGGGAGAAAGGACTGTTCTGTTACTGGGAGAGCTGGAGTAGAACACCATTGTGTTGTCAGCAGCTGCAAAAGATGTTTGCGCCTAAACCTGGATTTCTCCAGAAATATGCCTTCCAATATTTGCTCTTATTCCAGAGAAAGAAAGCAGCAATTTAGGACAGCAGGCTTGAGATCTTGAGATACCTAAGAGTCCTGTGTGTTTTATTTACAGGAACTATGCACTGGGCCAGACCAAAAGTCCCTCTGTCACATCCTAAAATGACCTTTACTTATGTACTTATGTAGGTCTAATTCAATTGGACAATTCCTAAAAGTATAGCGTGGAAAGACTTAGCCTTTTTTTCATTTTACAAGTATCACTGAAGAAACAAAGAAGGATCTATTAGAAATCTGTAACTTATATGGGAGAAGTGTTCACAAGGGGCTATGAATTTCCAGGGCAAGAAACACCCAAGTAATGTGAAATAATTTAATATATTTGTCCCATGAAATTGAATTGTTCCATGAAAAAATGGCCTCTCTGTAATAGAGTTCAAATCTATTTTGGTGTCTGAAATTCTTTCCTCTACATCCACTATCCGAATAAAAACTGCATTACACATTGACTTCTGAGAAGGTACCGACAAAAGATCTAGGTGAAATATTAAGAAAGAAACCTACAGAAGCACATCTTGCCCCAAATGAGGCTGGTACTGGGGACGCGCCAGGTCGCTGGGGTGGTACAGGAGGCTGATGCAATGATCTGCTTGTCGGAGGTCTGTCTAAAGAAAACAAAAATGCCAAACTAAACAACTACCCAAAGAGTTTGGTTATTTTAGTCTCATTACATCTTTACGAAAAAAAGCCCTTGCATTAACCTGCACACTTAAGTTACTATATCATAACGCCTTCGTTTTCATATATAAGGGCTTTAAAACGCACAGAGCCCCCAACACGCGGTAACTAAATCTTGTTCATGGAGTACACTGTTGACTTCCAGGAAAACCCTTCTGTATTCTATTAGTTCCATTACCAGTCACCTTAAATGTGGCTGATAACGTGTGAAAATAGAATTATATAACAACACTTAATTACCTAAACCATGTAATTTTTAGTGGTTACCTATATAATCTGTGTTGTTTGCAAGTGACTTGGCAGGAAATATGACATTGTGGTGGGCTTCGTCGTTATTGGAGGGAGGTGGTTCGTAGCCGTCACTGTCATGTTCTGCTTCCTCAGGTTCTTCTGTTGGTGATTCATAGTCAGCCTCATCTTCCTTTTCCTGGTCATCGTCAGGGCTTTCGTAGTCATCATCTTCATCCTGGCAAATGCACATAAAGGATGGATGCTTTAACAGGACACTAAACACTGCACTATAATTTCCTTGTGGGCTTTCACTGTGACATTTTTCACTCTGGAGGATATCAAGTTTTTACAACCAGTTTGAGTGAAAAAATTTTCTGTTGAAATAAAAGGGGGAAAGGAGGCAGGATTTTATTAATTCATACAGTACCCAACAGCTTAAGCAAGGAAATGAGCATCATTTTATAACAGGAACTGCAGTGGAAGGTCAAGATAAGGCGATTGCTTATTGAAATGCACAGTGCCTTTGTTTTAAGTGGCAGACAGGGCACCAGCAAAGAATTCAGTGCTGCCTAGAAACACTGGAGCAGCAACTGCTGCCTGTTGATATTAGTACTTAATAACATGTACAGCCTGAAACTCAGCTATTTAAAAATGCTTCAGAAAAAATGAGCTTGTTGGTATGGGTCTTGGTGCCCTCTGCTGATCGGGACCAAACCAGCTTCATACAACTTGCAGGATGCAGTAAGAACGCAGCAGGAATGGGGTAGTGCTCATGGCATGCTCCTGTGCCTCTGCCAAGGCTTTTGAGAAAAAGCCTCTTCAATTTGTCGTTGGTGTCTTGGCTGAAAGTTCCAGACTAGCTCTGTACTGACATAGAGCCCAGGTGCTACCAGGTGGTTATTTTTACCTTTTGTGCTCCTAAGATAGCTGCCAATCATCTCCTGCAAACTTAGTAACAAATGGTTTTTAAAAAATCCTCTCAATTTTTTTTGCAAAAAACCATTGGCACTGGGCCATGTAAGAGATCTTCATAAACCCAGGCTGGGCATCAGGCAGCTTATTCATTCAGCTTGCCAAGTGGCGTATGCTTCATGTAATGGTCTTCAGCAATGCATTTTCTGTGCCAAAAAGCAGAAGGAACTTTTTCGGTCTAGCTGGCTCCAAAAAATTAGATTCTTCTAGAAAATAAAATGCCAAGAGTTTGCCATTGACTAATATAGCAACCTTTCCTTTACAAGCCACGTCTTTTAAGAGCTTGAAGTAGGTGTACTCAGTTCAGCTGAGGTTCTGTGGGGGCCTGGTCGTAGGCCGTGAGCTTCTGCTCGAGGCAGTGGTGTAGGGCTGCCCTTCTGAAGCTCTGCCTTGCACTACTGAGGGAGATCCTTTTCTTGGTGAAGAAATTTATGTGCGGCTACTCCAGTCATTCATGGTCCTCCTTCTCTTTCTCCTCATCCTACCACCCCCTGCCGTTGCCTGCTCCAGCTGTGCTGCCCAAAGTAGGTAACGCAGGAACCAAGAGACCCTACAGAAGAGGTTAATCCATTCAACCAGTAGGTTTTGTTAATCCCCATACTCACAAATGAAGACCAGCCACCGTCTTCTTGACCATATCCTGTGTAAAGAAACATAACCACAGGCTTTTTAGCATGTACAATCTTAAACTGTCAAGATGTAACTTGACAAAAAAGACACAACAAATCCCAGATCAGTTCTGAACAACATTTCGATGTCCCAGGAATAAGGTAGGCCTTGCAAAGGCAGGCAGGAATGAAAGGTACCAGGAGTAATGTTCTGATTCAGAACAGAGTACAGCTCTCCTTGCGTGAGGTGAGATGTGTGCTGTCACTTCTAGCTTGTGTTATGCTACAAGTTTTAAAGAACATTTGAAGTCGAATGCTTTCAGAATGAGCACAGACGTCTTATCTCTTTGTTTAATACTATTTTAGCTTTCATATCAAAAGGTATTTTAATTTCAGTAGTGGGGGAACATGATGTTCATGGAATTTTAAGTGCTTGTGGCCTATTAAGAATATATTTGAAATAAAAATTCAGGACATGGCAGACGTCTAGAAGCTTGATCTTAATGTCTGGTGCTGCCAGGATAAGGGGTAGGGGGCAGAGGGATGGGAAAGAAATATATAAGCATTGATACTATGCATTGGGTTAAAGAAAGGCAGTTTGGGGATGCTCATGTAAATGTCTCTGACCTTGCATTTCTCCACCATCTTTTCTATTTAAAAAAAAATTATTACTACTTCTTCTGTAACTACTCTTTATTCTTTTTGCAACTTCTTTGCACTCTCATCTTTTCCTGGCTGTTGCTTTGGGTCCCCCCTGCCACCTCTCTGCCCATCATTTACTCTGCCCTGGAAGGATTAACTTCATGTTTTAATATTTTTAAACAGTTTTTGTTGTTAGAGACCAACACACACACTTACCTGCATTTTCAGGACATTTTTGCGTTTGGGGCCTACAACAAAGATAGAAACAAATAAATTCCTTCCATTTGCAATTCTTAAATGTTTGAGGCATACGACAGTGTATTGCAAATAAAGGCAGTGGTTAACTTTAGCAATAGAATGAAGTGGCCTCAATGTCAAAACCACACTACTTCACCTTTCATGGACTCCTCACTCTAAGTGAAACTGTCTTGAAAATAATTCAAGTCAGTGAGGTCGAGTGTGTGGAAACAAGGGGACTCAGTAAATAAATTTATGAGGGGATGCTCTCCTGAAAATAAAAACTTTATTTACTCACTGCATTCAAGCTGCTGAAAGTCAAGTTCAAAAATATTTGTAGGGCTGATAAATATTTTTATGGTTTTCAATTCTAGTTTTGAACTCAAGTTAATGCAAAGGTGTAAAATCCTGTTACCAGATGATGTAAAAGTATGTTACACAGACTACAGGCAGGGCTCTGAGCAACCTCATCTAGTTGAAGACATCCCTGTTCATTGCCAGGGGGAGGGGCTTGGTGGCCTTCAAAGGTCCCTTCCAACCCAAACTATTAGATGATTCTGTTTTCAGTGTGTATGTGTATGAATATAAATTGTTCTTTTCTGATGCAATGTCCTTGCATTTTTTGATCTTTTTCTATTGCAAGAATATTATATTCAATGGTAAGTCATAAAATATTAAAAAGTGTAACAATGTATAGGTCTGTGAAATGCACTGATGATTAGTTTTCAGTGCAACAGTATGTGCCTAGGCTTTATAGCATTCCTAAAGATGGGAACTGTTACTTGGTTCTGGCCGTGGCAGAAGTACCCTGGGTGTTCCTGGGCTCAGGCTTTGCTGTTCTTAACACATGACATAAACAAAACAGCATTTTATTTGATATAATTTCCAGGCTGTCCCTCTGAGCCAGGTATTATTGATCAAATGGAAAACAGTGCAAAAAAGATCTATCTGAAAGCTTTGAAAAAGAAAGCTGAATTGTTTTACTTACCATTTAGGAAGGAAAGATAGCCTCCCTTCGTTTCTGTTTATTTCTTGACTTAATTTACTTACAATTCTATTTAAAAGAAACACAAAAATAGTTAAAAAACCTTCTTGGAACTCATCAGTCATTTCCTTAGCTGCTTTCCCTCAATATTTGCTGAACTAAATCTGGAAATGCAGAATTACTATTTGCTGTGTGGTAAGAATAATGAATTTATCATCTTATTACAAAGCTGCACTATAGTATATCCAACTGAAGACTAGACTGTTTTTACATAGATAAAACCCTGTATTGTTGTAACAAGTTTAAAAATAAACATTAAAGCCAGCAAGCCTTAGAAACTTTGGGTGTGGCAGACACCACGCACTAGAACACTGCTTTGCATCATGGTGACTGCATTTGTATGATTTTGCATGGAAAAGGCAGATAATGCTTCAGGAAACAGCTTCTACCAAGGTTATGGTTGCAAAAGCAGGGATTAAATGTACCATGTGTCTCCTCTATTCTTTTTGTCTCTCTCCTCCTGCAGCCAAGATACACCTAATGCAGAATCCCTCTGGTAAGGCTGGTGAAAAGGTTGATTTAGTTCCATGTTCCAACACATTGGCAGGGTGGAAATATTCATGGAAGATAGGAAGTCTATAGCTCTATGTCTAGAGAGATTTTCCCAAGTTGATGCGTTTGTCATCACTCGTGAGCAGTTTGTACACAGCAGCAGGATGAATTACAACTGATGACATACCATCTTGAGTACAGTTTTGGTCAGGAGCAAGCATTTATGCTGCTGGTACTGCTGGCACCCGCAGCCAGCACGGGCATCTGGGGCCGAGAGTTTTATACTGCCCGACTCCCCGAGAACAGCTCTGAGGCTACAGGACACTCATGACTGAGATTAACAGAATAAAGTCCACTGAGAGCAACAGAATCCTGCTCTGCTAGTAATGTGGTTTGCCTCTGATTATTGTGTTCCAAGTAAAGATTTTGTTTCAAAGAAAGCTTCTGACAAATCACGCCCTGATTCTTAATTCTCAATATTTCTTTTTGAGGAAAGTCCCACCAAGAAAGTCCTGGGACAACCAAAGCAAATTGGTTACTTATATCTGATTAAAAATAACCCATTTTACTTCTAGTTTCTATTCTTTAGGTCAATCAGAGACAGTAATAGTGGAAATAGAAAAAAAAAAATCAGGAACTCAAAATGTCTGTTTATCTCAGATTCTAAATTCTGTAAAATCTTAACTTTACTGTTTGTTTGTGCAGAATTCTTTTCTTTACTTAGTAGATCTGGTCAATCAACTTTTATATCAGCACTGTAAAATCTTTGTTTATGGCCACACAGTTACCACTCTGTTTTGTTTTTCTTCTTCTGTCATGTTTTTTTCTGCTACTCAGCAGTAATAATCCCCTACTTTTTTCCAAACTACCTCATTAGTGCATCTCTTTAAGGTCTAACTGCTTTTCTGGGCTGGGACTTGAGGGAGACAAGCTTTCAAGCAATCTAATATTAAAAAAAAAAAAAGAACAAAAACATACTGGGTTTTTTGTTTTTTGTTTTTTTTTTATCCTGAACCATATTAAAAATCTTTCTCTATTTTGACTACTTCTTCTCCTGTCCCTGCTACTTTCCTAATACTTACTTTACTGTAATTCACATCAAAAGATAAATTCAAGGCATAGGGTCGCTCTGGTTTATTATAGAAAATGCTATAGGGGCAGATCAGGCTGCCAGCGAGTGACAGGCAACAAGCAATTTCAGGTCAGTGTGGTCATGCTCTCTGAAAAGGATGAGGATGCGTAATTTGAAGTTAAGGGTATGTACTCAAGGATCCAAGTATGAAAATTGAAAGACAGGGTAAGAATTTTTTATTTTATTTTATTTTATTTTATTTTATTTTATTTTATTTTATTTATTTTATTTTATTTTATTTTATTTTATTTTATTTTTTAAGGGAGTAGTTTGCAATTTTCTGATTTGAAGCAAATATTGTCATACTTGCCCCTTTTGAAATAAACACATGCACAAAGTTGTTTATTTAATTTCGGAAGGGTTACTGCTGTCTAAATTTGACATCATTACCCAAGCAAGTTGTACAAAGCAAGAGAATTGGCAATTTATAGACATAGGACTCCTCTTGCCTGTCTTTCCCATGCAATCAAGAAATTTCTTTGTGCTGCAGATGACAGGGAAGTTGTGTGTGAATAATAAATTCCACGTGAACCATCAGGAAACGCTGCGGGGTGAGCAGGGCAGTGCGCAGCCCCGTGCTTTGGGTGAGAAGGGGATTATGAACTTGTGTGTGCCTTATTCTCTTTTAGAAGAGGTAGAGGAAGGAGCTTTCCTAATACTGTGTTTATTTTCAGCTAAAGAAGGAAAATGAAGATGACCGGGTTTAGAGCTAATAATTCTTTTAGTTCAGGCTCCCGTGGGTATGGATGAGACGTGAGTGTTTGGAAGCTTTCTGGACTAGACCTGGGCTGACTGCTCTGAGGATTTACACCAACTGATTTTTGAGGAAAAACTGAAGGGAAAAAGTTGCTCATCTTGCTGCCAAAAAAATTAATCATTTGCTGCTTAAAATAGATTATATAATCTTTACCTCAAGTTTATTTTAAATCCTTCAAACCGATGGCTCAGACGGGTTATTAGAAAAGAGCAAAGTTCAGGATGGTAACACTAGAGGGACCATTATTAGAGATGGGCGCGCTGAGCAGCGGAGCCTGTAGCCATGTGAGGAAGGAAGTACCAAAACCACACTGCTCTCTGAGTTGTGGGAGTGGATGATAGGAGAGGATAAGGCAACAGCACTTGCAGAAAGTGTTACTCAGACTTCTCTTTCGACCTACTCCACCAGACGCTGAGCTTCAAGCTGGCAGGAAGTCAAAAATAAAAAAAACCCAACACCAACACACCACCCAGCAGCCCCCAAAGCAGTACTCCAAAAGTGGCTTTTCTTCACTTCACTGCAGATATTCTATTCTATGCAGATGTTCTATTCTCTGCAGATATCCATTCTACCTGTATCGAGATAAAGGGCTTAAGATGTGTGAGAGAGAGAGAAGGCAAAGTCCCGTAGGGCCAGGAAGTTGCGTGTTGCATCCTGAAGGCTGTCAAGAGCATGGTTTGTGAGAGAGTCTTTGTTTCGGCCTTTGAGAAAAGTCTGTTGGGCAGATGCAGTGCTGTTATGTTGGCTTCAAAACTGACTGTTCTAAGCCTTTCAACAACATTTAGCATCCAACCTGAGAGAGCATGTGTGCCCACACATTCACTTCCGCCCAAGACATACCTTTTTTAAAAGAGAAGGGCACCATCAATTTCTTAATTTTTTGGTTTGTGCTTTGTCTCTCCTGGAAGCAGATCAACTCTCAGGCTGTGCCGTGTCTGTGGGCTCTGGATGTGTCCCCTTTGGAACTCAGCACACTCACACTCACCATGTTTGAACTGGCAGATGCGATTATGTATTTTAGTGCAATGATGCTTTTTTCTTTGTTTTATTACTGGAAATTTTCACAAGTGCTACAGGATACGCCATAAGCTTTCTGAGCAAGGCTGAAAATTTCAGTCTCAGGTTTGAGACCTGCTAGTGAGCTGCCACTGAGGGCTGCCAAAGGCACCGTCAGCCTGTCATAGTATCTGGGTTTACCAAAAACTTGGAAATGTTTTCTCTCAAAATAGTAAACTGTAAAAAGCGGCAAAGACTAATTTCAGTGTTCAGATCACAGTTCAGGTATTGACCAATCACCACCGTTATTTTGAGTGATACCTTTGCTTTCTCTTGTTTATTAATTCTGACCACTTTAAGTAAGGCACATTTTGTTGAATGTGGTTTAAAATATTTTTCAAGACTCGGGTTTGTTATCCACAAGTATAAATCTTTATGACCTTTTGTGACTGCCAACAGTGATAATGAGCATTAGGAAAACTCCATGTGTCCCTTAAGGTGAATATTGGCCATTTGCTTCATTAGATTTGTAGCAAAGTGTTAATTACACCCTCATGATTAGGTCTGAGTTTCATTTAGTGCTTAAGACAGATATTCAGTATGTGTTCAGTGTAAAATACACCGTATCCCTCCCCTGTTTCACTGCTGTGGCACTTGCTCTTTCAGGATGCAGTGTGGTGTTTGTGAAGCTTCAGGTGTGTATGTTAATCTGGTGGTAGTAATATTAACTTCAGTGCTTCTTTCATAAGATATAGCAAGTACAAGACTTCAAGAAAAACAGTAATACTACCATTTTTAACAGTTTTTCATATTATTACAAAAATGCCTACTGGTAAGCATAGTGTATATTTGAAGAAAAGAGGCTGCAACTGAGCTAAGCTATTAATAACTGAACCAATTCTTAGGTCAGCCATCATGCGATCTCTTACTTAGGATGACAGCTACATTCATGACAACCCAATGCCTAAATCTGATGGTCGTGCCACAATTAATTATTTTAATTTCTCAGTGGGAAGAGGGAGAAAATGTATGTGTTGGGCATTCCTCCCAATAGATTGCTTGGCCCAAATGTTGTTGTTCCTTAAAGGTCTGTGGCAATGCGATCACATTGGGATAATGGCTGAATGTTTCCTGGGCCATAGATTTCCAATAAATCTGTGAACAAATGAAGTAGGGAAACCTGTTTGTGGTCTGGAACCTGGAGACTGGGTTCCACCATATGTAATCACGCAGTACCAGGTCTTCATCAGTGCCATAGCAGGCCTATGTAGGTCACTGGTACAGACAGGGATATAACTTTTCATAGAATGGCAACTCTGCTTGAATTCTTAACATACGAGTAGTGTTTGTAAAAGTAAAATGTTACCAAGTGATTTAAAGCTGATACTCTGTATCTTCAAATAGAAATGTATATATTCAAGTATAAATTCTATGTGGTGGCATTTTCTGCTTAGCTTGAGGAAGTGCCTGAAGCTCAGCAGGTGTCCAAATACTACCTTTTGAACCGAAGCCTTAAACCAGTCCAAGAATCCCTCTTCACTCCCTGTTCCCCACGTCCACCCAGAGCAGTCCAACTACAGCACAGAACCAGCAAAGGCCAAGTGGCTTTTCCCACCTCCCTCTCGTCTAAAGGCAGAGGTGAAGCTGAAGTGGTGACTGGAGTTAGCTGTGCTTGGCCTTTTGCTTTGGGACCTTGTGCCTGAGCTACAAATTTGATTCTACTGTGCACGTAAGAGGGAATGAAAGAAAGGTTTCCATGTTAAATCAAAATAGAGCATTCAACAAAGCTGATTTTCTAAAGTTTTCCCTAAGATTGCTCTAACAGCAACATAAGTTCAAGAGGTCTCAGGGTTCCAAAGAGTGACAGCGTCAATGTAAATATTCTGAAAGAAAGTTAAAACTTCATATTTGTCAGAGAAGCCTGAAATAGAACAATAGTTTCAATTTTGGGGGTTTATTTACAGGCTAGAAACTGCAAGGAAAGGAGGGCATGTGGGTTTCCAGCTGACTGTTGGCACAGCTTTATGCATAATGCAAAGATGTGGACAACTTTTGGTTTTGATCCTCTCAAGTGCTCCATAAAAAACTGAGTCTAACTCAGTCTAATGCCCCAACAGACACACGGGATGGATTTCCTTAACCACATGACATGACAACCCAGTGACAATCATCCTTTGTACAAGGCCTCAAGATTTCTGGCGGGCACACAGGACTGTTGGGTGGTGACCACAAACAAGTCTGGGAATCCCTGCTGAGGGCAAAGGACTGTGGAGCTTGTTATGGTCCCTTGAGAAATCAATGTGTGGCTGATGCATATGCAGGTGCAGTGAATCCTCTGCAGACTTAGTGTCCATTAACCCTTCTGCCTGCAAAAGGGTTGCCAGAATAAGCTTGCAAGACTGTCTGGATGCCTCAGCCACTTTTATATGGTGCCCTTATACGTGTAACATTTTTAGCAAAGTCTTCAGTAGAGTTCAGCCTTTTAATGGAGAGTTTTAACAGTGTATTTCAAAATAGTGTATTTAAAATATGCATTTAAAAATAAGGTTCATGAAGATGTGCCCCTGTAACACGGCTGGTGGAGATTAACTTTCAAAATAATAATTCTGTTAATAATAGAAGATCGAGGGGGTGTATTACTTTAAGGAAATGGCCTATCATACTTCGTAATGACAACTGTTACCTACTTAGGCATTTAAAGATTCTTTTAAAAGTCATAGAATCATACCCAAGTAATGACACAGTTATATTCAAAACTTGATCAGTAGGTTTGATAAAACGTGTATATTTAGTAAAACCACATACCCAGCTTGGCAGGTCTGTATGGATGTAGGCTGTGGTTTGCAAACCTTGTCTAGTTGCAAGTGCTGGGCTCTGCTCTCGGTACATGTAGGTCACCATAACCCTGCTAAAGGTCCTGGAGAACAAGCTCTCTTGTGCCTGTACTTTTTCTTCATTCCACTGGCAAACTGAAAGTGTGATGCTTGCTATTTATATTAATCGTTTTCACAGAATATGCTCAGATTTTAGCACTGTTGTTAAGTATCAGGTATAATACTACAATATGCTAAAATGTGTTTCAGCCTGTAGAAGAGCTCTTCCTACTGGGGTGTTTTGCGTTATGATATAAAAGTAAGGTGTGAATGTGTTCTAGTAGAAGTCAACAGCAGGTTTCTGTTTTGCTGAGAGTCTGGAGATTCTAAAGTAATAAAATGAATGTTCTAAATGGCAACAAGTTCTCTTTCCTATTAAAACTCTAAATTCTTGTTTTAAACATTATATTAAGCATTATATGGAGGACCCCACATCACACCAACCTTTCTCCATGTGTATTCACAATATTCTAGTGAATTGTTTCCGTGTCTGTAAGTGTGGAGAAAGCTGAGAACAAGGGCATTTGAACTTTCATTCAGATTCATTAATTTACATATTTATTCAGTTCTTAAGGTTGCGCATGAAGCTTCACTCTACTCTTAAAGCTCTAGATTCCTCTAGTTCTCGTCTTGTTGAGAAACCCAAAAGATCTGACTAGATAAGTCTGTTAACACTGCTAGAGTGTTACAAGGTGAGTGGACTGTGAAAATCAAATTTTCAAAACATTTTTGAGGTATCAGTAGATTAGGAGACAGGAGCAACTTCACATTGTTAGATTTAATTTTAACCATTCACCTATGACATTAATCTCTCTGTATGTCTGTGCTTATTAGACCTTCCACTGACCACTTCGGACTCACAAATTTGAAAGGAAATAACCAAAAGCTGTCAAAATTAAAAGTTCAAACAAGGAGAAAACAAGGCAATTTTGCCAAATGACTGTTAAGGAGGGACAAATTATCAGAGAATTCTAAGCAATGTGTTTTACGATATGGTAGGATGAGTTTTTCACAGACAATCTGGTGTAACTCTGGGCCTTCAGTCTCAGTAACCATAGTTGAAAGTTGCTTGTAATTGACAGTAAGTTAAAAAATGCTGAGATATTGGGGAGTCTTTTTTTGTTGCAGCACCTGGGCCCCATTACTAATACATCATACACAACCAGTCCCTATTATCGGGAAATTTATTGTATGAAATTATCGTTATGATCTTAAGAACCGTCATGTCTGAGGTTTTCAAGTTCAAGTCCTTGCTTATCTGATCCTACCAGCAGTGTCCTCCAGCCCTCGGATCTAGACACCAGCTTACCCACGAGCACACAAATGTGACAGACCACGCAGGTATTTCAAAATTTTTCAGTACTCTCTGCTTCACCAAAACATGTTACACAAGCTCTGATGCCTCAGAAAAGGTGAAGCAGACTGTATTTCCCATAGCAAAATAAACATATGCAGAGAGGGACTGAGTCTGGAACTGGGAAATGAGCAACAAAGACATTTAACACTGAATCAAATGTTCCAGGGTGATTTATCTTTAACGCCTACCTAAAGGAAAAGCACATGATGAAAAGCACTCGAACTCCTCAACTGCTGTGTGCGTACCTGGCTTTTTTCTTTTCTTTTTCTTTTTTCTTAGAGTTAAAGTTAACAGTTAAGCAGTGAAAAGTTAAATCATACTTCAAAGGCAATACTCACAAAAAAGTTTAACCTTTGTGTAGCAGCTGTTAGTCAAAGGATTTATGGACGAGTCTTTTTGAATGTCCCCCAGACATTATTTTTTGGGGGTATTGCATCATTGTGCTCGAGCAGTCATGACAGCACTCCTTTGATATTGGAACATTCTTACTTTTCTCTCAGTGCAGTGTAATAAACAGGTTTCTAACTAATGGCTTGCAAATCATCCGCCCAACATCTCCTATGAGTTTTCACTGCAGACCAGCTAAGACTATTTTTATTGTTAAATTGGTTTGGCTTTACTTACGGCACTCGGAGTTTGGGAAATTTCTGAATATCATTTTCAGACATATTCTGAAAAGGAAACACATGGTATATATCACAGAGTTGTCCATGGAACACCCTGTGCCTTACAGAAGTGTGCATATTCAAAAATGGGACATGAAGTTTCAACTGACAGGAACATAAAGTGCATGGAAAAGGAATGCAGGACAACAGCCCATCCCGTGGGTCAGAAGAGAACTGAACACATTTTAATAAAAAATTATCTCTCTCCTTTTTTTTTTTTTGTTTTTGCTGGATGTTGGCTTTTACTTTATGTTGCTGCCAGTTGTATTAAGCTAGTTAAGAGGTTAATAAACATTATCTGTATTTGTTTACATACAGTGGAATGAAATTATTGCATCTAACTTCCAAGAGAAGTGTAGCTAGAATGTTTTAATGATAGCTTGTTAAGAAGATCAGTAAGGAGAAGTAAATCTTAAATCAGGTCTTACCAGAAAAGAGTTGGGTAAATTTGTTTGTTTACCAGTAGCAGATGAACTATTCTTCCAGTATTAATATCAAATTAACGGGACTATGTGCAAAGTTCAAGTCAAGTAATTTGCTTTTCTGATTTGGGTTCTAACCCAGTTCTTTATTGGTGTTGTGTATTCTCATGTTGACTTAGAGGCAAGGTTAAAATCCACGCCTGCTCTGCTTCTCAAAAGAACTGGAAATAAGGAAATGCTTTTCATTGTACATTGCCATCACCTAGCATATACAGGAAAATATATCCTTTTAGTATTTATTATTAAAGAAGCCTTGATATACAATAATTCATCTTAGTGGACAGTGTGAAACAATTAATAGAGAGCTACATCCTGATAACATCATACTCTACTGATTCCAGGTGTGAGCTCAACAGAACATGCATGATCTGCTTGAAATCACAAGCAGTGCTTTATTCCTGGCAATTTTGGAATTATGCTTCTCAGTAAATATAAAAGGACAGGATATTTCAAGTGCTCTTTTAAACACTTGTAATTTTAAGGCAATATGCAATGAAACAGCCTTTGTAAAGGGCTGTTCCTGGTAAGGAAGGCAAACTTCTACCATAGATTCTAATTTTATGCTATTTTTGCTTCACATCTTTTTAGTACAGCTAAAAAATACAGTGTTTAAGTGACTTCAGAAGCTAGATATATTGAATTCCTTCATGTCTGCATAGTGAATTCAAGAGAAGTTGTGCAGGACTGAAAAGTTTCAGGGTAAAACTGTAAATTTGAAAATCAAGCACCATTTGCTGGAGTTTTGTCTAAGAACCTTATCTATAACATCACAGTATATGTAAAATCAGATGTTCTAGTGGAGACGTAGCTGGAAGACTCCTTGGGCTTAAGAGCAGCCTCAGCAGCCTAACAAAAATCTTCCCACAAACTGAGATGTGGCGTGGAGGGGGACAGTGTTTCTTCCCCCTTTAACACAGCAGTTAGACGTCAGATCACTGCTGACCTCAGCTGGGATGGGCTAAATCATGGGAGCTTCACTGATGCTCCTGCAGAGTCAGCCCCTCTCTTCTCCCATCATGTGCAACTCCAAGTTTAGGACAGATTTGTGCATTATGAAAACTTTTGAGAAAGGGTTGTGTTTAGTTGATCACAAGCTTTGCAAACTCTCTTTGGAACGTGGCTGATAGTCTGTTCTTTCCGTCTTTCTTACTGCCAACAAGAAGTTTCTAATTGCACATTGGTTCACAATGCTATCATGAATTTTCAGGCCAGAACAAATCTTATCTGTGTTTTCCAGCACTATTTTGCTGCTGGAACTACCCACAGGAGTAAAACACAGAAAACATGTAATTGCTTTATGAAAATGTCCTGCAGGATTTACTGAAGAATCCTAATTTTTGCTGAAAACTTTTTAAGCTTGTCTCTGGAATTCTATTCTGGCGATAAACCTGACAAATATTATGGGTTTAAACTCTCATAAAAGAGCCATGCTGCCATTTTAAATATTAGAGATTTGTATTAGAATACGTTATACAGAATCCCTCTGGTTTTATTCCTACATCATCTCAACTGGACTTTCCTTGTGGTAGCCAGTAGATATAGAAATGTGACTTTGAAACCAGGATGTTATTCTGAAGAAGAAGACAGCAATATTTTTACAGTCAGGTTTACCGTATAGATCTGAGACTAGATATAAAACCTGCAAACTCTCAGTTTTAACAATTTCTTCTGTGCAAATGTAATTTGGCAGTTTCCAATAACTCGCAAAATGTAAAGATATTTCTTAGAAAAAAAAAATCATCTAGAGAAGCATTTTTTTTTCAAGTTTACATTGTACTCTAGAATATTCCACTTAAAGTCTCCTTTTGTTGTTCTCCTGAACAGGTGAATCTTTTTTTGCATTATGCAAATGACAAGTAGGTCAAAAGCTTAAAAAAAAAGTCTCGGCAGAGATGAGCAGCTATTTGCTCACTGAATAGAAAAGCTTCTTTTTAATTTATTTGGATGCTTCTGAAAAAATACTGCACTCTGAGCTGTGTGTTTACAGAAACACTCTGGAAATAATAAAACATTACAAAAATCACTTAGGAATCACGCAGTTATTGCTCTTGCTATTTGTACCTCACAAACTCAGAATCTCATAATGCTCCCACTCCAGGCAGAGATCCTTAGTGCCTGAGCTAAGGAGACTCTTCTGAGGGGTCAGGAGGATAAATCCTGTGCCACACGTCTGAATAATTCTGGCTCCACCCAGTAAGAGGGAGGTGTAATATCCTCTTCCTACAAAAGGTGTTTGAAAACCTTTCTGTCACGTTTCAATGAAATGTCAAAAAGCTTAATACATTAGGACAAGTAAGTAAAAAATAACAGGTATGCACAGATTTGGAGAAAAAAAAAAAAGAAGTAAAATGAAGTAATAATCAAAGCCTTTACACATCTTCATGGATGTGTATTTAAGAGCTGAAAACAGCAGCTATGCCAATGGAAGCTGGCAGCTTTTCTGAATTTAAGCCAAATTGTTGGTAAAGCCTGGAGCAATGTTGATTTAAGCCCGCTGGGACTCTGCTTACTAGGTTTGGGGCTCTTAACCTTCATTGATTTTGTGTGTTGCTGCAGAAGAAATCTAATTTTAACTATAAAGACGTGAAACAGTGATTACAGTAGAACATCAGTCATTCTGACCAGGTCTGTGTCTCCTTTAGTAGGAGAGGGCAATTAATAAATGTGAGTTTTCTATAGTTAGTTTTTGAAAACAAGCACTTCCTATAAAGGAAGAGATGAATTCAAGATAAGACTGTGGGTTTATAACTTCCCTGTCAGCTTAAAAAATACTAAAATATGAGCATATTAAACAACATGCTTGGGTTCCCAGCATTCGATACTTAAAGCAAGATGTCTGGCTGATTTAAGCAAAGATATTTAATTCTTGTATTTATACCTCAGTGACCATCTGTGAGCTCAGTCATTTGCATCTGCCAATGCAAAGTAAGGAGGAGTCAAAACGATCGCTTCATTGGAATTTGACAGGAAGGAATTTTACAGCTCTACTTACCAAAAACCTTTGTCCATTTATGCTGTGCTTTCTCACGACTTTTTCACAATCCTTATACTTTAACTGTCAATGAAAAGAAGATGATTATTGCACCCTTCACTATAAGAACAGACGTAGTTATCTTTGAGTAGATGGTTCAAGTTACCCTTTTGTATGCTAGAGCCTGTCGAAATGGCTCAATTTGTTCTGTAAACATGGATTTTTAAGACAAAGGTTCTTCAGCGGACTTGAGGTTTTTCATCCATTTAGGAACATATAATTTCTGACATTTAAAAACAAACCTGCAGTTGTCTGGCCCAAAGAAATATGTGGAAAATAGACAGTTGTGGTACTGACTGGGATGAACAGTTGTAGAAAAGAGGAAGTACAGCAAAAACCTTAATATATTGGAATTCTGAAGCCCTGATGCCACTCACTGAACTCATTGTTGTGATCAAAAAGCTTTCTCTTCTTGATGGAAATGTCGCTTGTTAATCCTGGAAATCATCTATAATGCCTATAATATTTGGAAGGCTTTTCCACAATATTCTGGTTTACAATAGCATCTAGGACAAAGACATGTTGATCATGTACAAAGCTCCTGGTCCTACCAGGCAAAAATTTAACAGTAATTTGGGGCACTTAGGAATAAAAACCGAACACCTAGCCACATTCAGCAAGATGTGACTCTTAAATATTTCCAGTGTGTGTCTTAAGAGTTTTTTTTTATTTGAACAGTAGTAGCACAATTTGAGAACACAGCCTATGTTTTTGGTCTGGCTGGAATACATTTTCTCTGTTTAAGGTTGATCAAGTCCATAGCAGAAGGAAGCCAAAGAACAGGCAAAGTGCTTCTGGTCCTGTCTGAAACTTTAGTTAGTGAAAGTTATACAGACAGATGATCTTGTGCTGCTGAGATAATTCTCCTACAGCAGGCAGATAATATTTTAGCAGGAGCAGCGTGTCCTTTCTTAGTTCTATTGTGTTTACTCATTTTGAGGAGTAATCTTGTAACTTGGTGTTATATGAGAGCAGATCCTGAAAACATCTGAGCATCCGTGTCATGACCGATCACTTCAGATGAAAGAAGATATCAATATTATTGTCCTTTGAAAATCCTCCCACAATTATCTCAGTTAATACAATTGCTTATCTCTCTTGGACTTGAATTCTGGTCTTTAAACATATGGCTGCAGGCAATATAAATTAGTCAGATGCAAATAAAGTATAGCTAAGGTATAACATTCAACTCTGTAGTGATAAGTGAGGGAAATTGTACAAGTTTATCTGGGGAAAAGATCTGCTTATGGCAGTTGCCCAAAGCTGGCTGACATCATTGTCTTACAAAGATTTCTTAGATGACTTTAAGCAGCTTTTTCTCTGATTCACTTCCCCAAAAGTGGAATGCCAAGGTTATCTCTGTGCTCAGGGGGTATCTGGATCAGTATAGGGGGAGCACTCGAAAATTAATGTAACTGGGCCTGTTCAGTTATGATAGAACTTAAGAGTTAATCCTTTTATCACTGTTAAGGATATCTTTACCACCTCTTTCAGGAAGCCGTTTCTCTTCTTAGTCTCTTGAAAATGGTGATCCAACCACCACGCCCCAGTGCTGTCATGTTTTTCGTATTTGTCTGAAATTGCCTGTTGATAACAATCTCATCTGTTCTATCTCCAATTCTTCCTTTCACTTTCCTGTGCCACTAACCCCTGCATTCTAAAATTAGAGGTTTGCAAGTACTGGCAGTTTTAGCTCTCTGGAGATTTGGTAGGTACAGATTTTGTGTTTGATCAGCTTGTCTTTATTAGCTAGTTTTGCATTCTAGTATCCAACTCGCCTCAACTCCCCAAAGAAAACTCTCATAGAGTTGTAAGAGCTGTTGAAACAATAAATTTTGCATGATTTCAAAGTGAAGCCCAAACTGTTCCAGGTTTTACAAGTCTAATGTAACAGCTCACTTGAAAATCTTCCCAAATCTTCTGATTGATCTGAATGTTAAATTCCAGGCTGACAGTTTTGGACTTTGGGAGTTGCAAGGGAGATAGAGCAGGCACTATCATCTCTGATGTGAACTGAAAAATGTGCAATCTACAAAGAACACACAGAAATGAAATTTCAGTAAAATTGGCTCAGTTACATATTCCTGGGCGATTACAAAGGTGTCAGCACTGCTGTGCAGAGGATAAATATTGGTAGTGAATTCCTTTCACACTACTTCTTCAGTGTGGAAACTCCTCTGAATTGTAAGATGAAATTTATAGATTGTCACAAGTGAAAAAGGTGTTAGAAGAAACAGCAGGTCTGAGCTCGTCACACAAGGTAATGTCAGAAAAAGCAACAGTGAGAGGAAAGAAGGGGTAGGGAGGAATCTTGAGCCATGAGTTCTGCCCAAGAAGTTTCAGAATAGGGAAGTCAAACCAACAGCTGAAAGGTTTTTCCAACTGAGCCTAAAAAAATTAGGAGTCTTTGTATCTACAGCTGTTAAGTTCTTGGCTAGATTCTTGTGGATGTGATTAGCAAAGATATTCAGAGGTTCATTTGTGAACACCAAGCAATTAGAAAAAAAAAATCTAATTGAAAATCATTGAAGACAACCTCGAAAGTTTGTAATCTTCACACATTAAAGCCTTCTACAGTTGTTAATATATTTTATATCAACAACTGCTGTAGTAAAGTGTATATTTTCTCTGAAAAGCCATGAGTTTCTCTTATACTTGATTTAAAACACACTTTCAAGATTCATTGATATATTCTGGCCAGTTTAGCTCGGGTTCTAAATTGTCAGTGGTTTTGCTTTTAGTTTTGCAGCAAGCTCTGCCCACTATAAAAATATGTAAATTTAGCACAAACAGTATTACAGTAGTTTGCTCCTCTATCATGCAAAGAAAAAACACGGTTGAACTTACCGTCCTAAAATATTCTGCTAGGTCATCTGGGTTCCATGTAAGCACGTCTGAACGGTGGGGAATGTTTCGCAAATCCATTGCAAGCTCTCTCCTCCAGGCAGTTAGCGAACGTTCATAGCAGTACCATTGATGAAACGGCCATATGGCCCCTCTGTGTGACCAACTCCAGCGCTACCAGTAATTCCTTGTCTAAACCCCAGCTTCTTCTGTTTCAGACCTGGTGGTTTTTTTTAATTTAGAGCTCTGTTGTCAGGACATCCAAGAGAGATACTGCTTCCTCTAACACAAAATGGTCTCTTCTCAGAAAAGTTGTCAGCTAGTCAGCCTTACCACTTCCTTTGTCTGAATATAAATAAGTAAACAAGGAAGCAGAGCAAAGAGTTGAAAATGTTCTTCCTGCTAATTATAAGTAAGCTCCTATGCACTCTATTTGCTTGAAATTGCATACATAAATATTTATGTATTTACACACTCTGTAGAGTATAAATATATTGACATATTATCTGTATAGACGTTGGTTACTGCTTCTGTGCAAGTCTAACCCAGACAAATCTGCCTCCAAAGAAGAAAACGTTTACTTACTTAGGAGAAACTTCTTCAACTTACCTCACTGCCTGAAGTGTCACGTTATCTTTCTTTGATTTGTACAACAAGAAATGTTGGAGTTCTACGTAAGGAGATATGCATGAATAAGGGATGGAGTAACAATCAGCATTTCTTCAAATAAGGAACTTCTCAGTGAAACTAAAAAATGGACAAGCTTAGATGAACATTATATTGTCATTGTTTCGGTGCTCCGTTTTTCAGCTACCTCTAACGAGGATTTTTGTGTCTGAAAAGAATCCATAGTATTGCCACAGGGCTATTTCTACTCATTGAAGACCTTCTAACCTTGGGTCTGTAATTTGCAAGTACATTTGCATACAAGTGCATGTATTTGAGTTCATATCTGCAAGTCTCTATACTATTGTATGAGTTCTCCTTTTGAAACTCTGATTTCAAGTAGCTTACTTTTTCTGTAGAAATTTTGGTAAATGATGGCAGCATGGTATTTAAAACTCTAAACTGCTGTAACAGCTATTCTAAACTGTGTAGCGTTTATCAACTACGTGATACAGCTCTGTTTTATGGGTTCTTACTTGAAATTACTTGTATGAATCATCTCAGGCATGTACTGACAGTTTCACAGAAATATCATCACTTCTCCATTGTAAATCTTGGCCTGGGGATGAAATAGGATTAAATTAACTTGTGGCAAAGAATCCCCAAAGGAGAAGTTGTTTTGAGGGTGCATCAGCAGCAGTGGTAAAGGGGAGATCACCCAGCATACCTCTCACACACTCAATCACACACCACGTCCTTCAACAGAGAAACAAGTTCCCTACAGTACAGAGACAGGGAGAAGCCTGTGCTATAATTTCAAATTGTTCATTCTATTACAGTATTTCATTACCTTCTAATCTAATTTCTATCCCAAATCCAGCATAACAGTTCTAATTTCGATTGTGTTCTTCCTTATTTGTACTAATATAAAACTAATTGCTCTGGTCAAAAGTTATTCTGATGATGCTATAGAAGAATCATAGCATCATGTATTCTGATGCTGAGATAGAATCATAGAGTTGTTTAAGTTGGAAAAGACCTGTAAGATCATTGATTCCAGCCTTTAACCCAGCACTGCCAAGTCCACCACTAAACCATGTCCCTAAAGAGCACACCTACATGTGTAAGAGATATGAGAGGAGATAGGAGAAAAGCTGTGACTTTTTAAGTCAATCTGCTTGTCTAGAGAGTGACTATCACAGAAATTCTAACACATTTAGTTAATCATTATTATTTGGTTGTATCCTGCCTGTGTCACTGTGAGTATGTTAAAGCTATGTGTGTATTTCATGCATTTTACAAAACCCAGCTGCAAAAGTACTTGAGCTTTTTCTCTGTCTAGAACTTCTTTTGTAATGTGATAAACACATAGGATGTGGTGGCCAAGTGAGGCTTGCTGAGGAAACATCACTTTGTAGGTTCTACATTTGAAATTTCAGACATACTGTTAGATGAGTGTAACAATTTTAAATTGCATTTCCAACCTATGTATGTATTTGAACATATCGATGGAAAATGTTGTTGAACTCTCAAATAACCAGCATGAGTCATGGTCCCCAATCCCAACCAGACTGTAGAGAGTTGTTTTGAACAGATGCTTTTAAATGTCTGTCTTTGTGGCCCAGAAATGAAGTGTGGCAAATCCCATGTTCCACAAAAGGAAAATCTTGATCCTGGAAAAAGGCCTCACATTATCACCTCACTCTTTTAATTGTTCTTCTGTTCACTCTTCCCATATTTTCTCACTTGTTTCTTATTCCTCTTTCTCTCTTCAGAATCACTACAGTCACCTTCAGAATTGGCACTTTCTCCCAGGTGCTTCTTTTGCCTCCAGTGTCCTCTGCTCAGAGACGCCATTTCAACACTGATGGTCACTGAGAGAGAAAAAGTTGAATGTCCACATTTGTGCAAGCCCCCATGCCAGAATCTCCAGTCACATCTGGGTAGGAGTGTAAGGGAGGATGTCTGGGAAGCAACCACAGCTGATTTTTACGGAGGAAGAAGAATGACTGCAGGGTCATTAGGGTAGTTAAATGAACTGTAGCAAACAGATGGGGCCACAGAGAGTTCCTGGGGAAGAATGTCAAGTTTGACAGGCTACGTGCAGAAATTTGGTTGATAACTAAATACGTTTCAGAGGTGACCATCCTAACTCTCTGCTGGAGATGATCACATGCTTTGAATCTTAGTAGTTCAATCTTACATTGCAAGAAGTCACAATAAGTAGGCAGCACAAGATACATCTGTTTTGTGGTATATACTTTTTTGTTATACACTTCGGTTGGCGATCTTCCATGAAACTGATTTTAAGCTCGTAGATTTTCAAATGCTGAGAAACACGGACATTACAACTATTATCACATGTATACCTTTTCCATTGTGACCTTTTTTCCCCTCTTTTTAAGGAAGTAGGTCTTTTATAGTTGAGGCCTGCAGTGCTACAACCTTCACATAAAAAATGTGTCTCTTCACATAAGAGCTGCCGTGGTAGTTTTTTCAGACGTAGCGATGGTCTGGTGACTGATCTTTGAAAATGTGAGAGTCTAACCATTTCAGGCACTGCAGGAAGGAAATTCACACTGCCCACATTCTGCTGCCTTCAAAGAGCTTCAATATTTTCCAATTTCTCTCACCTCTTTCTGGTGCTCTGCCCCATAGCACCCAGCTTTAAGTGGAGTCAAAGGCTTACTTTGAACAGTTCTCTGAATGGCTATTTTTTCTACAGTAACTCAATTTATGTGTCAGTTTTCCTAGAACAAAGCAAAAAAAGTTCAAATTTCATAAAAATTTAGTCTTCATTTTCATCATAGTCCTAAAACAAAGTGGATCTTTAGGACATGTTTTTATTTTGTCCTGCCCAATTTTGTTTTAAGAAGACTTGGGTACTTTCTTGCTTTTATGCTGGGAATGTTTCCCATTGCCAGCCTATATTTCCTCTTTTAACATTGCACAGCTTGTTCCCATGCTGCATACCTATCTATAACACAGGGAAAAAATCTTTTCATTTTTATACCCTTTAAAAATCACCACAGTAGTGTTATATATTCCTTGCTGTCTTTAATTAGCACTGAGACACTGTCTCCTCCTCAAATTTCCTTATCCATTATTTTCTTAATTCTTGTAGTCAAGTGTTAGCCTTGACTTTGCAATGTTTGTGCATTGACAGAAGACCCAAAACTGAGTCTTTGCCATCTAAAAAAAGGTCTTTTGTAGGAATGCCTTCCTCCCCACCTAGTGGCTGAGTGACAGAGCGACACCAGACACTAAGCACTGCTGTTCTCAAGAACAGGGATGGACACAGAATTGCTGACACTGCTGTACAAATTTGATACTTGCATTGTATTTATGCCCTTCAGTGGGACTAGCAGTCGAGGCAGATGCTAACCAACCAACCTGCATCTGAAATATATGGTTTGAATAAAGCTGTGTTTGAGATGCTGGATTCAAATCCTATTTCACCATAAAAAACAAGTTCTGCATACTCTTTCTGAATACCCTCAGCAATTATTTTCCTGGATGGAAAATAATTTTTCATTTTTCCATCCATTGGAATTTTCCATTTTTTCATTTGCTAATGATTTTTTTCCATTGCTACTGAATTGTGTTACTTTGAGTAGGTGGAAAGACATTTAGGCAATTCCAAAATACCTGAAATCTTAGAATACAGCCACTAGAGTGCAGCTGAGCTCTATTCAGAAAACAGAGAGAATTAAATATCTATTAAGGTGCTGTAAAAAGAAAAAAAAGGGAAGGAGTTAAAGATACTCTAGCAAGAGGACGTTTTTTTCAGGTACGTGTTTTGTTCCACTCTGTTAGGGTCATAAGTCCCATAACGTGTCTAGTTTGTCCAGAGACACTGCAAACAAACACAGAGAACACCCAGCAGATCTTAGAAAGAACGTCTACTGAGGAAAGACTAAAAAATGTTTTGCTTAGTCTGGGAAAGGGAAGTTGGAGATGAGGGAAGGAAAAAGGAGACAAACTTAGTGGTTTTGGGTGATAGCAATCAGTTGTTCTCGTGACCTGTGCAAGGCTCTGCTAACAAAAAAAGCAGCTGTAAGCTCAAAAAGTAGGCATTGCAGATTGCAGAACTCTTCTGCCCAGTATTTGGACTGTTCAGTGCAGTTCAACAGCTCAATTTATAAACTGCCAAGCAATGTCAAAACTAGCTCTAACTTGGCATGTTTCCTTTCTGTGGCTTTCATTCTGTATATCTTGGTTTCCCTTTGAAGGCCTGAAGAGGGCAGAAGGTGCTGTGACATGAGGAGCAGTGTGCAGATGGCGGTACCAAGCCAAGGTGGTGAGAGAAATGAAAAGTGCCCACCTCTGCAGCTGCTTAGAAGGACGGAGAAAAGGGCTGGATTCAGGACTGTTGCTAAAATATGCCATAAAGGATGACAGTTTTGCCTACTATTGGACTTACCAGATTGCCTTTTTTTTGGGTGTGCTTTCTCCTTTCCCTAAAAGGAATATGTTGTTTTAAATCCTTTTGAGTCAGTGTTTGTGAGTGGGCTAATACTGCCTCTTGCACAGCGCTGAAGGTACCTACTGGGGAGCATCTGATGTTATTTCATTTCTTTAGTATGAAGCTGCACCTGGTAATGGTTACGTATGTCTCTGTAATGATGCAGTGGTCCAATGTTGCGTACAGCCTGCCAACCAGATGCTGGCTGAGCAGTGGCCTCCGTTCAGGGTGCACCCTCTCGTGCCGTGAGGAGATGCAACCCCAGGAGTGCCATGCAGGCCCTGGCAACCCACTTCAGCTCTCTCAGTATCACACACTGTGCTTTCAGTAAAACACACAGTGCTTCTCAAGTTAAAAGTGATCTTAAGCTGCAAGGAGGAGAAACTGTCACTGCAGTTGGGGAAAATGTATGTATGGCGTAGTTGCTTTTGATTTTCTTTTGGTTGAGAGTATGGGTTTGAAAGGAGGTTCCAGGAGTGCAAATGCAAGAGAAGACGTTTCTGCAAACCGTGACAAGGGCTGGCTGCCGTGCTCACCTTGGGTGCTGGAAATCGGCGTTCCCAGGCGCTGTTATCCCTAGATGGCGCTGAAACCCGTGTGATTCCCATCCAGTGTTCCTGTACTGTGCTTTCAGTTTGTTTTCCCTTTTCATTTTTTTTTTGTATGAATCTGTTTAAGAAATGAAAGTTAAAATGTTCTCCTTCAGCAAAGACGACTGAACAGTAACAAAAAAATATGATTTTTATTTCTTCATTTTTTTAAACAGCAGTATTTCAATTTTATCCAACTATTCTGACAGCTAAATATATGATGATTATTTTAACTCAGCCCCTTTTGTTATTTTATCAAATGAACTGTTGACACCAATAACCACTTACTGGCTCTCACACTCAGATTGTAAGTGACCGCCTTTTATTTAGACAAGCAGTTTTTTTCTTAACCCAAACAAAGCTAACTTTATAGAACTTGCAGAGTTTATATTGCTTTCAGCTCCACTCTGTACTGGTTTATAGCATCAAATTTTGGTCATTGTACCCATCACAAGGAAGGCTTCAGAGCCCAATTAAAAAGAAAACAATTGCTGTTTAAGTTCAAAGTCGAAATCTGGAGTGAATGTTGAAACTGCAGAGCATCCTGTCCATACACAAACTCAGAATTGAATTCCAATCCTAGAATATTCTCTAAATATTTAAACAGCTTACTGAACAGTAAGAAAGGCACTAGTGATTTTGCAATGCTGAGAAAAAGAAAACAGCTTCAACAGCTTATACACTGATATGTGTTCATTTTAGACCTTCATGGGAACAGATTTTTATCAATCCTGAAAGTTTTTGAGAGAAAATTTCATGCCAGAGCAAAAAATATGTTACTTGTGAGACCATTTTGATGGAAATAATGATATTTCAGCTTCTTACATACACTTGTAACCCAACGGTGCTATTGGCACTTTCCTCTATTCCTGCAGTGTTCCCAGAAGACAGAGCAAGAGGCTGGGGCTCAGAAGCAATGCTCAGCTTTCTCATCTTTGCAGCACACATTTTTTCTTGCAGGCAGAGGGGACACCGTCCCACAAATGCCAGAACATTTCCTCCTCTACATATTTCCTAAGGGCTTTTGAAGTAGTAGTTTAGCTGCATCTAAATCAGCATGGTCTGGAGGCACAGATGTCTAGGAGAAAAGAAGAGCTGCTGCTAACCAACATAGTCTTGGGTATAGTTTTGATTTTAGCATTAGTTTTGTTTTCAATATTTATATTCCTCTCCTCAGAGTTTCCCAAAGAGCTGACTTCTTGAGCACTGCAGGCTTTTCAAATTTGCAGAGTACCTTCTGTTCAAAATAAAGCATGCTCATGAGAAGAGGGGTTTTTTTTCATAAACAAGTATTTTGCATATATTTTAATCTGTACACATGTACAGTACTATGATTGAAACCAATATAGTACTATTGATTAGAAACCTCTGGCTCATTATGAAGGAGGGTCGGCACAGAACAAAAGTAATTATCCATCTGGTGTAGCCCTAATCATTAAGTCTCTCACCCAAGATGTAGATTTAAGTACCAGGAGTGTTAGAGTAGGTTCTCACTTTGCTGCTTGTTGATAGTGATACAGTACATTCTGTCACCAGGGACGGGAGTGTCCATTGCCCAGAGCAGTGTTGGGATGTGATTTTGCCTTCCTTCATTTTCTACAGTGGTGTAAAAGCTCAAAACCTCAGCAGGAAGACCTGTGACTGCTGAACTTTCACACACGCTTAAAGATAACTTAAAGCAGCTGGTGCTGCAACTGCAAGACATGGTCCTTTCCCGGCCTCTGTGTTCTGTATTTGTGCTGCTCTTGCTCATGCCAGCATAAGCACTTGTTGTGACCACATGAGGAGATGGGATCAGTGATTTGGCTGTTTTAGTTGATCTAACGAAAAATAATAATGACATGGTTGGTTTCAGACTGTAGCTCTTCCCTGCCACGGCTTCGCTGCATGACTGTGCAAGTGGTTATGCCTGCATGGGGCAGCAGGTATAGCATAGCGAGAAAAACTTTTTTGGTTCTGGGTCTGTGGAGGCATCCGGGCTGTTTCTTTTGGCAGCAATGCTAGTTCAGACTGTACATTAAATTATAACATAGGCAAAATGGATCATCCAGAAAAAAATGGGAACCTTTTTCATTTTTACTGTGTAGTTAATCTCATTTCACCATCTTGTTCTTGCTGATGGGGCATGCATTACTTTTGGTTTAGAATTTAAACTTACAGAATTAAAATCCCGTTTCCCAGATAAAGTTGAGCATTCTTGTATGCACTTCTTACTTTTTGACTGTTATCCTCTCTATAGTTTAATACATTGCAGAATTTAGACCTTAATTTCAGGTAACTTTATTATAAGTGACTTATAAATAACAAGCTGTGACACTGAAAGAAAGCTGAAGGCAGACATTGTAGTGTCTGAACTGTCTGCTACTTAACTCAGCACAGTAAGTGTTCAAAATTTCCTACAACTGTCAGTTTTTAACTATTCTGCAGAACTCTCACTTATTTCTCAGCTCATATCACTTTTACTCTGAAGTTATTCAGGTTGAATAAAGAAGATTCTGCATTAAGCTTCTGGATGTTTGTGTGAATTAGATATATGATACCAAGTCTGTGAAAAAATAGACCTGCTTTTTGTTATATTTGTGTTATACGTGGGGTTTGTTTTTTTTTTTTTCTTTGCTGTAGGAAGGCATAGTTAATCACTGATCTTAGATTCTGCAAACAGATTTTATTTCTTGGTGCCCATATACTGTCCTGCTGGGCATTTCTGCTCACCACACTGGATTGTGATGAAGTTCTGGTGATTATAAGTCTCCCATTCAAATGTGATTTCTGGCCTAGGCACTCTAGCTTGCAGGAGTTCAATCAAGGAGCTGGTTTACCTTCAATGGTAGCAACCTTTCACCCAAGGACCTTCTCTCTGGTTATGTCATACAGATTTAACTGTCTTCTACTGTCACCCCATGCCACTGCATTTGGACTGTCTGCCTAGCACAGAAGTTAGTGAGAAGGCAAGCAAGCCCCATATTTAAGAACACGCTTGCAGTCTTCCACATAGAAAGCTGCTGATCTCAAACAGTATTTATAAGCTAAGAGATTTTCCAAGCCATTATGTCACTCATAAATTAATCTAGCTCATGATATAGTATGTCTGGATGCAGAAGTAATGAATATATACCAGGAGACTGCAAGCACCTGCTCTGCCTGCAGAAGTCTCTCTAGTATGTCAATATGAAAAACTGAGCTCTATTTTTCACCCAGTTCTCACTTTGACAAATTCTTTCTTTATATCACTCTGAGTATTTGTCTGCATCTTGTATATCAGGGTCCTGAGGGTACTAATAGGTCTTAATGACCTGACAACCTTCACCTGGCACCTACTCACAGACCTGCCCGTGGTCTGGGGCTGTATTTAAGCTCAGCTTTAAACTCAACTCAAATATTTACCACTTAAAATTTCAATGGGCTGAGAGAGGTCTCCTCAGGTAAGGTAATAATTGCTTTCTAGTAAAACTTTTGTGTTGAGATAAAACTTTCTGCTTTCCATTCTTTATTGTATCAGTCAGAGGCTTGGCATAGTATATAAGTGGGGATGATGAATGTCTGAACTGCTCTAATTATAGTTCTGTAAAGGTGTGGGCTGCTCAGTGCTGTTATTTAGGTTGCCATGTTACTTTAAGATGGCCTTGAAAATGAATGACTTCCTAATGTTGGTAGTTTCTGGAAGGTGAACTGGAGGATAAATTCTCTGATGCTGTTATGTGTGTGTGACTGTTAGATGCTTTCTCTTTTTCCCAGCATTTGTTCTGATTTAATGATGTTGAGGAGCTGAACTAGTTCTGTATATAAAAAGGAATGTAAGTAAGGTGTTGT
Organism: Gallinago undulata; assembly: GCA_026546715.1. Lineage (NCBI taxonomy): Eukaryota > Metazoa > Chordata > Aves > Charadriiformes > Scolopacidae > Gallinago > Gallinago undulata. The sequence continues at coordinate 32,576,160 of JAOTQQ010000052.1, read as the reverse complement.
ATGGATCTGGTTCCTTGCTGTGTAAGGTGTATAAACAGGAGCAAGATGTTACAAGCTGCATTCTTCTGGTGCAACTCCAATGGAGAAGCTGTCTAGCTATTTTAGCTGGTAGTCAAGCATAGCTATTAACTATTGATAGGGAATGGGACTCCACACCCCTAGTGTCACAAGTGTGCAGCAATAACTGATTATAATTTTCTGATTGTAATTATCACTTTTGCGGCTGGTGTGGCCATGAGAAGGGTTGTACTTCCTCCATTCTGTGGGCTGTAGACATACAGTTACATCTGCTAGACTGCTCTTAGTGAATTTCTTATGTATAATCCTGTGTGATTAATACAGACTATGTGAATGTTTATGCACAATCCTGTTAAAGGCTATGTAAATTTGTAGGTATATACATCAGCTGTGGAAAGTTTTTTGCAGTCCCTTGATTGAAAAAAGGAACTTTGAATTTTTCTTGCTGCTGTTTGGCTGCTGCTGTTCTTAAGACTAGTCCAAGTGAGACTGGATGTGGTCAAGATACCTACTATGACCTGGTAGACCTGGTAGGCAGGCTTGTTCTTGCTTACTAGTTTGGGTGTTTATAGGTCAGAGGCAAGTTAAATTATTCTTGCAAAATGAAATACTGATATTTCTAGCTAAAAGAGTAAATTAAAACCCCTTCCCTAGACTTGTGAAGAGAACTCCTTAAGTATGGGGTGAGACACCTCCTTCATTCCTCTGCCTCCCAAAAAATGCCCTGTAAGTATAATTTGGAGCAGATTTGGGGCTGGGTTTTTTCCTGTCTATCTAGGCAACATAAAGAAACTATCTCTTTTCATCGTTGTGTACTTCTGTAGCAACAGACTTGCCTTTGTGCTTTAATGTGTTCTGCAGTGTGGATGCAGCTCTCTAGAGGTTATCAGGTGAAGATGGGATTTTTTGGTATTAATCCAACCAAGACAGAATCATTATTCATCCACATGAACTCCTATAAAGAGATTAACATTGCGTTAAGGCTCCTGGAAATGGATCTGTATACAAATCTTGAATTTACTTGGCCTTTCTTCAGATGTCACTTCTAAAGTAGAATTGTTACTATTTACATGGAGATAAACATCTATGAATCGAAGCAAAGAGGGGCACACTTCCCACATAAAAATCTTATTAAGTTAAGTGCTTGTGCTCCTCAAAGAGCTGCTGGTTGCAGGCTGCTTTTGGATAATGTTGAGAATCAAATGGGCAGTGTCATTCCAGAAAGTGTTTTGACTGCTTGTGTTAGTGGGTGGCCAGGTTTACAAGAGAGGCCATTTGTACAGAGGGAGCTGAGGTTCCCCATTGTGCTCAACACCAGTCAGAGCTCTGTTAATGCGTCTGTCTTACTGCAGCTGTACGTATAATCACATTCACTTTGCAGGAGAGTATGTATTAATTATATATTAATAAAAATCAGTTATTTCTAGGTGGTCTTTGCTTGGAGCTCCAGGTTCTTAAACCTCAACATTTGAGACAATTTTTAATAAGTGCAAAAGGTCATTTTAAATAAATAAAAGTAATAGTGTGCTTCTGTGGGTATGAACCAAATCAAGCTCTATTTCCCCAAGCTGGTTGTCAGATTAATATCATTTAAGTCTAAATGGAGGAGGGGCTGATGTGTGTGTGGTTTTCCCACTAACATCTGTGATATGTATGTGCTGCGGAGAGGTTTTGAGATGATGAGGGCAGCAAGGATACCCTGTCTGCTCACCAAGTGTCTGTGGGGTTACTGAGGATAAAGGTCCCAAGAATAGTTCTCACACAAGGAAGTAAAACTGGATTATGAGGTGGAACGGGTGGTGGTAGGCTCATGGCCAGATCTGTTGTAGTGGAGGCATATGGCCAGGGATCTGCTGATGTTACTGGTTTTGAAGATAGACTTGGTGTTTCCCCTATGAGAAGAGGGGCAAGACCCAGTCCCTGAGCAGTACAGAAAGGAGGCACTTGACAGGTTCATCTTGTCTCCCTATAGGCTTTGCTGTGGGATGAGATGCTCCAGCCTGAAGCCATGTGCACAGTAGAAAGCTGTGTGAGGCTCAAAAAATCTAACTGGTTAGAAATGACATGAGAAATACATTCTCCAGGAAACATGAGAAACTTTATACACCATCTTCTTAGGGATAATTTAAAATTATTGAACAGTGGACAGAGTCTCTGGTTGCAGGGATAGAAAAATAGAGCAGTTCGAAGGCAAATGCTTGAAGAATCACAGGCAGTAAGAAAGATGAGAGCGTTAACCGTGGTCATGGATGGTTTTAAACAATTGGTATCCTCAGTTGGACATGATCTTTTCAGTTCTCTTGCAATACTTCATTTTTGCTTTAGGTTCTGTATGTTGAGTCTTTTGCTTATGGGTCAGTGACAAGAGGCAGAGGGCCTGAGGCAAAGCCAGTTGGATTGCACGGGAAGACCCCGGCTGGGGCTGGCTGCGAGCTGGAGTATACATGTTTTGCTATTAATACAGGTACTTTAAAAATACCTTGGTTCCAGCAGTTGATATTACATCCTGAATTCCTTCTGCTAAATTTGTAGGACAAAGGATTGTAGTAAGAAATTGTTGAGAGAAGCAGGTTAGAAAAGGCACTGAGGTGGAGGCTGGGAATGATCTGCTTTACAGGTAGCTTTTGGTATTTGAAAGTGTTGATGAAATGAAGAAAAATCACCTGAGACTTCTGAAATTATAAGAATCAGTCCCAGGTGGGGAATATATAAAGAGAAGGCTGGGTGGGAAGGGGGGAAAAGTTGATTATAGAATTATAGGTATTCATTTTACTGCAACACTTGCTGCAAGAGGTAAAAAATAATTTTGTTGTATTTTAAATGGGCACAGGCTTTAGCTAACTGCATTGCTTTCGATGAGATGACACTTGCTATTTTTCTACGGAGGAAGCCTGTAGAGGC
>JAOTQQ010000052.1:32530816-32573141 GCA_026546715.1 Gallinago undulata | reverse complement strand
CTGTAGAGGCAGCTGGTAATTCTGTAATGTAAGCTATGGGAGCAGTTTTACCATGGCTACGATGTTTTTTAAGGTAAATATTTTTATTTATGAAAAAGTAGCAAGTAAGCTAAAACTGTGGGTAGGGCTGGGAAAGAATTCAAATTATGTTTTAAGCATAGTGTTTTCTGAGGCAGACTTAGTTATGCTCATGTCTTGAGCCACAGTACTTCCATTTTCCAGTCTTTGTTACACCAGAATTATTAATGAATTTAAAACAGGCCTGAACACTTCTTTAACAGAAAGATTCTAGCTTTCCTCTCACAACCAGACATATCACCATTTTTCCAAAGCAAACTGTTGGGAATAAGGTATGTATAGCATAACAATTGGTCACTTAATTATTTCTAAAGATGTTTTTTCTGAGAAGTAGTAAGTCTCATTCTCAGTTTTGAAACGGAGAAAGCTAATTTGCCGAATAAGCTACTGGTCAGAGACGAGGTGATGGGGAATCTTGCATGGGGAATGTAAATGTCTGCATAACTGATGTTTTTCATTACACTTGTTTTCCCCTGCAAGCTGTGCATGTAAAGAGGTCACATCTGAAGTGTAGCAGGAAAGAAAATAGTGTCTATTTCCACCTAGACCACAAGGATACTTTATCTCCTTTACAGCTTTCTTTTACAGTACTGCTTTGCTGCAACTGATATGGGCCTTATTGTAGCAGCTACTTCCTAAAGTCACGGTTCTCACTCCAGATGACTCCTGGAGGATCTTTCCATAAGTTATAGAAACTTCTATAGAAACTTCTTGGGATCCCAAGATATTGAGGTATTTCAGCCTGCTCTTAGACATGCTACAATTTTACTGAAGTACTTTGCATGTATATGAAGCGCTGCTGTTCTTCTGCTGGCTGACGTGTCATAAATTTGCATTCCTCACAGCTGCCTAGTGCAAAGTGTTGTGAGACTAAACACACAATGCTGTATATCCTTTTATAGGCTTGTAATATGTATGAGTAGCCAAGCTGAGAAGAGAAAGGAGGCTGATTTGCACTTTAAAAATGAGGGATTGAAAACTTCTGGAGAACAGTTTAATTTTCTAGGAATGACTGATTGTCCTCATAGACAACATTTTCCCGTGTCACTGCAAGATCTGTTGCTTTAACCTTTCCCAAATATGCAGGTGTGGATGAGCTAGAAGGTGCTTATATGTTAGAGGGATGAGCACAGCATAAGAACCTGAATAGTGTAGAATGTCACCAAGGTCACACAGAAAGAACATAGCAGAGTAGCAATTCCAATGTGTGTAGTCTGATTTCCAGTCCAGTGTGTTAACTGTCTACCAGAATTAGTCATCTCTTGACATAAATCTGAACTATTTTGCAATTCTGCAGCACAGAAGTGTTATTTAGATCAGGTATTTCCTGCACTGTGGTAGTATCCAATGTATATTTAGTCAGGAAGCTGTTTTGTTATTCCTTACCCTTAGTAAGAAAGCATCTCTGGTGTGCACAAGGTGTTGCTATGTGTCCATTTACCACTACAGCACCTGGCAATAGACTTACACGAGCACAGGTAACAGTGTGGGTGTTGTGATTTGTTAAAGATACTAGTAATCCCGGAGCAACTAACAGAGAGGGATAGTGTAAATATGTCTTGGACCCAGCTTTGTCTAGCCATGGTTGCCTTTGGCTTAAGGGACAACCATTCTCTTCCCCCATTTGAATCCTATTCTTCTGGTTTTACCCTCTGTTATGATCGGTGCATCAGAGCTTGCTTTGAGTGGACACAAATTCAATGTCAAGTCAGATGACTTAGAACCAACAGCTCTTGTCAGGCTGAATGCAGTAAGACAGGCTCACTTCAGAAGTATTTTGAACCTGTTTATAGATAGCTTCTGACAAGCTGTGTTTAAAAGGAGTTGCAAGTGACATAAAATTCATCTAAATTTAAATTCACCCTTCATAAAAGAACAATTTTGAAAAGGAAAATATGGTAAGAAATTGAATTACATTTTCCACTGTTGAAAGCTTGTGAACAGCAGCTTAATGCAGTAAGCCTGATAATGAGGATGGAGTGTGGTGTTAGCGAGGCCTTGACATTAAAAGAAAAAAAACCAGATGATTCTATGGGACCATCATGTTGCGGACAAATGATCTGTATTCAAAAGAAAGTACAGAGCAAACATTAAACTTTAATGGAATAATCTCAGGGGGAAGGTTATTTTCATGCAGCTGAACATTCTTCTTATTAGCACAACACATGGTCACTTTTGCAACAAGCATAATAATGTTCTTCATCACCCACTTGTTCTGTGTAAAGGTTAAGTCTCCTTGGAAGTATAGTCAAATAAACTAGTTTACTACCTGCTTTGGAATGCAGTTCTCCATGTGATGAGGGCATATTTGAGTTCTAGGCACTACTTCAATGACAGTGGAAACTACACTTTTTTAATATTTGAAAGAAAGGGTAGTGCTAATGCTTTGCTGCCTTTGGAGATCAGACTTCCTTATGGAATGTTTGCATGTACTCATTCTAATGAGAGACAAATGGGATTCTTACTCTACATGGAACGTATGGAGAGTGATTTGGTCCCAAAATTTCCAAGCTGGGCACGTGAAGTGAGGCACCTGATTTCTTAACAAGGAATTCTTATGTTCTGAAGAGATCAGTGGTGGCAGGCACTGGCTTGTTAAAGATGCCTAGAAGTTGAGGCTCTATTTTAAATATATTTTAAACCCCAGTAACTGCTGAGGCTGCACAGAGATGGTTGGTTATAACTTCAGCAGTAACATTGAGGTGCGTAGCTCTGATAACAGACCATGGATTGCACTGGGAATCAGACTGTTGGGATTTGCTCACTACTCAATTATACCATTAGTTCAGAAGGGCGGTAACATTCGGGAGCCTTTTCCCTTTCTGTGCTTTTTCAGCTGTGATACCTTCTTCATTTGTGAGAAAGAAGATGAGTGGCTTTACAGGCTTACTACAGTCTGCTGTAGTAACAGAATTAAAATACTATTATTAAGAAAGTTGGGCAAGGAATCGGTGAGCTCTGAGACTGTAATTGCTGGAGGCTGCAAATCACTTTAGATAGTATATGCGGGCTGATATCTGGGCCTCAGATGAAACCACCTTCTGAAAGTTACATATTTGTTGCAGTGAAGCTTGTTCTAAGAATATAATTTGCCCATTCTGTGATCCAGATGTATTACCTTCAGGATTTTTTAAGAAATTCATGTAATAGCTAGAGGCAGTAAGTTGTTGCATTCCATGCTTTGTACTTGATTCAGTGTTTGCTTTTTATCTATTCTCACACTCACTGTTACAAGCAATGCACTTAGTGCCTTTTCCTACAGAACTTCTGCCTAGCTCTACTCTTCCATTACTCCCTCCTGCACTCACCACTGCTATGTTTTTATAATTATTAAAATTAAACTCAGTTCTAAAAAGATGCATTTGTACACAACATAAACACAAACTGTATGTGAGTTTAAACTTGATTTCCTGATTGCTTTCTTTAGGAAATATTTCAGTTTTTTTAAAAAAATAAGTACTTCAAAGTGATGTTCTTGGGTTTGCAGCAAGAACTTTTTTCTTTCTCACCTTGGTACCTGTCATTCGAGTGTGCCATAGGCTCTAACTTCCAAAAGAGTTACAGACTTATTGAAGCAGAGGGCTGGGTAATCTAGTGGTAAAAGCAGAAGACTAAGCATGGATGAAATCAGATAAATGTCTTGAACCTTTGATCAGTCATCTGTGAAATGGTTCTACCGATTCCTCATCATGGGAGGAGTGAATTTCCAGGACTACAAGACCTTGAGTTCCCCCACTCCTGCTGAGTTTCCTCACTGAAATATCGAGTTGCTCACAGAGATGCCTAGGATCTTGGTGGCTCTAGTTGATAATCAGCAGAAAGGACATGTACAGAACACTCCATTACTGCCTGTTATTTTGGGAACACTAGCATATAAATATGTATTTCTTGCAAATTCATTTATGAATTCCCTGAATTATGGCTGGTCATATTGTATCAGGAGTTCAGTTTTTGCATGTAGAAAAGAACCCATGGTGATTTCAAATATAAACCAGCAGGATTTGTGCTCCTAGCTTAGACGTTTTCATAAATCCGATGCAGGAAGCCTATTTCCCATTCTCTCCTCTTAATACTGTAAATTATGGTTAACTTCTTCCAGTGTGCAAGTTTGCATCCTGAAGTGGTGAAAACTATATGGTCAGGTTTTTTGCAATTTTATTATGAACTTTACAACACTAATTTTTCTCCGTTAAATCCTGAGTGTTTAGAGTGTTGAGATATTTATAAAAAAATAATTTCTGACCTTTGCCATAGAGATGAGAATCCAAAGATCTCAAATAACAGAACATGAATGCACACTTAGAATGTACTTAAATAGGTAAAAACTCATTTATGTAGCTTGCTATTTGAGGGACTTATGAGTAACACTGAATCATTGTATTGTGGACTTAAGACTGAAAATCTGTCTTGGTATATAAGATCCATGTTAAGCATGCAAGTATAGAGAGCTTAGTGTCTGGAACAGGAAACTGCTTATTCTTTGTGTCATTTTTAATTTAAAAAAACCAAGCAACCAACAGCTGAAAAAAAGAACAAAAACCAACCAAAAACCCCATCTCAGTCTTTAAACACTGAAAATGCTAGGTAATGTCACTGTTCAGTGCTTTTATCAGTTATTATGGTATCTCTCCAATTGGTAGGTATTAACTGAAGCCATTAAAGGCTATGGAACATTTTATAGCATAATCATTTTAATGAACACATTTAGAACAGTGGAAGCAAACTATGAATGCTCACTAAATATTTTTGAAATGTGAACCCTGTACTTTGTCACTCCTGGAGAAGTTATACAAAGTTATATTCACTCCACATTCAGATCATCACAATAGATTTATGGATAACTAAATCTTTTTCTAGGTTATAATTGGATGTCTCTAATCGTAAAGAATAGACACTATATTGTGTCTTAACCACTTAGACTGGTTTTAAAAGCAGAGATGATTACTTAGTCTTGGTCCCTTGCTTAGTTTAATAATGTGTTATTATTTCACTTGAGGAGACTTGGAATATTGTTTATCATGTCATTCAAAACTCAACTGGATGATCACAGGAGGCATGGTTTAAAGTGGAGGGAGAGCTGAAAGGAGTGGAGAGAAGTAGAATTGTACTTAAGTAAGGCACTATTTCAAAGAGCAAGCAGTAACATTTATGAAGGAAAAGGGAAAGCCAGGGTAATGATATGTTTAAAATGAATTTTATGGAGGAGCACATCAGTGAATCTTTTGCATTAATATGGTCTACCTGTACTGGTCTGGGGTATATACATCACAGTAAACTATAAGGATTCTACTGGGTGAATTAAGGTTGGAATAATCGTATTCAATAATGAATCCAGATGGACTGGCTCAAGCTAACCTATCTTTGGTCATCTATCTTCAAAATGGCATCTAGCAAATGGGGAGAGAAAAGCATCTCAAAATTGTTTTTCTTTACTCACTAGTCCTTGTCTAAAACGCAATCATCTGAAGATAGCTGGATTTGTTTGCCCTCTAGAAATGTGCAATTCTCCTTGTGAACTTGCAAGGTGACCAGCTTAGCCTGGAGGTGTGAGGTGACCAGCTTAGCCTGGAGGAATAAAGTTAAGTGATGCAAATAGGCACTAAGATCTTATTGCTCATCTTATAAAGAGAAGAAGCTTTAGTATTTTTAATTTATTTTTTCTGTTGTTGCAGTTTCACTTATTTCTGCTTCAGAACTCTTGTGACATGTGGTGATATGGATTTTTTTTTTTTTGCCAGTGCATAAAGCATTAGTTTGAACTTACTTAAATTCAGCCAACTTGCTTGTTATTGAGTTGGTTGTTTTTCCTGCACAAGCTCAGGGGCAGTCATACTAATCTAACTAATCCAGAAAAGAGTGAACATATTGATCCATCCAGAATGAGGTGGAAATTTTCTTTGAAATCCATAAGGATTCTTAACTTCTTGAAAAGATATCAACAGTGTGAATGTATATTACTGTGCTAGATTGGCTCAAAGTATATTTCTTTCACTTGTAAATTTACTATGTGCATAAAGATGTATTAACAATCCTATGATCTAATAAACAGCTTCCCCTGCGGTGATGTCTCTTCCAGTAATACATGTGAAAATGTATTTTCTCAGGGGTGTTTGTGGGTAATAGGTTCTTCAGTAGCTGTATATTTCTGGCTAATGAATAAATCTAGAGTGGATAAATCAGATAAAACTGAGTGTTTGTTTGTGCTGTGGAGACAGTCCCTGCACCCTGTTTGCTTTATGGCACAGATTATCTAATAAGTACTCGAGAAGACACTATTGTTAGTCTTGCATTCCTACAAAGTAAGGGAGTGAGCTTCCCTGCAGCTCCTAATTACAATGCTGATCCAAGCTATTGGCAAAACCTATTCTCCTAGTTAGGAAGAGAAGCTGGCTGCAGAGTCAGTTTCCTGATGCAGTTTTATTTATTTTTATGGGACACTTAATTCCCTGTACACTGCACGTTTCCAACAGCAGTAGATAATGTCTCTGATCTTGTTCCCGCACTCTCTGCAGCTGCCACTAGGCTTTGAGATGTTCCCCTTTCACTTCTGAGGGTGGGTGACACTGTGCAATATGTTATCTTCTTGGAGAAGATAACTTCTGAACACATCAGGCACCTTGTGTGTCTCTACCTCAGGCAGGTATGTTTTCCCACATTTAGGCTTCTTCCTGCTCTTTCTGCTACACCATTATATGAAGACACTCAATTCCTTCTCACAGATAACTGCCACGATACAAGACAGCAGTTACATTCCTTAGGAGTGTTACTTCCCAGCACTTTCCTTGCTTTTAATCATCCTGCCAGTAGTTGCAAATGGAATTGCATAAAGAACATAGATCTTGCTACAGTCTGTTTGGTGTTTTAGATTACAAAGTTTGCTGTTCCTTTTTTGAAAAGGAAATGTTTAATTCTGGAAAAAAAGCAAAACAAATTTTGCCTTTTGTGTTTGTCCTTCTAGTCTAGGATTTAGATGAAATTAACAGAGCTTTCAAAAACATTGTCAAAAGAACCTACTTACAGGGCTACCATGTTCATGGTGTAAAATCTGTCAGGCTCAGTGGTCCTTACAGTATCTAGTCTTTTAGTCTTTGTATGTTCTTCTGAAACCTCCAGAGGGTCTTACGTTTTTCCGTTTTCTAGAAATGCAAATTTTAATATCTGTTATTCTAACAATCCCACTTTTGATTTCTTTCTTTGATATTGCACTCAGTTCTGGGAAAGTTTTCTTTAATATAATCATGTCTTCCCAACTGAACATACATTCAAAAATTGGATAATAGGAGCTAAATGTGGGAATTCCTCAGTACCTGTGTGATTTGGCAGTGTGCAGCAGAGGATGCAAAGACCAGCTGTTATCACTGCTAGATTTAACTTTACCTTTTTTGGTGACAATACAGATCAAGGTGAGACACTTACAATGATATGACATAGCATTCCAAAACTGTTTGTCTGCAGATCAATTCCTTCAAGACAACCCCCCTGGGATATATGACACTAGTTCTTCAGTGGTGCTTGAAAGGTTTTGATTACAGCATCATGGTTCTCCCAGAATGTGCAGTGGGTCCTTGGAAACAAGGGTACTTCGCATCCTGAAACATCCTCTCCCTCAGATCTTTCATATGATTGAGCCTCTCTGTCTAAGAGCCAAGTGGGAGATGAAACAAAGGAAATAATTGTCGCTTTATAAATCTTCAGAGAACTAGTAAAAAGCCTTTGTAGTTTTTTCCTCTCACTCTTTTGTGATCACCTCTTATGCATGACTCTTTGAAAACCTTACATTATAAATTCATACATCGGTTAAACAAAATTGGCAGTTTGGACAGACTTGACAAATCCCTTTTCCTGCATAAGCATATAGAGCCAATAAAGTTAATGATAGTCTGAAGCCTTAAATACTCAATATGGATAGTTGTATCTTTATATAAAAAATAATGTACTGCGAGTTGTTTGAAAGCTGTTGACTGTGGTCTAGTGTCAAAGCAAGGTGCAACTTGGCTCTGCTTCTGAAAGGGCAGAAAGTTCTTAATCTAAAACATTAGACTGGCACTGAGTTTACAAGAAGGCAATAGTTATCTGCACTGCTGCATCATCTGAAAACACAACTATTATTTTCAGTGTGCCGGTTAAACTCACTTAACAGGCTTCAGAACGTAGTCATGCATTGGCATTCAGCAGGGAACAGAAAGAATCAGAGCCTCATCTACCTGAATTACTGTTTAGACTGTTGAAACCCTGACCTGATGCATAAGAGTTCATTTTAAAGGAAATCACCTGGCTATATTACAAATGCAAAGCTTACCCTTCTTCTCTGTTTCTGCAATCTGGTCCCTTTATGTATGAGAGAAAATTTTTTATAACATCCCAAAGAAGGACATAGGTTTTCTGGTTTAAGCCCAGGGCAGTGGGCAGGAAGGACCGCATTCACAGGATTGCCTACATAGGACATCTACCTAAGGACATGAGAATCAGAGTTCTGCTCTAGATTCTTACAGGAGGGTGACAGGATAATCTGCAAGTGCTAATCAAATCAAGAGGCATGTAAATTCAGAATGCTGTAAACCACAGCTCTGAAGGAAACACTGTATCAATTTGAATTAATTAACAGATCTGTGACTTCTCTGCCCACTTCAGCCTACAATGTGTTTAGAACACAACAGACTCTGTTTTTTAAAGTGTCTAGAATGAAAATCAGATCCAGAAACTGCAATATGTGATGGTGGGGCACAGCTCTGACTAACCAGTTGAAGTACCATCACAGAAGATTTGACCCATTTCAATTTGTAGTAGGATAGTTAACCACCCTTAGACAACTAAATATATTAATACAACATAACCTGTTAGGTTTTTTTCCCTCAAAATCAATATTTAGAATATTCAGTATTAGCCAGGGTGATACGCACAAATGCACCCTATTGACTTAAACATATAGGATGTCGTTACTTTCCATATCTCAGGTCTATTGATGGGCCTCTAATTGGTGGTGACAATGTATCACATGCTAAATTCTTATTAAAATCTGCCATCTAGAGCCATCTGCCATCTAGTTTGCCAAGAACTGCAAATTCTGGTCATAAGCTTTTTCAAAACTGCATTACTGCTGGTTTTCAAAATTAAAATTATATTTAGAGCACCTAGTCTAAAGGTAGTTTAAGTGGAGCTAAATCTTAATGCCATGAGTGAAAAATAATCTGGTTCAATGGGTGAAGCAATAAGCTTAACGTAGATATAATGGAGGCCTTATCTGAAACTTGGCTTGAATAGAAGTCCTAACATCCAATTATTTTTGAGGTTTTGCAATCACATAATAAATATATAGTTTATCCTGTAGCTTACCTTTTATTTGTTCCTAAACACTTTTTCATACTCTGTAGCAAAGCAGCATTTATTTTTCTCTGAAGTTGAGACTACATTATCTTAGCCCTGGAATAACTTAGAGTTAGACCTGGATTTAGAACTTCCGGTCTGCATTAACAAGAGAGAAACACAAAGTAATGTGGAATTTTTCTTTTAAGGTAGGAAATTGAGGTTGCTTTCCTACAATTCTCCCCTGTCATCTTGCAGCCTTGTCTACTTAGGCTGGTTGGCTCCTTGTGGCAGCAACTGTTCTATTTTCTCTACAGAACTTCATGCACAGTTGAGTGCCATACTGAAAGACTGCAGCAGAGCTTAGAAAAGCAGATTTATTGAATACCACTGTAGAGAATTAGTCAGAAGAGTAACTTATTCTTGCATAGTATTGTGTAGTGGTGGACATCTTTGCAAACACTACTTTCCAAGGGTCTTTTGAAAAAGAATTGTGGTAGACCCTGAGGAAATCAGTAGTTATGGAGATATCTTTTACAGATGAACGTATGACCAGTAAGTGTGAGTGGTTTTACATATTTCAAAAGGGTCAAGATCTGGAGTAGTGACTAAATGTAGTTAAGTCATCCATAGCAATTTTGCCTAGCGATTTATCTGTTTTTTCCTTTCTCTGGCCTTTTGATTTGATGCTGGTATCTGACATTGATTATTCTATGTGGAGGACAGAGGCCCTGAAAACCCTAGAGTGGCCCTTCATCACCACATGATGAAAGCACAGGGAGGTGTGCGAGCTTCATCCAGGTGGACTCTAAAGGTCTTTACAAACCAATGTAGCTGCTACACAGAAGAGAACGTACAAAAACTGTAAGTAGAAAGGAAAAGGTCCTACATGGTTAGGATCTGGATTAAGATACCTTTCCTTCGGAAGAGATCTGAGACATTTTACAAACCACCTAGAAATTTCACTAATGCAGCCAGTTTACTTTGTAGTGTCACTTTTGTACTTAAGAGAAACAGTGATAGTGGGAATCATCTTTGACTTATGTTGGTAGAATACTTCTATTCCTATACCGGGAGGGTTATCCTGGGATACAGTGTTTTAACTTAGGCAGACTAAGCCACTGTAATTGTACTGTAATAACTGAAGTAGCAAAATTGCATTTAAGTACTTATGCACTTAAAACTAATTAGAAATTTGCTTTTGATTCCATTGGAAACAATTTTACTTTTTCTCACATCATGAGTTTCTCAATTGCAAGTCAGCCCTTGGGTGGACTAGGGGATTCCTACAGGGTTCAAGCTATAGAGGCAAACTCAGAAATTCGAGAGGCAACAATTGTGAAGTTTTTCTTTGTACCTGTACGCAAAAAAAAAGTGGATGGTGCTTGTAGGTGCTATTGATGAACAATTAATATTCAATTTTGAAATTAAAAATACATTGCATGATTTTTAGAGTACTTTAATATCAGGTTTGGGCCAAAAGGTACATTCACTATTGAAATAAAAGGAAATATTTGGGAGCAACTTGCCAGAGGCAGGTTCTGTTGGGTAAACATTGTTGGCTTAAAGGCAACAAAAGCCATTGCCAAACCGGAACAGCTTGAGGTCAGTATGTTTTACCCTGTACAAACATGTATGTAACCAAATTAAAATACAACAGTCTGGGTATAAATTACTCTTGAGAGACCTATAAAGGATAAGGTAAATTAAGCACTTAGTGATTAAACATGTAGGGTTAATTAGGTACAGACACCCACAGACTCAAGAAGTATATCCAAGCATCTCTTACTTTGAGTTTACAGGGAAAAGGGGACACTCAGCAGGAAAAAAACTCAAGAGTTTTTCAAGAGCACAGAACAGACTTAAAATCCTTTCTTTCAAGTATTTGTACCACATCTTGCATCAAACTTGCTTAGAATCATTCCTTTCTGGGAGAGAAATCTTTGGTATCATGACTGGCTCCATAACTATAAAATATATCAGGATCATGAAAAAGCATGAAATCGTCTGCTTTTATACTTATCTTTCTCTCTTGTCCTTGCAGGATGATATTTTTATAGCCTGATTTACACTGAAAGTGCTCTTTGAATATACAGCCATCAGCTTTTATGCTCAACAGCCAAGTAGTTTGCTAAATCTAACCAAGACAGTGCTTTTTCACAGTCGTCTCACCTTCTGTTCCTTGGACAACATGTGCTCCTGTATGATGTCCTGACAGCTGAACCCTGCTTTAGCCAGCTGCCACATCTGCAAGGGAGGAAAAAGGGACACTGAAGGGCTGCTGCTACCTGCTTATGCCCAGTGCTGTTCACCCAATGGCTACTGCTATGGTATGACCCACAGAGAGTGCCAGAATCTGGATTCTACCCCCTCAAATCTGACAAAGTCAATTAAAAAAAGACACTTTTGCTCCACAGATCGGATATTTTATTCAGTTATTAAACCTTCAAAATCTTCAGAATTCAGATGTGCGTCTTGGGACTACATCTACTCCTGTGTGTCTTGATATACTGAAGCAGACTAAGCATCAGGCACCAAATATTTCATTGCATTTCAATAGGGGCATGACTATGAATTGTCTTGTAAAGGCTGTAACTAGCAGACATGAGTGATCATGTATTTCTTATCCTGTATGGTGAAAGGGACATACCTATGACAAGTCTTAAGGTCCTACAAAAGTCTACAAGTTCTTATTAAAAATCAGTATCAACCTCAGCACCTCTTAACACAATAGAATGCTTATACTTCTAATATGAAAATGAACATTCTGGTGAGTCTTGAGTTGGCTGGGTGAATGAAGTGGATTGAAATAATAGCAAGTGTGTGAATATGAACTTCTAATTTACTTCCAGATCGGGCAAAACTTCTGCCAGGTCTTTGCAGAGAGGGACAGAGACCCAGAGATGCCATGGGCCCACCATGGGCCCTAAGGGATTAATAGCCCTCAGAAACTTAATAGCAAGTTTCTCAAAACAGTGACAGTTCTCCTTGTCCGCTCTCCCCAGTTCATGCAGGAAACTTTCTTCTCTACTGTTACTGTTTAAAATACCACAAGTGTGACATTGTGACTAACTTGATCTAACAGTACTTTATAATCAGTTTGGGGATAGTTAAACAGTACAGAGCAAGACCTCATGTTTGATATCCATTAGTCAAACCTTTTATTAAACTCACTCTCAGGTCTTTTTTTCCATAAAAATTAACCAGAAGAAAATACACTTTAGGGGCAACTTAAAAGCCATTAATTCCATTGCAGAAAGCATTCTTAAAAGTGAATGTTTATATGTCTTATTTAGGCAATTTATAATGAAAATATTAATTAATCTGTTTTAAAGGCATATTTAACATCAAAATTAAGTATGGTTAACAAAAAATATTTAAAAAATAGTTCTGCATTGGGAAAAAAAAATCCTCTTTTCTATCTAAAGGAAAAGCGCTGTTAGAGAAGTAGGTGTAGGGCCAATCTGAGTCAGCGAAACTCAGACGTCTTGCAATCAGAAGTCTTCCAGCAATTGTTTTAATTCTAATTGCTTTGTCATTGCAAGCCTGTCTTTGCCAATTAAGTATGTTTGGCATTTACTCCAGAAGTTCCTGACTCCTGAATATTTTCATACTTGGTAGCAACTTTCAGATTTCAATCCAGCTGCCTGGTTCAACTGACCTGACAGCTTGGCTACTGAATTAAGAAGGTCATGACCACAAACTCCTATAGATCCAAACTAATTTGGCTTTGTGGTGGAAATATTGACATTTTAATGTATTTCCTCCATCTTTTAACAAAAAGATAGTAGATGTCTGGCTGGCTTGACACAGATCAAACTTGCTATATAATTTATAGTGAGCCCATGCATTGTTCAGGTACTTTTCTGACAGTATGATGCCTCAGGCTCAGTATAGATATTAGGTGTCATAAAAATATGATGGAGTTTTGGCTAATAAGAAAGAACAAAGCAAATCTGAAGTGGTGGGGATTTTTTTTTTTTTATTTTTAATTTGGCCTTGAATTTTCAAGTTTAGTGATTCACAAGCTTTGCCCATTGATACTGAATTCTGGAAAGGACTATTGCTTACTCTTTGATGCATCTGATAGTTCCATAAATTGTCCAACTTTCCATAGTCCTGTTCAGTATCAGAGCAAGAGGTAATCAAAACCACATTGCAGTTATTTCTACCTCTCTGGTTGTCTGGGACTGCATCTGTGATATTCTGTAGCAGTTAGAATACTGCAATAGTGGCCTAAGGGCTAGCTGTGTACACAATCTTAGAAGGCATAAGAGGCTGAAAGAGAAAATACACTTAAATGCTCTTCATTGACATTAGAATGCCAAACTGGGAAAACACATTGTTTTGTTAAGCAGCTGTTTGATCAACTCAGGGTTTCAAAGTAGACTGATAAAGCATGGAAAGGCACAAAAGGGGATTTGTAAAGGATAAGAAAAATCAGGGGAGAGATTTTTTTTTTAAATAATCCATAGAAATAATAAGATAATACAGATGTCTGAGGATAGTAAAAGAACTGGGTCTGCTGAGGCTTGCTCACTCACTTTAGAATGAAAAATAAAGAAAATTATCCTTCCTCTCTTCCAGCTGTCTTCCTTACAGTATCTAAACTTTCTGAGCTCTTTTCACATTGCATCAGTAAAGTTCTCTCTAGCTCATGTGGCTGTTCTTTTAGTCTATCTTCAAGTTGATTGCACAGCTGCAGGAGAGGTAGGTATTCTATTAGACTTCTCCTGCTGCTACACAGTCTGTCATTTCATTGCCTCTTTGATGAATCTCAACAGCTTTAATTGATTTTTAAAAATAGAAGTGGCAAAAATAGGATAAAACCATAAACATATCACCCATTTCTTTTCTTGTGTAGCATATAATTGACTTTCAGAGCAGCCAACAGCAATGCTCATGGAAGCAGTTCATCCAGCAGTTTCTGAGTTGGAGCCCACTTCTGCAACATGAACAGTTTACCAAGGGGTAAGATGGGTTTTCTGTCGCTCAATCACAAAGAGCTTGGCTCAAAGCGGGAACCCAGTTCTGTAGTCTCTGTTATGCAGAATATCAGGAGGGACTTGTCATTTTTGATGAATGTGATGGTCATGTAAGCATTTACAAACAGTAAAGACTGGGAGATCAGTTATTTAATCTCCTTTTAACTGCTGAAAATGCAGTTCTTAAAAACCTTACATGCTTCACCCAGGGGGAAGGGAGAAGCTTTTAAATTCCTGGGTTCCATAGCCAGAAGGGAGTGAGAACAATGATTGAAATTGGTCAGCCTTTACCTATTAGCAGGCTTGTGGTTATTTGCCTTGATCTTTGTCATCATAATTCCCACTACATGGTGGCAAGACATAAAGGTTTATAATGAGAAAAAGCCTGTAGTGTATGAAAGAGGAAGAGAAGACATTATGAAGTGTAGGTATCTAAAATTAGCAAGACGCAATAGTCTCTGCATTTGGTTTTGAAAATAGTAATGTGGTACACTGAAATTTGACAAGAATTTACTTCCAGAATTGAAAGAATTTCTCATCTTTCAGAACTAGAGTTGCCTGATAAATAGCTGCCTTTATAGCCTTGTTCTAACAAGGAGTACCTGGATGGTACATGTACAGTGAGCAGTGTTACTGTAGGACATTGGAATGAATTGATGGCATAACACAAAAGGAACAGCATATAATACCAATGAGCACATTCTGAAAGACTGAGCTTGTCTAAATGGGAGAATAATGCAGAAGAAAACATTGTTTCCCTTTTAATTGTACAGGTAAGTTGCAGTGATTACTAATAAAATACTAAGGCACAAGAGGATGTGTTTTATTGCTCCAGTAATAGCTGCTTTGGGCGTGTTGAGAAAGTAACCTTGGACCATCACTTCCTCTTAGCTGATAATTAACTAGGAGCATCATTACAGCTTAGATTAAATTTACCATCTTCAGAAAGTCTTGCAAATAAGATATGTGGGGTTGGAAAAGACATTATTGCTCATGAGATGAAGTGGCCTTCTGCAGAAGTTATTGGACTGGGAGCTAAGAGACCTGACTGCTGTAGCTGGCCCAGGTACAAATTTCTGTTCTTGCTGGGAATGCCATTTGGAGTTTAGTTACCCTCTTCCTTCCAATCATCTGTTTATTTTACATATTTAGGCCTTGGTGTGGCCCCATGGCAAAACTAATTTGATAGACACAGTTCTGTTTGGGCTGCCAGCAAATAAGTATCTTTGTCATGATCTGTGAAGAATGGAGGGTGACCAAAGCATATCTGCCATAAGCTAGTAGATATAAGTAACCTTCAGGGAAGTCTTGCCTGCTTCCCATGTATATTTCTGGGGGCTGGAAAGGCTTGGGAATGTAAAACTGTACAGAAAGTTCTCCTGGTTTCTCCAAACTCTCATAAGCTACATAAAGTTTAAATAAATTACTGAATAAATCTCAGATGCAATGGGAGATGCACACATTTCTGGACCCCAACTAGTCTGGCTAAATTTTCTCTGGCCGGTACAATTCAGAATAGCACTGATAAGCTTGTGTGATGCCCAGTTTATACTGCATTTCAGATGGATTTCATTTAATCAGCTTTGAGAGAGAACAAAACCGCAACAAAAATTCCACACAATGAACAGTAATGTTCAGAACTCTGACAGCTTTTCCCCAGCATGCTGCTTTGATTCACAAGGTCCCTAAGCCAAAAAGCTGTCTTGTTCTGATTCCTGACCAACAGTAAATCAACCTAGTTGTCTTTGGACAAGCATGCAAAGTTCACGTTATGCTAAATTCATTCAGGTGATGAGTACTGAAAGATGATGTTAGGGTCTTGCAAAAGTCCAGTGTGAAGGGTAGTTGCAGGGTTGGCTGCTTTTCTATAGAGGTAATGATATTTGCGGTACTGATAAGGAGCATGGTGCTTAATAACTCAGAATACCATTGCTGACCATCCTGAGAGAAAGCAGGAGAAGCATCCCACTCCCTCCGAGTGTTTTAGATGCAATAGCTGGAGAACTATTTGGCAGATCACAGAAGAATTCATGGAAGTAAGCAGTTATAGTCTAATTCCAAAACTTTCAAATTCTCAGCAGGCACTTGTGTGTGCTGGAGTGCCTGAAAGTGCACATGGGAAATAAAGTATTACAAAAGAAAAGTGGGGGGAAAATTATTCTCAGTCTATGATCCAGCTGACATATCACATTGCTGGGCTGCTTGGAAAAGGACATTGATTCTCAATCACCTGTATCTAGTGATTAACTAGTTCTTTTCCTTAAAGTCTGTCTATCTAGATCTATTAGATGGAGCAGTGGACTGTGATATAGGTTCTGTCACTTTCTGCTGCAAGAAACCAAGAATGTTAGCCTCTTGGCACCAATGATCTTTATCTGGCAGCTAGGGATAATGCCATTTTTTTCTGGTGTCACTTTTTTTCTTGTTTCCAAAGTTTTCTGAGATGTAGTGATCAGAATTCATTGGATTAAAAATATATTAAAACTTTAAAAAGCAGATTAAACAAAACCCATTTAAAACCTAAAGACAGGCTTTACTGTCCATTGGCATTAGAGAGGAGCAAAGGGCACCTGTTATGCAGGGTTTATGAACAAAGGCTATTGATGGTTAGTCCTACCTTTTGTGCCATGTACAGAAAAGAGTGAGTTGCAGTAAGTAAAAAAATAGAAGTAGACTCCGTATCTTGCTGCTTAAATATCATTCATGAAAGCCTACATTCGTTCACGACGATACGTAGTTTGTCATTGTTAGCTGAGCCAGGATTTCTTTCCTTGATGTATTTTCCTAAAGCACTGAAGTTGAGAGGAATATGTGCTTCAAAAGGATCATGGGTAAAGCCAATTTGAGTAATACTTATTTTTAATCTACCCTTTTAATTAATCTGAACTTCCAAATGGCTGAGTATTTATAAACATTTATGGATTTGCCCAAATGAACAGATTTCACCTGAGGGTAATTTACAGACTGTTTCTTTTGATTATACTGTAGTCATCCACATATGGTTAATCTGCTGATTCCAGATCATGGAATGTGAGTTATTAGGCACCATGTCTATTCTGTTTTGCTGATAGAATTTTAAAGAAGATAATAATAGAAATATCATTTATATTTTTATTAGTGGAATTTTCAAGAGTCATGCAGACTTTAAAAAAAATTCACAGATGCCTGGAAATTCACAAATTATATAATCAAATTACTGCAGCCTGTATTGAATTTTATTGCTCTGTATCATAACTATCTCAGGGCTCTTCACAGGGCAACTATGACAGAAACAGTAGTTGTGTCCAAAAGCCATTCACAGCTTTCCATCAATTAGAGATTTGCCATTTACTCATTACCAGAATCACGCTGTTAACAGCCATGTTTGGGTGTGTGCATAGACTTCTGTTTGCTAAAGATGTAATTGAAAGGGATATAAACCTATTCACAAAACCAGATATCTTAATACACATTGCATTTTTCAAATGAAGAAAATATTTCCACAAGAGTTCTAATAACTTTTAACCTCAAACCCTTCTCAATCTCTTTGAAATTATTATTTTATAATATTGCCAAAGTAGTCTTGGCATGTTCTCTTAAGAAGAAAACAAAGCTTAAGTGTTGTGAAAGCTACGTTTGGATTAATTGTTTTGGGTTGTTGTAAACAGTCTTTCTTAGATCTTTTTTTTTTTTGTCAGATAAAACATCAGTTTTATATAGCTGTTTCCTGCATTTAACTAAAGAATGACAGCTTCAAAATTGTGAGTTTTATTCACTTTAATTGTGATTTCCTTGGGAAAGGACTTGACTTCTTGCTCAAAAGACTCAGCATCTATTTGGTGCTCCAGAAAAAAAAAACGGTGAAGGCAAATGGAGATCAGTCAGAAAGCATGACCTGTACTTCCCTATCCTCTTTGACTTTATTTATATAAGTCTTCTTGCTTTCATGAGAGTTTATTTTTCTGAAGTAGAACAAGTTGTTATAGCTCATTAAAATGTATAAGTATATAATCTCTCGCTGCTTTCTGAGAAATTCAGTGTCTGCTGCATAAATTAATGCACTTACACCTCAAGAATGGACAGGATGTAAAAAAAGTAGTTCAAGATTACTGACTCTGGAAAGAAGATTGGCTAGAAGTGCCTTGCGTTATAATGCCTGCACCCAGCTAAAGACAGTTTGTCATAAAACTGTCAGATGCCAAGTCATTAAACCTTATTTTATTGAAGCAAATAGATTCTTGAGGTGCCAAAAATAAGTATGAGGTAGGTACATGTTATTAGATCCATTTCATAACAAGATAAAAGAAATGGAGAGAGTCTTTTCAATCATTTCTGTCTGAGATAATGACTGCAATGTAAAGATAGAAAACACTTTGTCTACTCAAGGTATATACCAGGTGCAGACCAATGAATGCATTACTGAACTAAGTCAAAGTTGAGTGAAAACTTAGTATGTGAGGAAAGGAGGGTGAAAGAAATATATTCCTAATTTTCCCTGAAATTGAAATGCTGAGGAAATTTCATTTTGGAAACTCAATGACATAGTGCTTCTGGAAGGAGCCATGCTCTCCTTACTGCCATAGTTGTCCTTCCAATTGATGTTCTCATCAGTGTTATTTCCTTTTTTTCCTGACCTGTCCTACCAAGCTACTGAAGCACAGCTAACATATTATCTATTGCCTTCCTCCTTCTTCACTCAGAGACAGCTAAAGCTCATACAGTGATCTGATACTACTATAAATTATAAATGAATGTGTGCATGCTTCCATGTCAGAGGGGCTGGGAGGCATAAGAGCAGACATTGATTCAATATAAACACTCCCAGCCTACAAGTCTGGAGATCCCTTTGATAAATTATTGCCATCAAAGTGAAGGGAAGCAGGGTTTTTTTTCTTCTTCCTACTTTGATCCTTTGTAATGACCTCTGCCATGGAGCTTACACACTTACGAGAAGTAAATCTTTTTCCTTTGGACTAGGCCAGTTTTTTTCTGGAAGGTGGATGTCTCTCTGGAGAATCTGCCTTCACCTCCCACTACCCTGTATGCAAGGGCAAGATCATTACCACCCTTCCCTAGATTTACAAGCTGACTACAGTCACTATGCTCAGTATATGCTGTTTGCTCTCTGAGAAGCTTTATATTTGCCAGGTAGCATCTCTGTCCTTAGTTATCATTAAGCAAACTGGGATTGAGTTTAAATAACAGAACAAAGGAACAGTGTCTCTAATGCCTCTCCATGGCACAACTGTCCTGAGAATACAGGGATAAGGTGGAAGCTAAGCAGGACCTCATTAAAATATTGACATCACCTCCCTGCTGGAAGCATTTCATATGTTAAACCCAAGTTTCTATTTACTGAGCAGAATTCACTTCCTCTTCAGAGTCTGTGGGTGGCTCTGCTCTTCTGCTGCTTTCTATCTCCTACTGACACACATGTGATAAGGCCCAACATAAGAAATCCTAAGACATGTCACTAGAGTGGTTCCTGGATCCTCATATCTGAGACTGTGAAACTGTCCACGGAGTTTGGCCAGACTTGTGGGGTTTTTTTTACAGAAGCTATGTGTAATTTTCAGAGATATGATGTAGCACCCTTTTGCTCTAGACCTTGCATGTATTCAAATCTATTCAAGAGTCTGAAAAAGTACTGAGTGTCATCCCAGTCTGAATTATGACATTACCAGTATATTTTAGCAAAAGTGATAAACTTCCTGAAGAGAAGTCCAAGGCTGGAATACCACGAGTGCTGAAACTTGAGCCAATTTCTCTGCAGGAAGCTTGCATGGCAAGTATTGTGCTTGGCTTGGAAAGAAGGATCTAGGCACTGACCTCAGCTTCCTCTGTAGAGAAAAGCTCTGCCTGCACAAAGCTTCAGGGAAGTCAGTGTGTGTTTCCACAGGCAGAGATGAACCACCTGCTTTGAAGTAGGACCTTCCAAGTCCAAGGTGTCAGGCTGCTCCTGGAAAAAAGTCAGAATTGTAATTTCAATTCATTTGCACTCTGTATATGTATACCTGTACTTCAGGCAAAAGATTGTGTGCCCCAACCTTGATTCTCTTAGTTTCTCACTGCACTTTAAAAAGCCCATTTTAGTGTGTGCTTGTTCATAAGCACCCTTCTTCCCCTAGATTTCTGTATAAATAATTAGTCATGCCTGACAGATGGGATATTAAATAAACAGATGATCGAATTTGAGTGGGGAGTTTGGAAAATACTGATGTGCTGCTATCTATGTACATTCCTCTCCAATGAGGAATGCTGCCCGAGTCTAGAGATAACTACTGTGCCATAAAAAAAATCAAGTTCTATAATGATGAGGAAATCTCCATGCAATGTACCTGAGGCTGATTGATAATACTAACTGGAATTACAGAATGAATGAAAATGTAGTATGGTCATTATCTGCCTGGCAGCAATGCCAGAAACCAGTGGAGAAGATAATATCAGGGCTGGGACACTACTGCTGAAGTGCTAGACCGGTACAAAGGAGATGTTGATTCGAAACTTGCTGCTGCTTTGTTCTTGGTAATCATAGGCAAGTGAGTCCATCTGGTTGTATGTCAGTTAATCACATTTGAAAAACAGCTATTAGTGCAAACTCACTTGGAAGTCCAATGTAGCTGGATTTTTATACATGGAAAATGCTCAATATTAATGGTGGTGTTATTGCAAATAATAATGGCGTGAGAAATGGCATGCCAAGAGCTCTACCCACACAGGCTACATGTGTTGAAGGTATCCCTCCTTCATTTTAAGTAGATCAATTTTCAAAGCTACTTCCTGAAGTTATACTTTTCTTAGGGGTCAATAAAATGGTGTCTCTTGATGGGTTAGGTTACCTTAAACCTATAGCTAATTAGGACACAGCTAGTAGTAACAATTGCCTGTACTTCCTAGGTTTGCTTTCAAACAGATCATAGCAATCTCATTTGTGATCTATCCTGAAACAATTGTGCCTGTGGGAGTGCAATGAAGATGATACAGTATGTCTGTGCAACAACTCTGGACTTAAGAGAACACCCAGCACCTCTCCGCTTCCATGTCTGGGTGAGACAGTGTGTATCATCTGTTCCCAGGGCTCTTTTCTCTGGGAAGCAGAGCTGAGTGCCCAGGCTGGGCAGGAATCTGTGACATGCTCCAGCTTTGACACTCAGGACAGCAGGGACCACCAGCCTCAAGATGAGTATGTGGAAACTGAAAACAGTTTCCAGTGCAGGAAGAAAGATCCCACTCTTCCTTAATGGGTTAATGTAACAGTCCATCATAATGACATGGAAAAACTTCTTAAGGAAAAAAATCAAATGGGAAGGAGTTTGAGAGCAGGTACTTTCTACACTGACATGCCTCCCTAAACCACAGGGAAAGGAGTGACTTGGATTATCCTTCTTAGGGTGAGAACTTTCTGGCTTCTGTTCAAGTCTTTCCGCAGCCAGATATGAGAATAAACCAGAAAAAAATACCTAGCTAGTTGACAATTGCCTCCCATGATGTCAAGTAGCAGAAACTTAGGAAAAGAATATAAAAAATCCATATACTTGAGTGCATTCTCTTAACAGTACCCAGGATCTATGATGGATCCCAGCCATCATCCCCTTTGCCTTTCTGGCCTCCACAGCATGATGAGCATGTCTGTGGAATAAACTCGATAACACAAAGCAGTTATCCTGGAAGCACTTATCCTTGGAATGTTACCTCTGGAATGACACTTTCCAAACCTAATGTACTCACAGAAAAAAGGGATATTCCTTTTATGCTAGAAAGGGCTGTAAGGAAGCAGGGCGTTCAAGCTCACAGTATGTTTGTTCATACCTATTCTGGAGATTATTCTTGAGCATTTGCTGTGTGGTTTCAAGTTAAGGGATTAAACTTTCTCCTGATGCAAATAGGTTTAGCTGTCTTTGATGTCAGAGGAAACTGAACTGGCTGACCCCATGCTTGAACTTAGCTCAGATGAGTATTATGTACTCAGAGAATATTTTCACCTCTTACCCACCCACGCTGTGATCCTGAGTGGCAAATTAGGAACGATTTCCTACAACGCACTTTTATATCTCTTTGGGATGACAATTACCTTGTTACAATGGTGTTCTCAGATTTTACTTGTCGTAAGCTAAACATGGGTGTGAGTGAACTGGTTACATTTCTGAATGCTGTGTAACTAATGTAGTCCCTTATTAAGCACACTAAAAATCCTTGTAAAATAAATTAGAAGGCATATTGTGTATTATTTCAGTATATTATATCAAAGCTTTCAGAGAAAAATACTTTCCCCTACATCACAACCTTCCCTTTGAATAACCTTACTTTTTATACCTTTCTACCTTTGAGTGACCTCCTTAGACTTCTAGCAATACACATACATTTTATATACTGTAATATACAGAAATACTATCTGCCTATACTCATCAACTAGTCTGAAATGGCCATTATGAAAAAACTCAGAAAGGGACATAACACTTGTTTCTTGGAGGCAATCTCACTATTTCTCTCATTATTGAAGTCTACTTTTGCCTGCGAGCAAAATAAGCTGCCTTTGTACTTTCTCACAGATAACAGCAATGAATAATTTGAGGCCCTTCATGATCAGTATCTTTGTGCCCAAGCAATTTTTTAGGAGTGTCAGTGTTGGGGGTTACATTTTATGGGCCTTTTGGCTGCTGAAACTTCTGCTGGAAGCCTGGTTAACTCTAGCTTTCCCTGAACTACAGGGCTGCAAATCTCCACTACTCTACTGCTGCAGCTTTTATGCTATGATTAAGGTGATCCACTCATATTAATGTGTATTTTGTGTTCCTTTTGACTTTTTTTTTTTTCTTCCCTCCTGTGTGGTATGGGCCAAAAGAGGAAAATGGATGACTGAGAAGAAATCTCATTCTCTGTATGAAATTGAAGTGCCAGGGAGGCTTCAAGTGCTGTCTGGGATAAACACAATTTCCATCTCCGTCTATGTTAGACCTCTCAGTTTCCACCACTTGCTTTAATACAGCTCCTAGCACTTGTCATGTCTATTGTCCTATATTTCCCCCTCCCAAATTATATCATGCTGTATATATAAAATGCAATTAAACATGCTGCAAACCTATGATACAGAGATATGCTGATTAACAACCTGCTGACTCCTTGATTTCCCTATTGACATTTTACTTCCTTATTATAATTTATTTTTTCTTTTGAAGAATCACATTTCCAACTTGGAATTGCATCTCTGGGAATAAAGGACAGCCTTGGAAATGGCTTCATGAAGGAGTTACTTAGCACTGCATTTTCCACAGGTTTACCATTCATTGTGTGTAGTCAAGCCAAGAATAGTCCAGCACTCACCATCCTACGTCTCAGAGGGCAGCACCTGAGAGCTCAGATGGCTGACTTTGGCCCTGTGGAGCATAATAAAGGAAACAGCGAAGGCTTATGAGAAACTAAAGGAAAAATTTACCTCAAAGACTGTGCGGGAGCACAGCCACAAGATGGAGGCCACAGGCAATGTCCCTGTGGGGCTGACAGCAGTCCTGGAGGCCTCCAGCCACCTCTGCTGGCCAGGGTCAGCCTTCTTCATCAACTTGTACCTGCTTTCTACAGAACGTTTCCTTTGATGGTTTTGGGAAGTTTTCATCTCGGGATGATTAAATCTGAAAAAAAATACCTGAAAGTGAGCGTTAGGTGTTTAAGGCCAGAAGCAACTCGGTGGGAGTAACCGAGCAGCAAAACGGCCGACGCTCGGGAGCGACAGCCCAGCCACGAGCTCCACGATGACCATTTCCGGAGCTAATTAGTCGGTAGGTTTTGTTTTACGTCCCGAAGTACCTTTTCCTGAGGTAAAACGAGGCGCGGCGAAGGGTTCTCGGAGCGGCGGCGGGCGGCTGGGGAGGGGGCGCGCGGCGGGGCGGGGTGGGGTGTGAGGGAAGCGAGGGCGGGAAGGAGGGCGCGTCCCGGCGGGAGGGACGGGCAGCCGCCTCTCTCACAGAAAGGTGAACTATTTGGCAAATCCTTGCATTTTTCCGGCGAAGGGTGTAAGTTACACCGTGGAGCACTTTGGTACCTCCTGAGCGGAGGGGTTTACCCTCGTTGCCTGAGGTGAAAAGCTGCGTTTTTTGCGCTTGTCTCTCAGGGAGGGCGGAGGGTTCCGCTGCCGTGAGGTGAGGGCTGGCTGTAGGTGGCTGTGTGAGGAACAGGGCTCATCAAGTCATCTAACGAGTGGCGGCTGGCTGTGAGCACAAACCTGAGGTAATCCGCTCTGTAACACACCCCGAGACAAGCAAATGCTGCGTTTTGGGGGTTGTTTAAAAAACACCTGAGGGGACTTAAGCATGAATTAAAGACCGAAGATGCCTGACTCTACCCAGTGCTCAGGTGGGGTCAGAAGCTCTGAGGCACCTCTGCTTTGCTGCTTTCTTCAGAGTATTCCAGACACGCAGAAATAATTGACTGAGCTGGAGGAGCCGGAGCTGTGGCTGTTGCTAGGGGATAAACTCACAGAACAGTGAGAGGGAGACTTGCGAGCATCAGGACGTGAGGTAGAGTAACAAAAAGTGGAGGTTTGGAGCAGCGCTGTGTGGCACGGAGGTGTGAGCACCAGCCCCACAGGCTCTCAGAGGCCCACGGGCATGTCCCTGAGCAAATAACCAGCCCAGCAGCATCTCAGCTGGTGAAATTAAAAGGCAAGGGACTTCTTCCAGGAGTATCTTTGCTTTCCTACTTCTAGCAGGTTTTGTGAAGGAATACTCTGCAGCCTTCTATATGCAAAGTGCCAGCACAGTGTTAGTAGAAGGAAAAAAAGAAGAAAAAAAAAAAAGAAAAGGTGTTATTTTTTGGTTCTCTTGGGCCCAAGGAGGGTAAAACTGTCAACTTAATTGAAATCTGCTGGAAAAGAGCCCCAAGAAAACGGTCCTCAAACAGCAGCCTCTTTTGTTTGCAGCAGTCACCACGCAGTGACTCCAGTGTTAATTGCGGCATCACCGGTGCCTGGGGAGGCTCAGCCCTCCTCCTCCTCTTCTTCTTCCTCCTCCTCCTTCCCTGCCTGGCAAGGTGCTGTCTGGGCTCGGCAACTTCCATCAGGGCACAGAAGTGTGTGTGCAGCCACAGCCGAGGCTGGAGGGGGAGAGAGAGCTGTGTGTGAGGGGATGCACGCTTCTTCTCTGCAATCCTTCCTAGGAGCTCCAGAGAGGCAGACCTCAGTATAGAGAGCAGGGCTCTGTGCCTGCGAGCAGAGTTTTGTGCATCGCACAAACTGTCATCTCAACTTTGAAAAGGACTCGCTTTCTTGGCTTTGTTTTGTTGTGTTTTTGTTTTTTTTTTTTAATTTTGTTTGTTATTCCTGGACTTCGTAAGAGAGAAGAGCCTTTCTTCCCATCTGAACCATGAGTGGCTGCTCGAAGCGATGCAAGCATGGGATTGTCAAATTTGCCCAGACAGTTTTTAAACTCATCACAGGCACTCTCAGCAAAGGTAAGAGAAAACGTTTTATTTTATACTGGTCTTCTGTGCTAGTTATTAGCTTTGTGGGGGTTAGTTTTGTAGCCCTTAGGGAGGCTTGTGATAGAGTTTATTATCATCCCTTCTGAGGTGCTCTGGTTTAATTCTGAGAATTGGCTGCTCTGAAAGAAGTTGCTGCGTGCAGTTAGGATTGGAGCTACACTGTAAAACCTTATGTAATTGTTTTTAACTTGTGTAATTTGTCACCTGTATTTGTCTGTTTGCCGTAGTTTGCAACTGTAGCAGGCTATTTCAGTGTGTTTCGAGATGTGTTTCTGAAAGCAGTTGATGTGCAGCTTCAAAAATGTAAAGACTTCGTAACTGTCAGTAATCAGTACTTCTCCACTGTGTTATTTTCTACTTTCATATTTTTTCCTACCTCTGCTTGTTTGAAGCATGTGTGTACCTTGGTTCAAAATCTAGGTCACTGTTTATCACATGCGTTTGAGTACCTTTTGTTTATCTACATTTTCCTTGTCAGTTGCACCCTCTGTGCCTTACCATGCGCAGGTGGAACAGTACCAAACCTATTTATGCTGTTAACTAAAATAAAACGGTTAACAAAATTAATCCTCTCTTTTTCTTTGTAAATCTAGTAATTCCTGTGATGCTGCACTGAAGTTGTTAACTTATTTTTGTCAGTCATTCCCTTCATAATGATACTACTCAGCACTACCTATGGTAGTTGATTAAATGACTATTGGTGATCTGTTTAGGAACGCTTGACAATAGTAACCAGTGTTATGCCTGACTGCTGTTTGCTGGTTGAAATGTGGACAACTTTTTGGTGAAAGTTGGACTTCTCCAAGCTTTATGTATGTGTGTTTGATTGGAGGGGGTGTGATTTTTTTGGAACTGATAATACAATTCAGTCTAAATTATTACTGGAGAGATTTGTATAAGGCTGCAGAATCTGTGTTATGATGTGGGTTTTTTAAAAAACTCAGTCTGAAGCATTTTTTAATGTGTTCATAGTCAAGAAGCAAAAAGAGCCTTTATTTTTCGGGTAAGTTTAGAATCCTCTGAGATGTGTGGCTGCTGTCTGGAGCGCATGTGCCCCTGAATGAATATTAAAGTTTAAGTCACTTCTTAGGATAAACTAAAGCAGGCTGAGATGACTTTTAAAATAGCAAGCATGAAAATGCCAAGAACTGTTAGGTATAGCTCCCTGTTGTAGAAACTGGAGAAATTTATTAAATCTGTATCTCTAGAAAAGAAAGGTAGTGCTAAGACGGCTTTCTCATAATAACCTTATTGGCTTTCAGAAGAAATCTGCATGACAAAATGCCTGTTTGATATTAAGAAAACTGAACATGGCTGTTTTTAAAAGCAAGATTGGTTTAAAGTTGCATCTTTTTGTATTTAATTATTCTTTTTCCACTTCCCACCCAGCCCTATCATCCATGGGCTGTCAAACACCAGCAAAGGAAAGATTAAAAACTTGTAAAAGTCTGTCACAGAAAGGAGCTGTCAGATGTTGGTTATAATTCATGATTAATGCCAAGATGTATCTTTAATATTAAAAACAAAAGAAAAATTCACAGAAGAAAGTACAGCAAAAGAAATTACTTATCATGGTAGGGAAGACGAAGTAGTGGTAGGATGCTGTCTGCAGGACCTTGTCCTCTACAGCATGTTAGTGTGGTGCATTTGGTGTACCTTAGTTGTGCTTTTTCCAGGAGATAATGGAACACAGGGTGTATACTGCTGTATTGACAAGCGATCAACAATAAAGTTTGTGCTGTTTAAGCTCCTGTTAAGATACGGTGAAACCTGTGTTCTGCTAGGGTTTCTCCATGTGCTCATCTACAGCAGTTACCTAATAGGGAGTTTTCAAGCATTTCTTGTGTGTCTCCTGCTTGCTTTGCTTTTGCAAAGGGACACATAAATGTTTGAGCCTGGCAGTAGAAAAGCACTATACCAAGAGTTAGAAATGAGAGTATGAAATGTCCAAGGCTTCCTTCCCCCTCCTTATTCTGAAAGATGCCAGTGTTGCACTATCATTGTCTTTGCAGCCAATGCAATGGTACTGTACAGTTTTACCCACATCTTTCCTATGGTAATGTCGCATTTCGAGCTGCTTGGATTAGATAAGAGTGGTTTCCTAGGATTCAAGGAATTTAAAACTCTGAAACTTTTTTTTTTCCCTGCTCACCTGCTTGTGTCTTGAACTAGAAGAACAAGATTCAGGAAGGAATAGACCATGTGAATGAGTTTGCTGCACAGCTATCAAAATAAATGTTTCCATACTGTTACGTATGAAACTCATAACTAGAAAGAAAATTATTACAAGTCTTGCTCAGAAGTGTAAATTGAGGGGGGGAAAAAAAGCCTTGAAGTTTGTTTGTACATTTATCCCAGAGCTTATTGTTTAGTATTTCTCTTATTGAAACTTACGTGTGAAAAGGCAAGAAATAGAAACTGTTGTATATTACTATTATTATTGCTTTTTTAATTTACATTATATGCATGGTCTTTAATATTCAAGCAATATCCCTTGTGTTCTTCATCCTGCTCCTGTCTCATTTCTTTCATAGTGTTTAATGTTTAGGGTTTTTTTTATTTATTTTAAATACTTTTTACAAGGAAAGTCCTTTGTGAGGCAGAAGATGTATTCTCCTCTTCTGCTTCCACCTTTCTGAGGGTTATTGCAGTGGGAGATATTCCACAGTTCAATGAGATATAACCCTTAGCTGCACTTTATAGCCTCTGCTTGTCTTAATAATTGTGCTTTTCTTTCCCCTTGATTATTTACAATGATAAAATGAGACCGCTTGAGCTGCAGCTACAAAGTTATTCCTTTTGCAACAGGGTGTGATGAGACAGAAGCCTCTCCTTGCAGTGGGCAGTAAGGGAGCAGGCACACCTGACTCCACTGTGTGGTGACCAGACTATTTGGTATGTCCCGAGTTAAATCTGCAGTTGCAGCAAACCTATGAGGTTGAAAGCTGAGAAATTCATAGCTGGTACCTCTGCAGAACTGGACTAGCAAATCTTGCCAGCTTCCCTCCTAGTGCACTCTTACTTGGAAAATCTTAGTAACAGAGCAGAGTTCTCTGCTGCTGTGAGAAAGGAAGTCTCTTCCACCAAGAGTAGTGAGATGTATGCGTTACAGAAAACGTGTCTGGAGAAGCATGCCCCTTCACTCATGGGAACAGAGTAACTCCCTTTCTCCATCTTGACTTGGGCGGCGGTCCAGCGCCAGCAGGGAAGAGTCCAGAAGAGTTTTCTGGAAGTGAGTTACTGTGGCGATGGACAGTGTGTGAGCAGCAGCACCTCCACCAGAGTTGTCTTGAATTGGGGTGGGGGGAGGAAGGTTTTTTGTAAGGTTTGAGTGTTCTTTCATGTTAGCTCTACTGTGGTATGTGAAAGGCGGTTCATCGTCTGTGCCCTGGGAGCAAGGAGGGGTGATAAGAATGAGTTTGTTGGGGGGTTTCTGTTGAGCAGAATGATTAAAAAACAAGCCTCTGTGTGTGTGAAGATACTGCTGATGTTATTAAAAACCTAGTACAGGAGTGCCTTGCTGAGTGACCAAAAATGAAGCTGGAATGAGACCTCTTGGATTTCTATTAATGTGTTCTAATTATCAACCCAAGAAAAGCAAGATTATTTTAGGGACCAACTCCTTCAAAATGCTGCTTTGCAAAAGCAGATAAGCTTCTTCAAATTAACTACCCTTTCCCCTTTGTTCCTGAGCTCTGTCTCTTCTAGTTGTGCTATTAAAATGCTTGCTAAAGGCTCTCATTTCTGTTGTCTTGCTTTTCCCATCTCTGTTCTGCAGTGAAATTCATCTGGAACTGGTAATTTGTCCACTTTCCATAGTTTTAATTGCCTAATTATCTGTTCCACTGCAGTGATAAAGTCTTCAAAAATCTTGCTTCCCCCCAGCACAGAAGAAAAGTATTCTGAGTGTTTTACAGCAGTGTGGTCTGTTTTGCTGCTTCTTTGTGAATCCCACTTACAGCTGGTCTTCTGCGATGTTATGTGAGATGGTGAGGAAAGTGCACAGTCCCTTTGAGTTGTACACAGGCTCTGCCTCCTCTCAGTGGACGTTAACCTTGTTCCTTTGGAGCATACTGGCACTGTATTGGGTTTTCCCTCATGGCTCCACCCTCTGAGAATGTGAGGCTAGGATAAATGTTGCTAGATGCCCTAAAGAGACAGGAAGGTTCATTGCAGTTGTTTCATGTGATACCAGGGTTCCTGCAGCTGTGTGACATATAAAAAGATATTTTGATTCTCCTGCTGTTGTGTAGCCCATCTTCACCCTTTGAATTCTGGCTACTTCCTTCAAATTTAGAGAAGCTGTGATTCAGAGGGCTCTTGTAAAGGCTCTTACGTGTCAGTTCTTTCTTAATAAAACTTTTCTGAGTGTTTTAGGTGTTCCTCAATAAGGAAAGTGGTTACTGAAGCCAGGTGAATAATATCCTTTTAGAGCATTTACAGAGTGAGGATATAGCTTGGCCAAGTTTTCCAAATAGTGCTGAAAGGTGAGAGTTTCTGTACATAAAATGCGGGTGTACAGTCCCAGTTAAAGAGGGGCTGTCACTACGAAGAGCAGAATAACTGTCTTCACTGTGTATTTTAGAGTCTGCAAGTACTGAAGCTTCACAGTTCAGTACCTGATCCTAACTCTATCCCGTGAAACTCCAATTTCATTGCATGGCTGGTAGGAACTCTTGTGTGGTGTGTCTGTGGCTTTTGTTTTGGTTTTTAAAAACACAGCATATCTAGTTGTATTTTCTCCATACTGATGAATCTTTGAGCCACTAAGCAAAATACGTCTCTGTTTGGCATGTTAGACACATTTGTATACTTATGAAAGATTAACTGCAAATAAATCTATCTTTTCTGCAAAGGCTGTACTACTTGAGCAATCTGAATACATGTGCATATTCCACTTCTGTAAGATGGTATTTAAGGAGTGAGAGGAAGTGGTGATACTCTAGTCCTCCTGAAACTCTATAAACCTGTGCTTCTAGAAACTAAGACCTCTGCAAACATATGGTTGTGTGCGTGCTAGAAATTTTTTAAGAACTTAATTGTTCACAGTGGTGTAGCCCCAAAAGATAAGCATATAATGTTACTGATTTGGAAACTAAGAACATTTTCTTACCCCCTGGAAAACTATTCAGGAAGGTTTTTTTAATGGTGTTTTGCAATTAAAGTGTGTATGTCGTGTCTCATAGATAGGAATATTTTGATAAATATTATGGAGCCGTGGTGTGGTTAGATATCGTATCAGGTTCTCTTCTGGCATCTCTGGCAGAAGTCATTGCAGGGCCACTCTCCATCATCTTTGATAGGTCCTGGAGAACAGGCGAGGTGCCTGTGGACTGGAGAAAGGCCAATGTCATCCTGGTCTTCAAAAAGAGCAAGAAGGAGGACCTGGGAAATTACAGACCAGACAGCCTCACCTCCATCCCTGGAAAGGTGATGGAACGCGTCATCCTGGGTGTCATCTTAGAGCATATGGAGGAAAAGAAAGCTATCAGAAGTAGCCAACATGGATTTACCAAGGGGAAGTCATGTCAGACTAACCTGATAGCCTTCTATGATGGAATGACTGGTTGGATAGGTGAAAGGAGGGTGGTGGATGTTGTGTACCTTAACTTCAGCGAGGCTTTTGACACCATCTCCCGCACCATCCTCACAGCTAAGCTTAGGAAGTGTGGGTTAGATGAACGGACAGTTAAGTGGATTGAAACCTGGCTGAAAGACAGACCTCAGAGGGTTGTGATTAGGGGCACAGAATTCAGCTGGAAGTCTGTAACAAGTGGTGTTCCCCAAGAGACTGGGTCCACTCCTCTTCAATATATTTATCGATGACCTGGACAAAGGGATGGAATGTACCCTCAGCAAGTTTGCTGATGACACAAAAGTAGGAGGGGTGGCTGACGCTCCAGAAGGCTGTGCTGCCATACAGAGAGACCTGAATAGGCTAGAGAGTTGGGCTGGGAGAAACCTAATAAAATTTAACAAGGGCAAGTGTAAGGTGCTGCACCTGGGGAGAAATAACCCCAAGCACCAGTACAGGTTGGGGGCTGACCTGCTGGAGAGCAGCTCTGAGGAAAAAGACCTGGGAGTTCTTGTGGAACAACAGGATGACCATGAGCCAGCAATGTGCACCTGTGGCCAAGAAGGCCAATGGCATCCTGGGGTGCATCAGAAAGAGCGTGGCCAGCATCTGGAGGGAGGTCATCCTGCCCCTCTGCTTTGCCCTAATGAGATGCCATCTGGAGTACTGTGTCCAGTTCTGGGCTCCCCAGTTCAAGAAGGACAGGGAACTGCTGGAGAGGGACAGCAAAAGACCACAAAGATGATTACGGGTCTGGAACATCTCTCCTAGGAAGAAAGGCTGAGGGACTTGGGTCTTTTTAGTTTTGAAAAGACTTAGGGGGGATCTAATTACTACATACAAATACTTAAAGGGAGGGAGTCAGCAGGACGAGGCTGGTCTTTTCTCAGTGGTGCCCAGTGGCAGGACAAGAGGAAATGGGCACAAACTTGAGTATAAGAAGTTCCACCTAAAAGTGAGGAGAAACTTCTTTCCTGTGAGAGTGCTAGAGCACTGAAAGAAGCTGCCCAGAGAGGTGGTGGAGTCTCTGTCTCTGGAGACATTCAAAACCCACCTGGACAAGTTCCTGTGTAACATGCTCTAGGTAAACCTACTCTGGCAGGGGGGTTGGACTAAATGATCTCTAGAGTTCCCTTCCAACCCCATATGATTCTGTGATTCTATCTCCACTAATGGTATTAAGTATAAGAACTGTGATATTTCTGCTCTGAATAAGTTTCAAACATACAAGGAGTATCAGTTTAACTGTCCAGGTTGGTGTTCAGGACTATAGTAGTAGAGAATTTTTAAAAGTATTAAAGTAATCATGTTAGATTCTATAGTATTGGAGCAACCTCACCAAGAACTTCGGTAAACTAATGTGTGTGGGGGGGTTTGGTTGGTTTTGGTGTTGTGGTTTTTTAAATTCTTTTTTCTTTTCATAACCTGTGGGCTAGACAGGATGTATGCTGCTGGCAAACGTGCTAAGGCATTTATACTCATGCTCTAGCTATACTGATATACATGGTAATTTGCCATGTAGGTTTTGTCATTTAAAATGGTGCAAAATGAACATGCCACAGTATGTCTTGACCTAATGGACCCTATTGCTATCCACCTAATGAATGGATTTCTGTGTAAATGGATAGCTTTTGAAGCTGGCTAGGCATAAGTGGATAGTACAGTGTATTAAATCATCATAAAATTAGCTTAAATGAATAGATGAAGTGCAATTTTAAGATGTAGTTTTATCTCCAGTAAGTTACCTCTAATAGCACAATAATGAAGGGTGACAGTAAGGCAACTCTTGTCTGTCTTTTCTTTGCTCAGAATCTAGTCTTGAGCTACAGGTCAACTCTGTTTTGGGCTACATTTTGTATGTGTTTTTATGACTTATTCCTGGTCCAACTTATTTCAAATGTTGATCATCTTGATGCTAGCAACAAAGCATGCAGTGGTTTTTCTGCTCCATGCTGGGTGCCTGGTAAAGCTAACAGGTTTCCTAAGAGGGAATCCCATTGGTAGGGATTCAAATGAAATTCTGTCCTGACATTTCTTTATGATGATATTTGTGGGATTCCTGTCCCTGGACCTTTGTTTTTGTTGTTTTAATATAATTAGTAAAGCTCATAAATGGTAATGTAGCGGAAAGCAGGCATGGGAAGGCTTAACTATGGCAGCATTTAAGCTCATGACGTAATTAGAATGCATATTCATGGCCAATTTCTTCCATATTTGCACAGCTTTACTAAAAACAAATAGCATGCATATGCAATTTGACTTTTACTTCTCAGCTTGCTTTAACTTTTAATTTCATTCTTTGTTATGGCTGTTTCACAACATTTGGTTTACAGGGCATGTGGGTGGAGTGCATTTAATGCTGATAACTAGGAGTGAAGTAGTCTGAGGTTTAACATAAGTGATTGATGCTTTCTTTTATAAATGGGAGACCTGGTGCAGTAGACCTACGTTACAGAGGGAGAGAGAAATTTCTACCACAGGCTTGATGAGGTGCTCGGCTTGTAAAGCCAAAATAGAGTTTTGAGAGTGTAAAAATAAAACCTTGTTATATAATTTACATAATTGCATCTAGCAGAAGTTAATATGATTTTAATTTATTGCAATCTGAAAATTGTCCGTAGCATTTAAAAATCTAGTGAAGAGCAAGTGTTTAACTTGCCTGCTGATGAAAATTTCAGTGGCACCTTCAAGATAAATTTGTCTTGCAGGTGTTCAATAACAGTATGATATTTTTCTAGTGCTTTCTTTATGTCGCACAATATGACGGTGTTTTCTTTTACATTTTGTAAATTCCTATAGCTGCAAGATCAGGTGTTTATTTCTGTATTATTAATTCTAACAAGTTTTTTGTTTAAACTGAGCAACAGACGACGTAATGAACAAATAAATCCATTCTGAGGGGAGTACAGTTTGACCCAGTGGAACAGCACCCATTTTATACTGAAGCTGCTTTCCTAATCGGGGCTGTGAAGTATGTAGAAGGCTAGATCTACATAGAAAAGTAGATGATGCAGAAGACCTCAAACTCTTAACTTGTCTGTTTCCTTCATCTTCTAGCTATGAATTTATGTGCCAGAGCTTATGATAGTGTAAGGAAAATCATGTGGACTCCAAAGAGACTCTTGGTGCACTAGTTCAAATCTGAAGCTCACGAAGTCTTACCCATCTCAACAGCCAAAGTCATGTATGGAATTAGGCTGTGTAGGGGTGACCGTGTTTCAGAGGTTTGGGTGGAGCTGTTATGCTGAAGCTCCTCTAGGTTATAGAGAGTATTATGTAGCAGTGGTGTAGATCTGGAATGTGCGTGTGACTGACGCATTGCCTTTGTGGGACTGCTCTTGCCTTTCTCTATCTTTGCAAACTACTCTTGCAGCTTTCCTGCTAATGAAGTTGGACTGTTTTTCTCCTCTTTATGGGCTTTTGACTATCAGACTGTTCAAATATCCACTAGATGACTGGGCACAGTGTGACTAGCAGGAATGGACTTCAAGGTAAGGATGCAGAGAAGTGCATTACTTATTTGTCTCTGTGGGTCCAGCTTAGCTTGCATAGAAACTCACGTGAACACAATGTAAGTAACACAATACTTTGCCTGAAATTGTTCTGTGATGTTTTCAGACCTTACAATGGAGGTGTTGGTCTTCATCAAACAAATACGATTTTTAAAAATATCTTTGAATTGGCTGCATTTCTGTATGATCTGCTGCTGAGGGTGACACGTTCTTGGTTTTGTTTGGTCTATAACCTTATAGTCTTGGTATTAATGCCATTTGTGTTTTATATATTGTCTTATCTGTGGATTTTATTACCAAAATGCTTGTATGGCTTAGATGAATGTGTTGCATAATGCTTTGTGATTAAGGTAGCAATTCACAATAGTGGCATGTACATTATCCAGTCTAAATTAGAATTGTGTTGGCTACAAATGAAACTAATAATAGCACCTGGGAAAGCCACACTACTGGGAATATCATTCTATTTTTTCAATGTTTTTGTATGTTCAGTTGGAAAGATGATAATGGAGGATGATGGTGGTGTGTGTTGCGTTCCAGTTAAGTGCTCTTAATGTGTGTTTTTCACTCTTCCCACCTGCTTCACAAACAGACAGTAGTTTTCATGATTTGTATTCAGTGCCAGTGGGGCTCAGAAAGGACAACTGTGAGGGCCCTGTGATCTTGCTTCCGCTATCAATCAAGTGTTCTCTAGGGAAGTATATGGAAACCTTGCAAGCCTCATGTTTAGTTAGGCAAGAAATTCCCACTTTTTTAATTCCCAGTGTTAACATGTGATGTGGGAAACTGGAGGAAAAAAATGAGCAGATTAAAATCTTGAGATCCTAACAGGCTATCTGTTGAAATATGAATACTTCAACATAATTATTCACAAACATGAGTTTCTGTTACTTAGCAGGTTGAATCTCTGCTTTAGGGATAGTAACGAGTAAATCACATCTTTCAAAGACTAATGAAATCATACCTAGCAATGCTTGGAGAGGTACAGTTTGGTTTTTGTCTTTTACATTCACAGCTCCTTGTGGTTACCCATGAAAAAGCATTATTACTACTGTACAGTAAAGCTAGTGATGATTTTCATCAGCAGCCTCTGATAATCCATCTGTGTTCCAATAGTTGCATAGGGTTCCTGGAATAAACTGGGAATTAAGAGTGAAAGATTTTTATTGTTTATATTTTGGTAAAGATAAACATGTTACTGTAGAGGAGTAAGCATGAGATGTTGTACATCAAAATACTTAGCCTAATACTGTAAAATATGGTTCTTGTCACACCACCTTGAAGTAGTAAAACTGCAGCTGACTTGATAAAAATTGAGTAAGGATCATCTGGATTCAGTCTAAGAGGTGCCAGCAAAAATGAAAAACATATTTTCCAATATAAAACCGGGGTGAGCTAAGTAAGCTCGAAGCTGACAAAGCCATAAAAAGTGAAATAGCCTTCTCTATTTCCTACTGAAAATCTGTTTGTTGTGATGTATTGATATTTTAAAATTAATTTTCTTTGAATCCCATACCTGTCATATGTGGGGAGTTAGCAGTTTTTAGGTTATGTGTTTTAGGGAAACTCATGAATGCCGAGGACTTTTTGACTTGGCTCTGAAAGTGTTTGCAAGCTCCCCGGTTGTCAGATTGTGTGTTTATGTTGATGCCCTGAAAGGAATTTTATCACTTTTTTCATGAGAAGCAATTTGAGATTCAATGAATAAAACCACTGTCTAAATGTAATCTATAGTGCAGGTGTGCTCAGGATGCTGCAGTGATTACTGGCAGCATGGAGAGCTGTGATAACTGAGGTCCTTCCAGTTTTCAAAAGGTCTCACTCATGACATTGTAGTGATGCTAATCGCTGCTTCAGAAACTGAAAGAAGTGCTGTTTGCATCAAGAGCTGGAATTTGAATTGATGGGTTAGTACCTCATGCTGTTCCCTGTGTTCATTTTAGGAATAATTCTGGTTGTTGTGCGTTTTTTATCTCCTCAAAATATAGGAAAACAGGAGAAACATTTGCATTATGAACGTTACTTCTGCAAAATCACCATTACAAGCTGAACTTATTTGCAGTATTTCATGGAGAGGTAAAACATCAAGACTACAGACTCTTTTGCGAAGGTAGCTGTGATAAACAAGCTGTGCCTTTGTAAGAGGAAGAAATGACAATATTAGACAAACTAATTTGACAATCTATAGTACGCAAATAAACTTTAGAGCAAGAAAAAGGGAGCACGTAGCTAAGATTACTTTTAACAATCTCTCACTTTTTTTTTAGGAAGTGGAGGGAGAGGGGACTTAAGCCTTAATTGCTTATTAAATATTGATGTATCTGGTTGTCATGCAGCTAATAGTACAAGCAAGAAAATGGTAGTTGAACCAAGAATTGCTTCAGATGGAGTACAGTAAATTGGACTGTGAGGGGTGACATGGGTGTGATAACATAGACCTGTAGGACGTAATTCTGATAGCAAGGATGAGATATGGAGAGTGGGAGAGCCTGCTTGAGGTTTCCGTCTTTCTCTATTTTTTCAGGGACACTTAGTGTGCTGCCAGTCTTACAGCGACTAATTTAGCATTTTTTTTGAAAATGCTTTTGTAGGAGCTTAGTTTATTTAGTCCATATTCAGACTCACCTGGCTTTGCTATGCATTTGTTGTGTGACAAAAGCAGATGCCTATGTTGTAGGCAGAAAAACTGAGATTCAGTATATGCAGGGTGGGCAACAGAATGACGTTGACATCTTCTGTTGTGGTTTGGCTTGCATTTTCCACAGCAGATCATCTGCAGGTTCAATGACCTCATTTAACAAAAGAAACAATCTGTCTTTCTGTAGTAATCTTCACTTGAAACGATGGGGCTCTGGATCAGCTTTCAAAGAACAAAATTTTAAGTAAAAGTTCTTCTTGCGTTTTCTATTAGTTTCTTCATAGTTAATATACCTCAAGTGCCCTTGTCATGCATAAAACTCTAAAGATTACCCAAGAACAGCCATTTCAGGACTTGTTTGTTTTGACACTCGCTTTCTAATTCCTATTCAATTCTATAACTTGGGCGATAAATCTGTATACTTGCAGTGCTCTACATAAATAATATTTATAATAAATATTATGAAGTCTGTTCCATCAATAAATACTTCATATTATGGATCCATGGACATATGATACTTACTGGAGATACACTTTTCTTCTGTTTGGGAGTAACTTGAATATTGGAGCATTTATCTGTTAAGGGAGGGTCTTCAATTTACAAAAACTAAGATCTGATACCCAGTGCACGTGAAGCGGTACAGCTCTGTGCAGTATTTCAAGATCTGACCTTACTCTTTTGGTACTTGAAGTCCTGCTAGGAAAAAAAACCCAGCATACTACCTTTGGCAAAATTAACTTCCCATTTCTGGGCCGTGAGGCTTTGCAAGTGCTGTCCCAGGAAAAACATAATATGCTTGATAACTGTATATATTTCCCAAGTACAAGAGTCT
Source organism: Gallinago undulata (assembly GCA_026546715.1). Lineage (NCBI taxonomy): Eukaryota > Metazoa > Chordata > Aves > Charadriiformes > Scolopacidae > Gallinago > Gallinago undulata. The sequence goes on along the minus strand of JAOTQQ010000052.1, from coordinate 32,534,767 downwards.
TGGTTTTACATTTTAAAAGGGCAGTATAATTTCTTTGTCTTCAGTGTTTTAAAGTATTTTAATATTATTTGTCCACTGTTGTAAGTCTTAAGGGGTAGATGTCGGGCAGTAGGTGAAAAGTTTGTTCCTTTTCAGGTAAATAATTTCATACACCTAAATTGCAGGGTGTTTCTTTAAATATCTTACCTTAGGAAGAAAAGGAATAAGATATTTTAGAGGAGTTCCTAGGTTATTGTGAATATGATTCTGATTATTTCAAGCCTTTGTTTGACTGAAATTTCTGACCCTCTCCATGTAGAGATATATAAAGTAGATTCTAAAAAACACAGATGTGTTTTCATGGTAATGTGAGAGCAATTTGTGCACTTAATGCCACATGAAGAATCTGGTGAATGCTATCACTGAAGAAAATAAAGTAAAACTTATCAGTGTGTTTCAAACATTTAATATATATTCTCTACAATTGTTTCATGCTGCTGTCTGACGTACAGTGTTTCCTAAAATGAAATAAATTGGTGAATTGCATTTGATAAATGATAAAACTCAAGTGAATTTCTTGTGGTTAATTCATTACCATTGGAGTTAGTTTAAATGTTCCAACTTAGATGAAAATAGTTCCAGAAGCCCAGTGAGGAGCTGCAGAAGAGGATGCAGTGAGCAGTATTCATGCTGGGCAAGACATTGTTCAATTTGTGTGGGGTTTTTGTTGTGGCTTTTGAATTTTATTTTTAATAAAGCCGCCTTCTCTAATTTGAAGGGGGTGGGGGAAATTCTGGTATATTTCAAGGAACACTGTAAATATTATAGTGTAAATATTGCACAGTTACATATTACAGTGTAAATATTTACAGTGTAAATATTATGGTGTGACTACAAAGCCTATAAGTACTTTATTAAAGAACAAACTACCATAAACATCCTTTACGTTTTAAGAAAAGAGTATGCAATAGAGTTTGGCATGTGGTTCTCCTAATGGTAGTATAAAATGAGATTTGTATTTGCAACCCTTATTGTTACTTGCTAGATCAAAGCAGGGTCTACCTGGCTCTCAGACAAGCAGGGAATCTGCAGAACAGTACTCAGAAAATGTTCCTGTGGAGCAAAACCTACATTGATATTGGATTCCTTTGTCCTTGCTCCTGAACTTGGCTAATGCCACTTTCATGGGCCACATCTGGCAGAGGTGAAGAATTTAGTCACGTATCTGTTCTTTGCCTTTTAGCCAGGATACATTAAGCTGTATGAAGCAGCGAAGAGGCCAGAAGTCTCTTTGCCTGCCATTTATTGCCTCTCTCTGCCATATGCACTAGATCCTATTTTCCTGTAAACTGAAATGTTTCACTCCAGTGTGCCGAAGTACTTAACTGTACCTTTTCCATCTCTTACCCCCTTTTCACTGCTTTCTCCTCCAGCTGTCAAGTTACAATTTAATCCTGTTTCTACTCTTTTTCATGTAACTGAAAAAATGAGAATAAAATCTGAGATGGCCCATGAAAAGTGTATTTGTTTCGCTCCTTGCATAAGGAAAAAATGGCAGCTTTCTCAACTTGTGTTTAAGTGTCCTCTCTTACTTTTAGCCCAGATGAAGCATGTTAGTTTTGAAAATGACCAGAATAAACTAGGTTATAAATAGCTAAACTCCAGATGTTTTACCAGTGTAAGCACCTTTTTAATCTCAGAGGTTACCTATGTATACACTGCGTTGAGATAGTAAGGAAAAAACACTGTAACATCTGTTTTCCAAGTGTTGCATCCCATTATTTTCCAAGGGTCCACTTGTGACATCCTCTTCAAGGCAGAATCTCCCTTTTTTTCAGACTGTCCAATTCTTCATGTATTTATCACACTTTTTAACTGCTCCATCACAAGCTATTAGCTGTGTATGAGTTGAATAAATAAGCACCATGTACCTGTGTCTGTGTCCCTCTGTAAGGCTGCAGGAGTGCTGTCAAGTAGACCACATTTTCGTTCCCCATCCTGCTTTATAAAAACATATTTCTAAGCAAGTTAAATATGTATTGCATTAGCATGCTCTTTATGACAAATGTTGATAGTAAACCTGCATATAGCATTAGTGCATATATTAAGCACTGAGTAGTTGGCAGTCAGGTAAATTCAAAGCTAACTAAACTAGTAGTACTGTATATATAAATAGTACTTGCAAATTAACCCATCTCTCTTTAGGAACTGGACTTACAAATGTTGCCGTAGGAATACCTTGTGTTGTGCAAACCAAGAAGCAAAATATGAGTTTACTTGCAGTAGTTGTTTGTAAGAGGACAAAGGGAAGCAACTGTACAAAACCTTAAATCCTGGACTCTGAATTCTGAACTTGATGCCATAAGCATAATGAACTAAAAGATTATATATGGACTTGTGGCTCAGAAACTGAAAAATTGTATGTGGTTCCAAAACATCTTCTCATAAACCAGCTTACATTAAAACCCCTTTTATTTCACAGTGTTTGGCATTAATACAGAGCTATAAATGCAGGGAATTAAGCTAAATTGAATTCTGCTACTTCAATAATTAAGTCCAGTAAAAAATGCTTCCTCCTTAGCAAATATTGGCTTGTGTTAGCAGCCTTGAACCTCTTAGACCAATTCCCATTGACTTACTCAAGTAGTTAAACAAGTTTTGGAGAACAAGCTGGTTTTAAAACTGTAGCCTTAAAACAAAAAACACCAAAATGTAGCCTTGTCTACATAATCTGTCCTTCTCAGGCCAAAGCTGCTCTGGGACTGGAAGCCAAGAACAAGATGTGTTTACAAGGACTCAGTGAAGTAGTATTAGAAGATTCTGTCTTGAGGTATTTGGTGGGGAGCTGTAAAGAAATAAATGCTGATTTGGTAAGAGTTTACTTTTTAAAAGTGAATGTTCTGTGCACCCAGCTTTCTCTTTGTCCTCCTGTCCCCGAGCCGTAGAGGGCTACACAGAGGACATAACTTCTGGCTGGAAGGAGACTGGAAGAAGACTGCTGGAGGAGGGGACTCGAGCAGCCAGGACCATTTTCCAGCCTAAGGGGAGCTCGAAAAAAGTGGTGTCTTGCAGCAGAGAGGGCTGCTGACAAAAAAGATTCGAACTGAGACACAAGAGGTTCTGACTGCTCCCGACTGCCTCTTGTGGCAAGAATGATGTGCGTAGTTTAGGGCTTAATTGGGAAAGGGAATGGTATGAGCAGCATACATCTTTCATGCAAAACTTTCATTATATATAGGTTTAAGGTTCCTTCTCATTTTATTTTTTTAAACTTACCAGGAAAATAAAGACTGGAAATCTTGCTGTTGGCATTTGTTAAGCCTTTCTCTCTGTCAGCCCTGTGTTGCAACTCGCTTTTCTGCTTACCCACAGCAATGTCTCTTGGAATTCCCACTACTTTTTGCTTCTAATACTAGTAAATAAAGTTGTCAGCAGGCTCCTGATATACTTTTTTTGACTGTCTCTATCACAAACATCCAAATTGCTTCTTTCATTTCATAATGTAGCACTATAATACTTGCTAGGATGCAGATTGCCCGGGGCTAGAAATGTACTTGCTGGCAATCTTTCTGATTTTTCTGTCCTCTTTCCAGTGGAACTGTATGTAAACTGGTATAGGTACCAGCCAACCAAATGATGGGTTACACTGTAATGACACTGCAGTATTAGAAAGTAAAGAATGAAGTTACATAAGGGACCAAGGAGGGGGAAGCTTGAGAAGCCAGGCAAAGAAATGTTTGATGCAAACAGTTGTCATGGTACAACTCTACTGATGTGTATCTTTTCCCTGCTCCAGTGTTACCCTAATATTAAATAAGGCGTTACACAGGTCAAAGGGCTCTACTATGTGTTTCTTAAACATCAGCAACAAAATTAACACAAAAAAAAAAAGCTCCAAATGTGCCTGTGATAAATTAAATTCTGTGAAGGGGCTTTTAGGAAGGATTTTTATCCTTTGGAAGCAAGTTTGTA
>JAOTQQ010000052.1:32478692-32518401 GCA_026546715.1 Gallinago undulata | reverse complement strand
AAGGCCAGGCTGGATGGGGCTTTGAGCAACCTGGTCTAGTGGGAGGTGTCCCTGCCCATAGCAGGGGGGTTGGAACTCGATCTCTAAGGTCCCTTCCAACCCAAACCATTCTATGATTCAATTATTTTTCCTTTTTGTTAATGCTCTTGGGAGTGTGGAGAATAGGGGTCAACAAGGAGAAAAACAAAATCTAATATTGCCACTCCAATATAACTTATATTAAGCAAAACTGACACTTATGTCTTACAACAGCAAAGTTAAAGAAACCTTGCTTCAGGAGATGTAAACAACAAAACCCCCTACATTCATTCCTAGCATTTTTACTATATACAAATACTTCAGGGGGAAGAAGAAAACTGTTGTTTGCTCTGCAGATAGAAACATCTGCAGATATTTCTTGTGTTCTTGAGCTTCTGAGGAACTTCTGAGATGATTTCCAGTTTCACCTTCTGACTGAGAACAGCTCTGTGCTTATACACCAGACTGGCTTCTTGGATGGCGTCTGTATGCCTGGCCTATGCCCTTTGTGCCAGCCTCTCAACCCTTTTCATTGTGAACAAAGGATACCTGCCCCCAATCAATACCTATAATGATTTTTTTCTGTATTAAAATATTTTCTAAGTTCAAGCCAGCTTGTAAATTTGGACTCTTTCAGTTAACCCTAAATGTTATTTTTCTTCTGTTATGGAAATTGCCAAAAGTAAGATATCATAGAATCATATAGGGTTGGAAGGGATCTCTAGAGATCATCTAGTCCAAGCCCCCTGCCAGAGTGGGTTTACTTAGAGCACGTTACACAGGAACTTGTCCAGGTGGGTTTTGAATGTCTCCTGAGAAGGAGACTCCACCACCTCTCTGGGCAGCCTCTTCCAGGGCTCTACCACTCTCACAGGAAAGAAGTTCCTCCTCATGTTGAGATGGAACTTCTTATACTCAAGTTTGTGCCCATTTCCTCTTGTCCTATCACTGGGTACCACTGAGAAAAGACCAGCCTCGTCCTGCTGACTCCCTCCCTTTAAGTATTTGTATGCAGTAATTAGATCTCCCCTCAGCCTTCTCTTCTCAAGACTAAAAAGACCCAAGTCCCTCAGCCTTTCGTCCTAGGAGAGATGTTCCAGACCCTTAATCATCTTTGTGGCCCTTTGCTGTCCCCTCTCCAGCAGTTCCCTGTCCTTCTTGAACTGGGGAGCCCAGAACTGAAACAGTACTCCAGATGGGGCCCCACCAGGGCAGAGCAGAGGGGCTGGCCACGCTCTTCCTGATGCACCCCAGGATGCCATTGGCCTTCTTGGCCACAGGTGCACATTGCTGGCTCATGGCCATCCTGTTGTCCACAGAATTCTTTTTCCTCAGAGCTGCTCTCCAGCAGGTCAGCCCCCAACCTGTACTGATGCAGTTGTTTTGTATGGCTTCTGAATAGTGAATAGGCTAGAGACCCCAAATTGGTTTTACTAAGGTCTGCATCGTTTCTTTACTCCAAAAAACCCCCCACAACCTATCACAAAAAAACCAAACAAACCTTGAAAATCCCCCCAAAACCCAAAAGCGAAGAACAAAGTACTTGTTACTCAGTTGGAAAGTATTTTGTTGTCAGGTGCAGTGGGTTTATGCAATGAGTGAGGGATATTTGGGGACCAGAGCCTGTTCAGTGTTAACTGCCCTGTTGCTGCTTTGAGGATTGGGTTATAGAAATAGCAGCAGTTAGCAGAATACTTAAATTAAAATTGATCAGCAGTAGCCAGAAAGTTCCTGCTATTGTTTATGTACATTAAGAACATACTGGGGACTCACAGGTGGCGTCTTAGCAAATCGGTGTCCCAGAGGTTCCTCTTAAGCTGCCATTGTTGCTACCTCATCAAAGTTGGAGAAAGGTGACCTTATTAAAAGCTTGTGAAAGTTGAATCTGCTTTATCCAGAAAAATAGCTTATCCATAAATAGGAAGCTTTGTTTTGCAACCTTTTGCAATTGGGGTGGTTTGGTTTTTTTGCCTAGGAGAAATGCCAGTTCCTTCAAGAATAGTGTGGGCACTTTTGTTCTTTTCCATCTTCCAACAGTAGAATCACCACATCCAAGCCTTATTTAGCATCAAGATAAACCACTCCTGAGACTCTGTTCCCAGCACTTTAAAAAATAGGACTTTATTAGTTTCAGCAAAACAATATTATTCATTTAGACATATAGAGGGCCTGCACAACTAAAGTGTTCATCAGGACCTAAGGTTTATCCCTATTCTTCCTGTGTTCCTTGCATGTTCCAGTCAACTCAAGCACTGTTACTGTGGTCTAAGCATCAGTGCAGGTGAAAGCTACGTGTAGTCAAACAGATTTTTAAGTATGAATTTCATCTCCAGCTGCTTTTACTGCTACACCTCCCCTGGCAGGAGTTTTAATGCTGTAATATATACCTTGGTCATCTACTCTGCCTTGAGAAAGTGAGTTGTGTGTATCTGTCGCTGTGATGGTCACTGCTTGTGTTGAAGCACTTCTCAAAGGAAGCGTGTTCTGCTGGGTCTCAGAAAAATAGCATTTGATTTATCAGATTTATTGTAGGCTTGATGGTATAATCCAATAATGTTAAAAAAAACCCAAACAAACTGCAACCAAACAAAACCCCCCAAAGGCTACATAGCTTACTCGTATGCTGCTGTAAGAAGCAGAGAGAATGTTATTGTAATTCACTAGAGAGGGAAGTTTTCACTTCTGCAGATGGAAAAAGAATGGAAACGTTACAAAAGCTCAAGAGTAATTCAGCAACCTGGCACACTGTTAAAACACTTAGTTTTGACTTTAAGTGAAAGTGAAAATGTGAAGGAAAAGGAATATCTATGGCTTTAGTGTAAACTTTCTCAGAAATGTAGACATTTATGGGCAAAGCATTATTTAAAATGAACAACAGACTTCTGTGGTGCCTATACATTTTGTATGTTTGTTTTCTACACAAAAAATATTTGGCTTTATGCATTTAAATCCCCCATTTCAACTGGCTAAAAGAGGAAGCTGCATTTGACAAAAGTCCAAAACAATGGAGTTTCCTAATTTGTGTGTGGTTTTTCCTATGCACCGACAGTTTTCACTTGGAATATCACCTGCTCAAATAGGAAATATTACTTTATTGGATAACAAAATTTGTGCAAGGTTTTTCTTCGTATACTTGCATTGGGCCTATGTTGGACAAAAATAACTATTTCCATGTAATAATTGACTTACTTTATTGTTGGTAGAGGTAAATCTGGAGAGACAGGTTGCACTCAGAATAATTTTTCATCTCCTGCTATCAGGGCTAACTATAAGCAGGGAGGTGAGGAGGATGTAGCTTTAGGGGGTGATCTCAGGAAGTCAAGGTGGGAGTTGAAATCAGGAGCTCCTGGTCTTCATGTCTCATGCTGACTTCTGAGCTTGGCAAGATCAAGAGCTTCTGCCCTTCAAAGCCAAGTTACTGACTCACTCATGAGTGGGGCACCGGGGACCGCCACTGGAAGGAACAGTAACATCCAACCTTCGTTCATCTCTGTGGAGCTGAGAGGGGAGGAAGGCGGCAGGCTTTTACTGGACTGAGTGTAGAGAAGTCATGAGCAAGTTCCAGTTTGCAAACTGGAGGCTCTTTTTAAACGGCTGAAAAGTGGAATTTAGAGTAAAACTTTGAAAGGGCCTATTAAATAAATCTCCCTGTCAATTTACATGTAACTTGTTCACCTCCTTTAGTACCAGTATATTGCAATAGCTTCTCATTCCCCTTCTCATTCCATTGGCAAATGCTCCTGGTCACCTAAAATGCCTGTACCCATCTTAGCTGCACTTTCACTTTCCTGACTGAAAATATTAGAATCGAACATACACACAGCTTCAGATGCATTTCACAAAAGTGTTGTATGAAGATGTAAATACTTTTCCTCTTCCTTGTGGAAATAATTCACCTCCTGCATTCAATTTTGGCTGTGTGGTGTTTTTTTGTTGTTTTGTTGTGTTTTTTTTTTAACAGCCCCCTTATACTGTTTGAATCTTGAGCACTAGAGAAAGGAATTTTTCTTCTTACAGATTTCTAATAGAGAAACATCTAGATTTTGCATGTTGGACAAGCATTGCTGATTTAATAACTGCTATTTTGTACTGTTCTGGTCTAACTTTGATTTGCTTATCATAATGAAAATAAAATTCTGACACTGTTCCATTGGTAATTTTGGATAATGTAAATAATGGGTTAATATTTCAGCCTTCCTCTTTCTTACAATAAATAATTAATGAGAATAACTACAGCTTCATGAATTTAAATTTGTATATAATCTTTGAAATTTTCCTGAGAATTATAGCTACCAAGTGGTTAATCAGCCATGTGATGAAAAAGCTTATGCTAGTTGTGCCCCAAGTGCCAGTCAAATAAAACATACAGGAAGTATCTTGTGTTCCTCCGGTGTCCAGCAGCAATTTGAAAATTGGCCGAAAGAAACAGTTATTTTGAGATAACAGAAAATGTTGTTTATCATTGCATCAGAGCATTCCTAAGAGTCTTGGGGCTAGAAACAAACATGTCTCTATTGTGAGATATGCTAAGCATGCAAACTTCTGTGGTTATGTTAGATTACTGTATTTTGTAAGACGACATGGACGTTTTCTACAACAAAATCATATTCTTTATATGATGACTTCCGTAACAGTTTTATAAAATATGCAAATGGCAGGCAGGTAGCCTTCCTCAAGTTGTATGCTTTTTCTTCAAAGAAAAGCCAGGCTAAGACTAGAGTTAAATACCCAAACTTATTTCTAATAAAGCTTCCTCACTGTACCCTATACTTTATGCATATATTTCACTGTATACAATTGGTAGTAGATATTTAGAATGCAGACTTCGTAATGCTTGTGTTTATGTTTTAGTCTTGGGTATTTTTCCCCTTCTGCTTTTCCAAAAGCAGAGAGATTCATGATAACAAATATCTCTTTGTAACATACCCCCCCCCCCCCTTATTTTCTCAACAGACAAGAGTATATCCTGAATTAAGTACTGTGTCATCCATGAAGTATAGATAGGGTGTACCTGTCTGTAATGATGTATGTGGATCTGGCACCAACTGGTCTCTGCCAGATAGAAAATTAGGACCCTGTATGACATGTGGAACAAGAGTTTACTGCTAAACTTGAACCACAGCTCTGTAAGCAACTGTACCTCAGCCCAAGGAAACAATATACTAGCTCAGTCTCTGTTCTTAGGAGGTATTTTTCAGGCATTCCAGTGAATCAATTATATATTTTTTCCTCATGTAGTGGGTTGTCATCCAGAGTGGGTGCCATTCAGTTTTCTGGAACGCGTACTCTTGGATTGACATCTGGTAAATTATAAGTCACAAAATGCAGATAAAGACAGGCAGAATGAAGGCACTTTAATATCTTGCAACAATCTGTACTAGATACTTATTTCCTACTGCCCAGCAGAAAGAACAGAAAAATACTGACTAATTTTTACCAGAACAATAATCAGACATCCACCAGTAAACATGAGTGTAGGCCAAAGGAAAGCAAAGAGGAGGCCTTTGGGGGGATAAAGTCTGCTTAAAATGACATTGGTCTGTGTTCCTCCTGGGTCATAGTAGCACGGGAAAGTCTGGTATTTTTTGAAATTGCTTGCAATTGTTTCTATTCGTGATTTAACTTCTTTCGAGTTCTCCATCTTGTCTGGAACGTATGAGCACTGCAATAAGAAATTAAAATGATTCATTATAATGGATACAAGATTGTAGTTATGTCAGGTTGAATAAAACAAATATGCTAGTACTGACAAAAACTTCTGTGGCTTGGCTGGCATCCCCGGAGATTGTCTTGGTTTCCTTATGTCCATAACCCCTTTGCCAAGCTTTTCTGTTTCTGAGAGTGTGTCTATGCCCCTAGTCTGCAGATTTACAGATGTTGGAATCCAATAATACATATGTGCTTGAAATAAAACTGCAGTCTTTGAGACTGTCACTTTATTATTACAGTGCCAAGCTCAGATTCCAAACAGAGCTTCTAGGCACCACCACAGCAGAAATGTGTTAGTTCTGCAGAAATTACCAACTGGCTTGGCAGTATGCAGGAAAATGAAGTTGCTTCACTGTGCTCTTCTGGTTGTAACTAGTAGAAAAATAAGATAAAATGTACTTCTATGAGGCTTCCTACTTGTCCTCATAACACAGAACTATTTCCAAGCATAGTAATAACACAAAGTTATTTATTCTTCAGTGAAATACTACTAGACTTGGAAGCACTAATATTTTTTGTTGTTGTTCATAACAGTTTCTTTTCTGCAATATTATTTTGCATACATAATAATACTTAGGTGTCTTAGGCTGGAAACTGGTCAAGGCAGAAAGGGGATGGTTCCTGACCTGAAGGTTTATATTTGCAGTAATGCAAATGGTAGGTGGGAAATCAGCAAGTCATCTCCTCAAGCGGTGAACAAGACTCTTGTTTCAATCTATAGTGGATAATTTCTGCTTTGCAACTTCATTTTATGTAGCCTTCTCTGAGATAGTTACTATGAAGATAGGCATTAGCTAGCAAAATTCTCTTTAGAGTTTTTTATGCTATTAGGTTTGCGCTCTGTGAAACTCTATATAATTTTTTTAAGAAGATGAGCACTTGTAGTCTGAGCATGTTTGGTTTGGATTCGGTAAGTACTTCTGTTTCGGGCCTCCAAGATCTGAGTTACGCTTGATGTCCCCTTAGAGAGTGTTGAGCTGGAATAAGGCCTCTGAAACACTTGTGGTTTTGGAACTGAAACTGAACCTGACCTTCCAGTGTAGCTGTAGGAACACTTCCAGTTGCTCACTTCCAGGGAGCAAGTCTGAAAGTGGTGAGCTCTTTGCCGATTCCCAAGCAGAAACACTGGCAGGAACAAAAGGATGACACTCTACTTCTTTGCCTTCCCTAATCTTTCACACACCTCTACAGCCAAATTAATACTCCACACCCACATTTCTGTCCCACCCATGGTACATACTCTCCTTCTGGGAAGAAGATCCCTAAAAATGACTGGCCAAGGGGCATCTACCTCAATATCCAGTCTCTCTGTGTTACACAGGTGCTTCCTACAGCGCCACTGCCTTCTCCATGAGTCCAGATTTCTGCTCCCAGGGATGCGGTTCAGTGGTGGTTTTGGTAGTGTTAGGTTGATGGTTGGACTCAATGATCTTAAAGGTCTCTGCCAACTTGGGCAATTCCATGATTTTATGCTAAGCTGGCCAGAAACAGTTGCAGACCAAAGCAAAGACGAATGAGTTTTCTTGGTGATCATCTTACAAAATTACTGACTTGTTTCTCTTTTCTGTCTAAAATGCACATTGTTTTCCCAACAGCTCCCTCATTTCCCCTTCCTCTGCTTTCTTTATTCTCTGCTTCATATCACATGCCTAAAACGGAAGTAAAATTGGGATACTTTGGGCAGTTTTTAACTTCAGGTGTCTCCTGTGATAATTCAACAAGCAAATGAGCAAACTACAGCTTATAAACTATTTCTTACATTGGTCTTCAACTTGGAGAGTTATGTATTTTTAAATGTTTGTGAATGCTGATATTCATGTTTAGCTGGTGTAATGGTTCCTTAAAAAGTATTAACTTAGTGCTTGATGTAGTGTTTAAAACAAAATCCCAAACTGTGTAATTTCTGGAATATTTTAAATACGCCTTGGTCTAAGCACAGACATTAAAATCTAAAAGATGAATAGCTGCTTGGTTTAAAAACAATCACCCCTTCTCCTTAAAGGTGTTGAGATAACAGCAGAGAATGATTATGCAGTCTGGGTTGCAAGTACCTTAGAATTTCTTTCCAGTGTATCTTCAGTCTGATACAGCATAACCTCTTGTCCTGAGGCTGTCAGATTAACCCACACCTGTAGACAGGGATAAGGGAAGATATCTTCATCCTCTGAGCCCTCGCTGTTTGGGCAGAGAACTTTGTCGTTGATGTTGGCTTTGAGTACCTTGCACATAGTTTCTGCTGTCCAAACGCTATGAAATAAAAAGGTATTGTTTTTAAATGCATTAGCGGCATCTGTTCCCATGTTTTTCTCCCCCTCTCCTTTTCCTTATTACATAGACATTTTGCATGAGTAAGTAGCAGGATTTTGTGTGGCAAAAGTTAAGTTTTTGCTGCTGTTATCCCTTTTTCTCAAAAGTTACTCTTCTATTACTGATACCACAGTAAGCTTTTGCTTACAGCAGTATACTTTGGTGGCAAAAAAAGTAAGGAAACGGTCTCACTCCAGTTCTTAAGAATTGAGTCTTTTTCCATGCAAATGGAAATACATTTTGTAATGTAATCAGGACAGTGGAAAATACATAAAGTGTGAATTGCTCTGTTTTAAAGATAAATTTTTTCAAACATTTTTGGGATTAAAGGTGCTGTTAATAGGAAAAGTGAGGTGGATGTACTTGCTTGCTCCATCAAAATCTTCAAGCATGAAAAACTGAGTTGTGTTCTTTGTCTTGTTACTTTGGTTTTCTACAAATTGGTTTTGTGTGTGGAGGCAGAACTTGCAAACTGAAATAAAAATGTAGGTAATAGTAATTTCTTCAGCATTCATTGTATCCTGCAATGCTTGCTCTGGTAGAGTGGGCTGTTGAAAGCACTAGTTTGGCATGATGGTTGATTTGAAGGTAAGATACAGACTCTCATCTGAATAATTTTACCTTGACTTTTGTTGCTCAAGCTTTTGTAGTTTGATTAAAACCAACACACCATCCTGCACATCAGGAAGACTTTTGTTTTGTTTTGTCTTTTTTCCATTTATGCAAGACTTTAGTTTTTCATTGTCAAGCCTTGATAAGCATGGTTGGTTTTTAGTTTACATATTTTCATAGTAAATCTTTTATTTTACTCTGTTTTCATTATCACCCTGAGGAGGATCATTCCCTCTTTCTTGTGCTTACCTGTAAGTGCCTGACAACTTCTAGGCCCACTTTTTTCTTTCTCTTTTCTGCTGTCTTAAATTCTTATTAGCTGTTCAAGGACATGTTTCTTTATCGTACAACACACTAACACATTTAGATGCTGTGTTAATAATTGTATTTGATACTGACAGGAAAAAGAAATGGCTTTGTATTCATGACAAATGGCTCTTATTACCTTTTAGTGTAGAATGGCACAATGGTGATCCCAATAAAAAAGTACATCATCATGGAGCATGCGACCATTCCCAGACCCAGGCACAGGGCTCTTGTCTCCCCGCGCTTCTGTGCAGTCACCAGCTTTTTTCCCAACATGGTTTGGAGTTGTGAAATCTGAAGAATCTCTTTCTGGTATAAAATAAAATAAGATACAGAAAAGGGAGGGAAAACATGAGTAGGATAGGCTAGAGGTATCACAGTTGTGTAATAACAAGTTTCTGAAATATAATGTATCCTATGGAAGAACATTCTCATGTTTATAAAAACTAGAATTAAAAAAAAACCCACAAACTACTGTGTTTTTTTGTTGTCAGTAGGCAACTTTTTTTTACTTTCTGATATTTACCTTATAGTCCTTTTAAAAAATGTGTGTGTGCGTGTAGGCTAGGAGGTAGGGTAGGAAAACCTGATTACTTCTTGGGAAAGTTCTATTAGCAGTCTGATTGTCCTTAGCCTTAATTCAATCTATTTTATGTTACTGCTTCTCTGAAGTAACAGATATATATATAATGGCAAATAGCATTTTAAATTATCTTGCTAATTCTTTGATAAAGAGAATCTAAAAATAATTGCTGTGAATCCATATGCCATTAAATCAGTATGACTGATGTAAAGGATTAATACATAAATGAGCCATAACAGTCACTGAGAGTTCAACCCTTCACCAGTACCTGTTGCAGTCACAGCTGTAGCTGAAGTTTTGTGGGGTTTTGTTTTTTCATGAAAACATGGTACAAGACATAGTTATGGCAAATGATGAGTCTAGGAAGATTTGTGTGGGTTTTTTTGGGAGGTGGGAGGAAAGCAGACCAGGAGGAGACAAGGAAAATGTTACAGCATGCCAAAACAGGTTTCAGCCCTGTTCTCGTACGCAAGGCAATGGAGAGCAGCTTCATGCAGTAGCTGGTGCATTTTCAGGATTTCAGCCTCAGATGTGTGCAACTACTATACTTTCTGGCTGACCTTCAGGATGGAGTGGTCCCTGCCAAAATCTGCCTGTGCTCGGCTAAGTAGCAGGCTAAATACCAAGACTTAAGTTAAGATGCAGTATAAGATGAGCACAAGCCAAAGTTAGCAAATAGGCTTTTCAGGTTAACCATGAGTAGGTGTTCTCCAGCTGCCCCAGGCTGGCAGAGCTTTAGTGTTACTGGAGGTGGCGAAAAGCCAAGGTAAAGACACCATCAGCTCTCGAAAGAAAGAATGTGAATATAATCTGAATGTCACTTTCTTTCCTATTAGTTCTGTTTTTCACTGGTGAAGTGCCTTCCTTTTTTACTTGGATCACTAATCAAAGTATTTGAACATTGATATGCTACTGTATTTAGACTACTGTAACACCTGAATGTTGGTGTTGTTAAAAATAAAAATATAGCAGACTATGGACAGTAAAACAGGTTTGGTCATTTAGCATAACTTGGGGCTACTTACACACTTTTTAAAGTATGTATTTTTACGTTGCTAGTACAGGATATAAAATGAAAGGCTGTTCTGAGGTTTCCTTTGGAACAGAGGGAGTTGTTGTTGGAATACTGAATTTTGTCCAGTTTCATATTTAATTCCACTTTAAATAAAACATCAATATCCACTGTGAATTTTGCATGCAGCATTTTGAGGGGATTTGTTTTTCTGATGATCATGTATAATTCACTGGCATCATAAAGAAGCATCTTAAGTTGGAAATTGCCATAAGGTGAGCCTTACCTGCTTACTGGCATTTGAATTTAGTACAGAATATGAGCAAATGCCCTTAAATAAGGCTGTATTATGTTTTTCTTGGTCTATGGTGCTATAAATAGAACATGTGGCATCAAGCACTGTCAGTGTGCTCGCACTGTGCTTGTGTGCTTGTGTATAACCATGCACAAAGTACGTGCACCCCGCGAGGAAACTTGGGTAGATGCCAGTAGTGACTGTTCCTTGGAAACTTGTATATTTTATTTTTTTTTAGTTCTGAAGGCAAAAATGTGGAAATAGCATTTTCAAAAAACAAATAATTAAAAAATATTTAAAGTATTGGAACACTGCAATTGTTCTTAAGACCAGTTGATATTAAACTGACTCTCCTTTACCTATTCTGCTGTTTGGTCAGAGGGGAAAATGAAACAAAAGAACACCATCAGTCCTGGAGTATGGGCCCTTAGAACATGTGGTACCTGACTGGTAGTTCCTTATGACACAGTGGGAAGGTAATGTCAGACAAATGAAAACCTGTGTTGTTAGCTAGAAATTTTTAAATACAGTAACAATGATTAATCTTTTACAATTCCTGTGGGAAAATGAAAAAGTGGAAGATCGGTTCTGCCACCATGACTTATGGAAAACTTCTAGTGGCCTATTGCTGTTCATCTCTTGAGTTTTACATGAACCATAATGTTTACATAGCTGTCCCAGTTACACTGAGAAATAGTGGGGTAATCAGACCCCTTGTTACATGGAAAACAAGAACTGTGGGACTATTAACCGAAGAATTAATAAGAAATGTAATTGCCCCATCAGTCTCCTTCAATGTTGGTCACATACGCAGCAGAAGTACCAGTAAACACATCCTTCCTGATCATTTTAAACTGCCAGACTACCTCTTTAGGACACATACGGAACTCGTATGTGTAAACTGGAAAATTTCACAAGTGGTCAAGAGGTTTTCCCAGCACAATGCAGTGTTGTTCCCCCATCCTGATACCAGCCAGGCTGCCTGACCCCAGTTCTGCTGGGTGATCCCGTTTGCTTCTGCTCCCCCAGTTCATATGTCTGCTCCGCCCCAAAGAGAATAAGGACATATGAATTATGCAGAGAATGTTAACAAGAAGATTGGTCTAAAAATATCTCACCGAGTGCTTCTATAAACATAAAAAATAACCAGCCAGGTCTTCAGGCAGTGTAAATCAGAGGTGCTTGCATCGCTGTTGTGTTGCTGCACCAGGTTAGCTGTAAATGTGGTCCCTAAAACTGAAATACATACTTTCTGCTGCTTTTTTTTATGCTTCAAAATTTGGAAGACAAGAAAAATCTGTAACACTATTTCCTGCATATACAGAATAATTTAAGTGGAAACCTAAGTTAGTGAAGGAAACCCCATATGTGTTTTTTTTTTCTCCTTTCATATATAAATATTCTTATGTTCTTGTGCTGAAAATTCTGCATTTTCTGGCTCTCAAGCCAAAGGAATGCTGCATGTGTGTAGCGAAACATATTTATTTGGAATTTCCCCAGTGTTTAAGAGGTTAAATTTTTTTTTTTCAGATAAAAAATTATTCTCTTCTGTTGCCTAGCTGTGTCAATGTATATTAGGAGGAATGTTGAAAGAGCTAATTAAGTGTTTCCTCTGACAAAATCATTAAATCTTTGAAAAATGAAGCTCTGCAGAGGACTGATTGGCCCAGGAAGTCTCTGAGCGTATTTGAATTGGACTATGCATAACGTGGATTTTAGTCTGGCCTTCAAGAGCAAATCTAAACGTATCTTTTGCACTGAAGATTGTGGGGTGCCTCTATAATTATTAGGAAAATATAAGCTTCAAATCTTTTCATAATGTTCCTTCTCCCTAATCTTCTTCTTCAGTCTAGTTAAATTATACAGTACATTAGCTGTGCAATTTCAATGTATAATCACTGCATTGACAGCTGCTGGTGATAATCCTCGGGATGCCATCTGCTCAGGTTTGGAATAGAGTCCCCTGTTTTGATTAGTAGACATGTTTGATACTCAGTGGGAAGTCTCTGCCGCCACCTCCCCCATCTCTCGAGGAGTTTCCATTGCTGGAACCTCCGTGAGTTCAGGTGGGATGCTTCTCTCAAGCTGTTCCAGGCTGCTCTTGGGCATGACAGTATCGGTAGCACTGATGAATTCATCTTGCTCGCTTACAGAAGAAAGGGTGCTAAACCTTTATCTCAAATTTAAATTGGGAATAAATATTAAGTGAGCTAGTCAATTTTTTTTTTTTGAGCTGGTTTATCCTTCACCATATGGTGAATTTCTAGTGAGCATTTATGTACTGATTTCATATGAGCATCAAGTGCTAATGCTACATCACGCTAAGAGTGAAGCAAGTCACTTGCATCTCTAAAGCAATGAGGAGTTTTTAAACAAGTCTGGACCCTTTGGCCTCTACTCCCTCTGCATACAAAATAGCCATTTGCTTTCTCCTTTCAAGTGCTACCGTAATAGTCACGTTGTTTTATTCTCAAAATACCTTGTGTGGACAAGATAAAAAATGCTGACTTTGTTCAGCGTGTAAGAGGAGCATAGTGTTTGTTGTTGGCCAGGTACTTTATGTGGCAACCGCAAGGCAATCCTAAGTTATAAACGTGAGCTCTGTAGTGGTTATGTTGCTGTGGCAGAGCTGCACATTTTATTTATTTACTACTGCCTCTGAGTGGAATTATTTTGATCACTCAATTTCCTCCCAATTTCCACAAGCATTTTAAAACTGCTTAGTTTCTTCTGTTCAATTCTGCCTTCATCCTTTTCTAATCTACTGCCCTACCACTTCCACCCTGGACAACAGGCCTGAAGTCAAAACTACATTTGCACGGGCACTTGCTCCCCCTCTCCCCACCCTCCATGTCCTACCCTAGTGTTTATAAGTATTTCTTACTGGTAACATCTCTGCCTTTGCCAGGCGTCTGTTCTCTTTGCCAGGGAACACTGATTTTGTTCGTTGCAAATTGATAAGAACCCATTACTTTAAAAGCATTCTTTGCATCTGGGATCACAAATACTGGTTGTATTATGGAATAAGGTGATGATGAGCCTCAATGGAAATGTGCACAGAAAAGAAGATTACGCCATGTACTTATGCAGCTGTCTTAGAAACATGAAGCAGCAATACTTTGACTGCATAACATGATACAACCGCATTTATTTTATGAAATATACTATGTAATTTTACTGTATTAATGAACTGTTTACCTGATGTAACACTAGAGCGAATTAAAGAAGTTAATTTTTTTGTTCAAAAACTCATGCAGTTGTTTAAGAGTAATTCTGTTAGCTTTTAAACCTGGTGGTTGTTTAAAAAAAGAAAAAGGAAAAAAAAGTTACTTCCTCAATTCAGCAGTTCTGAAGTTTTTCTCGAGTGTTTCTTTTGGATTCTGTGCAGGACAGGGCTGCATCAATTTAAGAGTAGAATGCATCAATTTAAGAATGCATCAATTTAAGAGTAGATTTCAGGGAAGTCAGCAAGAGTTCAAAAGCTCGGTTCCTCTCTAACTTAAATAGAGGTAAACAAGCACAGATCCTAAAGGATGCTGGACATCCAAAGCCATGAAACTCCTAAGAGTGAATGTGTATGTATTTACCATTAAAATGAGTAAAAGCTATGATCTCATATGGGCTGCAGACTCATAAGATTCTGTGGTTAGTGTAAATATTACAGTTACCTTTGCTAATAATTATGGAGAATTATCAGTTCAACTCCAGTTACAAAATATTTTAGCCCACATGCTACAGAAAAGTTATCAGGGCTGTTCCCCTCAATGCAGCAGATTTAGAAAGATTGTTTCTTCCAAAACCACTGTACTTTTCAAACCCCAAAGTTACTGCACACTCCCAAGGAAAGACAGTTGCTTAGAAATATACTTACTGTTTTTGATGAAATGCTTCTTTCTCTGATGAAAAAACTTCTGTTACA
This sequence comes from Gallinago undulata, assembly GCA_026546715.1. Taxonomy (NCBI): domain Eukaryota; kingdom Metazoa; phylum Chordata; class Aves; order Charadriiformes; family Scolopacidae; genus Gallinago; species Gallinago undulata. The sequence goes on along the minus strand of JAOTQQ010000052.1, from coordinate 32,503,640 downwards.
TGACAGACTCGGGATAGTAGTGCAACTTAGAGCTGAAAGGGATTTTTATTTTTATTTTCCTTTCCTGTGCTTCCCTGGGTTTGCTTTGCTGTGGCTGAACTCCTAGCTGAGTTCCCCTATTATGAAGCTTTCTGTAACCATAAATGGTAAGGTATGAAAGAGCAGTGTACTTTTTGAGATTAATTGCTGAAAACCAGGAAGCCGCAATACTAAGACCAACTACAGCTGAAGAGAGCAAGTTTTCTCATATCCTAGGGCCCCTTTGCCACATAACCCAGCAGATTTGTCTTAAGCTGTGGTCCTACTCCTTTTGTACTGGTTTTTAGATCAGAAATCCAGTAGGTGTTTGGGTAAGATGTAAGGAATTGACTGTACCAATGACCAGTGGTACTGATTCTTAATTCTAAAGCTATTAACAGCTGTGTGTGAATGCTTTGTTGCCACTAGTTTTGATCAGTTTGGATGCAACAGATGCTAAAACTTTGTCTGTATATCAGAGGCCTAGAGACTACAAAGCATCTGTCATGCCATAGATATATTAGTGTCCAGCATGTTTGGCTAGCCAAAAAGCCAAGTTTGCTTCTGGACATATAAACAGATGACTCCTAGCACAGAGCTGCAGAGAAGAGCTAAAATAATACCTTTTTTGATAGAGGAAAATTTCTCTTTTATTGGGAAAACTAATTTTAGGAATTTTAATGAGCTAATCCAGTAAAAGCATTAGGAATGTTCTGAGCATTGTAAACAAGGGTAGGATCCTCTCCACCCTGCTTTAGGTATTTAATAATTAGCTTTTTCTGTGCAATCTGGTCTTCTGGGCTTGCTTTTGGTAAAAGATTTGAAACTGACATGTTCAGAGACTTCATGCTGTCTGAAGATAACAGATGAATCTCCCCCAAAAGGACTTTTTCTATTATTATTGATGCAGAAGAGAGCACACAAAGCTAACTTGAATTTAGATAACTGTCTGTTAGGCACTTAAAGCTAAGTAAGATGAAGCCCACTACTATCATCTAGATCAGAAAGATTTATGACCATAGTCATTTTTTAATATTTGAGAAGTGATGTAGCTAAATTTAAAGAATGACATTGAAGGTCGGGGAAAAAAAAAAAGCATTATGAACAAAACATACTCCCAGATAGAAATGATCTGGTTGGGTAGAGTTTTCTATTCTTTTGTGATACTTAGGAAAAAAGACTGGATATTTCAAAGATGCAGGCCCTGGCTCAAGCAGAAGTCAGGCTTTTCATGAGGAATTTATTAGAAGTGATTTTTGGGCTGTGTGATTCAGGAGTCAAGTTAGAAAACAAGGTAACCCCTGCTGACTGAAATTCATTTATCTTCAACTCTGGCTGTCTCTTCTGCCCTTTCTCCATAACTCTAACGGCTAATACACATGGATCAATTTTTAACTGCCCCACTGAGGTGTTCTACTAAAAATTAATACAAAAAATTGTGGAATTCCACATGCAAACCAGAGATTACATTGTTAAGTTCTTCAGTGTAGTAGAGGCAGTGGTGGCAGAGTGCTTTGGCTCAGGTTGAGATGCACTAGTGATTTATTAGAATAGAGATGCTATGCTCCGAGTCTGGTGCTACACGTTACCTTCTGCTTATTTCCTTCCTGCTCACATATGCTGCAGACATACAAGTCCAGGTGGCCATTGACTCTTGGAGAACTAACCCAATAAAATAAGCTGAAGAAGACGGTGTGCTGATACCCACTTCTAACCTTGGGATATTTTGATACGACACTGACCTGTACTGAATGATGTGTATGCATGAGAGCTGTATCAATGATAAAGCCAAATATTTGTTATATTATAAATGAATTCTGTATTACAGTGTAAAATAGCCTCTGTCTTATTAAAATCACATAGACTATCTTATTTTTTTTGCAGCCTGAGGGGAGGGAGGAAGCAGGGAGCAATCTGTTGATTGAAATCACTGTGTGCTTTTGCCCTGGTGCTGCTCTTCCGTGCAGGAGCTGCCGCCATGCTCATTCCTTCTCCAGCCTTGCTCCTGGGTAGAACCTTCTCACTTGCTTGTTCAAGGCAGGATTTCCCTGGCCTCAGAGGACAAGGGACAAGGTGTAGCCTCTACACAAGGATCTGCTGCTGGGATGATAATTGTTGCTTGTTTATAAGCTACATAACTGATGATCCATAGTTTCTCCTAGCCTTACACTGACCCAGAGAAGGGGCTTGGGGTCCCTGCTGGGAAGGCCAAGTTCCTGAGAGTGCTCTTTGAGTCTGGGTGGCAGAACAAACCAAGGCCAGTTAGGGTCAGCTGCAGCTTAAAGGCAGTAGACTCTATTGGTCTAAGATCCTTTTGCAAATACTAGTTTCAGCCAAGATAAAAAAAAATTGCAGGGGCCTTCCCAAGCTTTGCTTGAGGTCCTGTTTTAATATCTGATCCCTTACTATAATTGGAGGAAGAAAAAGGGAAGACAAAAAAGAGTAAGCTTTTCTGAAGTTCAAATACTCTACTTCAAATCTGACTAAGTTTATTTTCAATGTCTTGCTTCCCACTTATTTTATTCCAATGTATTAAACCCTTTGGCTAAGGCAAAAAAAAATAATTGATGGATAATTTCCCATGATTCTTTAAAAAACGAGCAGTGCTTCAGCTTTGAAAAAACTACCGTGGCTAAGTTAGTGAAGTATCTACACTTACAATTATCAGCCTCCAGAACTGCAAGAAGTTATTCGACAAATTAACGAAAATTAAGACAGATATTTCTGAGGACTTATTTTCTTTGTAATTGCTAGTGGAAGAAAAAACATGGGAGAAAAGGCTTGTGGCTCTGAAAGAGAAATTATGTAAACATTAGCATACAAGGACTGTGGCACTGTTTTGTTAATAAAAATATGCAGGGACTGTAAAGATTACTGCAGTGGTAGGGGAAAAGAGTTTCTGGTGTTTAGTTGCTGTGCTCTTCTGTAGAGTATTCAAACCTTTGTGCGCTGTCTGTATTGTAGAACTTTTGTTTGTGAGGGGGTCTGGTCATCACAGCTGTGTTAGTTCAGAGGACTCTTAACCCTCCTGATGAGTTGGACTGACTTTGCTGTGATTCTGAAGCTTCAAGGAAGCTTGAGAGAGTCTGGTTTGACCCCACATGCTACTGAACAGTTTGTTGCTGTGACATCCCATGAATGAAACAGTTTTTGCAGGTGACCTGTTAAGTGTTAGGCTTAACAGTGTCCTAACTTGTCCTAAGTAACAAGTGGATCCTGCTGAAAGTCCTAGTCAGCTTATACAAATAGTGTATGTAGGCAAGCAGAAGTGATGTGAATTTGCAAACTGTGAACTCTCTTTTGACTCTAATGTAAAGAGCAATTCAGGAGTTAAAAAGGGGAAATGAAAGGGAAAGGGCAGTATCTTTTACTTGTCAGAACTGCTTATACTATTCTTCTAAGCTGATCATCCATAAGGGTTATTTTCATGTTAGGGCATAAGACAAACTTAACGGCTGTTAGACAGAGCCAGTTTAATAAGTATTGCTGTTTTATTTCCACAACTTTCTGTTGCTTTTAAAGAATCAGTGAGCTGTGAAATGAAAACAGTTGTTTGGATCTTCAGAGAGCCCTGCAAAGTTATTAGCTCCCCCCTTCCTAATTGAAACATATTCATAGTGTAGTACATTGTCATTTTTAATGGACATCATAAAAAGAAGCTGTGGCTTTTGAACGAGGAACAGTCACGTATTAAAAACAATGTGAGTTAGAAGAAGAGGGATATCCTGAGTGTTGGCATGTCTAAATCAGGCACAGGCAAACTTTAGGTTTCAGCTGCTTTCTTTTATGTAACTAAATTAAAGAAATGTATGCTGGACTTGCTGACAACTCACCAGTTTCAGGAGGGCTAAGGGAGTCTTCAGAACATGTCACAGAGATGCATAAGCAGAGATTTTGAATTGTTTGGTTGGCCGCCAACTTCACAACGCAGTGGTTGTGTGATTGTGATGATTCCCTGAAAGGTAGCTGTGCCATAATGCGCCTCCCTGCAGTGTGTTGTACTTGTAGTAAAGCATAATGCTGTGGTGGGACTTCATTCCTCTCTGAAGTTACTGAGATATGTCTTACTACTGTGTCTTGAAACTGGACTTAAATTATGCTCTACTGTTTGCTGCATCCAACCCTCTGTGGTTATGTACTAACTACTTTCAGAGAATAAGGGCATGGTTTTCAAACAGAGAGTAAGTGCATAGGCTCTTTGCTCAGGTTGGATCTTGTATGTATAATCAGTTCTAAAAAATGTTTTTCCAGATAGGTGTTCCCTGCGCTCGTCTGAGAAGTTGGTTTCTACAGTGGAATGGGTAAATTTCTGTTTCTGAACCATATCTGTTCAATGTTTTTACTGTATCTGAAATAAAAGCTTTCAACTCCCCATCACTAGAATGGGAACTGTATTTCCTTTCTTATTATCCTAAGGCCAAATGTGTTAATGAAATGTCATTTCATAATGGAAGGCACTCAGCATATTAGCATGAGCAATGACAGGAAAATTGTTTTGTTTGGGTGTTAGTTTGGTTTGTTTTTTTTTTTTTCTAACTATTGGATAGTTTGCCAAGCTGACAAAAAGCAGGCAGAAAAGACATGTAAAGAAGCTTTCACAAAATATTTAGACATGACTGTGATGTTAAGTAAGCCTATGGGAATGTTATTTCTGAGTGGATGAGTAGAATTGCAGTGTTCTATAGCAGGAGAGATCAGAGAGCTGTTGTTGTGACTTGTTTTTACTTTTGAAACTCAGCGGAGCTCCTGTATTTCTGTCTAACAATCTCCAGGTAGCCGTATGGCTGTGTGCAGTCCACCAGGTTCTAGATATATCAGACCTACTGCATATGCAATTTGCAGATGAGCACCTTAAGTGAAACAAATCCGGCATGCTCTGCATGATTTAATTTATTGCCAGTGATGATATTAATTTATTGTCCAGTGTTCTGGACATCAGACAGCCTGGTTTTAGCGAGTCACATAGAAATGATACGGACTTTTTTCTTTACTGGCTGGAGGAAGAACCACTGTGTTTTGAGGAGCCTGGATATTGAAAACTGGAGTACAAGGAATATACCATAAGTATTATTTTGTTGTTGCTTATCAAATAATACTTTGAAGTCAGGGCACTTTAGTATGGTTCTCGTGAACTGCCTGTTGAAATCCTGCAGTTGGAGGAGCGTGTTGCTGCCAGCTGTGATCCCTGATGCCATTGCTGGCTCCACTCCCTGACGTGCTGCTGCTGTTGTTACTCTAAGCTAGGTTCTTCCTACCACTTTGTCCATCCATGCCCACGCATGGACACCCTTCACTGCTGTCACACCTTTACTGCACTCCTGTATTGGTAACGGGGGATTGAGAGGGGATGTGCTAACCCTCAGTTTCCTATATTACTGAAATATATGAAACTGGATCAGCTTTGCTGCAGTGAGTTATGAAGTCTCCAGGAAAAAGATACAAAATGTAGTGTTGGAAAGGGTGATGTTCCTTCTTTTTCCAGAATTAATATGCTTAAAGGCAAGTTTAAAAAAAAAATCAAATGGAAATACATTATGGAATGCCCTTTGTTTCTATTCCACACCTGTTCTATATAGAAGACTTCACAATTTATTTTGTCTTTCTTTTGCCTGAAGACAGACTGATATAAAGGAATTAAAGTAAATCTTTTCCTTAACATTATTCTTTTGTTGCAGAAAGTTATTGTAAATGAGAGTGTCATCTATAAATAATAGCATTGATCTTGTGTTCCCTGAAGCAGTTAAACTTTTTTAGAGTGCAGTCCCAATATCTAAGCAGTTTATGTGCTTTACTTTACACTTTTCATGAAAGTAACATGATTACTTTGAGTTCTTTCTTTACCTGGGGAATTTTAATCCATTTCAAAGTAGTGTTGCCTCAAGAAGTTAACGGCAGATAAGTTTTAGGCTTATGAAGCAGTTTCCACTGTGCTTGCAACCAATGGTTCGTTTGAGTTTTTAGAGTTCATGCCTGTGTAGAAGAGGAGGTCGTGCAGGCTACTACTACAGCAACCTGGTGCTGGACTTCTCTGTGCTTCATGGTAGGTCTCAGCTGAAGAGTGCCTGAGAATATATGGCAGAGCAGTAGTTTGTGATTTGTATCTTTGCAGATTGACTGGTTGAAGCACATTTACTCTGTATTAATGTAAAGAAACAAAAGCCTTAGCTGCTATGTGAGTTGAAAATGGGACGGGGGTGCTGGGAGAGATATGTACGGCAGGAATTTGGTGGATACCATTACTGAGAATTACTTTTTCACACATCAGGAGCCCTAACCTCCTATATTGACAGAAGAGAGGAAGAAATAGCAGTAGTTTTCCGACTTCTTCTTTTCCAACTGGTTGTGCTTTTGGGTTGGCAGCATTTTTATTCTGTAATCTTGGTCTCTGTGCTTCAAGTACAATTTTTTGCTTGCTTTATTGATAACTGAAGCTTGAGATATCAAGATGAGGCATGGATACTGGGCAGGAGGAGCAATTCTTCAGGGCAGACAAAGATGAAGAATTATGTGTGGTGCTTGGTCATTTCAGTGTTGCTTTTTTTCCTCATTTTCCTTGCAGTGTTGTCTTCTCTTGGTGCAGCACCTGGCTGGTTCTCTTCCAGAAGCCGTGGAGAAGCAAATGGTTTTTGTGCCACATAGATGTGTTTTGCATCTCGGAGAAAGGCAAAAATAGCTGCTGGAAATACCAAACACTGACATCCTCTACCACAGATAGTAAAAAGGAGTTCTGTGTGCAAATTTAAGTTTCTCAAAGAGAAAAGCGGAAGGAAAGCTCAAAAAAGGAAATTATTTGACCCATTAGGTCATACATCCTTTTGGAAGAATATATGGGCTATATTTGCACACAAATTTCTACCTTGAGTTCTTCCCCCCACCAGGAAGGCTTGAGAGCATACTTGCATGGAATGGATTCAGCTAGTATAGGTGCATACACCATGTTGACTTCCTTTTCACTAATAAAAATGTGCTTCAGTGTGTAAATTCTTCCTTCTCTCAATCATAACATGTAGATGTAGAGAAAATCAATTAAAATTTAATTTAGTTTTGCCAGCCATCTTGGGCTGAGTTGCCAGTCTTCAAAGATGTGAATAAAATGTGTGCTGTTAGAGAAAATAGCACTAATTCTTTTTGTGGGGAGAAGAAACCAACAGACCGTATTCTGTAACTCAGCTTTTCTTACTTTAACTGTGTATTTCTACCTTGGACCCTACTCCTTTCACTGTTGGTGTTTATTTTCTGGGGTTTTGTGTTATTGCTGCTGACCTTGCAGTGTTGTGGGAAGGAATGCACTGAGGAACCAAGATAGAAACCTGTGACTGTCAGGAGCAATTTGGTGTTTGTACATACCATCTGCAAGATCTGTCACTTGTAGAGGAAAAGAAGTTCTACAATACCAGGAGGCTTTGCTAGAAGAAATTAGTGCTTTGTTTAGGAGCTATGATATGGGTTTCTGCTTGTTTTAAAAGTGCAGATGGAAAGAAAGAATTACTGATCTGTCAGGGCCTAAATGTTTTAGCCCGTCCTTTCTTTCAGAAAGGGATGTTCTGTCCTCTGGAGGGCTGAACACACTTAACAAGCCTCTGAGAAGGATGTCTGACCCAAGATGTGGTGTGACTTGCTCTGCCCTGGTTTATCTTGTTCTTACTGCTAAGGCAAGTGTGACTACAACAAGGACATTCCTTCTATTCCTATAAATCCAGGTTGAGTATTTTTTTTCTGATATCAAATGCAGTGAGGGCTGACGCTTGTATGTTTTGTAGCCTCATTTTACAGATTTGATTTCTTGTACTGCAGGGGATTATGAGAGGGAAGACCTTTGTATCTAAGCAGAGTCCCCTGTGGAGTGAAATGTTTCTGTTGCACTTAAAAATGAGTACTTGGAGAACTGGATCCCAGTAGTGTATTTTGCCTTTCCCAGTATTTTGCCTTTGCTGGCAGAGGAAGGGAGTTGAACACTAAAAGTCACTTTCCTTATGCTTCTTACCACCTTTTGTATGTCATGGTACTGTAATTAGAGAGCAGCAAACATTAATTTATGAAAACTAGTCTCAGGTCATAGTTCTGATTGCCTAAACCAGAGATGATGTTGAAATCAAAAGCAACTTTAGGACAGTTCCCTGACCTTTGTGCTATAGAATATGCTGGAATAAGCCTCCCAGCATCCCTATAGGGGCTTTTTGGTAACATGAAGTTATAGGAGATGCCTTGGAGAATAGACTAGAAATCTGCTATCCCAACCTCAAGTCAGTGACCTTGTCTAAGAATATGGATACTTTCCTCTTTCCAGAGAGGTTCCCCCTCGCCCCTTCATGGGTTTATTTGTGTGTGAAGTAGAAAAGCTCCAGCATGACTGAGAAATGGAGAGGTGGTCATCTGTCACATTGTAATAATGAAGATAATATGAGGATGTGTGTGGACTTGATAGGCAAAACTACAAGATCTCTGTCCAAAACGTCTCTTTTACTTAAGAAAGAAAGGTTTTCTACTGGCCTTGGGAAATAAAACTAAATCAAACATATTATTTCAGCCTCCAAAATAAAGCCGTTTGTACGTGACTATTCTCAATAGAGTTTGTTTTGAGAACGCTGATGAAAATTTAAGAATTTTGTGTTAAATTTTTTACTGGTCTCAACACAGAGTTTCTATCCAAACCAAAATCCAGCCCTTCGTTAGTGAGCTTTGTGAACATTGCTATGCACTTTAATAGGAACTTCTGAGACGTTTTACAGGATTTGGAAACCTCTTGATGAAATGTTATGGCTCACTACTTCAGGGCATAAACAGTGGCGATGTTTAATCTTTGTTATCTCTTTTTGTATTTGCTCAGCAGTTCTGCACTCCCCCTGGATTTCTTTGTTCTTAGAAAAATTATTTTATCCCCCCCCCCAGGTTCTTTCAGTCTGTTGCTATCTCATTCAATTTCTAGGTGAATAAGCTTTTTTTCTTTTTTCTAGGCTAAAGGAAAGAAAAGGTGAAGACTGCTTTCTGAACTTTGTGTGATCAGAGGGATGGTGTGTGAAATATGGGAACTCTGCAGTAGTGGGCTTTGAACTGGGCCTCAAATCAATGGTCTTAACACGTAGATATTTGGGGGTGGTTGTGAAGGGAGAGTGGATGGTGGTGTCTCTAACAATAGTTGGATTTTTTTAAAACATAGATGTATAAGGGTGGGTGAAGAATAGTAGATAAAAAGCAAAATGTTCTCTCTCGACTCTACAAGATGGAGTTTCTCAGAACTTGACTTCAACAGCAAAAAGATGTATGCTGACAGCCTGTGCAGATCTTCAGTTTTGTTATTTAAAACTTGGTTTAAGAAACTACAGCAAAATTTTGACAAATGAAAGAATCTGTTACTGTAGTCAGCTTTGCTAAATAGAAGAAAACTGAAAAATGTAGGGCACAAAGCCACAAACCAGAACTCTAGTGGATCAATGTACTGTCTTTTCTCCAACTGTGTATGGGTATGGGCATCTTCTTGTCTGGTGGAGAAGCTGAAGGAATATTGAACAGTGGCCTAGGAGGGGATAGACAAAGTGTCTGGGGTATAGCAGGTGTAATTTCTTACAATATGGGTAGAATTTGGCCTCCAGTGCTCAGGTACCGATCCTGGGCATTCTGGATAAATAATCCTGTTGCAGAGAACTATGACTTATCAGTTTCACCTTAACAAAATAAATGAAGCCTACGGTCTGTTTTTTACAGGTGATAATCAAGTTCTCAAACTGAAAATAATCATCAAGTATTACTGTGTAAACTGTTTGAGGCTAATGAGCCTCCTTATGTAAGCAAGAGCCAATAATTTATTTATGTTTCTCCTCCCTCTCCGTCACCTACCCTGCTTTGGATGCAGGTGCTCTCCGGAAAGCTTACACATTGCTGACACTGACATGGTCGGTGCAGGAAGTGCATAAGCATGATTATTTCTTTTTTGGTCATGTTTTAAATAGCTGTGTGTACAAGGTGCCCTTTATATAAAATGTTTTATGTCTTGCATTCAAATTAACAAGATCAGAATCCTGTGAAGGTAATTATGCCAGGATAATAGCTGCATATGGGAACATCTCCATAGTTTCTTCATTACAATATTTTGGAAATAACTAAGGACATGCTAGCCAAAACCTCTTCAAAATCTGCAGAAATTGGCAGGTGTCTATCCATGGGAACAGGCAAGAGAATTGATCAGTTACTTTTGCAGGGTTTGCAAGCTTCTTGTTGGATTTTAGAGCCAAGTTCAAGACATCTAAACAATCCACGAATGATTATAATGGGAACTAAGATAAAAGGACAGTTACAACTTGTGCTCATATTGTGTGCTCATGACCCAGAACATGCAGAACGTGTCTTCCCATTGTTCACCTGATAAGACCTCTGTGATGCCCAAATAAGAAAATGGTATGAATTTCTCACATGGTGCCCTGCTGATTTCTTTCACAGGCCAAAACCCAAATGCATCCAAACTGTTAAAAATCGAAAGTCTAGCTGTGCTCATTGGATCGATGCTAGAGAGCCAAGATAGCACGGGGACTAGAACTCTGTGCGTGCCAAGAATTTATGATGACACAATATCCAGCTGCTCTAGCATATTGCCTCATTTGCCTGCATTATGCTACCACAAGATGTATCCTAGCCCCTTCCAGTGTCCTTATGTTCTACTTAGAGCAGGGGTGCAGAGACAGTATTGTGTACCTTCAGCAAGTGCTTTGAAAAAGGAGTGTTTTCCCATTTCTGCTATTTTTCTTTTTGCATGTAGAAAGGAAGATTCTTTCAAAGCACTGGCAAGCAGGCTTCTTATAGTTAAACACTCCAGCTTTCAGGTCAATGATATTGGGCTTATGTAGGCAAAAAAAAATATGTCTATGCCAGATATTTTGTTAGGCAGAACAGGCAGTATGCTTTGGGCTAAATGTTCTGGTTTCCTTTAGTCCTCTTCATTGCTTTTGACATTACAAACTTTTGGATAGCTCCAGGTTCCCCCTGAGTCTGTTGGACTATCTTCTGAGACTGCATTTCGCCTCTCAAGTCCCTCAAACAGAGCTTTCCCACACTTGGTACCATCTCAGGAGTCACGATTTTGCCTTTCGTTATTGCATTTCCTATCAATGCGTTTCTGTTTACAATCAAAGTTCTGGCTTTTCTCAAGATAGTTCATGGTCCACAGAGCTTAATAATGTAACTTCTGATTACTTCAGATTGCTTTAATTTTGCAGCAATTCTTCAGAACAGTTCTTTTTTAAAACAGGAGAGGGGGAGGAGGGGGAAAGACTGACACTTCTCTTTGTGACAGCAGCTAACTTGAAAGTAGACCAAATCTTGTGGTGATTTTCTTGAAAATCACGTAGAAAACAACCTGAGCTCTTTAGCATCTCCTCTTTTAAATAGCATCCTAGTGGGGTGCTGAAAATACCGGAAACAGGCTTGTAATAGAAAGCATGATTTTTTGGGGTTTGGCATGGACTACTAAGATTTAGAGAATTTTTGGAAGAAACTTCCTGGGTGCTTTGTCTTTTATAGCCAAAATTTACCAGCGTGAGAAGGCACTCTTGTATTTAGCATAGTACTTGAATGAAATAATACATGTGGTCAAGCTCTAGAAGAGGTGATGCCTCCAAGGCAGGACTGAGATAGGGCATTGGTATGAACTACTCTGAATGAGTCTGCCAGTGGCCTCCAGTAATGGCTTGTAAGTAAATGTGCTGTGACACCTTTCTTTAATAGCTTAACTAGTACTTAAACCTGAAGAGACTTAGTCTGCAGCCTACTAACCTGAGCGGTGAAGGGTCATTTCTACAATGAAATCTACACTTTCTCTCTGATGACAACAGACTCCACACTGGGGAAAATAGTTTCTTACTTTCTTCTATTTGCGGTCAATTTTTTGACTTTTAAAATGCTTGAATATATGCCATGCTGAACCTGTTATGACTTGCAGCTATATGGGAACCAGAATGGCAGAGATGCAAGTGTTTTTGTTAGGTTATTAAGGCCACTGTCTCTTCTGCTGAGAAACAAAAAAGACCAAAGGGGAAAAAAAAGTATGGGAGAGAAGAGAAATTATGAGAAGAGTTTACTTGAAGAGGGAAATAGAGGGTGATAAGAAAGATCAGAAGAAATGAGGAGCAATATTCAGCTTCCTCTTCCATGCCTGTGACAGTTGTGGAGCTCCGTAATCATGACTCCATGGGGATGATATCCGGCTAGGAAGATTAGCAACAAGAACCAAAATCTGTCATAAGGCATTGTTGAAAGCTGATGTTTCCATAAGTATGTGTTCAGATCACACCCTGCGCTGAGCTTTGCTTATCTCTGAGCCTGTGAATAGCTTTTGGAAATGGATGCTTTTTTGATTTTTATTACCCGGTGTACTGCAAAGAGGTAGATAAGAAGCTGAAATACTTTAAATCTTCTTTGTCATCCATCACTCCATTTGCTTAGCAAATGTCCCTGTCCTTTCTCTGCTGTGCTGTAGAGCTTAACTTTAGGGAATGTGCTTGGTCTCTCATATTTCTTTAGAGTGAAGAACAGGGGTGACAGTGTGAGTTTGGGAGTTTTTTTGATATGTGTAACCTTTTAAATTTTGCTTCTCTCTTTAACCATTTCAGTTGTCAAGCAAACTGACTGCTATGTACCTTGGTGGAAAGTCTGTAGGTGTGCCTGTGGACAGGTACCATCAGCTGAAAAAGGGAACACAGTTTTAAGGGCTACGTGTTGGGCAAACTGGAGATCACATCTTTGCCCACAGTAAGTGGAACTGATCTTTTGTAGAGATGGCTGCTAACAGCAAATTCTAATTTCAGACTTACAATATTTGCTTTAAAGATACGTTTTCTTTTTGAGAAAATAAAAAAGCTGCATATGAGGAAAACACTTCCAAAACCTATTGAGGACAGAGATTTGAGTTTTGGGAGTACTCTGAAGTGTTGGGTTTTTGGTGCTGGTTCTTTTTGGTGTTGTTTTTTGTTTGGTTGGTTGGTTGGTTTTATTATTACTTTTTTCTCTAGCATGCAAATTGCAAAATACTACAGTCTTGCCACCCCCTGTACACCCCTTCCCACTGCCATTTACTGACTTAACTTTTCTCTGAGAAAATTAGAGCCTTACTTTTTTTAATTCCTCTTGGTTTGTGACCATGTTCTTGACTTCCAGGATTAATTTTACTGAGCCAAACTGATGACTTCCTTGGGGAGGGAGCAGGGAATCAAAACACCAAGTCTGCTGAGGGATGTTGGTATTTTTATCGATGACTGACTAAGAATGGCAAACCCTAAGTGGCTTAAAAACTAAGGCAGGATGATCAAAATACATACAGACTGGCAGCCGTGTAGGAAGATTATGATATCTGCTTATATCTGTTATTTGTATCTAGAGCAGCACAGAGCCTTTTGTATTTTGGGAAGTATGGTACTTGTCTGTGAGCGCAGCCGAGATTTGGATGAGCATATGTACCTAACATGGACATATTGTGTCCCTCAAAACAGAGGTATGCTATGTAAGATGCAGGGTAGCTCTGAATATCTCCTTGCTTTCCTTTTGTAAATTCATTGTTTGGGAGAAAGGAAAAATGGTGTCACTGTTGTAGGAGTATGATTTGCACTGAACAGGATCAATCAGTGGCTGTTACTTTTTGTGCTGAGGATGCTAAGCTTTACGGTTGTGCTGGCAGGGAAAATTCCCCAGAAACATTTATAAAACAATATTAGATTCCTCCCAGGCTCTCAGGATGCTTGAAGAATGTCTAATGAGTTGGACTGCATGAGAGACTCTGGCAAGGTAGAAAACTGCTTTTTAGCCTCTTTGAATCTCAAATGTTGTCCCAGACAGTATGGGGTCAAGGGAGTACCCCTTGCAGTACCCTCCTCCTGGGCCACAGCACACCACGTGCAAGTCTGCAGGGGCACAGATTGGTACCTGGAGTGAGAATGGGGAAGGTGCTGAAGCAGCCTTGAGCTTGTCAGGCAGGGGTGGAGTCCTGGGTGCCTGCTGAATTTCATCACCTGCCTCGATGGCCACTGCCTGATTCAGAAAGTGGGGACACTAGTTCTCCTCAAGGAAGTTTTTCCTTGACCTTACCACGAACACTGGTACAGAAAGGGCTGCTCGTGCACTCCAGGTGTGCAAAAGTTACTCTTCTGGTCCCCAAGGCATCGATGCTCTTAAATACCACTAGGGTGGAGCAGGCTCTGTGAAAAAGCTCCATGCAATTGGGAGAGTTTTATCATGGTTGTGACTTTAACCCATTTGGCGTGCACAAGTTATTAGCCTCAATGCAAGGCAGTCATAATTCTAAAACTGCTTTTTTGCTAAAAGGTAGTAGAAAGGCATTTTTTTTTTTTTATCTCTCTGCCATTGTGCTATTACTCACTTCAGACATTAAGGAAATGAGAGATTCTAAATGTTATTTAAGTTAATCTATTTTTAAAGATTTTCAATCCTCAAGCGTAAAAAGGAGTCTGCAGCGGTTTGCTCCCTAATCTGTATTGTAATTTAGTTATATTTTTAATTGTGATTAATTTGTATTAATTAAATTCAGCAGTTTTAAAGAAATGACGTGTATACGTTTTTATTATTATTAAGAAGATGAATTTGCCTGTCAGTTAAGGTCAAAAAAACTTGCTCATGAAAGTTGCCTGATTAATATTAATCAAAACTCTTTTCTGTTATTGCAACTATGTTTTCTCTAAGATGCTGAAAAATGTCTTGGAATCGTTTCTGTTTGCATTGGCTTCTTTTAATTTTTTCCCCTGCCTCATGGCTCTTTTTTCTTCCTCCTCTTAAACCAACAAACATTGCTTTGCTTTATTGGTGATTGTGATTTCCTGTACATACCCTCCTCAAAGAGCAGAGTGCTAATGGATACCAATGACAGAAAATCAGTCTTAGGTATGTAAACATCTGCCGCGCTCAGTGGATCTAACAGTAGATTATTCTGTTTTGTCCTTGTTTTCCATTTTACACTACTCATGTTTCCCCCAGGACATGTACTATTGTCACGTTATTTTGAGCCTGAGCCTCCCAAAGCAGACTGTTCCATGTAACACTTTTGTGGTTATTTCTTTAATCCCCACAATATGGACTTTTATGTGATGATTTTCATTCAGCATAGTTCTACCTAAGGAACAAATTATACTGTGAAAACAGGTCGTTTCAGGACCAATGAGATGCAGAAACTGTTGCCCTTTCAAATCTTGGGGATCTTCATGCAGAAAGTGTTTCAAACAAACCTCATTGTGAAGGGGGAGAAACCTACACAGTTTCTTGTTGTTAAAATATGGCTTGCTGCTCTCCTGAACTTGCAAAATATAGAGCTTTTGAAATCTGAAACTAGGTTAGCCTCTGAATTGTGCAGACAATGCTTTCTTCTATAATCACATTGTTTAAGGTAGTATTTTTGGATTTGCTTGTTTTTAAGGTTGAGCTTTGCATGATTTGGTTCACACATTCTTAATTGCTATTATTTTAGCCATCTGTATTACTCGAGAAAGATTTCTCAAGAAAATAGTCAGCTAGCCAACATCTCTAAAATTAGCCTAACTAATTACATTGGCCCTTTATTTCTAAGAATAGCTTGTTTATTGAGGAGCAAAAAAAGATCTTTTGGAGTGAAGTGTATGACAGTATTTCTAAGTATGTCCGTAAAAACACGTCTAGTTTTATTCCACTGTCATTTTAAAGCAAACGGAAAGAAAAGTCACCAAATGAGTTGTTAGAAAGCGAGCATAACGATAAAATATCAGTAGGGATAGGAGACTTCAAGCAGGAAAGGAAAAGCAGTCCAGTTGCTCAGAGGAGAAGGGTTCATGCAGGTGGTGACACATCCTCTCCCAGAGCAGAGTTTTGCTTCTGTGGTGTGGGCTCCATCACTTTCCTTTTAGTTTGGGAGTAGAACACGAATGATCCTACTTCGTATGAGTAATGTTATTTCTATCTTATGCAAGGATGTGGTCCTTTATTTTTAAGGAACTAGTAGCCCTTAATGACTGTAATGTGATCTACAGTGAAGATGTGGTATGCAAATAAAAAAAATCTGTCCTAGCTAGAGTTTGCTTCGCTTTCCAACCAAACCAGTGCAGCTGCCTCAGTGAGGCACTGAGCCCAAATGGCTCAGCTCTGTGGAGCTTCAGGGCTTTGTAGTCAGGAAATAAAATCATGGATAATGTGGCAGTGCTGATTTTTTAGTACCTCCATGAGTAGAGTTGGTGAAGGATGAGTGTCCCTTTGCCACCTGCACTCAGAAGGGATAATATTGAGAGGATTACAAGCTTGCTTGAGAGTTTCCCAAGACTCCTTCAAGCAAGGACAGTCCTACGCAAAGATAGTATAAAAAAACCCCACTTTTATTTACAACTTTTTTTCCAATATTAGTATTCTAGTATGCATGTGGACATCCAAGTACATTTGTTTGATATGGATTTATTTCCTTATTCAGATACTTTTGGCAGGATCAATTTCAAATTCTGTATATGTTGCGAAACTTATCATTTAAAGCAATATTAAAGTATGCACTATTATTAAAAATGAAAGTTGTAAAATAACAAAAACCATAAATTTAATATACATCTACCTTCAAAAGTCATAAAAAATTAAGAGAACAATCCTGCTCTTGTTTCTGACTTTTAATACCATTTTTTGATGAAGATGGTATAACTTGCTGTATTCTTATAGAAAAAATTTCCTTTTTATAATCTGGTATTAATTTCTATGTATGCCTTTGCGTTGTACAAGAAGCAAAATTGCATATTGGACCTCTTCCTTAAAATGAACTAGACAAGAAAGTTCTTGCTACACTTTATGTATCACCTTTAATTAAAACTTCTTTAGTCTTGAGTGGAATTTCTGTGCAGTTTCAATGTAGTAGCATTGTCCAGGATTAAAAGCACAGCATGGCATGTAACAGCGAGTCTTCTCAGTTGGGATCTCCATTCTTCCACCTGGTGAGGTTCAGGATTGTTGTACTTTTGTTAATAGGAATGTAGTAACTGTCCCGACAGCCTTGACAATGCAGTCAGCAGAGCAACAGCAACAGCTAAATGTGTGAAAACACAAATTATGTTTTTCAGCTGAGTGTCCTGGCAGGTGATAAAATTAGAATTCCTTTTCTACCCATGGTTTGGAAGAGGCAAGTCATGAATGTGTTTGGTTTTGTGGTTCAGTTGGTTTTTTGTTTTCTTTCTTCCCAGATTTCTGGAAATGAATGAAGTTGTTATGTGGTATGGTACAAGCAGTTTGCTCAGGTACTGAAAGCCTAACACAGAGCTGGAAGAATAAATTGTCCCCAACTCTGTATCGATGTCTCAGTCCAATATATTTACATTATCCTTTCTGTTTCTACATTGAGGACATATCGCATTATTCTGTCATAATTAGCCAGGTAAACTTACCTTCTGTTGTGTGAGTGTTCCACTTAGATGTCAGAAGCAGTCTGTCTGTCTCTCTCTTTTTTTTTTTTTAATTATTTTTTAAAAATTGCAGAATATTTGCATATGCATCATCTAAAAGTCCAACAAAGCCACTTCTTGTTCAGACCCTGTCAAATAGTAATCTGGTCCTTCTGCTCCAAAACCAGGCTTTCTGGTGCCAGAGTTCATCTCCATAGAAAGGAAAAGGCATTTTATCCCAGCTGCCACCTGGGTTTATGTGCTTGGATCAGAGGCTTTTCAGGGGAACATAAGTTGTGCATGTATTTATTTTTTTAGGACACGAAGGACAAACTAACTCCAGTATCTGCCTTGTATCAATTTTCTCCTTATCTTGTCCACCAAACAACCCTACTGCTTCTGCTTTAAGAAATTCCTATTGGTGAAATACCTTCAAGTTCCACTGTGAAGATGTACAGGCACTAGGAGCGTATAAAGTGAAATTGCAGGTCTTCCTGTTCAGGTCAGAAGCTTTATTGCAGGTTGGTACAAGTACTTGCCATTCAGTGGAAAGCTGGGGATGAGTCTGAACAACAAACCCTGTTTGAGCTGGTCTGCCTTATTCAGTGAGAAATGCACAGCTGTAGGCTTGTGCAAACACAAATAAAATGAGTTAATAAAACACTGGTTATATAGGAGAAAAAAAGACCAAACCCATCTACTCAGTAGAAAACTGAATGCAACGCGTCTCTAATCTGAGCCTATTTCTACCCAGGGGATGCTGCAGAAGAGGCTGCCTTTGCCTTCTCTCCTTTGGAGCGATGCCCAGCTCTGCTGCCAGGATCCACCCCAGGGTTTGGGCGGCCTGATGTAAGGCGGAAGGGCAAGGGTGAACCTGTGCCTATACAGAGTAGATTATGGAATTTGCTTGTGGTGGGATTGGCTTAAAATGGACTGGGCTTCAGAGTAAGGAATCTTTCCTCAATGTACTTCATTTTAATTTCAACAAATTGCCCGGCTTTCCCTCTTGCGCTTTGGGTTCTTTGCCCATTTAAAAGGAGAAAAAGATGTGGCATCTAGTGTTCTCTTGCTGAGTGACTAACGTCTTGAATTAATGCTTTTATGCTTAATACAATTTTTATAGTGATTACTTTTTCTGTATGAATTTTTAATATTTACAAATAGCATTTTGTATTGGTGCAAGGAAATAGGAAGCCAAATGTAAAATAAATAGATTAACTCTGCTTCTAAAACCAACTGCTGAAGGTAAAACATTTACTCAAATATTGAGCTTGTATTTTATTTTGCTGATTGGTCTCGCATTGAGGAAAAAAATCAGCTGATTGTTATTTTTTTATTTCTTTTTTTGAGAAAGTGCTCTTTCATCAGCTGAAGGCCTGTTGTCAGTTTGTGAGGACAAACCTCCATTAAGCTGTGTTGCTCTGAAGCTCTGGTGTACATAATTGATGAGCAGCAAGTCTCATAAATATTTACTCAATTATAACTTAATTTTAATCTTATTAGTGTGTGCCATTCTCTGTTTCCACTTCTTTTAAAGCAGTATCTCTCTCCTCTGAAAATGAAGTAGTTAAGCTTTAATATTACATCAGTATGGTAGTATAATGTAAGCTAAATTAGTTAAAATTTCTTTGCATTCACATACTTTAAAACACTTTGTCTCTGCTTAAATATGCACAGAGTAATTGAGGGTTGAATGAATAAAAAGATACTCTGAATAAAAATTGGAGGGGTGAATGGAAGTGTAATGGTGACTGACAATGTTTATAGTGCACTAAGCTAAATCACTTATTTCAAGCACTTCAGATGACATCTTGACATGATGGTATTGCACTGCACATGGCACCTGAAAGTCAAGCGAAGTGTGAACAGAAGGGAAATTTTAAGAAACTAGTAAGTGTTGCTGCTTGGACACAATAAAGTGCGAATAACCATGAAACAAGTTTTAAAATAGAAGCATTTTTAATCTCAGTTTCTGGTGTATTTGCCCACCCTGAGAGTACACTGCCTGGACTCAAAGCTTCTGTTGAAATTTTTCTTTGAATTTTTAAAATTGACTTCTTTCTTGATGTTAAACCGAGTAACTGATGAACAGTAAGTATAACTGAGGGGGCAAAATTTGCATGTGTTGAGAATTGTGTGTAGCAGAGCATGCAAATCTGGAGGACGCTGTGAACGGTTTCTGTGGGTTTGCTTTATGGGGATGTATTTGTGACCCATTGAGACATTCATATTTCATCACCAGACAGTAAAGGCAGTAAAAATCTTCCATGTGCTCTTGTGCTTTTAATAAACTTGGCTTTAGCATATATTAAAAAAATGTGAGTAGCAGCTTAAAATAGTAAATCTCAAATGGTATTTGAAAGGGACAGGAGCTTTTTTTTCAGTTTTACAGAAATAAGCCAAACTATTGCTCAGCTACTGTTTTAAGTCACTACTGTAAGACCTTGTTTGCAAATGTTATCATTGCTTATTTACATTTCTTTGTCTGCTCATATCTAAGGCATGTAAAGATCATCTTTGTTCTGCATTTCAAATATTTTTCTTTTAAAATGTCATCAAATCACATGCCTTTGCATGCAGCAGTGTACCTGTATTAAAAGCAGGTGGATCAATGCCTCTGAGCAGAAACATCAAAAGAGGTTCACTTTAGTGTATTTAATGTAATGTTTAAGCTTTATAGCATATTTCTATTAATTAGATTTGTATTGTCCTATATAACTGTATGCGTTTGTAGCAGAAGATGTACACATAGTATGGTAGGTGTACCAGGTAGTAGGGTGAGTGGAAAAGATGCAGTTACACGGGCTTTGGTGACCTGAGTCTTTGAGGAATTAGAACAGTTTTTACGGGGGTCCTGTCCTCCTCTCCCAGCCCCTTTGCTGTCATTGTGGAGGCTAATAAAGAGTAAAGGTTGCTTCAATAAACCTCTCTGCACTGTGTTCACAACCTTCTGGGGCATGGACTTTTTGTTCCCATCTCTGCTATTCTGGTGTGTTATATAGATATTCAGTGCATGGAAGCAAATGCGCCAGGCTGGGTGGCATTGTGGCACCTGAAGAAGGGCCAGTGTCAAGGTATGATCATGTGTGGGTGGTTTTTCTCCAAACCATATTGTATAGTCCAATAAAACAAATTTTCTCCACAGGATGCTTGCTTCATTCTGTATGGACAGCAAGAGGAGATGGACTATTTTTTTAGCCCCTTTTCTAGCATTGGTGTGTTCAGGAGCAATATTTTTCATTGGAACTTGTGCTTCACCACACACCAAGCTGAGGGAAGTGCTGCTGGTTATGAAATAGCTCTGACACTGGGGGAACCGTGGATGAGGGCTGTCATCTGCTCTCAGAGCCAGGCAGGGGAGCACAAATAAAAACTGCCTGTCCAGTTCAGCAACTGGGAAGACATTCTGCTTGATAACAGACATTCTTCAGTAAAAGACTAATCAAAATCCTGCTTTTTTTTTTTTTGGGGTGTTTTGTGGTATGCTGTTTTGTTTTTTTTTTTTTAACAAAAGCTATAAAAGGAAGAACTGGTTGTAATAGGTCATCCCATGGGGGGATTGTATGTGAAGGAAGGTCAGTGCTGAGTTCTCCCTGCATTCCTGGAAGGTGACAGTGGTGTCTGTCTTGTTTACTTGCTACAACTAGTGCAGGAGAGGAGGCACAGGAGGAAAGACTCACCAGAGAAGTGCTGCAGCAGCACGGTCACTGTCTTCTGCAGCCTGCTAACAGGCACAACTTCTGCAGCCCTCTGGTTTTGCTTTAGCTAAAATCCCACCCTGAATGCAGGGATCTTTAAACTTTAGTCTTTTAGAAGAAGGGAGGATGCAGAGAAAATGCATGTAAAAACTCCATGAACTTCAGTTATGGTGTTCTGTCTTAATACATTTGTAGGTCAGGGTGGTGGAAAATGATTTGCAGTAACAACTCTCATCCAGCTGTTCAACTGGTTATTTCCAAGTGCTTTACCAAGGAGGTACTTGTGGCAAGCCCATTTCTACTGACAGGTCACTTAGGACACAAGGAGACCAAGGAGGGTTGGGGAGGAGCTGAATTCAAGTCTTCCTTATTCAGGGACTTTATGCCTTTGATCCTTCTGCCCGCCCCCTCGTCGTCCCCCACCCGCCTTATTTTTTTTGCACGGAGGCCATGTGAGGTTGGTGAATCTTCCTGGTTTCTTGCACATCAAGTTGAGAAACATAAATTTTCTTCTTCTTTTAGATGCTTGGGCAAAGCTTATTTATTCATGTAGGTACATGAGAGAATATGCTTGTTCATGGGGAAGCATTTACAGGAATCCTTTAATTAATAAATGATTAAATCTTATCTCTCTGAATAACAATTATAAGCGAGGAAAGAAGCAACTATAAAACACATGGCTGTTACATGCCAGCAGTTCCTGTTCAGCTCATCCAAATTTATGCTCTTTTATACTATCCTTGAAACGCTGCAATAAAAGCAGCGAGCACCATTACAGCTGATGCCATCTGAGCCAAAGGCGACTCTGCTTTGGGAGAGGTTCTCAGCCCCTCTGCCTGCTCACAGTACAGTCCTGGACACAGAGACAAAGCCAGGGTCTGGTACCACCGGTCCCTGTTCCTGAGCCTGAGACTTAAACAAGCAAAGCAGGACTTACTTTCAAGGTGGACTTCTCTTAGAAAGCAAAATTTAGTTGGAGTGATTGATTTGATGGTTGTTTTGTCCAACTTATGCTGAAGAAAGCAGAGCCTTTTCCTTCATTTTCCTTGTCCACCCCAACCCCAATGTAAAAGCAGGGACCAGAAATTCAAGTACATTGTATTTCCAAAACCTGGCTGATGGTGGTCTGTAAAGGAAGGGTCAAAAGCAAGGAGGTACAGCTCAAACAAAAGGCAAGCTCAGGCTGTTCTGCCAGGGATGAACATACTGAATTTGAGGTGCTGTTTGCTATGAGGTCACATTTTTTGACAATTGTGTTTGAGAGCTCAGCCGGATGGTGACTCTTGAATCATGTTCAAGAACTTGCAAGGTGCACAGAGTGTTACCAGTGTGCTTATTCCTCACAGCCCTTGTCAAGAGCCTTATCTGCTGCGAGGGCTCCATTCCATCATTGCACATATGTATTTTATCTGAATATCAGCAAGCAAATGGAGGATTGGTAAGCTTGTGTGACATCTGTTCATTTCCTTCATTAATTCTACTTGTGTGAAAAGTCTGTTAGGAGAAATTTGGTTAGGTATGCTTTGGTCTGTTCAGGTGCCTGGTACATCTGTACACTTTGAGAGCTGGGACACCTAAGTGGAAATCCCTCCTCTTTCCAAGGCATTGGGTAGTGCATGCTCTGCCATAGTGAGAGAGGCTTGCAGATACAGAGCTAGAAGTCTGTGACGACAGTGAGGGGTTGCAATCGGGTTGCTTTCTCATCCTGTAATATAGGTTAGATGTGGGATGCTTTCGCACCTGCAGAAATAGGGTAGCAGCTTTTCTGAACTAGTGCGTTGCTTTGGTGTGTCCTTTGGTTCTGGAGGGTGCATTTTGGCTGAGGCAGGACAGAAAGGGTGAATTCCACCGAGGTGTTAGCAGCTTTGTCCAGGTCCGCACTGTGCCGCAATACAAAAGCCAGAAGTCAAATGTACTAAGCATTATCCTGTGCTTTCAGCAGCAGTTTCTTTCAAATAAAGATTTATGTTTTACCCTGCATTAGATACTGAGTTTTGTAAAGGACTTGTTGAAGGCTGTGGAACTTGCTCATTCAATTGACATAATTTTTGGATTTTTGTTTTCTTTTTTTTTTTCCCAGGTTATATTGACTTCAGTATTTCAATCATAAGTTCCCATTTTTTTCCCAAGGAGAAACAGATTGGGTTGTTTTCTCAGTTTTAACCTTTGAATGGATGTCCTTGACTAATGATTGGTAATTTTCAATAACATTGGTAACTATAGATGATATATTATGTTGTGGGCAACACTTCAGAGTGAGATATCACATGTTTTATTCAAGCATTTACTTTTCTGAATATTGAGGTACCATGTTTCTCAGTATCATTTAACTGTTAGAGAAAAATTCTTCAGTGTGTTCTGCACATCTGTATTACCATAGTCTTAAAGCATATCTTTATGGAAACATCGTCTTCAGGAGTAAAACTTTTAAGTCAAGCTAATGTGGCTGAACTTGCAAAACAAACACAGTGAGGGTATGGATTTGACATACTACTGTGAAGTACTGTATCTTTGAATTACAGGTTTGTGGCCACTGCATGAAACATTCATGTAAACATGTACTGCAGTGGTATGTAAATCAGGGCAGTGAATTGGGCTGCTTTTGGACAAATATTCAAGTGAATTAGCCACTGAACCATTTATTAAAGCTCCCTATGCTGTGTTAGAACTTTGCAGGATAAGAGAGCACTCCATTGTTGACTTACTCCAAGTTGACTTACTCAGGCTACTTGGGAATGCATTGGACCTTTTCTTGTGCCTGTTGAAACTGTTGCAGGAGCCTTAGATTTTTACATTAGGTAATTAACCTGCTTCTCAGCTACTGCATACAGCAAATGCGCTCTATATACCACTCGTTGATGCTTTTATTATTGTAGCCTCACTGTGACAGACTGCGACATGTTGGATATTCTAAATTTTTCAGAAAATAAATCTCAAAAGACAAGATGGGAGAGTGAAAGTATTATTAGATTTGCTACAGAAGCTGAAATGCAGAGAATAAATAACTATTCTATTCAGACTTCCCAAGAACAGGTCTGCATATTGAGCTTGGATCTCATGCTTGACTTCTTTTGCTTCAGAGCATAACTTCTAACAGATTTTATTGTTGCATGGGCAAACCTTGTAGGGAAGCCATTAACCTCCTGTTTGGAAAAATAGGAGAGATACTATTAGCTTAAGGAAAGACACTGTGTGCTTTTCAATATGCATCAGTTTAAAATACATTACAAGACAAAGATATGTTGAATAATTTTTTGACACAAAAAGTAAAATTTTCTGTAGTTACGTAAAAGAAAGATATTTCAAAAGAAGAAATCAAATATTGTATTTTCAAATTTACAAAATTTTGTATCTTTCAAAAACTGCTTTACATCTGTGTGGTCAGAAACATACGATACTGCCACAGACTTGGTAGACAAGGGCGGAGCAACAGATGTCATCTACCTGGACTTACGCAAAGCATTTGACACTGTCCCACACAACATCCTGGTCTCAAAATTGGAAAGTCATGAATTCGATGGATGGACCACTCGGTGGATAAGAAACTGGCTGGATGGCCACATTCAAAGGGTTGCGGTCAATGGCTCCAGTTCCAATTGGCAGCCAGTAACGAGTGGTGTTCCCCAGGGGTCCATACTGGGACCAGTAGTATTTAACATCTTTGTTGGTGACATGGACAGTGGGATAGAGTGCACCCTCATCAAGTTTCCTGATGACACCAAGCTCAGTGGCGCAGTTGACAATCTGGAGGGAAGGGATGCCATCCAGAGGGACCTGGACAGCCTGGAGAGGTGGGCTCGTGCAAATCACATGAAGTTCAACCAAGCCAAGTGCAGGGTCCTGCACCTGGGACGTGGCAA
>JAOTQQ010000052.1:32462164-32478592 GCA_026546715.1 Gallinago undulata | reverse complement strand
CTGCCCCGTCCCTGGAGGGGTTCAAGGCCAGGCTGGATGGGGCTTTGAGCAACCTGGTGTGGTGGGAGGTGTCCCTGTCCATGGCAGGGGGGTTGGAACTTGATGATCTTCAAGGTCCCTTCCAACCCAAATGATTCTATGAAATGTCGGTAATCTCAGTCGATCAGTTCTTATGCCTTTTGTTCTTTGGCCAGTATCTATTTTACTGCAAATCTGAAGAAACTGCATTATCACCAAAAAAAAAAAAAAAAGTCACACTCAGATATTTCAAGTGGAACAATTCTGTATGTAGTTTAATTTCATGCACTAATACTTTTCCTTAGAGACTGTCTTGAGTTTTCAAAACTTGTAAACTGGTGGGACTTTTCACTGATTTTATACCATAAAGGATGTATAAAAACAGTGGCAAAACCGTTCTGAAAGTAGGGTCCACAGATTAAATATACTAATTATTTTTTCATTCTGCACCAAGTCAAAAAAGCTTTTGTAGAACAAATGAGTAGAGGGTAGAGTTTGTTTTTTGATGTATTATTTTTTTTTAACAGTTCTATTTCTTAATGCCAAACACCTTAAAAGAACAAAGGGCTTTAAATGTGGTCAAACTGTACTTTATGGATTTAGATTAGGCTAACGCTTGGAGAATTCAAACAACTAAAAGTAAGGGATTGTGGTAGGACCCAGTGGCCCTTTTGTCATTTGGGACCTCTGCATCCAAACCCATTTTCGTATATTCTGTATCTAATCTCCTTCAAAGGTCATTCTTCACCCAGTTCTGCAAGCTGATGGCAACTATATAAGCAGCCAGGTGCGTTGGACAAGATTCCCCATAGAGGAAATGACAGGGATGTAGTGTTTTCCTGGTATTCCTCTGCTCTGGAGAAGCTCCCACAAGCACATTGCAAATCAGAGATTTTTCCAGTCACTTGTTTTATTGCAGGATTAATTTTCATTTAAATCAGTAAACTGCAGGATTTATTGCCTGGCTTCTGTGATCTCTAGATTAAGAGAAGGTGAGCAGTAGGTTATGATACAGAGGGGAGACTGGATTTTGATGGGCTGGACTGGGTCAAGGGTACCCTTGTAATCAAACTCTGAGACTGATCAAGTCTCAGTTCTTTTGGCTTTTGATAACTGCAAGCTTCATATATTTCTGAATACAAAGGAGTATGGGCAAAGGTTGGTTCATTGATGCTAAGGACACTTACACTTCAATATTCATCAGTATTGCTTGTTTCCTGATGTGTAACGTGTCTTATTCACCAAAATGGGTGTGTACAGCTGTATGTACAGCTTTTTTTATCTTTTATCTCTGTTAATTCCTGATTTTTTTTTTTTGTTCCATTTTTGGATTGCATAAGGTCACTTTGGTAGAGCAGTAGCTATTTAAAATCTTAATATTGATTGCATGTAGAAGTTAAATTGACTATAGTTCTTAAAGTATTCCCCAAGCACACAGAGTACCACAAATAACCAAGGTTCAGCAAACGAGCATTAGAAGAATTCTTGCTGCATAAAGGCATTTGGAAAAGAATTTAAATTGCTGTTGTGTTCAACTCAGTGTGCTCATGATCTAAGGTCAAGATATACTGAAAAAATATTCTTTTTTTATTAGCTTGATGGATTAACTTCTACTGGAAATATAGGAAATAACATTTGGTGAAGCAAATTAAGGATTATAGAGAAAAAAAAAACTTGTGGAAATGGCTGGAATCAGATTTCTTACAATTTTTTTTTTTAAGGTTTTGTATACAACTCCATTGCATGAGATTAGAGCCTTCATGACACCTGTCAAGCTGTTTTTCTGTCAGTGTCTATTCTGCCTTTCCAGATGCAAATAGGACCAGCTGGGGGTACAAAGGATGTACAGAGGCCAAATTAGACAAATCAGTATACAGGCACATTTCTGAGATATTCCAGGGGATAAGAATTACTCAGAAATTACTTTGTCTTCCAAAGGTGTTTTTCAAACTCAATCACAATTAAAGACATCCTAGAATGAAAAACAGCAGTTTGAATAAATGATCTTCTCTTTCTGTGTTTTTTAGCTACTGAAGGAAAGTGAAATTACTGTAGGAACAGAAAAGGTAAAATGAAACTTTAAAGGCACCTCTAATGAATTAAATATTCTTCTAAAATCATATTAGATAACTTTAAATAGGAATGGTTTAGAAGAGATCAGTGAGGGTAACAAATAATAGTATATAAGTGGAGTATTGACTGGCCAATTCCTTGAAAGTAAAGCAGATCCTGTAAGTATTGCCGGAAGAGTACAGGCTGTTGAAGAGGGAGACTGGGGAAGTAAGTTCAGCAAATAAGCCCCATCCTGTTCCACTCTCTTCTTAGAATTCCCACATCTCTCATCTTCCTTCCTCTGGAGTCCTCGGGATACCCTTCTCTGTCCTTCTCCTCCTCCCTCCTCGGGTTAGAATATCTCTTCTTCCACCCTTTACCTTCTGAGGCTGTTGGACAGAGTCTTGCTTCTCAGTATATTTTTAGCTTTTTTTCCTCCAGTCGTGGTTTTTTGAACACAAATGTGGGTGTGCACCCGTACATCAAAATATGTCAATAGATTGCAGGCAGGCAAATGTTTAGGAGAAAAAAGTGGAGGGAGTGAAAGAATGAAGTAAGGGAAGAGGAAAGGGGAATGGAAAACTGTTAATAGGATTTAAATCTGAGCTCAGAAGAACATGTGTTTCATGTACTGAAGGGAGAAGGATTAAATGTCCTTTCACTTTCCTGGGTTTGAGTCACAGGAAAAGCAAGTATAAAGTTGCCCACGAACTGCTGGGGATCACCTACATCCCTCCTCCCCTCAGGCAGGTCTTGTTTGAACTGAAGGCTGAAGACAGGCCTGGACACCGGGCATCTGGAAAAGTTCATGTCAGTTTGTTGTTGTTGTTGTTAAGACCAAATATTCTGTGGGGCCTTTTTGGCTTACTGATCATCACCAGGGATCTAAAGCATTCTCCTCCGTTGTTTCCCTAATCCTTTCTGACAGTCTTCAACACTTCAGGAATCTGCATTTGTGTGCATGACAGTGGTTCATCTAATCCAATACCCTTCCACACACAGCACTGAGTTCAGCATTTAAAAATACTTCTGACTTCTCAGTGTCAGAGGATGTCAAAGAGGTAAGAGTCTCCTGATTCCCTCCCAGATCTGCTGCTGCAGTTTCCAGATCTGTTTTGGCTCTTAATAAAGAGTTGTAAAAGCACAAAAAAAAATAGTTCTGAGGTGTTTTGTTTTTCCCTCTCACTTTCAGTTGAGAAGTTCAAGCCTGATAGGTTACATACCATAACTCTTCCATCCTCTACACTATGGTCAAAATTTGGTAAGGGAGATCTAGATTAATTTGTTACTACCCCTCAGCTGTGCATGTTGCTCTAGGGCCAGTGGACATTCAGCTTCAAATTGCAGCTTGTTTTATTGTTCAGCTCAATTATTTCCTCTGTTCTCAATAAAGTAAGCCTGCTGAAAGCAAATTGTATACTCATTAGGACTAATTAATAGTTGCCTTTTCCAAAGAGCTTCATGTGAGGCTTTGCACAGAGCAATAAACTGAAATATTATCCAGCTGCAGACTTAATGTCAAACTTTTTGGAAAGGGAGCCAGATGCTATAAAGAAACAGTTCTGCAGACCCTAGCACTTTCTTTGCATTTTATGCTCTTTCAAATGGCTGGTGCTACTTTCATTCTTTTTCCAGGCTAGCAAAACTTGTGAAGTCTGGCACGTTGGATCCTGCTGCCCTGGAAATCAGGCAAAGTAAGAGCTGAAAACAGTCATATTTCTTAAAACTGATACTCATAACCTATTTCCTGAGGAAATTCTGTTCCAGGGTTGATTTGGCCTTCGGTAATAAGACTTATGATAACATTTATCTATCTATACAGCTTGCTGAAATACTGTCTTGTGGAAAGCCATCAAAATAGCTCTTGGGTACTGAGAGCAGAAACATTGAGGGATCAATTAGTTTTGCTCTGTTCTTTCAGGTTACACGAAACTTTATGCCTTTTCATCACTATTGCTTTCTTTAGAGTTCAGTTAATGCCCACAGGACAAAAAGAGGTTGCGACCTAAATATGATACTGGCACCTCCCATCTTCTAACAAGGCACTGTAGTGGAAGGAGGCCCATGCGAGTGAGATTGGCATCAAGTGATGCTGCTTGCTTGCTGGTGAAGCAGTTCTGCAGCAGCAAGTGTCCCTGAGGGAGATTTTGTACTTGCCACAGTCCCGTCTACACCAGGTCCTTCATAGTTCCTTGTCTAATCACCTTGTCATTCATTGGAATCCACCAACGATGCAGTTCCCTCTGTTGTTCCTATTGACTACTGAGTGGGAGTTGTTGCACTGTGCACAAAGCTTTTCTCTCCTCTTTGTAAAATGAAATACTGGTGTGTCTTCATTTGGAATGTTTTTGGTTTGGGTTTTTTTTTTTGTAGATCCAAGGTTTTATCTGATTTCAGATAAAATTTGGCCTACCCACGTGCATCTGAAAGCATCGTTGTTGTACAGGACTAAAAGGACTTTCTTTTTGTTTGTATTTACACTAATGTATTTGTTTATCTGTTCTTGTTAAGTGCCAGCTGTGAACCCAGCACTCTCAAAGTCATGGGGCAGGATGTAGCACTTCTTCTGAAGGAGTTTGAATTTGTTCTGTTGGTTTGTTTTCGTTTGACCTTCAGAATTAAATAGTATGTCTTAATAGAAGAGAAACGGCAGCAATGGAAATTTATTTTGCTGTGTTCTTTTGCCTGCCACCAAGTAACACCTTCATCTGCACACAGGCCCGTGGAAATCCTTGGGGTTGCAGGGTAGGTATCGCTCACTGCTTTTTTCTTCCTGGTGTTTCTTGCACCGTCTGGTGTAAAAGGCCCCTTTCAGATGCATGAAACAGGTAGGCAATGTGTGCAGAAGCAATGTCAGGTGAGCATCCTGCTCTTCAAACACTGGAAAGTTGTTGTGTTTAGTTTTCTCTCAGTGTTTCCCGGAGACTTTGGGAAGTTGGATTAAGTGTGGATTTCAGAGTTCTGTCTGGCACGGGGAGTTCAATGTGCCATCTGCATCCAGGAGGAATTGCCGGTGCTCTTGTATCACTACGTTGGGCATGATTTAGCTGTGGTGCTGATGTAATAGGTGCGTGCATCACTCAAGGATATTATGCATGGATTTAAAATGCATGCAAAATTTTGTCAGCCCTTGGGAGATGGGGAAAACCTGAGGGCACTTCTTTGTGAGATTCCTTGCCCCTGCCATGGATGGAAATCATGCCCTGTGGCTTTGGCCACGCTGACAGCCAGTCAGTCATCACTCTGAACGTGCTTCCAAGATACACGCTGCACCTTTACTGAGAGCAAAATAGGAACAGATCATGCTCCTGTGGCTTCTGTTGCATTCTAATTCCCCAAACAAGTGGGCGCTTGAAGGGGGAGCCAAGTCTAATTTTTTCTTCTCAATCTGGTATCTTTTCTAACAGAAGACACTATCCTGAGCATGGCTGAAGGGTGCTAAGGCCAAATTTCCAACCTCCTTGTATCTCATTAACTATTTCTGACAAACACATGAATGAACCTGAGTGAGAGAAACTGCTATTGAATCAGAGCTTGTGAATTACCAAAATTACTGAGCTCTTAAGGAAAAACAGGGCTTAAGTAAACAAAATAATTCCTGTGATTGTTCCTCACTGTGTTAATTCTGGGATGTGCTTCTGGTTTTGGTTCCAATTCCCCCATGATTTTGGAGATGTCGTGATTAGAGCTGTGGAAAGGCATTTTGGTTTCACAGCTGTACCCAGGGTTGGCAAATGGGAAATTGTTTCAGGCTGGAATAAACATGTAATTTTTGTATTTTACTTGCCAAATATAATGCTGAAAAAAATTTCTTCTTTTAAAAGGAAATCTCCCTTTGTTGCAGAATAAAGAGCTTTACTGTCGGCACGTATAGAATAAATAATAGCAAAACATGTGGAAAGGGAGGTTACCAAATATTGCAGGGGGTTGGCAGCATACACTTATGGTGGAGAGATACAAGTGCAATGAGATATGCTTTTGAGTGCCTGAACCTCTTCCTTTTTTACAATTCAGAAAGGCCAAAAGCCAAAGTGTTTGTTAGACAGGGAGATGGGAGCCCATCTTCTCTGCATGTCCTTGGTAACTAAATGTGCTTTTGTATGTCTTTGTCAGAGCAGGGACTGGGACCTCCTTTTCCCAGGCTGGACCTGGGAATGAAGTTATTTGTGCAAAATAGAACTGAATACAGAGCAAGGCACCAACAGCTTCTTGATGTCTGATCAGGTTGTTCCTAATGAGGCTATTTCAGCTGGAACTTTGTATTGAATTTGACTTAAATTTGAGTTGTGTGGTGTAGTTACAGGAAGCAGTTTTCTTGGGTGCGACCTAGCTGACCAAGTTGTTGCAGCAGTAATTATGTAAAACGGGAGAAGTGGTGTCACTTCAACATTAGTGTCTTTGTTGGGAAACAAATTTCCTGTCATCTGCAACTGAGAGATGAATGCAAGAGTCTGCAAACCAGCAAATCTGCAATCTCTACGTTCCTGAAGTAAACAACTTTTATAATATGGACTAATAAGTGACATCTATTTTCAGGATATGGTGAGCATAAGTACTAGACAGCTCCTTGTTAGCACATTCTGTCTGGTAAATATTTGGAGACTATTTCCCTCAGCAGAGATAAGCTGTGCAGAACAATTATCCACTCGGCTGTGTGGTTTCTTCACGCTCTCTGTAGAAGTTTGCTTCAATTTGGACTTTTTTTTCCTTTTTTTCCCCTTGTTTTAAATACCCTGTCAGGAAAACATGAATAACAGTGTTGTAAATAGAAAAACCATGTAGCAGCTGGTGTCTGGATTGTGGCCCTTTTTTCTAATATGGTATTTAAATGCTGCCAAATGTGGGTAGGAAAGCAAATTGTTGGAGAAGCAACATCGCACTGGTGGAAGTGACCCACACAGCAGTGCACAAGCTGCAGAACAAGGCTGCAGGGAGGTTTTGCTTGGCTGTAGTACAGTGCTTAGCTTTTGGGTGCCATCTACAGTTTTCACCAGGGAGAATTCCAGCTTTGCTTCACCTTAGGGTCCAGGTGAGCATTGCCTCTCTCCAGCCTCTGTCCTGGGTGTCTCCCCCTGGGAGCCCAGCACCAGCTCGGGGTGTGTGGCTCCTTCCCACGGCAGGATGCCGAGAGCACCACTGTGTGCTGCTGGAACACCAATGTGAAGCCTATGGACTAGGGCTTGTTGTGAAGCCCAATGCTTTAACGCTTTTAACCACTGATTTAATCAGTTGCATTGTGCTTTGTAATATCACCAGACTTAGGGAAAGCAGAGACCCTTTGAGCAGGAGCTAATAAAATTTTAAACTTTACATTAGTTTCTGGTGACTCTGTACAGCTGGAGTTACCTGCTGAGCTTGGTACACTTTGATTCCCCCATAGACCCTATCCCAGTGTGAAACCAGGCAAGTATTTCCCAGAGAGGCAGACATCTGGTTTCATCTCATTTTGCCTCTCATGTTTAGACTGGATGGTGTATAACTTGAAAGTGAAGTTTCTCGCATGTCTGGAGTGTTCATAGATTTCTTTATTGTGTGGATTTTCTGATTTGTGACAATGACTAAGCTTTGCCCTGTGTTGGGGCATTAATGCAGCACCTCACCTAGACATATCTGTCTAGTTTTTTGATTTTGGAAACTGATTATCATTTCAAGGGTCACTTCTTGATCAAACATGGTTGAAACTGGCCAGCTGGGGCAAGAGATTTGGGATGAGACAGTACAATTCTATAAAGTTTATTTCCTTAAGAAACGGGGCCAGAATGATTCTAAAAGTTTGCTTTTCTTTCCAGGGAACTCTTAAGTATCGTTTAGTGCAGGCTTAAGTTAGTTTATTGCTTTCAGGCACTAGCAGCCATGCTACTTATTTAGTGCTGGCTTTCCCTCTTATTTGTGTAGGGAAAACTGTGAAATGTAATAAGCCAAGCATTCGGCTGTGCAAGAACTGGAGCTACGTGCTCAGCTCCCTGACCCTCATGGCTTAGGGGACAGTCTTTGGGACCTGGAGCTGCCACAGCAGGGGCTCACTGTTCTTGCTGAGCCTTGCTGCAGCACCGTTTGCAGAAGCAGTTTCGTTAAACAGTGCCAAAAACCCCAGAGGTTGAAGGTCCCAACAAACATTGAAGAAGGCTGTATGTCTCCTGTAGCTCTGCTGCCTGAAATTCCAAATGCAGGGTCTGCTTTAGGAAGCTGGCAGTAGCTACTTCTCCTGTTGGTTGCACTATGGGAACTCTCCCAGTTCTTCCTAAGCTCCTGCCTTGATTTTCCTGTAACGATCTGTCGTCTTGGCGAGCTCTTCTTACCCTCCTGAGAGGAATATTATAGAATCATAGAATCATAAAATGGTCCAGGCCAGAAGGGACCTCCAAAAGCCATCTAATCCACCCCCCCCGCAGTCAGCAGTGACACCCCCAACTAGACCAGGTTGCCCAGGGCCTTGTCGTGCCTCACCTTGAATGTCTCCAGGGAAGGGGCTTCATCCACTTCCCTGGGCAACCTGTTCCAGTGTTCCACCACCCTCACAGTAAAGAACTTTCTCCTATTCTCCAATCTAAATCTGCTCCCCTCCAGCTTAATACTTTTTAATAGCAAGAGCTATCTATAGGTTCTAATAGAGATTAGACCAGGGGGATCTAAACCACAGGGATTTTTTTTTTTTTTTAAGTTTATTAACACCGTTTCTTAGTAGTTGTATCCTAGCAACTTCTAAGGAAGGATCTAAGTTCTGGCAAGGCTACCTGAGAATTTCCCTCCCTTTGCTTGTACTAAATCCAGTCCCGAAAAAAGCAGCCTGATCATTTAAACCAACCAATAGTCTCCATAGTCAAGCAAAGAAATAGTTTGTCAAACATTTGTAGTCTAATTATAAATAATAATAAAAAAGAAATGTGAGCAGCCAAGTTACAGATATTTCTTAAAAGAATACCAGTATGTAGTATTATTTGCAGGAATTTCATATAAGTGTGATTTGAACTAATCCAAAGCATTCACCCTGTTTCTTATGCGAAATATTTGCCAGGAACTCAGTGGCTGATGTTCTCCCAATGCATATGCAGAATGGGAGCGTTCAGCTCTGAGGTTGCTTTTTCTGACAGTAACTCCAGGGAGGGTGGGAGCTCTCTGGAGACAGGGAAATATCATAGTGTCAGAGTGTTATTAGCAATAGCGTGGAAATAATTTTCATGTCCTTAAAATAACTAGACCTCAGGACTTTTAATAGATGTTTCTGAGTAGGTAGCGATGGTTTTTGTATTTTGGTTTCTGGGTGTTTTTTTTTTTACATCTTGCAAATTATTAGCTTGAGAGTGGTATCTATTAACACTGTAAGGAAACTCACTGTAGTTCTGTGGTGTTTTTTAACATACCCTCTAAAGAAACTCACTGTACTTGCATTCTTAACATGAATGCAATTGCAAGCTGTTGTCAAGTACAATCTGTAATAAAAAGGAGCATTCTGTGATAATGAATGATTTTTATATTTAATACAGCCTTGGGGAAAACCTCCCCCTTTTGTGTATCTAAAGCTTACAATAATGTATCACTGCAGAAAGAAAATGGTAATTATTAATCTGCTAAAATAATGTATCTCTTCAGCCACACTAGGGAGTTTGAATATTCAGTTTCAATATTTGTTTTGGGAAAAATAGGAGAAATGCTGAGGTTTCAGCATTTAGTTCTGGCTGAATACTCTGCCGCCAGCTAAGGGATGTAGCTGAGGCTCTGGCTGCGCTGTTGGACTTGATGGTGGCTGTATTTTGTCAGCCTCCGTTCTTTTTATTCACTTATTTTAACTATCCTGCAGGGTGGTTAATCTACAGAGAGAACTAGAACTAGTAAAGAAAAGAAAACAAAAAATAATCCTTCTTTCTACTTTCTGTCCAACTTGTCTGTGCTGTTATTTGATGTCCATATCTCCCCCAAGGCTTGGAAAGAATCAGAACTGCAGTGAGTCAAGGTTACAGGTGAGATGGTGCTTCCTGTTTCCCAGCTTCTCACTGCTTGATCCCCTGCACACAGTTAAAACAGCTCTTCAAAAACTTGGGCTAAGGTTGGATGAGGAAACATCAGGATTTTCTGATGCTAAAAAAGTGTAGTGCTTCACACTCGGCCAGTCAGTGAAGTTCCTGGTCAGTAACCCTTAGCCATCATTCCATTTTCACATACCCCAGGAAGGCCATGGCAGCTGATTGCAACAGGCCCACTGCTCTGTTTTAGGATGATGCTAGGCTGTCAGCTTTGCTGGCCTCGACCATTTGACAGATGGCAGCAGGGATTATCCAGCACAGCCGTGCCATTAATTGTGTGAAACAGCTATGGCAAAGGCCTTGTCTTTCATGTTTCAGAGCTACGTTGACTTGAGAATCACAGGCGAGCCATTCCTGACTCATAGGCTGCTCTGGCTGAGTTGTGGAGGTTCCCCCTGAGGGTGGGTAAATGACTTTGAATGCTGAGCAGCCCCCTGTGCAGGTGGAGCCTGACTCCTCGCTGGGGGCTGCTGCAGGGGTGTCGGGGTTGGCTTGAGTTGTACCATCTTTTTGTTCAGTGCTCACAAGAATTGTCCCTTGGGGCATGTGGGCTGATAATGCTCCTCAAAAGCTTTAACATCCTGTGGGATGCAAAAGCTCATTCTGTAGTGACTGGTATGCAGACAGAAGACAGAGTGCAATGGATGCTGATCAGTAAAATGCCCGTGTACTGTGGCCCAACAATGTACCATGTAATGGTGGGCTCAGTTCTGCTCCAGTTTGCCTACACAGCACCCAGAGCAGGAGTGCCCCTGGTCAGAGGACAGGCAGTTCAAAGTCAGCTTCACTGATGCATCTCCTTCATCTGCCTTCTTCATCCATGTTCTCAGCATAAGGCCTGCTCTTACGTCCCAGAAGATTACAGAGGACAAATTTAAGTTACCTCCATACCCCTCTTCTTTCAGTTGTGCATTTTAAGAGTTCATGGATCCAAATGGTAGTTTGCAGCAGCAGATTTAAGAGCTGCTTCTTCCCCTGCTCTGGGAGGCTTGTACCTTGTACCTTCTACTGCATATAGGGCCCAGGGGAGGTATGTGTGATCCATAGCAGCTCCTGGTACTAGGGCAGCCCCTACCCATTTATACTGCTATGAAAATTGAAATTTTATCTTTGTCCCTATGTGTTGGTGACCTGCTCTTGGCCTCATCAACCTAGGCTTTCAGTGAGGAATGTATGGAGGACATCATGGTGTAAGCAAGAAAAATACTTTCCTTAGTATGCTATGGACTCTTGAGCAGGGCCATTTAGACACTTCTGTTTGTCGTTGCAGTAGCTTTTGGCATGGTGCTGTACTTAATGCCTTTTTTAATGTTTTATTGGATGGCAGCGCTAGTTCACGGCGAGGCACCTAGATTGTTGCAGGGAATAGAGACATAAACATAAGAAAACGCTATCATTATGACAGCAGCAGCAGTTCCTGCCAGCCATTATTAGCGTGCAAACTTCATCTCGGAAACAAATTGTCCCCTCCTGTGGGCTAGGGCAGTAGATTGTGTCTGCATTATGTATGCACTATATATGGTGTAGTAAAAATTGATGGCAGTCAGTTTGTTTAATAGCCACATGGCATGCTACTGAGTAATTTTAAGGAAGAAACTGAAGTCTTGTCAGCTTTATTTGAACTTACTCAAGTAAGACCAAATGTGTCTTCCCTTACACACAGCCTGTGATTCCTATCACCACCTGCTGGGGAGAAACGAGGTGCTTGTCCTCTCCTGAAGGGACTGGAGCTCTCTTAGTGTCCCAGCTGCTGTGAAGCAGAAATGCCCTAGACCTGTCCACGCCATCAAGGAGGTGGGCAGACTACCTGCTTGCCCAGCAGTGGAGGTGGTGGTGGTGGCAGCAGGGGGGAGATCTCTGGGCACACACTACACCCCAGGCAAGAGAGTTAAGATGCTTTTCAGCATTTCCCTACAGGCAGCCTTGGAGTCCCAGTGAGGGCACGGCCCTGTGAGACGCACCTGGACATGGCAGGAATTTGTCTTCATTTCTACAGACTTGGGCATTACATTGCCTGTCCTCATATCTGTGAGGACCAGCAAAATTGCTGCCGTTTCAGAGTGAAGGTAGGGGTTTTTGGATGCAATAGCAGGGATTTGAAAAGCAAGGATGGAATAGGAAAAAGAAGGTAATGAGTAGATACAGAATTTTACTGCAGAGTTTGGATAATTTGTGTCTCCATCTTCATTGGATTGCTGCTCCATGGTGTAATTTCTCTTCCAAAAATGCACCAAGTCTTTTATCTAGAGGCTTGGGCTTCCTCGATTACTTTTCCCATTTCTCACTTGAAATAAGTGAAGAGAAGAGCTAGCAAAAGATCTTTCTACCCCACTGTGTGAGATCTTTTTTGTTCTGCCTTTTTATGTAGTAATTTGCAAGTGGAAATCTTCTGAGACTTCACTGTCTGTGTCCTGGCTTTACTTCAGTGTCCTGACTCCATCAGCAGCTGTTAAAGCTTGAACCCAAGTGCTTTTTTATTTGAAAGTCTGTTAAGAGGATGCTCTCGAGTCACAGGAGCAAAACTTCGCAAGTTAATCACTATGGTCCCTTTTCTTTCTGATGCCTGTCAGAAGTGTAATGATTTTATACCAGTAAATAGGTGAAGGAATGAGGAGGGCTAGTGGTAGGATTTCTTCTTAGCTTAAATATACGTGTTTCCCCATGCTGCTATACAGAGTAGTTCCTGTTAATGTATACTATGAAGAGGGAATAAAAGGTTTGGGTATCCAATTTCAGAGTTTACTCCTTTCCACTGATTTCCCACTGTGTTCTGCATGAGCAGCCACTATAAATTGGGTCCGAAGTGTCAAAGCCTGTAGAGGTATAAACCTCTGCTGGCTTCGCTGGCTTCATTGGATCAAGACCAGTGTACCCAATTGGAGGTTTGGCTCCCAATATTTGCTGTGGAAGGAAAAGTTATTCAACCACTGAATGTTTGCAACAGCATTGATCTTTCTTCCTCTTTTTTTTTTTTTTTCTCTCTGAAAGGAAGCAAACTTGAGATCTTTTCTCAAAGTGGAGGCTGCTGTTGCCCTCTTTGCTTTCTATTTTAATTAACCTGCATGATGGCTAATGAGTGGAACTATTGCATAAGCAAGTGAAAGGAAAAGGGTGTATCTGTGGTGGTGTCACCAGCTCTGTTGTTCTTCAGGCTGGCTGAGTTCAGAGCAAGGGGATATGCCCAGGCTGAGTCCTGGGTGATGAAATTTGGCGTGAGATGAGCAGCGCTGGTGTGGAGCAGGTGCCTTTGTGCTGCTGATACGGGCTCCTGTCAAGGGAGCAGCCGATCGAACCCTGCCCACATCTGTAATACAGAGTCCCCTTGGAGCAGGGCTTCCTGCAGATCCCCGCAGCGGCGGGCAGGGGACCGAGGGCTGGAGGTCACTTCTGCAGCCCCAGCAAGCCAAGAGCTGATATTCCTATTGCTAACAAACAGCACACTCCAGTGGAAAGAGGGTGTACTGCTCTGTGTGCGTGCGCATCTCAGAAAAATATTTTTTTTTTTTTTATATATAAAAAAAAACCCAACCCCAAACAGCCACATTTATTCAGCCAGTCATTTGCCTGCCTCGGGCAATCACTATGTCTCTCTTTCAAACATTACTTAACTCTTAAAAATAAATTTAGTGCTTTCTGTTCATTGTCACTTCTTTTGTTTAAACTGGTGGAGTCACAGATATATCTGTTCCTTTTTTGTTGTTGTCTGTGTAAATACAGAAAGGCAGAGACTGGGCCAGAAGAGAGGACATCTCATCTAAATGCATCCCCTTGCCGTTTTATTTTTCATTGTTGAGCGCAATACGAGTTTTTGTATTTGCAATCTGTCTTGAATGTGTAGTTTTTTTATTTTCCTCTAGCATATTGGTAAAATAACAGATATTGTACAATGCTTTGCCAATCTTCAACTTAATGGGTTACTTGGGACCTCTTAATCATGAATAGCTATTTAGTTGTGGGTGTGTTTGAAAATGATGGCAAAAGCGTATTTTTTCCTTGCTCTAAAAAGGCACCAGGTGGCACCACAGCAGATAGTCTGGCATGGAGTCTCC
Organism: Gallinago undulata; assembly: GCA_026546715.1. Taxonomy (NCBI): domain Eukaryota; kingdom Metazoa; phylum Chordata; class Aves; order Charadriiformes; family Scolopacidae; genus Gallinago; species Gallinago undulata. Next base: position 32,464,452 of record JAOTQQ010000052.1, on the reverse strand, counting down.
GGATGGACAGAAATGTCTTGTTGCTGCCTGGGATGCAAATTCTTCCGTGTGCTGTGCATGTGTCATTTGCAGAGTGTGTTTTCATCTTGAACCTTAGAATTATTCTTCCTGGCTGCCGTAGATGATACTTTCACAAAGAAAGAAAATAGCATGTGCTAAGAATTGATTTTGACTTCAAGGAGAAAAACATGTGGTGAAGGTTCCCAGAACTGAACGCAAAAGATTTAAAGCAGCAGTTGTGTGTTGTCTGGTTATACAGAGACTCGTGCTCATGTACCCCACAGCTTTTCCCATCAGGATGCAAAGTCAAATTGGGAATTATGATATGTAGTTGTCAAGAGCAGAAGTACTAGCAAAGGGATACAGACCTTTGTATGAACCCTGTGCTATGCTGCTATTTGGATAAATGACATAAACTCAGGAAGAGTCTGCTCTTTCAGATCTGCTAATCCAGGGGGTTAAATAAATTTTATAACCTCCCAAAGAAAAATAAACTAAATGATGCACCAATGATACAGGAAAATCAGCAGGAAATACCTGTTAATTTAGTCCCATTACTTGCAAAATTACAACAAGAGTTGTAAACAGAACACAGAAAAATAAACTGTGAGTAGAAAAGTGTAAAAAAAGAAACTTTTGTGGTTGAGTTGAAATCTGAATGTGCTAAGAACTTGGCTATGAGAGAGTATTTTTGCCCTGTCTTGTCTCTTTATCTGTAGTTTGTTTTTTGGAAGTTTTATGATCACAGTTCTTATTTGTAAATGATCTTTTTCTCAGATTCACATACTGTCATGCTGTGTAAAGTTACATACTCATTTAATTGCCAGGGTAAAAAAAATTGTGTTCAGTAGCTCTGAATGAGCTTAAGCTTCCATGAAAAGTGCTGACTATCAAACTGTCACTCTTCATTCCAGTGAGGGGCACAATAAAGTCTGCTTAAATCAAGCTCTCTGCAGTCTGCAGCCACTTCAATAAATGTTTCATGGTGTCTGCATGATGCTTTTAAAATATAGCAGTTGCCTCTGTAACCATTGCACAGGAAATAAATTATTGATGGCATTTATGGCAATCAGGATGTAATTTCTGCTTGCATTTTCATGATGGAGCATTTCATAAAAATAATTTATGTCCCAAATTTGTGCTCAGAAAGGAACTCTGGGCCACTGTGGAGTGAGAAATTCTACAGTGTTAGGAATTTTTTTGTGTGAAGTTCATTCCCAGAAACAGTCAGGATGTTTGTGAATACTTAATGAATATTTGTGAATCTTTATGGATGCTGCATGTGAATGTTGAGCCTGTCTTTGTTTGTTTTTTGATTGTCTATTCGATTATCTTTTTTTTTTTCTTCTATTCTCTATTTGCTGCTTGGTAGTAGTTGAATGAATTAAATTAACTAATAGTAAACAAGGATTCTAAAAAAATGATTTTTATGTTTAGGTCATTTGGCCATGTTGCAGCATGTGCATTAGTGTTATCTTAGTGAACTAACAAAGCACCCTAATAACATTGACCAAAGGAATGGTCAGACGTGAATGAAAGCATATTTAATGATAACTGATGATATGGGTTTGGATGCTGCATGCATCCTACTTGTATGTGATGGAAAATTAATTTGACTAGGAAAGAGCCTAATAACTGTACCAGGCTGTCTGTATTGTACCATCAGTAACTGATGCCGTAACACTCATGCCACACGGTGGTGGTACAGCCCAGCGAAGCTTGTCTCAGGAGATATCCCCTTGCTGCCACAGGCAGCCTGTTGTTCCTGAGATCTTTTTGATTCCTTGTGTATTTTGGCTCTCAGCCTGTAAATGGACTGTGGTGCTTGCTATCTTTGGAGGGGGGCTTTAAAATATGTGAACACAAAGTAGCATAAAGAATCTGCAGATTTCCCAATGTGCTGTGTTCTTGCTCTGATTTCCTTTAAAAAAGGGATAGGTATTGTAGGGAATGCTTTCTTGATTCTCAGTAAACCCATTTAAAATCATTCCGTCTTCATCTAAAGAAAAATCCACAGTCTCCAAATAAGCACAATATCTTTTTTTTTTTTTTTTTGGAGAGCCTTGTTCTGAAGCTTGCAGTCCTTCAGCATTTGTGCATGTGCTGATCAATGGACTACACAGGACTGTGAAGCTGTATGAATGCCTCCAGGACAAAATGTGACAAGTGGTGTCCATCAAGGGTCCGTGCTGGGACCGGTTCTGTTTAACGTTTTTATCAATGACATAGACAAAGGGATTGAGAGCAACATCAGCAAGTTTGCAGATGACACCAAGCTGTGTGGTGTT
>JAOTQQ010000052.1:32422696-32462064 GCA_026546715.1 Gallinago undulata | reverse complement strand
TGTCCCTGCTGACTGCGGGGGGGTCGGACTAGATGGCCTTTGGAGGTCCCTTCTGGCCCAGATGATTCTATGATTCTGTGGTTCTATGAAAATCCAAAAGGATTTCTTGCATATTGACTTTTGACATTCTTCTTTCCAGGAATCTCAGTACTGGGCTCACAGCTCCTGCGCAGCCTAAAGAGAGGGGTAGCTTAGCATTTAGGCCCCAGCTTGTGTCCAGTAGGTAAGCGATTCTGTGCCTTAAAATGACAAGGTACCAGGGAAACGAGGGAAAAGAGAGGCTGCATGTGGTGACAGGGAAACCTTATGCAGGGGACAGTGCCTGGTGAGTTACATACGAAATAGCTTCTTTCTCCCCATTGCCCTCATGCAATGAGTTCTGAGCCGTATGTCAGAGAGAGGTGTCCCACCCAGCCTCCTTCTGCAACGGAACAGCAGAGTAACAGCTTCAGTTCCAGAGAAGATAGATCTGAACTGCAAAGCTGTTGGGGGCTTTTTGGGAAAATGTGTTTATCTGCAGCTTTTGAAAACATAATTCCCCAGTAACTGCTTTTCCACTTCATGTTGAGGGGGAGAGAGCTCAGTCCACAAGAGGAACTTCCCAAAATCCCATTTGTGCACATCTCCCAGTGCTTTTATTCAGCTTTGTCAGTGTTATCAAGGAAATTTTATATTACTTCACTCATGGTAAAGTTGCAGGTGAGTTCACCAAACTCTGTCCTTATTCCTTTACTGTTTGGAGATTGTGCTTTGAAGTATGCACAGTGCTGCTGTCAACCGAGCAACACAGATATTGTGGGTTGAATTCAGAAAGAAGGCTTAAAGCTGAGCAAACAGGCAGGGTCTGTCTGTCATAGGGACCCACTTCCCTTGTTGCAATGCAGTGATCATGGAGGTTGTTAAAAAATGTTGTGAAAACCATTTGATGGATGGTCTGCCAAAGCCCTAACTCTTGCCAGGCTGTCCTACCAGTGCTCTCCTTTCACCCACCAGTTCAAATAATCTGTAATCCTCTGTAAATTTTTGCGAGTATTTACATAAAGCTGCAGGTACGAGATAACAGAGGGTGTGTGGAGGGAATAATTGCTTGTGATTTTGCAGGAATATTTTTTCTGCAATGTCAAATTCAGTCCATAAGCCGTATTTCAACCCTCTCTATACTCTGCTTTTGGTAAACAGGTTGACTGTACTTTTTTGTTATGGTGGCATTTACAGAACTTCCTACTCGGTAAATAACAAGGTAATACCAAGCTTTCCCACCCAAAAAGCATTCTGTAAAGCATGCACACTATCTAGATTTTTAAAAGAGGGCTGTCGTGAAGACAGGTAAGGTCTTTCTAATTTTAATTCTGCAGCTGAGGTGACAGCATGGCTGAAATATAGCCATGGCACAGCTGGAATAGTTGACGGTCTCACATCTCAGCTCTGTGCTGCTTGAGGTGTTACTTTGGAAAAGCCCATCCTCAGTTCAGTACCATTTATCCAGTAGGACAGGGCTTATTTCCCAAGTGGCTCTGGGTTGTCACTCATTTCATAGGTGTAGAAGCTGAGGGACAGAGCAAAGGAAAGGAGCCCAGGGCCAGAAGGCATATCTTTGGCAAACCTGGGTGTAAATCTCTAACAAAAAGACCCAAATCTTGGAGCCAGGCTTAAGAGCATTTGATGCTCTTTGTTTGGCTCTTGCTGGGTATGGGTGGGCGAGAAAACAGCATGCTGCAAGGTGGTGTATTTTTTATAATTAATATTACTTATTCTAGTAATTGTTTCAATCCATTCAAGATCTGATTTTTAAGATTTTGAGCTTGCAATAGAACATATTGCTCAGAAAACTCTGCCTGCCTCTCCTCTTATTGAATTTGCCTGCAGCAATGGATCAAGTGAGCATAGGTGATTCTTTATCTACATGGGTTTTGTTTATTATCTTTTCCTGTTAATTGCTTTTCTTCCCCCTCTTCCTTCAATAATGAAACTTGAATGAAAAATAATAGAATTAAAAAGCACTCTCACAGTCAGATACAGCAATCATTTGAGAGTGTTATTAGTTTATGCCTTACTCATAAGCAAAAAAGCTGTAGTGGTGCCTGTGGTGTGGCACGTCTGAATTCATTTGCAGGCTCTACAGTGTGAAGCTCAGATACTGGAACAGAGCTGGGGAGACATTATTCCGCCAACCTTCTGGACTTGGGCGGTTTTTGCAGGCAATGAAAGAAATTCTGGATATATAAGTTTATCATTTGCTCAGCAGTGCTCTCTTAAGGGTCTTTAAAAAACAACTGAGCCACATACAGTCTCGCCTGTGAGTTTCAGGAGCTCACTTTCTTCCAATGAGACAAGAGCTGCCTAGTAAGTAGCAGTTGCTGTAAGGAGCATGCTCTGGCATCACAGATACCTCCACAGAATTTCTCTTTCCTTCCTGGTGCTGGTCTGAACACCTCTTGCATAAGTTTGGGTAATGTTCTTCAGAGCCTTTCAGATACACCATTATTCACCTGGTAGCTGAAAAAAAGTTACAAAAATCCTCATTGAAGTTCAGTACATCAACCTCAGCTGTTTCTGATTGCTGGAGCAACAGCTTTTGAGCATCTTGGTCTTTTACAAGCTCATCTGTGCGTAACTGTTGTGACAGAAGGAAATGCTGTTATTTCTGCATTACAGATGGAAAATTCAAATGGTCACACTGAAATTGTGTTCCTGAGGAGGGCAGTTTGGTCCTCCCTTTTTCCTCTCCCCTGGGAAATTTTCTGTTCCTGTGGCCATAATTCTTCTTTAGGGTCTGAAGCAGCCCTTTTCCAGATCTTTGTCTCAGTTTCCTGTGTCAGGTTAACTCTGTTTATGGCACACTGACCTAACCTGCGAAGTCAGTCTGCATTTGTTACAGTGCATTAAGCCCTAGAGCTGCTGATTCTCTTTCTTAGGATTCAAGTACCCGTAATTCTCCTTCTTTTACTTCTCTTTCAAAGCAAAATAAACTGAATCCAACAAAAGGTACTGAAATTTCGGCTAAAGACCATGAGTATTTGGAACAAGTGGGTGTAATACATAATAACTAAGCCACTTTTAAAAGCAATTAAAATGTCATTTGCTGACTGTTCTCTATACATAAAGCCTAAGGCTGGGACTTAAAAAAACCCCTCTTGCCTATTTCCCAGAAAACTTGCAGCTGCATAATTTTCTCCATTTCCTTTTAACTGTGCACTCCCAAAAATATGTTTTCTTGGCCACGAATGCTGCCATACTTGGGAGCCCAAAAGCCTGTTAAACTCTATATCCTGTTTTAGGTGGTGTGGGTACCAAGTGCCACGGAAAGGCTGTTAGAGTGTGGTAAGCATACCCAGATACTCCTTATCTCTAGAGATCAGTAATCTAGAAATTGATTGAACTTCAAAAGTAAGACCTTTGAATTTAATAAGACTTCAGGGATTTTTATTTTTTTTGTCCGTTAATTTTTTTTCCAGTTACTTTTTGAAACTTTATAACCTCCAACAGCTGTGGGAAGGATTTCCCCAGCTTAATTATGTATTTCCCAGGGAAATACGTTCCTTGTGCTCGATCTCTGGTCTCAATAGTTTAATTTGATGGCTTATTCTAGCTGCAGATATTTCTGTGGATGACTTCTGTAATCTGAGGCTTTCTCAGAATTGTGAGTGACAAAAGGGGCCGTGCAGAAAGGGACGTGCTGCTGTTTGAGGGCAGTTGGACAGACTTGTATATAAGCTAAGAGCCATTGCAGGCTTTTGAACTATTTTGAAAGCAAATCTTCATTGTGGAGAGGATTTAGAATAATCAGGATTAATAGATGTGCAAGCATGAGTTTGTGAAAGCGTTTCTAGGCTGAATGTGTCTCCCCCACCTCCTTCAGACTCAGAAAGATTTGATGCCATCTCACATCTGACCTATGTAGAGTTGTGGGGTTTCAAATACCTCCACTGCAGGAGCTGCTAGAGAAACAGACTTAGATAACGTGACTTTGTCTTTCATGCAACTGAAGATACTATTAGTTACTTCAAAGGTCTCAGCTCCTGCTCTGGAGCGTAGATGTAAATAAGAGCAAGCAAGAGCTCTAATTTATCCCCCATTTTCATTTGATACTGGTGTATACCAGCTACTGTTGCAGGTCCTCCTTAAACACGTGCTTCCGGCACCACTAGAGGTGGTTTGGCCCTTAGTTAAAGGTGTTAATGTGCTACAGGAAAACTCCATACCTACCGTTGAATAGATTGAATACCTATTGTTGAATAGATTGAATTAGTGCTCTGTCTAATCTTGTCTTTGCTAAACAGAAACTGAAGTTGTACTGAATGCGATTTGAAACCTATATAAATTTGTCTAGAGTAAGTAACCTCAAGCTTTAACCCTTTTCTGCACTCCATCTGCCTTGTTGCCTTGTGAGAGGTGCAGTTGGGGATGCTGCAAATTCACCCATACCATCTCTCTTTGTAATGTATCCTGAAATATCTAAAACTGAAAGCCTCACACTCCTCCCATAAAGTTTTCCTTGGCACTTCTGGTTTTCTTTTGCTAAATTGGCAGCAGCAGTACCAAGGGCACAGTAGCTCAGAAGGGATACTGGGAAGGGGTGCTGGAAGCCAGGGCCAAACCTTCTTCTTTTCACCTCTTTTTGAGCACATCTTTCATGGGACTGAGTTGTGCTTCCCCCATGGAGGGAAGGGAGCTATGCTTATTGTTTGGCCAGGGAGGTGTGAGTGTCTGAGGGGGGCCTGCCCTGGGGTCTGCCCCTCCATCAGTGCCACGTGGGGCAGTCCTCCCCATCCCAGGGCTGCGAGTGTAGCCTGAACTTCTTGCGGAGGAGTCCGTGGGGACTGAGACTACAACTGCCCTCTTCAGCTGGATTTCTCTTTGCACAAACATAATCTGCTGTACGGGGCTATGTAAGATCCAGCTCTCAGAGAATCCCTCTTGGCTGTTCTCAGTGCACAGCCTGGGAGGTGGGAACTTCTCAGAGTCAGATTTACAAGGCACATAACAGTGTTCTCTGCTGTCTGCATGCTGTCAAGGTATGCCATCCTGATGAAAAGAAGAGGGTGCCTGAGGGTTTAGGAGAGACCCTTAGCACAAGCTGAGGTACCCTGGAAGAGTAAATGCTTCAACAACCCTGGCCTGTACTCTTTAGGGCAGAGGCTGAGCTGCAGGCACTGATTTTAAGTTATTGATTGCAGCAGAACAAATGTATTTCTTTTTCAGCCTTTTCAGTTTGTACAAGGAACAGAATTTGGTGTAGGAAAAGGGTACTAAAAGACAGAACATAACTTAGAAATCATTTATATGTAATATAAATTATAAATGGATATAAAGAAGAACAAAGGCCTTAGTGAGTATATTTCAGTACAGGCACACTTTAAACTATGTAATTCAATGCACTTATTTTTATAAAACCTCTGATAGTCCATATCAAAACCAAGGAACGATCTCTCTGCTTTCAGAGCCAGAGCTGGTGGGGCGGCTGTGAGGCCAGTGTGTGCCAGAGCTGTGGGGAGCTTGGAGCTGCCATCGTACCCCACACAGTAGCTTCAGGACAGGCAGGATGGGCCATGGGTGACTCTCTGGGGAAAGCAGCCATGTGCTCACAATGGGTGAGGGTCCAGAGGCTTCCGTGGGGCTGGTGGCTGTGCCATCTGGGCTGGCACTTTGTGGTTTCCTACAGCAGAGGGTAGTGTTACTTGTGTCTGCGGCGCTGGAAACAGAGATCCATTCAAAATGATGGGTGTATTTAGTCTGCTTGTTTCAAGCTGATGTGGAGTTGCTAAATATTTATAGCAGACATATATACACGTCTTTGCTGCTTTACTGAAAACATTTTTTCTGTGAAGAAAATATAGATCCCATTAGCTCTCTAACTCTGTACCATGGGGCTGATACTTAGCTTGCAGAGCTTGCCAGCCTGCTGACTTCCTGAGAGCATCCCTGTATCACCTGTAATAGCTTCCTCTGCTAGCATTTTGTCTTACTGCTTTATACTCGGTAATTTTTTATATTTTTTTTAAAATGTGACACTTTTTACAGCAATCCATTTCCACCTAGGTGCATGAGATACACTGAAAAAGTGAATTAAAGATAATGATATAATTACTGTTCCCAGTTGTTCAGCACCACTGGTGGGCAATTCTGGGATTTCCATGGTGGCATGGAGCCCTGGGCAAGAGCACCCATGCCATATGTGTCCCCTGTCCCACAGCCCTTGGGCAGTGCCACCTACACCAAGGCCAGCTGATGCCGTGGTGCTGCAGGTAGAAGTATTATTTGACTTGGCAGAGGAGCCCGTGGTGGTAGTTGGTCTTTGGAGAGGTAGCGATGGCTTCCAGCCAGCTGAGGGCTGAAGTCCTGGAGCTGAGGTGTGCGCTGCATCCCTTGTGTTGCCTGTGAGCCTACAACACCAGCCTGTCCTCAGTGACAGAGGAACGGGGTATTGCCACAGCAGGAAGAAATAGTAAAACTGAAACCCAACTTTTCTACAGTAATAGGAAAGTGAAACGTAGCTTAATAGGTAGCTGAGAGATGAGATACGTACTTCTGCGTATTGAAATTTCCTAGATCTTTAAGGGTCGCAGTTATATTTGAAAGCTGCTGTTCTGTGTCCTGTCTCTCCCCTCTGATCTTGGGCAGATGTTTTGATGTGGTCTGTGCTGCAGGACATGCAGATGTGGGGTGTGCTCTACTGGGGAATAACTAGACCTTTCCCCTCCCTCTTGCCTCTGAATATCTCATTTTGGGCAGGGATGATGATAGACTCTATGAGCTCTTGATCTGATCAAACGTAGCAAACCATTGCTTGGCAATTACCTGGCTTGAGTTGTTTTATTTCGAACTTCACAAGCCATCCCTTGATGTGTTTTCTCAGTACCTTTTAGTTCACTTGGTAGAGATATTGTCCAAGCGTTGAGGGAAGAAAAGAGTTTGTAAAAAAAACCCAAACCGAAACATTAAAAAAACCCAAACAAAAACCCCAACAAAACAAAAAGACAAACAAACTCAAACAAAACCCTACTGATTTCTGTGGAATGTTTCCATGCCCAAATCAGGCATTGGATAAGAAAGAGTGGAACATAACCGAGTGAATAGTGTCACTGATTGATTCCTCTCACCTATAGATTGCTTCGAAGTTGTGGGAGCACCACTCTGCACACAGATACATTGCTCAGTTCAGTGATGGCACTGATTTTTGTACCAAAACCAAGTATCTACTTTAATAAGAAGTTTTAGAACTTGTCTTTCAGATTAAAAAATGTGACTTCTGTTGGCCGCTTCACGGTGCTTTACCAAGGTTACACACAGCCCAGACCTGTAGTGCTGAAGATTCTGTAGATTTTCTTCTTTGTACAAATCTGCAAGAGTGGGATTTTCAAACTGTGTGTCAAAGGACAGGACTGAGGAGATGCTGGTACCTTGTTTCATTTGTTTGCATCATAAATTAACATTTAAGATTTAAGAGATGTTTTGACTCTCTCTTCCTCCTCGTATTCTGTTAGTTTTGAAATTGTAAGCGCTTTTTTAACAACTTCCTGCATATTTTCTTCATTTGTTTTTATCTTGCTTCTGCTTCCCCTCTTTTTGCCACTTTGCCTTTTTCTTCATTTTTGTTTTTTATTTAAAAAACTGCTGCTGCCCTTAGTGGGCTGTAGAAAAGAGTTGTTCAGCATTGTCATAACTTATATTTTTCATGCACTTTGACTCCCCTCTCCGCTCCCTGCTCCCTTGTGCGTTCCTACAGGGACCGGTAAAAGCCAGTCTAACCCTTCAAGCTACTTCCAACCAATGTTTATTTATGGAAGAGGGGAGAAAAACCCCAAACAAGCAACAAAACTAAACCTTGAAAAACCTTCCTACCAGAAAATTGATTCTATCACTTCTCATAAAGTAAACTTTCCACACAGAAGCAGCCTGATCTTGAGTAGTGTGAGAGGGAGCATTTAGGGCTGAACAAAGAAGGGATTTAATGCCTGATTATTTCCCTTTCCTAAAAGGCCACTGTTGATTCTGAGCTGGAAGACCCGAAATGCACATTCCCCTCTGCAGAGATAACATGATCTTTTTTGGCTTAATACAACATGTTTGTCTCTTTGTATTTTTTAATTCTTGTAAGAACACTTCAAGACTATGCATTTGTTAGTTTAGCTTCACAGGGCTGGTGGTATGTTCTACCTGCCTAACTTTTGCTGAGTTTCCATGTGTTATACCTCTATACTCAGAAATAGGAAGGCACTAGGAATTCTAAAATCAGGGCTGCGGGTTGTGCGTGTGGGCCTGTAAGTTAAAGCATCTCTTATTAGGAAAGAGTTGATCTCATTATTGAGAAGAAAAATACCCTTTCTAAAAATATTCTAGTCTGAAATCATCAGCAAATAACTAAGTCCCAAATAAATTGCCATGCATAAGAAAGAGCATGTATTTAACAGCATTTGCCAGAGAAGATTAAAGTTACGGGATACACTGGGATGAATTATGGTACTGAAGTGGATCATGTGTTGCATTGAACTGTAACAAATACCAGCATAAGGGCTGGCAAAATAAGCTCGCTCACAGGAATGTCTGTGATTTTTATTATCATAGTTTAGATAATTATTTAAATGAAATAGCAAATATTCTTGTTTCTTCAGACAGGGCTTCTCGTTATTATTGGTATGACTTTTAGCATCTGAAAAAGGCCATTTTAAAAGTATCTGGAGATGATTTTTAATTCAAAAGTATGGTGAATTTCCTACTGTTAAAATCAAGAAGACCTTTTTTAAGTAGAAAGAATTTTGAGTGGCTGGGTTACATCCAGTTTCTTAATCCAGGTTGAAAAAGTAAAGTTTCTATTAAAAAAGCAGAGTGCTCTTCATTTAAATGTTGCTACATTTAGCCAGTCTGAGAGAACATACATTTTCCTAGTGCTTAAGATATGACGTAGTTGCAGAGCCTAAGATATTAAGAGATTTTTATTTTTTTAACCTATTCTTAAACATTCTATGGCAAGCCTTAGGAGTCATTAACCTCAGGATGCAATACCTCCTAACGCTAAGTAAAGACGTGTTGGAAACTGTAGCATTCCACCTGCTGTTGTTTAAGACATAAAACTATAGAGATCTGAGACAGAGTGAGTTCCAAAGATGTGCTCTACGCAGACAAGACTCTAACTGGATTGTAAGAAAACCATTTCCAAGTATTTGATAGGCAGTAATAAATATAATAGTAATTTTTGTGACTGCACTACAGATATTCGATGAAGAGTTAATGCAGGACTGGAGTAGAATGATTGATAACAACGGGGGAGATAAGCTCGTTGTCTTGACACTCAAGAGGCTCTAAATGTGACCTTGGAGGTCGCTGGTGGACTCAGATTCAGAAGCTCTGCAAAAAGGGCTTTGGGGCATGCGTCTGCATCGACTTGACATCAGAGTGAAAGGAACAGGTCACAGCTTAGGCTTCTTAATTCTAAGTATATAATAAGTATTTATAAATATCATACAAGCAGATGTACCTATTTCTTTCATTGGAGTCACATTTTTTTTTTAGCCTTTAGCTCACTTCTCAGGGGCACCTCTGATGGTTCCTTCTTATTGCTTTTAGTCCAGTTTACCTGTCTCACACTTATTGCATAAATTCTTTTACTCTTGTGTGTCCACATTTCTGTCTCTATTTAAACTGTAGCAAATAAGAGATAAATTACATAAAAATCTATGTACTTTTAAGAAGCTTAAGACTATACATCAATTATTGGATTTACCACAGTCAACTAGTGTGTCAGGCTATTGCCTGACCAGGTGAAAAACAAACATGTGTGTTTATCCATGTATTCACATGTGTAATGAAAAAAAAAGTTACTTATTTTCTATATAAAAAAATACATGATTAATGGGACTATATTCAGAAAAAAAACCCACCAAAATTGCCATTCTTAGCAGGAAATATATCCCATTGTGTACATTTATGCTGTAGGGCTGTTTTCCCAAAGAATTCATAATTTAAGTTCTTCCATGCAAAAATGTTCCTGGTGGTGCTGACGGATCTGTCTGGAGGGGAAGGGAGATACGTGCCACAGGAGCATCAAACACGATGTTAAACTGTGGCTGAGGTAATCAAGAGATTGGCTTCTCAGGCTGGTGAGCGGTGTTTGCCACAGGGTCTGCTTGAGAGTTTGCAGGTGATGTGAGGGGACGAGGGGGAGCTTGCATGTCTGTGACCTTGCTGAGAATTCAGTTGGTAGGTTGTCTCTGCTTGTAGATATAGGAGACTAATCTTCCCGGGCCTTTTCCACACAGGGCATCGAGCACTTGACTGTCTGGTCTGTGGCAAGTTCTTACAGGGTAAAATGTGCCTGTTGCTTTCGGAGACCATCACTCTCTCTGAACAGCCCCTTCCATTTTGATTCAGCTGAACAGGGAAGCAAAATTCTTCAGTTCAAATGTTATCTTGGTCCAAAGTATCTGTCAGTTGTGGAGCTGTGTTTGTGGAAGTGTTGCTTTTTGTTTTGGTTTGTTTTCCCTCTCTTTCTTTAAGGTGTTGGTTTCTGTGAGGCTTGCTTGCATGGTTTGGTGTCGAGATTCAAGATGCTTTATATGAGGTGCCTCCATTAAGTTGTGAAGGAGCCATGCAGCTTCAGGATAGACAGAGGTACAAGCATGCTATAGTCCCCTGTATTGGCAAAAATGAAGATATGACATATTCTCACATAAAACAGCACAAGGGAAGTTGGGAACACTGAAGTTGTAAGTGAATGCGCAAATTCTCAAACACAGCCTTACATTTTCCACATCAGCAGCTGTATGCTTCCCTTTTATTTCACATATGGATAGAGACCAGCGTAGCTACACTGTAATAGTCATTAAAATGAGCTGCAAAAAATAGCAAAACCTTTTTCCACAGCATGGTTTGCAGTAACAACTTGTTCCTAGAGAGATATGAATTGCTTTTGTGCACAGCTGGAGGAATGCTGCTCTGCAGGGGCCAGTTGCAGCTCTGGGAAGGGGAGAGCAGTGCCCTGGGGTCACATCTGCAGCGCTGCTTTTGACCTGGCTGTTCGAGTCACCTCTTGTTGCCCTTACTTCAGCTTCAGTTTGTGATAATAGATTTACTGAATTTTGCAGCATTGAGCATCATCCTTACCAAATTTTTGAGGATCTGCAGGTCTCTCAAATACCAGCAAAACTTCCTTATGTAAACTTTCCAAAAGCACATTCCAATCATTGCACCCAAAGGGAGGCTGACTTTGGATGCAACAATTTACTTTTTCTCCCACCCTCCATAAACATGAGCTCATGTTCACATTTGCGTTTCTCTTTGCTCCTGCCAGCCCAGGGAGATGCTTCTGTCAGATGTTATAGCTTGGAGCCCGTTATCTATAAATTCTTTTGCATTGAGTCCTAGGTGGGACCTGTTTCTGCATTTTTTAAAATTTATATGCTTGTTTGTTTATCTGTTCCATTGACACATGCCATAAAAGTATATGTTTAATCAAATTGATCTGGTGTTTTAACATGAAGCCCCAGTGTATGTTACATCTCTCAGTAAAAGTTCTCTGTTTAACGAATGACATTTTCCTCATTTTTCTCACTCCTGCAGCAACAGAACCTCACTGATGGTGCAGGAGGTCTTAGGTGCTAAAAATGAGATGACTAATAAACACAAATGCGGGTGATGCAATAATATGTGGCCTGGTTTGCTGGGATTTCTTTTTTTTTCTTTTTTTTCCCCTTTCTTTTCTAAAGAGTATTTAGAAGTGGAAATATTCCTGACAGTGCAAAATAACACCTGTCTGTACCTGTGATATAATCATTCACAGATACATGTTTGTTTACCTAAAGCAAATACTACAGACAGCTCTGCAGGTTTGAAGTCTTCCCACAGGGAACAGCTGAGCTACTCTGCATAAGTCCCGTCTCCTCAGGTAATGAGCTGCTCAGTTACAGCTGGAGACAGCAGGAGCTCCTGTGCCCTGCAGCCAAATGTAGGCATCCAGTAGAGGATTGCAACCACAAGCTCTCTCTGTGTTTCTAGAGCGTAAAAAATTGTCTGAACAACAAGTTCTGTGGAAAATTGCTGATGGAAAAGCTTCATGGTTCCCTTCTGCCAGAGCAGCGGGGAGAAGATTGTCCTACTTGTGCAAGAAAGCAGCAACGTGTCTAACTGGATTCAGATTTCTCTTGATTTGTGCCTGTGCTTTGCTCCTTGGATGATTTGCTCGCAACTTTCTGTATTTGTTTTATTTTTTCACTCACTTCTGCACAGTTTGGGCATGGTGCAGAAGAGGACTTGCTCCACTGGAAAATGAAAAAGCAAACTTATCTTCTGAAAAGTTTTGAGCAAAATTGCTAATTGTTGCCAGAAGAAGTCAGAAAGCTGACATGAGAGGCTAAACCACTCTGTTGCCCAGGGGAAGTCCTAGTAAAGCACACTCCTGGGAACCATCCCCAGGGATGTCACTGACTGCTGCTCTGGATGGCTTTCGTCTGCCTCTAATTGCACCAGTCTGTGGTCTGGTCCTTAGCTGGTGAGAGGGGCATTTTTTTCTGAATCACTTGTCACTTTGCACTTCATGACTGTATAATTTCTTCCCTTCGGCTCCAGCAGTTATCCTCTACAGTTCTGCTATAATGAAGAAGTACTACACTTCCCTTGTGCTTCTTTCTTCGTGACAGTATAAACAAATGAAAGGATGGTGAGGAAGGCAGTCAGAGTCCCAATTCCCACAGTGAGAAGGCACAGTTATGCTGTCAGCTGCACATCACTTCCACAACCTTCTCCAGCCCTGCATTACTTGAAATTTAGCATACCTCTCTCTTTGGATGAGGTTCTGCTTGTGTTTATGTTTGCCCATGGTACTGATGAAGCTCAGAACCTGTATTAACAGTTGTGTTAATTGAAACTCATTAACTTTTCAACTGAACCTCAGAGGAATTTCCAACAACTTTTTGCTGACTTTTATATCAGCTCAGCAAGTCTATTTCGGTCTTGCAGAACTCATTAATTTCAGTGGAACTTGGTTTTGATGTTTGGGGTTCATTCACACCCATGATGGAAAAGAGAAAGTACAAAGCCAACACCAATTAAAACCACTAAAAGCTTCTTTTTCGCATAACTGTGCGTAATGATGTCCTTTTGCTGGCTGTGTCCTGGCAGCTGTGAGAAATGACATTTCTTGGTGTAGTAACGTGGCTGTGTTTGAAAAGGGTACATGAGGTGTCCTGTTTATGTAAATTTGATTATTTATATCAAAAGCTTTGGTTTATATTCATTTGGACCTAAGGAACAAAACTCATGTGAATAAGCGGAATCTTCAAATCGCAAACAAGAGGGTGAATTGAGGAACTGCTCCCACAAGCCTTGGAGAGGTGGACGGAGCAGGAGCTGCTGAGTCTGGGAAATCTGAGACATTCATACTAAGGCCGAGGAAATTACAACCCAAGATGTTCAGAACCTCTTGAAGGGGTTTGAGGCCATGTTCTTTTTGAAAGAAATAGCATCTAAACTCTTACCTCTAAGAAACTCAATGGCATATAAGCAGTAATTAACCCATTAGCATTGCTCTGTGATGGTGTGTATAGCTCCAGTTGAGTTGGGGTGGGCTGGCTTTGTGCTGCTTTTGTAGTTCTACCAAGCTGGATGGCTTTCTTCAGGGTTTTGTTTCCTTGTGACTTTGTAAATGTATTCCTGTATTCTACAGTATTGAGGACTGAGTAATTGTTTTCTGCCTCATAGTGTCTGTTCAAAGCTGCACATGCCTTTAATCCTAATATTCCCAGTAATTACAACAAATGTAGCCACAGTCTTTCAGTAGGAGCTGTCCCTGTGTTAAATTTCCAGTTTCACCTGTTGATAAGGAATTCCATTCAGATTTCCACAATATTTTCAAATTGAACTATGAGCAGTGACATGTAATTCAAAGGGTTATCTCAAATTCAGTTGTTTCATCATCTGCTGAGGGAACCGGGGCATTGTCTCAACTCTGGTTTTCCTGGATGGCAGACCCTCTGCCTGCCCCTGTGTTGCCCTGCCAATGGTCCTGTGTGGCGCTCTCCTTTGCATCTGCTACTAATGGGCTCTAGTATTCTTAATAGTAATTTCTGTAGCTCTGGTACAGCATTTTTGAAATGCCTGAGGTTATTTGGGGCTGTGCTTTTTACTATATCTTTTGCATTACTTTCTTTTGCATTTCTCTTGCCCTTTTGATCTGTGAAATTTCTTGTGAATTCTTATTCGTACGACCTTCTGGTGTTCAGTTTCCTCTCTAAGTGGTGAGCCTGTAGTCTAGTTTCACCTTACTTTCACTATAACATTTTCATTCAATGCATTATGATTTTTCTGAAGGCAGAAAAAGCCTTGCCTATAGAACTGTACTTGTCAACAGTCTCTTCTTTCAGCACAGTCACTCTCTTATAAGAAAACCTGCCAAAGAATCACAGTTCTATTTGGCTCATTAATTTAAAAGCAGTCAAAAATGCTTCAGCAGACTCTCATTCCTTTTGCAGGAGTCTTTAATATTCATCTCTCCTAACAGGTGTATTTCAGATTGCCATGTTCTTCAGACTTGCAAACTGGAGGTTAATAGCTTGCCCTCTCCTCCTGGTTTACTTGAATGATATTTAGGAGATCAATATATTCAGGGCTTCAGGGCAACATTTAAGAAAAAATCACTATTTTCTATGTGTCTACATTGCGTCCATCTCCTTCCTTGTGGATACCAGGGCTCTCTTTTAATGTTTCAGAATTTTGAAATTTCACTGATTATTGTTCCCAGTTTAGGAGCTTTCATTGTTCCACTTGTTGTTTCTATTCTTTCAGGCCCAAGTGATTTTTTTCCCCCCTTTCCTCTCATTTTCCCTTCTCAAAATTTTGCTTGGAGGTTTCAACTTCTCTTAATGCCATCAGAGTCTATTCCAGTTTTGGATAGTAACTGTGGAGGGAGGTGATGCCTCAGTGCATGGAGACTTCTGTGCTCCCAGGGTCTCATATTCTTTTAACTGGATGCAGTAATCATAAGCATCTCAGTCACGCACAATTTAGTTATATGTCAAGAGGGACGTGTTTCAGGTGAATGTTACAAAAAGAAAGGAACCAAAGGACCCATTTCAGTGCTGCTTTCTCAGCAGACGGGTGTAACTCCTTTGAAAAGAAAGGTGTTTTTATATGCCATGAAGCTCATAAATTATTTTTGAGGTGAAGCTGAAAGGCTGGAGAAAAAAATTGTAATGAAGGTGGGTGATGCTGGCTGGCACTTGCTGTCCATGAGGGAAATATTATTTGCTTAGAAAAGAAAATCACGTTTCTGTTTTCTGCAAAGGTGAGATGTTCGTCCAGCTCTGTCTGTACGTATGCATTAGGGAAACTGCTTTCTTGTAGTGCAAACCTGCCTTTCTCTGTCTTAGGGAACCAGATATTTCTGTTCTGCTCCTACCATGCCTGATACTCTGTTGGATGTCTGTCCTTCACTAGCACTGCTGGTCTGGGATGTCCTTGTCACTCCCTGGGTAGCTGTGGTGGGGCACACTGCCAACTGCACAGCCTAAAGGAAGTCTGAGCTGCCACATTTCCCACTGGAGGAACACAGCCCTGATGATCCTCATGGAATAGCTGCATTTTTAACAGGGCTTCAGCAAGCACAGCAGGAGCTGTCTTCTCTAGTCTGAATGTTTCAGCAATATGCAAGAGCTAAGGTGTCACTCTCCCTAGTCGATGGCTAGCTGGCAACTCAGGGTGGCTATGATTGATGTCTCTTTGACTCGGATATTATAGCCATATCCTGAAAACAGTTAGTGTGAAATACTGGCAACAGTAAAACTTAAAATATTCCATCATTTGTTTTTCCTGCTTTCTCTTCTGCTGCTTCTTGAATATGTTGTACAACATCCCAAGAATTGAGTTATGAAAAGACAATTTCATAAGGATTAAGAGATGAGGTTACAGCCACGAACAGTGGGGTTGTGACTGATGCTGTAGCTGCAGCCATGCTTTCTTCATGTGGGACAATTTGGGAGCTATGCTGAATCCATTTCATAGGCAGTGATGCAATCAGAGGTAACTCTTGGAAGTCATTACATTTAATATAGTCTAAACTACATAAAACTAATCTGGATATGACCGTTAAGTCTGGATATGAGATTTTTCAGCTTGTTGAAAACCCATATACATATATGAAAGCAATAATCTACAAACATACTTGATATAATTGTGATCTCTTACTGGATAACATGTAAGCAAGAGCTAAAATTGCCGGACAATAAATATTTAACCGACTCTGGCTGTAATGTTGCTGAGTTTTTACTGCTGTGTGAGTCAGAGGTTCTTCTTAACGGGTTCAGGCTGTTTGGTTTGCTGCAGGGGGCTGTTGTTTCAGATGCTTTTGTTTGAAGGTACAGCTTTCAGCATGGGAACTCTTCACAGATATTTGGAAATCAGCTGGGGCAGACTTTTGCTCATGTTCAATGAAGGCCAGATCTAACTTCAGTTAAATTTAATGGAGAGGTCACTCTAACTTCATGGGAAGTTCCATGTCTGAATATTAATAATTTTTTTCGTCTTTTTTTTTTGGAGTGTTCCTCTTCCTACTCCTGATATGCAAAAACTCTAGGAAGATCATTTACCAGCTCCCCTGTGGCCTCTGCTGAATGCAAAGCACTGTATATAACTGTGTGGCAGAGGATTGAAAATAAGTAGATGTTCTCAGTTTAAAGATGAAAAGAAAAACCTCTGAGAGGAGACTGTGAGTAGAGGCACAGCAGAAACCAGAAAAATGGATGGCTTTGTTAAGCAAATTCCTCTCTCTTTAATAATTCCTGAGTATTTTCAACAACTGTTTGCATAAATAGTCTTTTTCCCCTCTGACATAGATTTGACTTTTCTGCAGAAAAATTATAGAACACAGACTTTTTGACAGTTCAATCTTCTGCCCTATTTTACCTTAACATGCTCTCCAAGTTTAGCTGTTACTCACCTTTACCAGTACTTTAGAGGCTTAATATAAATCTTGGTATGTGCCATTTCATCTGTGAAATGGATGCCTCATTTTCTGTGGAATGTACAGAAGACACACACGTCAGAGTGATTTCTCACTTTGTGTTGTAGCTAGATCCAAAACCAAAGTACTCATTTGTAATGGTGTCTTGCTGGAATTTCCATGGAAATGGCTTCTGCTGGAGAAAGGCTGCATATTCTCAGGTTAT
This sequence comes from Gallinago undulata, assembly GCA_026546715.1. Classification (NCBI taxonomy): domain Eukaryota; kingdom Metazoa; phylum Chordata; class Aves; order Charadriiformes; family Scolopacidae; genus Gallinago; species Gallinago undulata. The sequence continues at coordinate 32,444,911 of JAOTQQ010000052.1, read as the reverse complement.
GGATAAACATGCAGTCCAAGCCTGTTTGGATCTGGCTTTTTATTATACTCACTAAGCTGGTTTATCAAGACAGAAGCACGTTTCCTGGAGCAGAGGAACAGCTGAGCCTGTCAGCGTTATTTATTCATTGTTCATAGCAGTACGAAGCCGCTGCCAAACTGCCAGTGGTGTCCAGTCTCTGTAAGGAACTTGCCAAAAAATGTCCTGTTTGGGAGTGCTTGAATAGCTCACCAAGCCATCTGGTGTGGAAGAACACATAAACACGGGAATTAATTAACTGTAACTAGTCTCTATTGAGCATGTACAAGATGAGATTTTTTTTTTCCGAACGTTTATAACTTGGATGAAAACTACCTGGTTGCAAATTTGTAATTCCCTCTAACAAAACACAGAGCTACAAGGATGTCTCAGCTGCGCAGATGTAAAGAATTGCTTAATGTTGTCAAAGTAATGAAGTCCTCCCTGCCCCGTACCACAGTGCTGCCCAAATGATTTTTCTTAATCATTGCCAAGAAAATATTCTGTGTGAGCACAGGTGCCTAGCATGGTCATTTTGACCACAAATTTCATATTTTTTTTAATTTTATAAAGGAATAACGGGGAACCCTTCTTTGCCTGCATGTCACTGTGCGTTAGTAAGGCAGGATGGACTAAAGACTTGCTTATTGAAATCCATCACATCCATAGCGTTCTTTGTTATATTTGATACAAAGATATTGACTGTTGTAAAAATAAGTAAATGTTTCAATGCATAACAATGTTTGCAACCCTCCTTCCACAATTTAAGCTTTTAATTTACATTTACATCTTACAGGAGTTCACCCACACAGCAGCTACCTATAGAATTATCACAGCCCAGAGAGTGATGCCCTGGTGCAGTCAGGTATTCAGTGGTAAAACCAGGAAAGTCTTCCTCAGAAGACCAGGGCATGACAGAGCTATAAAATCCAAATATTGTAAATGGAGTGTCCTTGCAAACTCCCTCTTTCCTGTGCCAGGGAGGAGATTTGATGTTGTAAATCTCAGCAAAGTTCTGGGCAAATTGCTAAGCCAAAATCCCCTTTGGATTTGAATTTTTCAGTAATTAAGAGCAAAACCATCTTCTTTCTTTCTTTCTTGTCTAAATTGCTCACCTCGCCTTGCTTTTCTTTCAGCTTTGACACTGGAAATAAACTCTCCCCTTTGATTAGAGAACAAACATGATGTTGCAAACTTTGGGCTTTAACACTGACAGGAAAATGTTTATTGAAGATGCTTTCTTATTGCAATTCACGCAAAGCTGTCATCAAGGAAATATTTTGGGTTTTCAAGAAGCTTGTTTCTACTGACAACCTAAAATTAGCTCTCTTTCATGCCTCAAGTTTTTTCAGAGTCTACATACATAGCCATGTAGCTATTGGGCAGCTCTTCCACCTTGGGGATGCGTTATAAGCACTCGGCAAACCTGCTGCTGCTACTTGCTGATATGTGCTGTGCTCTCATTGGATGTAGAATATAGTGGAATTCAATCATCCAATATGGAAATGCAGTGGAAAAAGTTGACAAGCCCAATGATGAACAGGTTGGAGCTGATTTCTTCAGTTATTGGTTGGTTCGTGGCTACTAGACTATTTGCTTCACCTTTTCTAAAAGGTAATAGATGGATTTATTTGAACTTGAGAGGGGGGCAGATCGGAAAGGCAATATCCTGCTGGATTCTTTTCAGTGGTTTCACCCCAAACCAGGAGGCCTTAAGTGACTTACATTTAGAGGGTGTAGACAGACAACAACCCAGCCTGCTTCAGTGTGTGCCTTGTTACAGCTTAACTCACCCACAATGAAAGCAATGACAAGCCAGATTATTTTTCAGTGCCTAGGCTATTAGTGGTAGATTTTTATCATACTGAAAATGTCTGTTGGTGACTTATGGCAGATCTAAGCTTGTTTTTTGTCCTCCTGACACAAATGTGAAATCTTTTTCTCAGAGACGATCTCTGGTTGGAATGATCAGTCACTGGGGTCTTTCTGCAGTTTGCAGTGATCTTCTGTCTTCCATGAAACGCGGCGTAAGCTTTCATTGCGGCAGGAGAGATGTCTATGTCCGAGACAATATAGTGCAAACCATTATTGGCATGTGGTAAATACTGAGAGGAGCCTGAGAATGGGCTTTTTGTCTGCTGTGGAGCATATTTACCTCTGTTGGGCAGTCTCTCCAGCTTTTATCCTGCTTGGGGTCATGACATCTCTTCTTGCATTCAGATAATTACTCTCAAAACTCTTGTGTTTCCTCTTACTAACACAGACTTCATCATTGTAAAGAAGAGACATAGCAAGAGAAAAGGCTCTAGTCAACAGTGAAAACAATTCTGGAGATGTTTTTATAGACGGGGATGGGCTATTGTTAATCCATGATGCTATTCGTATGCAAAAGTGTTCATTATGTTGGGCGTATTAGCAAACTCAAATCCAAAAGCTTCCAAAATTCATAGCTTGTGATTACTTCGGAACCATTTTTGCCTTCAGGTTTCATTACATGTATCTTTTAAAAGAACCTATCCAAAGCTTCAAATTAAAATGTAAGTGCATATGTAAGTAAGTAAAATTTGAAATCTATTTTTATGGTTCAAGAACACTTCCTTATACCTGTGTGGTTTTGACTGACATAATGTTCATGTCTTAGAAGACAGGGAATTCTTTTGAATCTTTTCTTTGTTTTAAATTATATTGAAATATTTAACTGCGTCTGTACTGGTTCTGGCTAAAGTGCTGTACTAATGTACATGCTAAATTATCTTTGTACCTGGTAAAAATGTGAGGGAAAACTAATATTTTCACAGACAGAAAAGGAGGAAAACTGCTCTTTGATGTTCTACCTTGTAAAATCAGCAAAAGGAGAAGTTGAACTTTATTTATCAATTGAAGATAAACTAAACAGTTAGTTTTAGCTTGGGGCAAAGCCTAGAGGTGGCTTTTTTGTTGAAGTATCTTTTAGGAAATAATGGAAAATCTAGTATTAAAGTAGCTACCTTTTTCTTACTTTCAAAGAAAAAAAGTAATATTGAAAATAGACATATTTCTGCTTTAATGCATGAAAGTTAGACCCTGAGTTAACGCCAGTGTCTCTGAACTCTACCCTGTGTCCTTTCCTATGGGCTATTGAATGGCTCCAGAAAACTGAATAGCTTCAAAATGTTAGCCCCATTTTCTGCAAATTCCTGCAGTGGGTCAAATATTTATATAGGTGGGATCATGAATAGGTACCATGTCTGTGTGTTCAAGGCAGAATCAGACAGATTTCCTCAGCTTTGCTTGTGTTCTCTTTACTCAAGTCTTAAATCTGGATTAACCTGAATGGGCTTTGCTTGGGCTTGGCCATGTTGTGTTAGCAACGCAGCTGAGCAGGTACCTGGAATTCCCTTATAAAAGACACTTGATGGCAGTTTGGTCATTCAAGAATTGAAAGTATTGAGCTGTCAGACTACAGGCTGCCTGGGAGCTACCACCTAATGTGTCAAATGTCATAGAATCATAGCTTGGTTTGGGTGGGAAGGGACCGTAAAAACCATCTAGTTCCAACCCCCCTGCCCTGGGCAGGGACACCTCCCACCAGACCAGGTTGCTCAAAGCCCCGTCCAACCTGGACTTGAACCCTCCAGAGATGGGGCAGCCACAGCTTCTCTGGGCAACCTGTTCCAGTGTCTCACTACCCTCACAGAAAGAATTTCTTCCTAATATCTTATCTGAGTCTCCCCTCTTTCAGTTTAAAACTGTTCCCCCTTGTCTAAGGCTCCCCTCCCTGATCAAGAGTCCCTCCCCATCTCTCCTGTAGCTCCTTTTAGGTACTGGAAGGCTGCTGCAAGGTCTCCCCAGAGCCTTTTCTCTGGGCTGAACACCCCCAACTCTCTCAACCTGTCCTCATAGCGTAGATGCTATGTAGTAGGGCTTCTGGGTTTCAGCCTTACATATCAGCAGAACCTGTCAGAGCCACGCTGAGTGGCAATGACTGTGCCACAGAAGGGACACTGGAGGTTGGAAAGTGAATTCACAGATTGGTAGGGTTAAAGGAATAAATGGGATGATGGGGCAAGGATGGTGAGGATACCACAAATGTCCCCTGTACAAGCAGTAAAGGAAGAGCATAGCTGAAAAGTGTCCTTTTTATTGCTGAGGGCACTGGATGCAGCAAGTAAAGATGGGGCTGGAGAACTGGAGAATTTTCTAGCAGCAGGTTGCCCAATGCATTTGTTTGAGCACAATATAAGGCAGGTGCCCGCAGAGTGAGTGTAGTTTCACTGGCAACACTATTTATTCTGTAATAATTTATTTTAGCCTCCTGAGTGAAACACGCCAAACCTGGAGACACACTGGGATTTTTCAAAGAATAGAGTGTGTTGTCAAGGGAAGCAGTTTATGCAAACCTGAGGGATAAGCCTTCTCAGAGTCTTTCAACTAAATCAAATAATATATTATTGAGAATTGCTAGTATGAAATTAAATGGGAACAGTCCAGTAAAGATGCTGGGGAGGCACAGTAATGCAGGTTACTTTATACTTTTGCAAATGTTTTGAGCAAACAATTGCTGTTCCTCTCTTACATATGAGGAAGGTGGATGTGCCAGAATATCTTCTTTCAAATTTTCTCTTGCTTTATAAATATTTGCTGGGTGCTTCGATCCAATCTTAAGCTATGACAGTTGTGGTCCACGGAGGAAGGGATGTAGTGGCTCAGGTGCTGGCATAGATAACTGTAGGATTTAAGCGCTCCTATTCCCTTTTCCATATTGTATAGCATATAATAACTATGAATAGCTTAGTTGTTATCTCCAGAGTATTTCTATAAATGTCATTTTTTTCTGGGGTGATATACAAGATTGATAGAAATAATTCTTTAGGGGGTGGTTTCACGTAGAGGAAAATAATTTAAGTAGACTTGTCCAGGGTCACTTTTCTACAACCAGATTTCTGTGCTAAGATTTCGTGAAGAATCATGCAAAATATAATTCACACTTGCTAAAAAAAGGTGTGTAGTGTCATAGAAGTAGTAGAGGAGAGGGAATGAAAACAGAAGGCAGTAAGAGGCAGAGGCTGCTGAGAGATATGAAGGTATGTGCATGGCATGGTAGCAAAAAGGGGAGGTAAATAGTTTTAATGGTCTAACTTCATAGCGTAAAAGCAAGGTTGAAGATGAAAACCTTCAGGAATAGTTCAGAAGTAGCACAGTAGCTAAGTACCAGGACAATTTGGATATCTATTTCTGTTGGTGCTGCTTATCCTGTTGCCCTGAATTTCCATACTGCCAGTGAAAAGTCAGCTTAGAGAAAAAGAGCCATGCCAAAGTAGAAATTGAAGGGATATAGGTTAATCACCTACCTCATTCCAGTAGGCTACTCACTAAGTAGACTTCTGTTAGGAGAACACGTTATTCCAACTTTGGTTATTCTTTTCGCTGTGCAGCTTCACAGTCTAAACTTCTTAATCTGGAAAGCCAAGTTCCCCCAGGGTTCCCATTCTGTGTTGCAGTGTTCATTGTGTGGGAGTTAGACCTATTAAAACAATTTTAAGTATAATCTGCTATTAGCAGTATTTGGGCTTAAATGACAAATGGGTAATTTAAAATACTAACTCTTTGAAATCTAGATGGAATTATGGAAATCACAGTGAAATGCCTTGACTCTGCTGTTATAGTCTTTGTATTTAGGTCCTTAAAGCAGATGTGCTGGACTCGGGGCTCGAGGGGATTTTAAACCTATTTGGTGGTTTACAGGTTTTGTGCATGTCTGTACATGCACTTTCGTGCACAACAAAATGTTGTATCTGAGAAGTTGATGCTGCAAAAATTCACGCTAATTCAGATTGTTGATGTGAATGTGTAGTTTTTTATCGAAACACCTTTAATTTACACAACTGGACAAAAACAGGCGTGTTCTCACAAAAATAATCCTACACTTAAGAGAACAGGTCCTCTTTTTGCAGACCCTCTTATAATCAGGTCAGTTTTGTGAACTACCCTGTGTATGGCCCATCGTCACTGAAGCACAGTGTTTGAAGGGAGGTGATCAGCGCTGAACCCCAAGTCACTGCTGCTGAGCAGGCCTGGGACTGCCTCCTACTGAACCTCTTCAGTAACTTTGAAGCTGCTTTTGCCATTGGTTTTGAGCTTCTTGGGCAGTGGATCTGGCTCCCCCAGATACTCTGCCAACCTCACATTTGCTTGGAAGCTTGTTTATCTTCATACCTTTTCTTACCAGAAACTTGAATGTTAAAAATGATTAGTTATAAACTTTAGAATTTTGTGCAAAAGCCTCCCACGATTTGGTTTCTAGCTTTGAATTTTGGTTCTGTGTGAAGCTGCAGGAGCTGGGCATATCAGTGAGTTTGTAGAATGAGAAACTAGACAGCACTTGTAGTTTCAACACAGGTTCTACTTTCCCTCTGTCCTTGGGAGTACAGTTGGACCCCACGGGGCAGAAAGCCAAAGCCACAGGAAAAAGGAGAGCAAACTGCTAATTATTATTCATTAGTTACTGTTATTCTAGTGCACATATAATATCTAAATGCCTGTGCATATATTTAAAAGAGCATTACTGTCTCTTAGGAGAAGAATTAAATTCTCTGGTTTTCAAGTTTAAAACTAATTGCTTCTGCAAAATTAAATCTGGAGTGGTTGCTTTGGAAGCACATTTCCTCACCTTCCATAAATGAGAGCTTTGGATTTGCATAGAGCTTATGGGAGATAATTATATCAATTGTGTGTACAGTCTTTTCCTCTCCCAGAAGGAAGAGAATGCTCCAAAATTTGGACTGGTGGAGTTTTAGTGTTCTCCTAAAAAAAGGGATAGATCATTAAATGAGAGAGAGAGAGATGGCCTCTCCAAGGTGTTATCTTCTGATAAAATGGACACAAGTATGGGGTCAAAATTACCCTTCCTTGGGTGAAAAACTAGATTAACTCCCTTGTCATCAGTGGATCTGCAAGAGTGTTAGTAAGATCAGGATATGGCCTTAGCTCCTTAGCCAAATGTGCAACTGGTCTCAATGTAGGAATTGGATGTACTTAAATTGGATGCTAATATTCAATTACAGCATGGAATTCTCTTTAATGTAATATCTCCTTGTTTTTAAAGTTTGTTGCATGATTAAATATTTATTCTTGATGTCTCTTGACTTGCCTATAGATAGATCATTTTCCTTTTACTGTGTCAATTTCCTGGGAATAGGAAAATGTAATTTATATGCACAAACAGCATTTGTGTGCTATGATTACATGGAACGACATCTGTTTGCCTGGTTTTCATGTGCAAATTGCTTTTCGGGATGTGGGCTGAAAACCCAAAATTTGAAAACGGACTGGTTGAAATTGAAGAATATTATCTTAAAGGAAGAACAGGTACATGCCAGTTTGTCTCAGCTTATCTTTTGAGCAGATTGAAGGAATTTGCTGTGTGGATTTGCTTTTGCTCTAGAATCAGGCTTTCACTCCTCAAACCTTTGCCAGGCTTTGCGGGTCGTCCTGAGCCTGTTCAGCCCCTTTTCTGAGTGATTTGCCTTAGGATGGGGCAGGGGTCTGGATCTCTGCTTGCTCCTGAAAGTCTGTGGGATACTAGACCCCTTAGAAATGTTAAAAACAGTCTTTTGAGGCTTGCAGAAAGTCTTTTGCATGGTTTGTCAGAAGCTGGCCTTTTATCTCAGGGTCTCATGAGAATATTGGAGTAAGCGAGGCGTGGGACATGCTCTGAACCAAAAAGATTCACAAGCAAGATCATAGCTATCAGGCAGGAGTGTGTCAGTTTCTGAGGTACAGCACAGGAGAATTTCATTACTTTTCTCATCATTGTGAGAGCAAGAGACAATAAGAAAAAAATATGCCTGTACAAGTGTTTCTTCCCTTGCAAATACTAAGAAATTACTTTCAAGATGATTTTTCAGCCAATAATGAGGCCCTACAGCCACGTGTGTCTGGCTGCTCGTGTGGCAGTTCTGCGTCCGGGGTGTTGATTCCTCTTGCTATGGAGTACATTGTTAGCTATTATCAAGTCTTGAATGGGAATAAAAAAACTGCTACTGTAATTCCAATCTCATCTCACAATTCTTTTGTAACAGCACCTTTGGTTTTATTCCAGTGGGGAAAGTTGCTTTTGGGCACTGTGTATAATCATGTGGCAGAAAAAACCCACATAGTTCTTCAGCGCTGTTTCTTCTTCCTCTGAGGATGCAGAAAGCTTTGATGTCTGAAAACGTACTCTCTATTTTTGCAGTAACTTATGGTTATTTTTTACTTTTGTTTTATTTTTCAGAAAGTGTAGAGACCATTATGTTTTCAGTTCATCTCTGCAAGATTTTGTGAAGAAATTGCAAATATAATTGAATTTTTTTTGGAGCCCATGAATTCAAATGAGGCAACAATAAAGAGAACAGGGTGATTAAGGAATTGTGATTCATTTGTTGTACATCATTACAGCAAAAGCTTTGTTGCTGGATTCTTTGCAGACGAAGTCACTGAACTATGATTATATTTCAGAAAATGAAGGGGGACAAAAAAAAAAAGGCAATAAAACAAATTAGTAGATGTCTTGAGGGACACGATTATTACTGACTGACTATGTTTTGTATCATAAATGTTCCAAAAGTCTGGCAGTTTAAATTATACATCCACGAGGGCAAAACTCTTACTGGTATCAAAATCTTTATTTCACTGCTGCTGTTACTTTCTCTTTGAAGTTCCAAATTGGCAAGAAATAAGTGAAATTGTCTTTTAATGAGGTTTCTAAAAGATAGTGTAAAACTGTTGAAACACCATTTCTTGGGGAAAAAAAAAGTTATCTGGGCATTTAAAACTTTTTCTTTACTTTAGCATTACTGTTATTTAATACAATGACTGATGGGCTCTTACTCTGAGGCCATCATGGTACTGCATTGTATTTTGTACTGAGATTTGAAGCAGAATGGATAATTAGATTAAATTACTGCAGATCACGTGACAAACAACACTTAGGGAAAGATCTCCTTAAGCAATATGTGCTGTGTGGGTAGGTGAGGGCACCGCTGGTGAAAGGCTGCACCGGGGCTCTAAATTGTGAGCCACACTGTGAGCCTGAGGGATCCTCCCCCACTGATGGTATCTGGAGGCATTTAGGCTGTGGTAACTGGGATCTGGCTGTGAAGTTGCCTGATGTCTACCATGACTTATCCTTTTGTCAGGGCTGGAACCATGTGTTCTTTTTCCTTCTGCCCAGGAAGTGTTTAAAAAACCTCATGTTTCTGTTACTAAAATGTATTACCATAAAATATCACTGCCTGCCATAATGATATTAAGTGCTTGCCTTGCTTGAGATGAGTTTGTGGGCCACCCACAATCCATGTGTGGGACACCCAGTCCACGTTCTTTAGGTGCCCAAGAGGACTCACCTTGGAGAAGTTCCATCATAATACTGCTCTCTGTCTATATAATATTATGCAGCCATTAACCTGTCTACATAACATTATATATCTAGATAAGCATAACAACTTTTTTGGTCTGTTCTGCTTGGTTTAATGTATCTTTATTCTGTGTGTCTCTTCTTGAAGAGCATTAATATATGCATGTGCAGGGTTGGCTTCATTCCATTCCCTTAGAAGAGATTTGAAGGTGACATTGTCTTTTCTGATGACAAGGTTGGAAACCCTCTCTGAGGCCCTTCGGTTTCCTTTGAGCAGGTTCACACAGTGCAGAGGGGAAGGGGGTGCCGGCTGGTTGGGATACGAGCCCCATTAGAGGGGTTCCCTGGCAGCCTGCCATCGCTTGGAGCCCGCTGCCCTGGTGTCCAACCCCCCAGCCATCCCGGGAGAACCTCTCTGCTTTCCTAAGAAGCAAGGCGAATAAGGAGCGGTTGGTTGGAAGTTAGTGTTATTACCACTAACTGGACTGGAAAAGGAGAGGCTTTTACCAGCATATTGCTGAAGCACTGAAGTTCATAAATACATGTTTGTGATGTGCACCAGCTTCCTCCCAGCTCCGGTTCCTGAGAGCTCCGCGGGCGGCAGAGTTGAGGGGCGTTCCTGAGCCCCCGACACTCAGTGCTGATAACAGGTTTCCCCTAATTTGACATGGCACAGCAGGGCAGAGCTGGCTCCTGCTCCCTACCCAGTGCCACCTCCTCCTGTCCCTGCCACTGGAGGAAGCACATAAAAAGTGAAAGACGCCGACTCAGGCATGAGGGAGAGGAGAAGAAAACAACCAGACTAAAAATAATAATTTGGTAATAACAGGTCTGAATTTTTAGCGGTAGTTCTAAATAATATCAGTTGGGATGTGCTTAATCTCTCACATCCCTAAGTGACACGAAGCAGGGTTTGATTTTGGCTGGTGTCCAGCGCTGTCCCCTTCTGCTGCCTGTCACGGGGAAGCAGTGCAGCTGCGGGATGAGTCCCAGGAGAGTGCAGATGCAGGTTTGCCTCCAGGATTCAGGTGTTAAGCCTCACACTTGCACTCCGTAACTGTACAAGGGGTTTGCACCTTCTCATGGATGTTGTGCTGAGGAAGGGGTGTGTGTGTGTGTGTGTGTGTGTGTGTGTCTTGTCCCAGGGTAGCAGCAGAACTGCAAGCTGGAGGAGCTTTTCTGTATGCAGAATAGTTTCTTTTTTTATAGAGCAGGTCAGAAAATGCAGCTGCTTCTCTCTCCTTAGTCTTTCCTCTCAAATGCATTTTTTTCAAAGCTAATAGAGTCTTTCAGAAAGAAGGTCCACATTTGGGCAAAAATAAGCATCTGAGTTTTGACCCCTTTTTTGTGTATTTTTCCTTTCCTATCTGATTTTCCCTTTTTGCATTCTTGCTTTTTCCTCAGTGGAAGAAAAAAAGAGAAAAATAATTTTGTTCTACAAAAGATGCCCAATTGTCAGGTGATTTTGCTTTTGAAACAAAGGCTGTTTTAATAGTCTTTCATGGAAAGCCTGTATCATTTTTAAATCTGTTCTGCACGGTGGAATAGGGCTGCTACATGGCTGTTGTGTTTGTTCCAGAAATCCTTCAAATTTAGGTAGCACTTGCTACCAGAGCAGGCTTAATATGCCCCGTGCCAGGTAGTCTGACTGGGTGAGCGAGTCTGCAGATGAACACGAGGTTTGGCTCACTGTCATCTCTGTCATTTATTAATCTGTGTTAATATAATTTCTTATGTAGGTGTTTGCTCCATGAAAGAATTTTTTGGCAAAGTATCAGGTCTATTTGAAGCCTTAAAAGTATTCACAAAAATGGCATGTCCTGACTAAAGCATTCTCACCCAAGGATTGTATAAGGTCACGGTAAACAGCTGCAGGCAAAAAAAAAGCAAATTACATGGAACTGTGTATATTATACATATGTATTTATATTAAAGTATATGTAAAAATAAATGTGCTCCCTCTGGACATGGTTGTATCCCCCATGTGCACAGAGCAGTGTCCTGCCCCAGCTCTGTGTGACCACGGCACTTGGTTTGTACTCCTTATTTTACTGTTCCCAAGCCCAGAGCTGAAAAGTGTCAGCATGAGCAGAGCCACCAGCACACCATTGCAGGGAGCAGGAAAGCCCCATGGGATGTATTTAAGGAAGTTTAAAGAAAAAACTCAGGTGATATCTAGCAATCCTTAGTGGGTTGACTTACAGCAGCTTCTGAAAAATAAATAAATAAAGTAGAGTTAAATGTATTTCTGTAATGCAGCTTTTCCTTAGCAAAGAAGCTCACCAGCTGGGGTCTCTTGTACTTCCTGTGTGTTGCCTCCTAAACCCAAAGGGATTTAGTGGTTAGTTGGCTCAAAAGAATAATGTGTAGGAGCAGCAAACTCTCATCTTTTCTCCTATGGAAGACAGTCTCTTCTGTCTCAGAGAAGCCAGGTTTGCAAAGCTGTACACAGAGTGTAATTCCTTCCGGAACCCTCTAATGTATGCCTTGAAGCATGATACTTTCTTGACCTCATTACTTCATCTTGCATAACTAGTTATGCTCACAGTTATACAATTATCCAGTCCTTTTGAAATTCTGCATCTACAGGATTGGTTTCAATAGCCATAATAATGAATTTTGTAATACTTGGGAGAACAGCAAGGTTGGGAGATTAATGCAGAATTTGATGGTGAACGATTTTAAATAATTCAGTAAATTATCTTGAGATGGACATAGAACAGAAATAAAACACCACTCAGCTATCTTGATTTTTTTTTTTTTTAGAGGTTGCTTATTTCTTGAGATCTGGTTCAGTCCTGTCCTTCCTATTGTATAACCTTTTCCGCAGCAAGAAGATTATGATATAACTTACTTCCAAGTCTCCTAAAATGAAGGACCTGATTTTTATATAGAGTTGTTACTGTGGTTGAGATGTGAAGCACCTGCCAAGAGGCAGTGTCCCACTGCAGAGTGTCACTGTATGGCTCAGGTAACACAAAAGGGCAGGGTCTGACAAAGATGCCATGAAAATGAGTACCTTGTTAGAAAATAAAATGGGATGGGCACAGGAAAGAGCAAATTTATGACATAAGATGTAGAAGCCTTAGATAAAAAATTGTTACCAGCTAAGTGTAAGGGGGAAAGTGGCAGGAATCAATGTATGAGCCATGGGGACGGGTGTTCTCACCACCGTAACTGCCACCCTCCTCGAATCTGGCTTGGTCTGGAAATCATGGGGTGAGTGATCCCCGAGCCCCTGCACACAGGTAAGCCCCTGGATTTAGGAAGCAGCGCAAGCGGTGACCCTTTGCTGGGTTGAGAAATCAATTCTCAAGCTCTCTGGGACAATCAGTGGTGGTACATGTACCAGGAAATGGGGGAAGAAGTGATGCTGAGCAGCAGAGGTGCTTCAGCAGAGTTCAGTAGTTGAGGCAGGGAAGAACCCTGACATAGCAGGGTTAGTCTGCTGATAGGAAATAAAAGTGGAGGTATTTTGTTTCTGAGCTCTTGTCATGGAATGCTGGCAAATATCAGTCCATTCTTAGTGTCCTACCAAGTGGAAAATACTGCTATTTTCAGTGTATTTATAGGTAGAAACACAGAAATTTAGCAGATGGTGGCAAGTCATGATTCTCGGATCAGATGGCCATCCTCTTAACTGGAAGAGATTGGCTTGGAAACCAATGGTGTTACATCAACATTCAAGAGAACTGACGAATCAGAAGTCACAGGCATAAAACGGGTTTGGTTTGGGATGTTTTTTTCTCTCCCTAAGGTTAAATCTATAAGCTGATGCAGCTTTCCCCCTTGATGTATGTGGAACATACAAAACTTTGAGCTGCCATTTGTAGGCATCTGACCTTTTTCATTCAAGTCGACTCTGGCGATATGCTCCTAGAAGCCCCACTCAGTAACATGCAGCCATTGATTCTCCAAGGGCTCCTGTGACAACCGAAAGCAGGGGATGCATTGGGTACCTCACCCAAAGCAGCTCTCTCCGGGTTGGGGCTGGGGGATAACGGATTTTCTGATGGAGTGGCACTTTGACACTGTGGGGGAAAAGTTGGAAATTGTGAGGGATGCTTCCCTGGGTTTGTGCTGCTGTCTTTGGAGTTCTGGAGTTCTAAATCTTTTTCCTATGCCTTGATTAGAATACAAGGAAATATGGAAACAGTAGTTGCAGGGAGAAAAGTGCAGGTATTTCACTAGAATATACAGAAGGAATCTTTACATCTAAGAATTATTTTTGATTCAGAATATCCCAACAACCTAAGAGGAATTTCATAAAATGTCTTACTTTTGCTCCGTTTTCATTTTTCTCTCCAAATTTTCTTTTTGGCTGTGTTTTGTGTCACAGGTCCTTCAGACCAGAAGGACCAACACCTCACTGCAGATATGGAAGCAGTAACGTTCTCTCATCACTCTTCTTGTCGGGGCAGGTATTAATGGGCTGCCTGCTGTTTTCTTGTGCAGCTGTGGTGAGTTATTTTCTGAGCTTCAGTTCAAACACATGGTTAGATGTCACAGGGGAAGGTTGCACCATTTCACATCAGCGGAATCACAGGGGGAATTCTTGCGTGTTGGCTTGTAAGTTTTTTCTGTTTCTGACTCATCTCGGAGAGATCTTCCCCACTGTGTGTTCCGAAGGAAAAAATAATAAATAAAAGGCAGGGAGATGTGCAAATGTGCAAGGAGCAGAGGGCTGCCAGCCTGGCCTTGTTGCAGCTGGGTGAATAGTGAAGACTGACAACTTGGCTGGAGTGTGGGGAGGCAGCTCCGCAGTGGGGACAGATGGGGTTATTGGGCCACATGGAGCTGCCCAACGTGCCGATGGGTGAAAGCAATCACCCTGTGGTTTTGCTGAGTACGGCATTAATAAAAGCCTGTAATAGATAAATGTTTCTTCATTGCTCCTCGCACCAGCAAGTAAAGGGTGTGTGTATGAAGGTAGATGTGAGAAAGGTGGTGATATTAACTTGTTGCAAGGAACTGGGGGGAAGCTTGAGGGAAAGGTGTAGGGAATGAAATGCAGGTGTTGTCCATGGCTGCTGCCAAAAGGTTTGAACCGCTCTGTGCCTGGAATGGTCAGGACCTCTATGCAAAAAGCCCCAAGGTCAGAAAGACTGATGAAGGGGCATACCTGCTGGTATATAATCAGCAGCAGAAGGAGCTGGGACCGTGGCTGTAGTGGGTGGCAGCTGAACCGCTTTTCATATGCCAGAGTAGATAGTAGGAAAAAAGGTATCTTTTCCAGTTTGCATTCAAGGTGTTGGATCCTGCCTGTCTTGCCGCAGTGTGCTAAAGACTTGTCAAAGCATCTGCTCTGGTCAGTAAGTGCAGGGAGGAGATGTGGGAAAACCCAATGTCCTGGTTTATCAGTAGGAATTGCAGTTTGATTTGTAGTTGCTGCTGTGCTCAGTTCCACTCCATGGTGCTGAAAATGCCAGATTTCAGATGCCACCTCTGCTCTGTGAAGATGTATGATGGCAATAGCTTGGCCAAGACAATTACATTTGTTTCCATAAATCTCCTTTGGATGCATTTCCTTCAATTCATAAGTGAAAATGAAAAGCTGTTTGGTGATAAGAATTCTTCAATCCAGAAGCAGTTGGTGGCAGCTGGATGAGGTCATGCCAGCAGTGCGGCTTTGAAGACAGCAAACTCTTTGACTAGCTTTTCTGGGGATGCTTAAAGAGCTGCTGATACTAGCAAAGATGTTAGTTAAGCTTTAAAGTGTAAATTTATGCCTTCCCAAACCTCAGTTATTGCTCCTGCTTCTCCCTTGAGAGCACAACCTGACCTGGAGACAACAGAATTATGCTACTTGAACTCCCTTCCAGTGTAAGGCAGTAAACTCCTTCCATGGTGGATACAATTATGTCAGTGTGGCCCTATTCTGTAAGGATCTCCCTTCTCATGTGAGAGTATTGAGCTCGACTCTAAGTCACACTTGCACCAGGATAGCTGCAGTCACTGCTGATTTAACTATGCTAGCTTCCAAAAAGAAATATTACATTCCTTGTGTAATCATGCTTCTTGACATAGACTAGGCCTGGATAATGTGTCTTTTGGGATGGGAAATAGAAGGGGTATAATGATAAGCAGTTTTTAGGGTGTGAACCCAGCTTGTCTAAATATTAATATGAATTTTGAGATACAATTTCTCAAATTTACTTTTCAGATTTGCACAGTACATCTTGGATTTTTTCTTCTTGTTTCCTTTTCTTTTTAATCTCTATGCTATCCTCATCTCTCCCTGGCTTTGCTTCACACCTGGACAATGTGGCAATTCCTAGTCCACCGGAGTGTACGTATCAGGGACACATCTGAGAAGAAAAATAATTTTCTTGTCCCCATGTGGTCCCTATCCCTGTCAGTGAGTCCCTGCAATGGTGTACAACATGAAGCAGCTCATGCTCACCATCAGAGTGATGCGATGAGGAGGATAATAACAGGTGTCAGAAATTATGAGTATCAAAACATATCCAAAAGCTAGAAAGCAATACGAGTTTCCTTTAGCAATCACAGTGAGATGTTAGATCCTGTGCCAAATCAGCAATTCTCGGTGACAATGGGAACTGCCCCCCAAATACTCTTATTTTTTTTTCTTTCTCTGGCTTAAGCCACTGAGTGTTGGTTTGAGATTTCATCTCAACTTCAAAACAGAGCTTATCTGAAACTGTGGAATTTAACCCATTGGTTTAAACTGCAAATTTCACGTGATTTAGAGTAAAGGAAATGTGCTGATCTGCTGGGATCTGTTGAAAGTTGAGAGTTCATCTACTTTAGGGGATCTTAGGGAAGTCTGGCTGAATGAGCCAGTAAATGTGAGTTTCTACTATAGAAGTTAGTGGATCTTTTGTTTCACTAGTACAACTGAAAGCAGATTTCAGAAAATGCACTAATAACTCATTTTCTGATGGGGCAGAAGCAGCATTGAGATGTTATCTGTGTCAAATGACCAAGTATTCCGCACATCTGATAAATAACAGAAATCTGCCCTTAAGCAGCGTGTTGTGAAACCGACCTCTTCCAAAGCAGCAGCACCGAGGCCAGCTGAGCTCCCAGACAGAAGGCACACACAGGGGCCATGTTTGTGAGCCTCTGGCTAGTGAGTTAGTGCCTGGGCAGCCCGTGGCCCACAGTGTCCTGGTGGGTATCAATTTTATCCTGGCAGCACTGTGCCTTTCTAGCAGTACTTCAGCATTTCTTCTTCAAGCCTCTTGAAGATGGGCTTTCATCTAATTTATTTTCCATTCTTCTTCACCCTTGTTGTATCTTTCTCTGTAGTAGTTACACGTAAAAAATTGTATTATGTCTTAGGGCTAGGAAAGATGTCTTAGTTCAATGAATGCAGCCTCACATCACTCGCTCGTGTCTCTTGCAGTAATGGTATTGTACTCTTTTTCATTAACTTATAAAAATAAACAATTGCTTAGTTTTTGTGTAGGAGCCAGTACTCGTCTACGTGGCTGGAGCTGTAAATCCCACCAGGAGGAGCATGTTGGTTTTCTACTCCAGCAACCTACCAGCAGTGAGGAGCTTCTCAAACTCTTGGACTAACATCATATCCTGTGGGTGATCCTTTTTGCAGGCCTCTTGCAGCTTGGCCTATTCATGGATAGACTGGGAACTAAATTAACGGCTTTCCTTTGCTTTATACCTAGGTCCAGAATGGTGGGAACACACCACTTTGCTTCTAGTATGGTAGAAAATTAAAATGCATATTGTGAGGTGGGTGACCAGTTTCAGTGCTACTTAGAGGCAGTGAAGTGGAACTCTTATTCTTGTATCAGAATCAAACCTGCCAATGTTGCATTTTGCCTATTAGACTGGTTTTTGGATGCTCACGTTGGTGTGAATTGATGATGCGACTTGGCAGGTGGGAAAACAATATTGAATTGCTGGTCTGGTAGTGCTACAGGTATTGTGCAAGGTGGCCAAACTGCTTTTCAGATTATTTACACAAGTTAGGTAAAGTTTAGCAAAATCTGTAACTTTGTATGGCATTCACTTTTAAATATTGAGAGTTATCTTTTTGTTTTGTAAATAAAGTGAAGAAAAAAATTGTTTTTTGAGAGATGGCATGGCTGCCTTTCAGCAACAGATTATCTGTTTTTTAGCGTTTATTTACTAAAAAGCTCATTCTTAAGACAAAGGATACAGCCATAGGGGATCAGATTTTTCCAAAGAAAAATGTTAATGTGTTTATTTGCATCACAAGTCATATCAAGTATATTTTTTAAAATTATTTTCACATGTAATTGCCATGAACAAATAGGAGAACCATTCATGTTGCAGAGATGCTTGAACCTTTGCATGAACATTGGTGTATATTCTGAAATGGTTTTCCTGACTTTGTAAGGTCACTTTGGCCGTGTGGGGGATTATATAAAACTCAACTTTTATGATTACAACCCTTTGTTCACAGCTCCCCCAAAACTTTGGAATAGGTTCTCAGAAGTAACTTGGAAGATGGCCATAGTAATTGAGGTCAGATGAGCCATTCCTTTGATGAACGGCATGCTAGGAACTGCATTAAGTGGTCAGCATCCATCTGGAGATGAGGTTTTATCACAAGCCTTTGTTGCTGAATAATTAACTGTGCTCTTGCCTCTGATGGTCACTGTTTCGGAGAAGTGGCTCCTGCCTTCTGAATGGACTTCAGTAGTTTTTCCTTGTAAGAGAAAGGTTCTGATGAGCTGCTTTTATGTTTCACGAAGACTTTTTTTCCCTGCTCTTTGGCAGATAGCTAGCTTGGGGGGAGGGATGAGTTTTGATTAAAAACTCTGTGAATGCACATTGCAGAAGGAGTTCTGGCTTCCTGGGAGCGGGTGCCACTAATGAACCAATTGCTGCAGCTGACAGGGGATAAAGTACCTGACTTTTCATCATCATCTTGTTTTTCTCTAAGGGAAACAGGTTGACGGTTTGTAGGTAAGGCAGGATTCGTTCGTTCCTCTGCATTGCAGCCAGGCCACTCTGGGGACACGAGGAGACACATCTGCCAGTGTCACTGGGTTACCTATACGTGAGCTCCTGAAAGCACCCTGTTGGATGCCTTCATGCAACTAAAACCTATTTTTTTCCTTTCAGCTTGTTTTTTTCACATGCCAGACATGAGGCTTCTAGATTTCACTGTCTTACCATTCTTTATGTAAGGTGACTTGGGGTCTCAAACAAAATCCATTGCTCATTCCCCTTTGGAAGTGCTGGCTGGTATGGGAGGGGGGGTGTCTGTGCATGCAAAGTTGGGCAAAATTTATAAATTTTTGCTGCTTCATTGTTGCTGTGGGAATTGCAAGATGAGAAATGAGAGGAATTATATTGTACTGCAGGAGACTGATTGCTGGAAATCATTAATTTGCTAGTAATTGTGGGGTTATTTAACCAGTCTGATAAAACAAGTATAGTTGTACATACCGTGTACAAACGTGCTTTGTATCCTCTTAGCTTGGTGTTCGCTGCCTGTTATCTCAGCCTTCTTTCTAGTTTTTCATACATTTTCACGGTAAAGAGATGCCAAGCTTTCAGTTATGTAATGTTCTTCATGTTCCAACATTAATTTTTGCTGCATTTTTTGATACTTTGTAAACCAGCAATGTTACCTGTAAGGAAATCTTGATCTCAGAAAATTATGATCTTAAAAATTACCTCCTAAATGACAGAGCTGGGCAACTGTTAATGTGAAATTAAGGAAAGAAACAAGCCAGTTAAGCATATGCAGTAATAATTGAGGTAAGTTATGCCGCGAGATGACATGCCACTGAACAGTCCCCCTTCGTAACAGTCATAGAAGATGAGTAAATAAAGTGAGCTTCAGGAGAGCCTGTGCTCTTCCTTAGAGTGACAGATTAAATTGTGCTAGAAAATCCCAAAAGGTAATTTTTACATCTGTTATTTATTCAGGTAGTAACAATGACAGGTGAATTAAAAAGAGCAAAAGCAAATCCCTTCCTTCTTTTTTCAATCCAACCTACCTTTCCTAATGCTTGTTCATGTAGTTCTAGTAACTAAGGGTCTGTGACGGGCTATGAATAATCAGCTCTGGTATCCAGGGATGTCATCTTTGCCCTTTCATTTCTGAGACAAATCGTACTTTAAGTGAGAGAGGAAGATTAATGTTGCCATAATGTGTGTTGATAGTTGTGGCTGAGGCACACACAGTAAGAGAAAAACTCCACAGCCGTCCCTGCCAGAGGGGGCTGTTCACTGCAGACACTCCAGGGTCTTATTCAGCGATGGGCAGGGTCCTCTGCAGCGTTAAGGATCCAGAGCCTGGTGTAAGGATCCCTGTCAGCTTCACTTGTCAAAAACTGCAAGAAGCTGGAACCTGCAGAAGGCAATTTTGGGTAAAGGTTAGGTATTTGATTATTTCATAGCACAGCTAAGTTAAACAGCCTTCCAGCTGTTTGTTCAATATTAATGATTCACTTCATCTACACAGGCAGGGCACTGCTTCAGAGTAATTTAATTTAATTTTTTTTTATTCTTTAAGGAATGCTTTCTCTTTTATTCAAAATCCAGGGTATATTTGGACACCACCTGGCAGAAATTCTCCTATGGGATCTCTGTACAAACACCACTACCAGTCATCTGGTGACAGCAGTTCTGCTGTTTCCTGTGGCATCCACGAGGGTAGAGGATCATCTTCAATCTTGAAGCCCCAAACCCCAGGCAACTGTGCCCAGTGCCGGCCTTTAAAAGACATGAAGCCTCTCACAGGGTTTTATATTTTCTCTTTACTGTGGCTGCTGAGCCAGGAGGAAGGGACTATTACTTTTACTTCTTTGAAATTCCGTTGCATGTTGGGTCTGCTGCATAATAAACCATACTGCCTTTCCTATGAGCAGTGCAGGACTTGAATATTTGTATTTGAAATATGGATTCTGCCGCCTGTAGTGTGGTACCTCTTTGAATTTTTAGGAGCTGTCAGCGTGGGAAGCCTATAGGATTTTTAATAGTTTCCACGGTGTACAGAAAGATGTCTTGATCTCTGTGACTTGTTTGGGGCCATACAAATGAGTTACTGCCTGTGAACTCTCATTAACTTTCTTAACAGAATTGCATTTTATACCTTTCACTGCCAAATGAAATTCTTTGGCTGTTCTTAAAGGAGCAGCTTAAACCAGCCGAGTCTCTTTTGGAAACCACCTTGATCTTCCTGACGTGAGAGTATCAAATACTTACAGTAAGACTGTGTTGTCCTTCTATTAACCCAGGTTTGCTACTGATGTTATTATTTGTTCCCAGCACTGCCTGGCTAAGCTGGAGGAGTTGGGGGAGCTAGCCAAGAGAGGGGGAAAAAGATGAGTCTGCGGTCAAATTGAAGTGAAGATTGCAACAAACACATGGATATGAAATCTGTGAAATGAATGACATGTCAGGCTGTCTGCCTTAATTCACTGAACAGACCCAACCTCATGCAAACTATCTCTGTGTGCATCTACTTGTGTTACTTCTTTTCTTTAGTCACTGTGGGGCAGTAGAGAAGAGGGTGGTTTCTCTCTTTTGGATGTTCTTTGAGGCAGAAATAATTAAAATCTCTGTTTCTGGTCTCTGGAGGCCTTCAAGCTAAGAACACAACTCTCTCACCTTTTCATGCAGCTTAAAAACAGACAAGCTCAAAACTGGTGGCTTATATGAGCATCATGATATCTAAGAAGCCAATGTTCATTGTCAAAAATGGGTAGTAAAGACCAGAAGTATTTTGGTCAACAAAAGAACAGCCTACCCATGTGCCACACGCTGTGACCAGGTAAGACCAGGAGCTGCCTGTGTCTGGGAGTCCTGCTATTCCAAGGAACTGATGAGATGAGATCTGACCATTTCTACTGGCTGAGGGAAGCAATAAAACTATGCACCCTGCCAATGTCATACAATGAAAATAATCCCTGCTGGCAGCCAATTTGGAGATCAGTATGACTCTGTGCTGCTTAGATACAGGAAGGTATTCACAGAGGCTAATTTCAGCCTGGTGAGGCTCATCTCTCCAGGGGCCTCTGTAAAGAGAGTGGCAGATGAGCAGGCCCTCTGGAGAGGGGCTGAGAGCAGAAGCCCAATTTAGCTGGTGTGAATCACCCTCCAGAGCCAGGCTCTGACCACGGGCTGTGGAGAGGAGTCTGGAGGGAGCCCCCTTGTTAGGCTAAAGATAACCTGTGTGAATACTCTTTTGTCTCTTAGGGAAAAAAAAATACGGCTGGACCCGTATCTCTTCCATATGTAAAATGGAGCTATTCAAACACATTTAACCTGCTATTATATTATCTTCAGAGCAACTGGTCCACAGAGGGGTAATTGCCTGCCTCTCATGTCTGCTTCTCTGGTCTGACCTTCAGCACAAGTGATCGAGATGTGTGCTGTGGTGTGCAGATCCTTCTCAGGCCACACAGAATGGGATTTTTTTCCTCTTTTAGAAAAAGAGGAAATCCTATGTGATACACATGATACGCTCACTTTTTTTTTTTTTAACTATGTCAAGCACTCTGAAGTAGAAGGACAGAATTAATATTGTTTGTGCAATGCTGTTTCCCTCCCTTGTGAGCCGGCGTTATGCCACAGCCTTCAGTTACATGATCACACAATATTTTTTTCCACAGGGTGGTTCAGTGAGTGGGAGCTTGAGCTTGTTCAATATTTCTCTTTGTGCTTGTCTCTCAACTTGTGTGCCCCCAAGCTGGTTCCTGCACATCCTCTGCTCTCAGTTGCCCGGTGTTGTAGCCTCCTCGGAGGCCTCCCAGCTTCTGCACACGAGAGGCTCTCGCTGTGTGCGAGGTGTTCAGCAGTCAGAAAAGTACGAGATGATGTCATAAATCTGCAAATGTGCCATATCATAAATA
>JAOTQQ010000052.1:32402166-32422596 GCA_026546715.1 Gallinago undulata | reverse complement strand
GCTGTGTGCGAGGTGTTCAGCAGTCAGAAAAGTACGAGATGATGTCATAAATCTGCAAATGTGCCATATCATAAATAACTCCATATGTACTTGTGAGCAGAAAAAGAGTTCAGCTGACAGTAACATATGCTTTTGCAGTAACTTAATTTCATTGTAAAATCCACTGTATATTTAGACATTAATTGGAAATGTTATTTAAAGTCTAGTATTGAGTATGTCATTTGAGACTTTAAATGTTATTTAAAGTCTAGTATTGAGTATGTCATTTGAATTTCAGACATGATTAACTCAGACAGCTACCTCTGGCCTTTTATTGCTCACCCAGGGGAAATACAAATTCTTTTTGTCCTATGCAAAGTCAGTGCTTAGCTCTGCCGCTTGCCTTTGCTTAGGGCAAACCCCTTTCTCTGCCTCCTAAGGAAGAGGAGGCACAGGCAGCCATCAGACATCGCTCTCTGCTGGCTCACCCCACTGGCTGTAATGTCAGTAAAGTCCTAGAGCTGTTTTGATTCCCAAAGTCCAGCCAAGAATCCAGCTCTGCTATTTCAGATTCTAATGTCAATAGCTGGATTAGAAGCCTGAACATGTTTGATAGCATGCAAGTATGACCTTTTTTGTATACCAAAGTGAATGGTTTGGGTTTTTTTTTTGTTGTTCTTGTAGGGTTTTTTATTCTTCTCCCTTCACCAATTCCAATAGCCAAAAAAGAGGAAAGTTGAAGTAACTGTCTCATCACTTGTGGCCCCCTTATAGGATAACTTTTGCTCCTCCTTATCTAAACTCCTGCTCTCCCCTGGAGATGTTAATGAAGTTGCATATCTGCTCTTCCATGTATGTCATGCCAGCTCAGCTTCTTCCTTAGAAATCCACAAAATAGGGAAGAACTTTGCAAACTTCACTATAATGTGAATATACACTGTATGGAGAACATGGGCTATTGGGTGGTTTGCAGTTACTGTGTTTTTAGGTGTCCCCTTAAAGAGCTT
This sequence comes from Gallinago undulata, assembly GCA_026546715.1. Lineage (NCBI taxonomy): Eukaryota > Metazoa > Chordata > Aves > Charadriiformes > Scolopacidae > Gallinago > Gallinago undulata. The sequence continues at coordinate 32,421,610 of JAOTQQ010000052.1, read as the reverse complement.
GGCTGGAGCCTTGGCAGAAAAGTTGCTCGTTTGCCTTGTCACAGCCCCTGCTCTTGGTGTCAGTGCCATCACTAACCCCGTTGGCTTGATTGCCATGTTTGCTTCTAAATGCTAACAAACCTGCACCACCACATTTTACTTGTCAGTAAGGCAGGAGCTGTTCCTTTACTTTTAGGAAAGGGTTAATTGATTATATTGGCAAGCCTTCTTTCAGAGGGAGACGGAGGGCAGTTAACCTTGTTTGCCCAGCCTGCCTTAGGGAGAGGTGTCCTGTGTGGTGTTCCCTGAGGATGTGCCCCCACAAAACTCAGCAGCCCTCGGCACAGAGTGCTCTAGCTTCCTAGCAGTATCAGGATAATTTCAACAGGGCATCTCCTGCAATGATGAAGAATAATAGAGCAGGCAGGAAGAATTTTGACACCTGTAATTTTTCTCTAACGTTGTTTTCCAGCTCTAATCCCAAAAAGAAAACCTAACGGGCAATTTAATAATGATTTGTGGAGTTGAAAGTTGCACCTTCGTAGTCTCTGCGGCAGGGGGTGTTTCTTAGGGTAGCGAAGGGAGAGCAGTCTCAGCACTCACTCTCTGCAACACCCTGTAGGAATGTAGAAATTTATCTCTTGTGTTTATTGGCACTAAGTGGGACCCTCACCTCTTGGTGGGGCTGGCAGCCTTCCCCTGAGGTACATCGAGAGGGCCAGAAGGGAGAGTCTTCAGAAGCTCCTTCAGCAGGACCCACTCGCACTAGCTGGGGATAAAACACAGAGGGAAGAAATGGCGAGGAGGTATCTGATTCTGAGGGCACAGTAGAGAACTGCTCTCTTGGAGGAGGGCCCCAAGTCAGCTGGATTTCTCACCTTATGAGACATGATGTCTAGAACATAATGGTGCATGGGACGAGTTCTGCTTGCGATGAATCACAGTAATTTCTGCTTCATACGGGCACAAGCAGCTCTCACGTCCCACGGATGTCCTAGGTTGGTAGGATACTTACTTGCAGCTAATCTAAATGCTGCAGATATTGCGTCTGTCCAAAGCACGTTTGGTGCATGTTAACTCTGCACGCTGCTGGAAAGAGGAGAGGGAAATATATTTTTTGCAAGCCTTGGGGATAGTTTCTCCCAGACCTCGTCTTTTCCAGGATGTCAGAAGTAGTGAGAGGGCAATGCGATGCGTTAATAGGCTCTGGGTGGCTTTGAGTGCATGGACTCGGTGTGACTTTTGAGGCCTGTTGGGTCTGAGTGGCAGCTTGACTAACAGGTTAGCGGCTGGCAGTGGTGGAGAGGTGACAAGCGAGTGCCTCCACAGAAACTGTGCCTCAGGCAGGGAAACTGGGAATAGCATCATCTCCTGCCAGCTCGGCGCACGCTGCAGCCCAGGGCGTATAAAGCAGGAAAATTGCTGCCTTTGGCAGGGCCCACGGAAGAAGTGGGCAAGGCTTAGGTCAAGTCTCCTCTGCAGAGCCGGCAGAGCTGCCTGGGGGAGGCTGCAGGGGCAGGGGAAAGAAGCCCTTAAAAGGATCCTGAAATGACGGCAGGTGAGTCCTCTCCCGTCTCCTGCAGCACAGCGAGAGCCTCTGCTGCTTCTGGGAGAAACTTTCTTGTCAAGACTTGTATTCAGTAACCACAGAGTCTATTAAAGATGTGTCTGTGCCTTAAAAGAAAAAGTTACTCAAAATTTCTAGTTTCTAGTTTTCAAATGAGATAGGGAAAAAAAAAGCTCCAGAAAACATTTTCACATCAGAAACTTAAACTTGAGTTAAACGGCTTCTCTCTCTGCATAGTAACGACTAACTGGTTGAAAAAAAATGCTGCTTCTTTTAGAGTACTTATGTTGGTAAACCTAGGCTTTTTTGATCATAACATTTCACGTATGGAAGGGAAAACTAGTTCGGGTTTTCTGCTGTAAAATGAATTAAGGCTCACATTACTTCACCCAATGAAAAAGTAACATCATGATTCACAACTTTTCAACAGATGAGAAAATAGTGTTACTCATCTGTAAAACAAGACGGTTTTTTCTTTAGATATTAAATGTTCTCTTTAAATGTAACAGAAATAATCCAGGATCATCTGAACCCTATAACATGGTTAATCAAGAAAAACCCACTTTCATGAGTAACACTTACAAAAAATGTTACTTGTAATATAACCTTATACAGTCAGATTATATAGATTTAATAAGAAGTTTATTCTGCCTTCTGAAGAAAAATGTTTCCATGTTGAAACAAAACAGAGAAATAGTTCAGAGGAAAGTATTTCATGCTGAGAGCATCATAGGGAAAGAGGCAGAATGGGGATCCTGCATCCTGCTCCTCAAATGCTCCGTCTAGTACAGCTCTTATTTATGTGTCAGGATACTTAATATGCATGGGACATAATGTTAATCTGAGTTAGGAACCACTCCTTTGCCTCGTGGTGCTTTTTCTTTTTTATTGCCCTATAAAATATAGTTATTAAAAATAATCCTAGTCTTCTAATATAGTGGGGAAGAATCTACATAACATCTTTCCCTCTACGTTTTACTTCAGCTGCACTTTTTTTAGACTCAGACGTGTGTAAGTATTTTTCAGAGCTGATACATGCGGTTTGAAGATCCCTTTTGAGGGGAGTGTGGACCAAATTGCTTCTGGAAACAGAGCACATCCTAGGTTGAGAAAACTCAAGGGCAGAGCGTGTGTGGTGGTGCCCTGGGAGCCTGTGGAGATGGGGTGCTGCCCAGTCTGCACTCGGGGCTCCCGTGGCTCCGGGGGTGTGCTGTCAGGGGGATGCTGTAGGAGGAAGATGGTGAAAGGTCTTTGGATTATTTTTCCCATCCTAATTAAATGTGTTCGTTTGAGAAACATCACCTAAAAATGCAGAGAAAGAAACGGTTTAACTGCAGCAAGTTTGGGTCTGTCCTGTCAACTGGGCTTTTCCTCAAAAAGGGGGGATGAAACCAGGCGTGTGAGAGCAGTTGTGTGTTCTTGCAGAAACAGGGGCTTTTAGCTTGAAGTTCTGTTTCTGTCTCGCTTGCTTTCCTTGCTTTTTGAGATCTACTGGATCTGAACAGCAGCAGCGAGGTGGGAGGTTGCAGGTCTCCAGCCATGAAATTCTCTAGTCTAGAACAGGGTGCAGCCCCAGTTACACCAACATGCAGGCAGAGGGGGATTTGCGTCCTCAAACCACACATGCTGTCACCCCACAGCTTTAAAGCAAAATGAAAGGAGCAGATCTGCCCGATGAAGCATGCATAGGAAAATCACAACTACAGATCTTAAAAAGAAAAAAAAATAATGAGGGAGCTAGAGAAAATATCTATAAGAAATGTCTGAGTGTTGGGTTTTTTTTGTTAGTCGATATTTTCTTAAGTATAACATCTATGGAAGACTGGAGTATAAGCTGGCCCAATTGTGTAAATCACTCCAAAGTCATTAGAAGCATAAATGATAGGAAGGAGAAAATAACCAGTAATGACTGAGCCAAGGATTCCATTCTGCAGAAAAGGGCTGCAGCAGCCAAGTGCCTTATATACCAGCTCAGAAGCCGTCACGTGTATCTCATGGGTGTGTGTTTCCATGGAAATTTTTTTTATTTCTGGGGAAACTGAAAGTCTTTGTAAGATATGGAACAAGTAATCCAAACCCTATGATTTGATACTGCTGCCTTGGAATAATAATATAAGTACCCCAGAGCCACACAGAGGCCTGCTTTGGCGTGGGAACCAAGTGACATCTCTGTGCACATCTGAAGTGTTTAATTAGAGAAAAGGAAACCCAGATAGAAGAGAACGTGTTCAGCTACATCCTCACTCCCTGCTTAGACTGGGAAACAGTTCTTTGTAGTTGATTCACGTGCCTTGAGCTTGGCTTAGGGAGAAGAATTTTCCCATGTTAATATTTTGATTTTCAACTATGTAATGGCTTCTGGAAAGAAATATTGATAAATTTCTGAGCTTTTGCCTTAAACGCATGATTTTAGCAGTGAGGTCTGTCCTTTTGAAAAGCATGTGTGCTGCACACTACAACGTCTTGACACTTTCTGAAGCTTTTGTGGTCTACTTTTTCAGTGACTGTTGGATTTTACGTGGGCTCCGGGTTCGATGCTTTTATCCCTGGGGCGGTGTAAAAACAGTGATGTCTTGTAAACAGCTTCAGCGTGCCAGCCTCTTTCTGCTGTAGGTGGAAAACTGTTAAAACACACAGACAGAGAAGATGTTCTGCCTGTGGATCTGAAGATCTGCATTTTAATTAACACTTCAGAAACCCTTGACTGGGGTACCAGAGCAGGGAAGGAACAGGAGAGGTGTGTTGAATGATTTCTAGAAGCTGATCTGCAGTAGCTAGTTAACACCATGGTTCTTTGAGGTAATTGTGCTCCTTGTGTTTTGGGTGCAGTAGGGCTGCAAAAACTGCAGTGGAGTGTTCAGCTCACCTAATGTGCTCAGGGAGCGTACATGATGCTCTAGCTGTGGGAAAACTTAATAATATGAATAGGTTTTACACCAAGTAACCTTTAACAGTATTAATATATAAAACACACTGTTAGGTTAATAGATAGCAAGAGGCTGAATTATTGAAGAAGTTAATTGGGTTTAATACTGATTAGTTTCATTAAGGGGCTGTAATAGTTGTACTGCAGAAAGAAACCTGTTACAATGAAGAAGAAAGTGCATCTCCTGCACTGTGCAGAGTTCCAGTAAGAACCAGTGATGAACCCACAGAGATCCCCGATGCCAGTCAGAGGAGGGAGCGTGCCCTGGGCTTAGAGGGGGGAGGCTGCTGTGGTGGGGTCTGTGCAGGCCACCCCTCCAACCCAGCGAGGCTTTCTGCAAGCTGTGTTCAGAAGTCTGTGTGTGCTGGCACAGACACCCAGCAGCAGATGCTACTGGAAAAACTGTAGTTCCCAGTGCCTGTTTTGCCTCCTCCCAGCCACCCCTGAATACCACCGGTGTTGGGAGGGAGAGAGGCAGCCATGGAAGCACCAGGCTGGGGACTGCATGATGAAGATGGATGTATTCGACCCAATGGCATTTGCTGGAGGGTGCAGGCAATGTTAGTCAAAGTGACTGAGACAGTTGTCTGTCATGTGTGAAGAAACACAGCAACTAGGGAAGGTTGTTGGATGGATGAGGAACGGTTGCTGTGATTACACTCATGTTTAAGAAAGGCAAGGAGGAGGAGCAGGGGTACAGGAGGCCAGCCAGCCTTGCCTCAGTCCCTGCAGGGGACAGTGTCCTCTTGCAGACTGTTCCCAAATCTAGGAGGAAGAGGAGGCAGTCAGGAACAGCAGCGCAGATTGAGTGTGGCTTGTATCTAGCTATGATGGAAGGATTGGCAGGGAAGGAGTGAGTGCCCAGACTGTGTTCGGTTACTGTCCTCACCAATCCCAACATTTATATTCCTGTCAGATCAGTTATTACTGCTTTTCAAGCTAATGTAATATCTGAGTTATTTTGATACTTTCTTAAAATCTGTAATTGACAACTTTGATTTGATGATTAATTTTATCTATAAAATTTAATGTGAAGATTGGAAAGGATAATTTTATTACTGGCTTTGATTACCTGATTTAGTCTAGCAAGAAATTCCTGCAAGGTTCATTGACTGTTTAACTCACAGCTGACTGTGATCCCATTTCTCTAAAAGGGAAGAGAGAGAACCAAGGAGATTCTCAATTCAGAGACAGGTGAGAGTCTTTGGATTTAATTACCTCCAGGTGAAGCAATGAGTCTAAATCAGTAGCTCAGCAGCTGTGGCTCTGGTAGCATAAGGGTGCAGTGAGAGGTAGCTGGCAGCTACTGCCTCCTGGCTGGGGGGAGGGACCCCACTATGATTCTCTGTGGTGTGGAGACTCCTGCTGAGTTCCTGCAGGGATTTCAAGCACCCCTGGCTCACCCACCAGCAGGGACCTGCTGGCAGGATTCAAAGCAAAGAACAGTCAGAGCTTGTAGATGACATGTGCAGATGGAAATAAAGTAGCAGATGCTGATTGAAGTGAGGAAGAGAATATAGCAAGGTAAGAAATGCTCTCCTGCCATAGAAAGAGTGAATTTTGGGGGGCAAGGATGTTTTATGTGCAAAAAAAAAAAGTGAGATTAAAACCCAGCGAGGAGGATAAATCCATCCTGAGATGTCAGCAGAAGTGAGGGCAATCAAAACTTTGGAGGAACACAGGAGGTGAGGTCTAGTTGGGGGATAGAGAGGGTTTAGATGAGAGGAAAACAGAATAAGTTACTAGAAAGTGAAATAGAAATTCAAAAAGACTGGAAAAAAACAGGTGGAAAAACAGATTTGAAAAAAAAAGAACAAAAGGTGCTTCAGTGAGGTCTTGCAATTCACCCCCCGAGATGGGTGACAAATGGCTAGTGTGTTGGTATTCAAGAGGATCATGTTTGCTGGGTTTTATGTCTTATTTTGTAATCTAAGGTAGGTGATTCTTTTGAATGAGATGAGTTTGGCAGTCTGTCTTGGAATGGAGAGAAAGGCTTTGAAAATGAGACAGAGAAAGAGGTTCTTTGTGTTCCTTATGTTTGAGTCTGCACAGTCCAAACTCTGAGTGGTGCTCTGTGAGGGCTGCTTTGTGGAGGAGTAACAGGTATCTTGTAGCTTTAGCTAAAAGATCCAATGTGACTTGAGAGGACAACTGACATGAGATGCTTAGAGCCTAGAAATACAGGTTAATGTTTACAGTACAGTAAGAAATCTTTATGTATGTTATTGGGAAAAATTTGTAACATTAAATGAGCTTAGAAAAAGATCTTTGAACCATTTGCATTCTGTATCTAGTTTAAACATCATGAAGAACCTCAGTGGAGTTTCTCTGCTGAAGCTGTATTGAGATAGCTGGCCCAGAATTCTTGATTGAAAATATCATAAAATTTTTAGCAGAATTTGGAAATTATTCTGTTGGGACATACATGATCTCTGCTTCACTTCTGTGTTTCTATAGACACAAATAGTTTCTGAGCTTCTTCCTGGGCTTTTATGAGTCTACTGCTAGAATTGAGCTAGCTATCAGAGATGGGGAGCTTCTTGCTTGAGGGACATAATATCTGAAACTTGCTTCCTTCCATCTGCGAAAGCTTCTTGGCTTGTTTATTTTCTGAGCAGCCATGAAAACCTGTTTGTTCTTGAGGTGCAGGGGACTGCAGCCCATTCGCAGCTGCTGGCTTAAGAGGAGAGGGGTTCTTTGAGCAGCTCTGCTGAAAACGTGTGTGGGAGCAACAAGGGGGAAGAAAAAGGGTGTCCACAGCAAGGACTGTGGTAATGCTCCCTGGGGTCCCTTCTGGGAAGTGGAATTATAACTTTCAGGTGAGGAAAAACCACCCATCCCTTCTCACCTGGCCAATGTTGTGGGAGAAAAAGGCACTGCAGAGCTGGCAGGATGATGGCAACGCTGTCATTTTGTGGGTGCTTGAACTGGCAGAACGTCAGGTACCTGAGCCTTGTGGTTTTAATACTCGCCTGAGTGGTGGAACGTGAAGCTTGCCTCCAACAGGCATTGCTCAAGCCGGCTTTACCCAAATACTGCACTTCAAAGAGAAGCTTTCTCACACACAGTCATTTCCCATAATCTTTTCAGTGCTGCAAGGCAACACATGTCAAGAGATTTCCTTGCATTAATCTAAATAAAATTCTTAATAATTAAGACAACCAAGTCAAGTCAAAATAAATTTAATGGCTCGTATTTAGTATTCTTGTTAGAGTCCTTATGAATCAGGCAGAAATGTTAGAAAAAAATTATCTCAGCATATGTCAGTAGTAAATAATAGAAGCCTGGATTGCACCCAAGTCAGGTCCTAAACTGATTAATACAAGCGACTGGCTGTAAGTCTTCCCTGAAGTCTGATGGTTTGAGACTCTGCTAATACCAGTGTAGGATTTGGTGATGTATTTCAAAACCTTAGTCCAACTTCTGAGGAAGCTGATGCAGAACCAGTACTTGTTAGCATATCTTGACAGGCTGGATACTACTTAGAGATTATGTTTGACAATTAGTACTTTGTGCTTCTAGCGTTTCCCCAAAGTGCTGGCTCCGAGTCCAAGCAGACCACCTTAGAGCAAGATGTGCTTTTTAAAGTGCTGAAAATAAGCAGGGTGTCGTAAAATAACATTTATTAAGTGCTTGTTGCACAATGGTGCAGTGCGGAACCCGAGGGATTTAGTGCCCCAAGTAAGGGACTCTGTACGTGGCAGAAGGTTTCCCTTTGCAGTGTCTTTTGGCTGTGAACCTCACAAAGCTGCTGGTTTGGTGTTTTGACTTCATGCTCTGAGAATTCCCATGTTATGGAAAATTTCCGTTAAATATTTTATGGTGTTCATGAAACATGGATACCCATAAGGAGCTGCTATAAATCTTTTGAGACTAGAGGTCATATTGCCCTTCTCAGGAATTAATCTCCGACTTTCAGATCTCAGTTTGGTACATTTGTGCCTAACTTGGTTTGACTCCCTCCTTGTATCCCTGCCTGGTGAACTCACAGCCTGCACCTCATACACAAATAAAGAGGGGGAACTCCGTCATTAAGCATCACACATTAACATAGTAACATATTAAAGAGCTGGGATGCAAATGAGCCTTGAAGAAGTTAAATGAGGTGTTCAGGGTCAAACAGTGATTTTCGAGACAATGACAAATGGCTCCAAATCTTGTTTTTATGTACAAGTAATGACTCGGGAGGTTACTTGACTCTGGGCTAAACCCTGGGCAGTAGCTTTTTCTTCTCAGGCTGCTGGGAGCAGAGGCATGGCTCCCCTTGATCCACCTTGGGTGGGACTAACAAATATTTGTCTGCCTCTTATTTTGTTATTTTAAATGGTAATTAGTCTAGTGTGGTTGTTTATCTGATTGCTGTTGAATTAGTTGAGCTGGATTGCACTGCATTTTTAAAATATTTTCTCTCTTCAGATACCTGCTTTAACAGCTCCCTAGTGCTCTATTTCAAGGTTTTATCTATAAATGGTCTTGACCAATTTACTTTCACTTAATTATTGCTCTAACTGCTTCAGCAGATTAAGAGAATGCACCTAATGTGATATATTTGGATTTTAATAACTGAGTTGATATTCCCTCATTCAGATTTTCATTTTATCAACAAAAAAAAAAAGTCCTGGTTGGTTTGAATAAGACCGCGGGCACGTGGAGCGCCAGCTGGCTGAAAGATTTTACACAAAGGCAGCACATTGACGTGGGGAAGGCTTCTGGTGGAGAGCTGCCAGAATCAATTGCAGGACTTGATTCAAGTACATTGCTGATTGGGAAGATGTGTTAAACAGGGCGGTAATGAAATTTGCAGATGATTCTAAATTGGAAGGTATTGGAACACCAATGAAGAGAGAGAAATTTAAAAGGCATCAATGACCATTAGAAAAATGAGTGGAATATCTACTGAGAACTGGTTCATTTTAGGAACAAAAAGAGCAAGTTGGTATTTCTTAAGGAAGATTATTACATATAACACTGAAGAGGGAGGAGAAAGCTTGGTCGTAGAATTGCTGTTGCTGGATGTCTCACTGCAGATCAAATACCCTATTTCTGTGCGTTACAGCCATGAAAAAAGCTGGAAGAAATTCTGGGAGCTGTATCTGAAAATACCTTTTTCTGAGAAGGGCATTAAGTCTTTTTAAACAGTGGCTTGGACTGTCCCAGCACTAGTGCGAGGTATGCACCAAGGGCAAGTGATTGTTTTGTTCCTCTCTATTTGGCATCTTTGTCAAGTGTTGCATCTGTTTGAAGGGCGAAGGTACCCAACTTGATAATGATTTGTGGGGTTTGGCTTTGGTGTTTAATTGCAAAGCAGCAGGCAAAGTTTGTGACTCCCAGTCTGTCAAAAAGAAGCGCTGGTTGAATGGTTTATTGCAGAGTGTGCCATCAGTCATCGATGTTTCCTTCATTAGGAAATTATTTCTGAATAAATACTTTTTTCTTGCAGCTCTACAGAAAAGATCATCCCTCCCCTCTACAGCTAAAGGGCAAATTCAGATTTAATTACTGTAGAGTTCTCTGTGTGACTATAGGATCTCTGTAACACAGAGCTTAGGCGGCAGAATTGTAGTAGATATTCTTTCATAAACAATGTCTCGCGTTACCCATAAGTAGTATGTATTACACTCAGGCTCTGAGTTTGTGGTTTTTTTTTTTTCCTTCCCTGAAAATGATCAAGCGTGTTTTTCTTATTTCCAATCCTTCCTCACCCCATGTCTTCAAGATAACAAACTTTATTCTGATCGACCCGGAGTCAATGTCAGAGCAAGTGTTATTGCTCACTAGCAGTAATCAATGCATAATAACTATGCTTATTAAAACTTTGATCTCATTAATATGAAGAACAACACCATGACAGTTACCTAACACAGCACCAGTAAGATCTAATAAGAATTTGCATTTGTTGCTGGTGATCATCAAAATTCAAATGTCTTTCTGTATCTTGTTTTACAGTTACTTTTCCCATTGTTTTAAAGGCTGCATTGACTGAATTGTTCACAAGTCTAGTCTGATCTGATATATAGAAGTATAGGTGGCAAACAGCTGATAAAGCTTATCACTAATATAGGACTATGATCATGCTGTGATTAAATACTTTAAACATGCTGCTTTGAAAATAGAAATTTCTGATTAAAAAAATAAAAGGGGAGGAGGGGGAGTTCATCTGGATTTTTTAAAAATGCGTATAGGCAGCAAGTTAAAAGAAAAGGAAGTTGTTTTTTTTTTTTTAAATATGCTAATAGTGAAATGACCAATTGTGAAAATTTCTATGTGCAAACACAGATGTAACTCTGCTTAAAAATCATTCTTTGGTTTTGTCATTCAGTCTTCCTTGGTCATTCAAGACAAAGTCAACTGAGAACTTATATTATTTTTAGTGACTTTCAGATATTGCAAGGCAGTGCTCGTGCTCTGCTAGCTCACACAAAAATCAGTAGAGAAAATGAAACCTATCCTTTTATAACAGTTGGGTGATAAAATCTGACATGATTTTGATCTCCCTCTGCTTCCTTCATGTACTACACCTGGAGCTTGTTTACTGAAGCTTGAGTGATGCAATGACTGGTTGTGTTTTCTGTTCTTTTTAATAATGGCAAAAGCATAACAAATGTCTTATTTCTAGCTTTATTGAGCTACTTCTTTACTAGAAATGTTCCTCCATAACTTGAAAAGAATAATGAACCTGAGGCCCGTGCAGTCAGCTCTCAATCTTAATTATGAAAGAGGAGCTAGAGATGGATGTGCTGCCTATGCAATGCGTAAGTGTTGCTGGTTGATGCAAACTCGCATCTCCATCCACATAGACAATGGCATGAAGTTTCTATGCGAGTTGAAAATTTTGTTGATGAGAAATTCATAAGAATACATAGATAAATGTTTGCAGTTAATCATATCCCATTTCTTGTGCTCTATGGTGTACTTACGGGCAGATAGTGAAACCTCCATATGCTTATAGCAATAAGTAACCTGTAAAAATATAGGCTTGATCAAATCTGGAGCAGGCTGTGTGTGCCAGGAGCAGCTGAGTTGTTTTTCTGATGGCAGTGGAGGTGGAATTTGCAGTTTCCTTTACTGACTGCTGGTGATTAAACTTTTAATCAACCACAATGTTCCTTCAAGATTTTAATTACATTTGCTCTTTCTAGGCTGTTTTGATATCAAGTGAACTTTTAAAAAGCCACAATCATCTTCCACAGAACTAGCAATGAATTGAAATTCTGCCATGCAATTTTGAGCTGACATTTTTATAATTACAGAGCAGCAGCTACATAAAAATGATGTTGGTGGTGAGTGCTGGAGCCTGAGGCTGCATCAGTGCAATGCCTTGAGGTTCGGCCTCCGGAGCTGGGCATTGCCTGTGGAGCATTCCCACAGAAATACCCACAGCCAGAAGGGAGGGGTGGATTTGGGGGAGAAGGGGTGAGGGAGAGAAGTGTTTTCAGCAGAGCTGTGGCCGCTGTTTGCAGGGGGGCTGTGGGCGTGCTGTCGTTGTGCTGCCTCTGCTACTGCTGTGTTTCTGATGTATATTGAAAAGTGCTGATAAATTCACATAAAAATAATTGTCATAAGGACAGGGACAATTCAGCAGACAATCTGCATGCACAATAAATCGTGTGAATAGTGGAAGCTTTCCCGCGGAGTTTTCACACTGGCAATCTTATAAAATCCAGATGCTGAAGCTGATGGCATTGTGATTCTGGTTCTTGTATGTTTTTATTTTTATTGAAAGATATATTGAGAGGAATATTCCTGATACTGTAATGTCCTATTTCTTGCCACTTCTTCTGGGGAGGAGTACAAACTGTATGAGCACAGGACTTCCCCACCTTGTACTCAAATTTAGAAGTAAAAGAAAGTAACCATGCCAGGGTATTTATTAATAGGATGTTAATAGTGGCATATTGAAGTAACTTGAGTGAAATCTTTCTTAATGGTAGCAAAATATACAAATTGTGTTTATTTGCAAGTATGGCTAACTCTGAAAAGTGTTGTAGATTAGCTGTACAAGGGTGGTATGTTTTGCTGAAGAATTCTACTGTTCTGAGGGGACCAAGATGCAGTAACATCTGTGAGGAGAAACAGCACATTTCTAAGAGTCCTTACCCAAGACTGGGGGGTGATTTGGTTTCTGTTAATATCTCCCCTCCCAAAGGTATGTCGTACGGTCAAGCCAGTTGCACTGACCAAAGTCTCTACTGTAAATACATGATAAGATTTGGATTGCCCACCTTTTGTGGCTACCAGAATTGATGAATTTCCAGGTTTCTTTGCTTAGGCAAAACAACTCTCTACCCTTTGCTCGGAGAAGTGATTAGTTAATTATAGGAGGGTGTTACTGGTACCTTGCTGGCTTTGCAGTTTGTTTCTGTCTTGTTTTGCAAGCTCTGGAGACTATCTGTTAGCAATGCAGTTATTTGGGAAGAAGGAATTTGCTGTAGATCTGCTTGTTTATTTATGGGACAACTCGGTGTTGGGTAGATGGATACGCAGCCCTCCTTGGTTTGGAGGTTGCTAACACAGCAGAGTCCCACTGCACCAATGTTAGGCTTAGGTAATCCTCAGCTTCTGCTAGTCTGAAGTATTTGTTACTGCTTTATATGTGTGAAAGTGTTCAAATCTGCTTTTAAGGAGTTCTCAACTGGATTTTAGAACTAAGCCTCTTGGTGAATGTTGGTTTCGTGATATGTCAGTACAAACTGCAGGCTCAGGCAGCTGCCTAATCACACCCAAGAAGATGTCAGTGGGATCCAACAAGCTGGGGGCAGTCTTGGTGTGCTTGTTTGTGTTGATTTCTTATGCCAGCAGCGCAAGAATTTCTGGCAGCATGTGCCACATGTGGTGACCACCTCATGTCTTCCTTGTACATCTTTTCTGTCATGCATAAAAGGCCCTCAAGTGACAGATCTTGGGACTGCCTTTATCCCGTTGTCCTCTGATGATGCAGAACATAGGCTAGAAGTAAATTGACATCCAAAGTCCTAAGTATCCCACCTTAAAAGGAGCATTTACAAAATAATTTAGATTCAGTCCTGTGGAAGTATCATCTGTGAGGCACAGAAACTAAGGGCCTGCAGGCTGGGTGCTTTCGACGGGCACCTTCATTGGATTGATTAAGTCTGGCCCATTCCCCTCACCTGCACTTCTGATACAGGTGGTTCCCTGAGAACCTGTCCTGAACCATCAAGCTTTTCTCCATCCATTATTATTTATAAAGTTAAAAAGATTGTTACCTGGATAAAAACTGATGCTGGAAGGACAAATGGGTGTAAGAGACAACCTGTCAAAACGAAGAAAGTAATAACTTGGGGACTTGGGAGTAAGATGAAGAGTTTTTTACTTTGTAACAGATTATCACAGAGATAAATGTGGTTTTGGTTTCTGTAAACATGGCAGATTTTGTTGTTGTCATTTGTGCGGTGAAGAAAGCAAGGTCATGTCTGTCATTTACTTGTAGGTGCTTTCAGCTTGGTCTGGATAAATGATATAAGTAGCAACCCAACATAGGTCTACTATATTGAAAGCCAAGCTGGAGAAAAAACAAGTGATGACTTTAACACAACATAAACAAAGTTAACATCCCTTGTGATCTTGCTCTATTGGATGCACTGATCCCAGCATTCCTGGACCTGGAATGGTCTTTAACTCATAATCAACAAATCCAGATACTTTCTGTTGGTCCGTTTTACTGGCTTGTTCAGTAGCTCATCAGTGATGGAATAAATGAAGGCTATAGCATTTAACTAGGCTGTAGGAAAGTGATGCTAATGGCAAAAAATGAAAGGGAAGTTTTAATTGCAGGGGATAATTGTGGTACATCTGAACTTGTGTATTATTTACCTCAAAGTAGTGAGGAAGCCATGATAGAACATCTAGTTCAAGTCTTTCCCCCTCCCGAGGGAAACAATTAGAAAGTATTACAAGCACAATAGCTCTCTGAATTCTTTGGAGTCACCATCATTAAACAGAAAGTGAGAATGAATATTTGATTACGTATGCAATCAGGATGGAAAATAGGGCCTGTTACAGCATTCCTGCTGGTCAGACTGTATTCACTGGAAAGTTAAATGTCTCTGCCTGGCAATCCTTGGTTAAGGATCTGGTGTGCCTGGAGGAGACAGTTCTTAAGACTCTAGTCTTTGGCAGCCACAAAAAAAAAAAAACTTTTACCACACAAGGACCCTAGGTACACTAAGGAGGGTGAAGTGGGGCACCTCTGAGACCCTTATTTACATTTTCAAAACACCCATGGTTTGCATTCATCCTGTTTTCCCATGACTTCCTACATGACCATGTAGGGGCTGTTTGCCCTGATGCAGTTTTCTGGCTGCCCATGTGTGGGCTTGCTGGGCAGGCAGCAGGACCTGGGTCAAACAGGCCAAATGTGAGCTCCCTCCCCTGTTGCCTTGACACCTTCTCTGAAGGGAGAAGCAGACACACCCCCTTAACACGTCCCCCAACCTTCTCAGTGGTATTTTCAAGGCCAGAACATCTCACTGGGAAAAGCATCCCCACTCATCTACCTACAAGGAAGAGTGTTATTTGTTTCCTTGCCTGAAGCCCTTTCATGTAAATTGTCCTGTGGGCTATGTTTTTATTGCTGACTTAACCTGATCCATCCCTGCTTGTATTAATTACCGCAGAATTAATTTAGCTTGTGTGAGAGCTGCAATGCCACCAACTAATGTTTGAATCACACAGTGTGAATATATTAACAGCTGGCAGGTTGTGTTAACTTGAGCTCCAGTTTGCAATCCCTGGCAGGCTAATAAAACCTGCTTTAAGGGAACACCACATGGAAATTAAGGGGAGGGTTAGGTGTCCTTTGGAATTGAATTTGAAGGTGTGGTGACTGTGTTTTACACAACTTCATCCCCAAGAGCAACCCAAGGTGAGGATGCAAAAGCCCAGGTTCCCAAGGCTAGGCAGCAGAAAGGGCTCTCTAAGAGGGGCTAAAAGGGTGGGTGCTGTCAAAGCAGGGGGGAATTGGTTATGTTGGAAAAAATTATTCCTTGTTTTACTAAGTAAATGTTAAAAAATGAAAAAAAAAAAAAGCCTGGTTTGGGATTTTGAAAAATTCTTAAATCCTTTTAGCCCTTTATCACTAAAAAAAGCTGCTGCTCCTGTTACCTAGTGCTGTTTAAATTAGTGCATCATGACAGTCTCTTTAGCACATCCTTCAAAGAGTGGTTTTCTCAAATTAGTTTGCTTCAGATACCCACATCTCACTTGTTTAATAAAGACACTAATTCAAAAAGACTACAGTTATGTGGCATTTTCTGAACACATAGTAGGCCTAAAATTAAGTTACCATATCATTTGTGTCTACATTGATCTTTGAAGAACAGGTTTATTTATTTTTATCTCATTAGTTTTGTAGTTTGTCTATTTTGAAGAGGTGTTTGTCAGTAAACACTTACACTCTTGGCTTCAGAAGCACCAGCCAAGAGCTTTTGTGACAGTACTAGATGCATGGAATTGTAATAAACATGAAAAGGATAATGTCATTCAATACAGAATATATCCAACTTTCTGCTCCAAAATTGAGCCGTACCTTTGAGTTAGGTAACAATACATTTAGAAGAATTGCTCACTAATCCATCATTTTTTGAACCATCAAGAAAATTCAGGCTCCCAAAACATCTTCAGAAAGGTTTGGGTGAGATGTAATTACAAAAGAAGGATCAGAAGATCAAAGAACAGCGCTGAGCACAATGTAGCAGAAGACTGCAAAGCAAAGCTGAAGGGAGAAAAGAAGATTGCACAAAAAGTTGAAGAACTTGAAATTTTTCAGGCACAAAAGGAACAAGAGGTCACTGAAAAATTCAGCGGGGCTTCAAGAAGCAATTTATTGACAAAAGGAGCAGAGATTTCTCAGAGGGATTTGATGAATTCATAACCTCAGTGCTCACCTGGCAAGGTGGAGGTCAGCTGCCAGAAAGATAGAAGCCTGCCACGGGGAGGGGAGGAGATGCCAGAAGAAATCACGCTCACCCAGGATCAGCCAAAATGCAGTGAGCCCTGTGATGCCTCCCAGCTCGCCAGGAAGCCAACCTTCCTCAAGTGATGCCTCATCAACTTCAAGTGAGCCAAGGGTCACATAATTTCAAAAGAGATATTTTTTTTAATCCTCCTCTCCTGTTTTTCTCTTTCATTCTCTGTGTGCCCTCACTCTCCCCACCCCAATTCAGTGTTTAATGTGCTCTTACCGTTTGGGGGTGAGTCTGATTGTGCGAGACTAAAGGCAAAGCCTGGCTTTAAAAAGCCCGTTGGGTATTTTCTTTATCTCTCCCATCCTCCCATGTGATGCCCGACAGCTCAGCCCTGAGCTCCTTCTTTCAGCTGCTTTTGGTACATGTTGAATTCCAGTTTTATTGCTGTCTGACCTTGGACACAGGGTGTAACTGAGGCATAGGAAACACCAGGAATGCGGATCTGAGGCAGCGTTAAATCTCATCTTCCAAATTGAGCAAAAGATAAAGGCTTGGTCAGGTATTTGGCCGCTGATTAGTAAAGGAGGAAAGATGTGCATGTTTGCAGCTTGTAATGGTTTGTTTGCTTATGGAGTTTGCTTTCTAGAGCTGGGCCCCTTCCTTTCCCAGCTTCTGAGCTGTGGTCAGCTTCTTGAGGGGACAAGGCATGTAAGCTCTTTGTGGAAAACAGCTTTTCTCACCCATAGAGAAAAACCTCTTTCTACCCTCACTGCCCACAGATTTCTGTAACTTTGTCCAATGGAGAGATTTTCTGCTCATCACCAAAGCAGCAAGCCCTTTTTCAGGTTTATCTATGACATGGCACAGCACTTTTTATACATGATATCTCTTTCCAAGTGTTATTAATGTTGGATTGGGTGTACTGATGGAACAATTTCAAATGCATGCACTGCTGCTGATCTCTTTTGCTTCTGTCTGGACCAGTCATTTTCACATGTGAATACTTATGCTATGCTAATCCAGGCCTTCTTAATATATTTAGTACCAATTAGCATAAGCAAGGTTGCTGAATGCCATAATTTAAATGCTAGGCACAGCTGTTTTTCCTGTGACAGGAAGGTATGAAATATAATTTTAACAAATACTTGTAACCAAGAAACTACGGAGAAAGTTGAATGGCTACATAACAACCAGAAACAAGGCCCACACTTTAGATTTACAGTGTATCGGTTCTCTAACCAGTGTGGATTTGCAGCCAGAAAGGTTTGCCTATTTGCCAACATGAAAAGAAATGAAATTATGAGAAATGCTTCTCATTAGTAATTTTTATTATTATTTTTTTTTTCTGTGGCTGCTGCTGCAAAATGTATCATGTTGTAGCTTTACAACATCTACCCGTGGAGCTCATATGCAAAGCAGAGATGAGTGGAAAAGCCCCCTTGGACTTGGCTCATGTTTGAGATGTAGAACATCAGCAGTAGCTCAGCCTTAGCTCTGACACAAGCACTTCTTGTGTAGCTCAAAGAGCCGTTCTTGGGATCTATACGGTACTCAGACCCCAGGCTAGTTAGGCTAAACTTTTAATTCAACTTAAAGTTGCAGACAGTTCCTTCAGGTGTTTTGGACTAGGAACTAAATCCATATATATATATTTGTATGTTGTGCAGCACTCTGGATACAGTAAACATGTCAGCAGACCTGTATGTTCACTATGTGGTACTGCCAGCATCTGTGCAAGAACTCTATTTCCTAGGGGAAGCCTGCAGCTGTGTATGTACATGTATTTTTTGATACCCAGTGTCTAGAACAATGGCTATGTGTGTCTTTGGGTATGTATTAAGCATTTGGCAAAGCATAACCTAATTTTCAATTTAGGATTAGAGTCTTTATCTTCGTGTAAATGACAGCAAGGATGAGACTAACTGTGAGACTTAGGAGGTTGTTTTGTTACCCGCAAATGTGTTCTTAGAGTGAATGTTGAAGATTCATGGCAAAAAAATATAGAATATGCTTAACCTTTGTGTAACACTCAGATTTTAGCAGTTTTTGAAATTGCCATTGTGACTTTCCCCAACATATTCTGGTAGAATTGGGCCAACCCTAATGCAACAGGAATATTTCAACACGAATATTTTTTTTGTCCTTCTCCTTTTTTTTTTTTTCCTTATTCCTTCCCATGTGATTAGAAATAATTCCTAGGTGTTACAGGGTGCTGTTTTGTTTAGATTGGCAGCCCCATATTAGAACACTAGGAAAGGTCAGTGCATCCCAGTAGGTGTTTTATTGTAAGCGGTTAGGTGAGCATCAGATTTATATTCCTGGAGTGCTCTGATATTCACAGCAGGAACAGAGAATGACTTTATTTTATTTTTTTTATTGCTGTGTCTTAGAGCAATGAATCTGGTGACTCCACTAAGATCAGAAGCAGCGAACATTTATTCCCTTTTTTTCTCGTACTGAATTTGGAACTTTTCTTACCTTTCCACGTAGAAGAGCAGGAAAATATTTGACTTTCTCATCCAGACACATTAAGAAGAGAAGATAATTATTATTTCAGTTTTTAAAATGTTACTGTAGTCTGAATGTCATTGGGAAAATTATAACCTCATGGATAATGGTTTTCTGTGTTTGTCCAGTAATAGCAGCTTTAAGTTAAAGCTGGTATCTGCCTGCCTCTCCCTGCCTCGGTTCATACACAAACCTACTTGCAGTTTGTATTGACTGGCTGTGCCAGGGGGCAGCTGGCTCCAGGGGCTTCTGTAGAGCAGGAGGGTGAAGGCACAGAGACAGAAGCAGCAGGAGGGGCCTCCTCTGGCCCCCGAGGCCCAGGCAGAGCCCGTTCCCAGGCCAGGCACGCAGCAGCCACCGTTGGGAACCAGCATGAGTCTCTTCCATTCCTAAAGGCTGCTTCATGCCAGGGCTTTTTCTACTAGATTCTACTAGATTGATTCTACTAGATTCTACTAGATTTCTACTAGATTGATGACATCTTGATGACAATCTTCATAGCTCACAGAAGAGGATTGCTGAAGATTTGTTTCCCCTAAG
>JAOTQQ010000052.1:32303968-32402066 GCA_026546715.1 Gallinago undulata | reverse complement strand
CTACTAGATTGATGACATCTTGATGACAATCTTCATAGCTCACAGAAGAGGATTGCTGAAGATTTGTTTCCCCTAAGTTTGCTATTAATTTTCTTGCTGTCATTCCTTTGACAATAATTAAATCTAAACCACAGAATAGGTCTTCTGCAGAAAGTGAATGGAGGGGACCTGGAAAGAAAACAAAGAACTGACTAGAACTTACTGATCTGCGACTGATGAGAAGTTATTCGTCAGCTTCATGAGCAAATTGCCAATGGTACCTTCTGTGTTATGGCAAAGGTTGGTTCTTCCACGTTGTTCTTTCATGGAGAGGCATTCCCAGTTACACCCTGCTACTCTGCAGAGATGTAAAAATTCCTGCCCCATATGGCTTAGCCGCAGGGTTTTACTGAGGAGGGGATCTGCAGGAACATTAATCACTGCCTTTTGTCCAGCACAGGAGTAAAACATCGTTGTGCTTGCAAGAGAACTAAACAGGTCGGACAGCTACTGGATAATAGTGTATTTGTTGTGGTAGATACTTGCTTTGCCCAAAGAAGATTAGTGCCTGCTTTTGGTGTACATGCAGTCTGTGTATGTTGAAATAAGTCTCCTGTAACAAATAACAGAGTTTTATATACTAATTACACTAGTCGAGTATGGGTCAGCTTCTTAGGCTACTGGAATGTATGCTGTAGACACTGATAGGAGGAGGAAAAAAGGTAAAAATAATAGTACTATTTTCTGCATGTGTGAAAAGCACCTGATGGACAAGACAGTAATTCTGTTTGCTTTGGATATTTTATTCTGCCAACAGAAATTTCTTCTTTTGTCCATATATATATGTATATATCTGTTGTGTGGCTGTGCATGAGGTGTGTAAATATAGGACTGACTTCTCTGTATGTGTGAAATCAGCATAGCTTCCTGAACTGGCATCATGCACTGGTCCTTTTCTCCAGTGCATGGTTGGCCCCAGCAGCACAGCAGGGACTCGGCTTCCCTGCCAGCCCTTCTGTGGCTGAAGAGAACCATGCTCTGTCAGCCTGGCTGGTCCACCTCACACCGTAATGATGTTAAAAATAATACAGATATTCTGACCTGAATATCTGCATTTGAGGTTTGGGTCCCTTTGCTTTAGCTGGGGTTGTTACATACTCTACCCTACTGATGGTACATCTTGAAGTGAAATGTTCTTAATTAGTTAATAACTCCAGAGAGTGTCTGTATTGGTATATTGGATAGAATTTGAAAATAACTCTCACCAATGATGTGATTTGGGGAGCACTTCAGCATCAAGATGAAAGTTATTAGATAATTGTAATAATAATAATAATTCAGTCCACCAGCCAGCACTATAGGAATGGCATATATCCCTTTTATTGGAAGAATTCTTCATCTGCTGTGACCTTAATGTGAATTCTCTCACATAAATGATGCTAAGATGAAGTTATAGATGGAAATACTCACTGGTGCTGCCAACAGGGACAGTGCAGCTACTCCCCAAAACAGGTAATTCTCTGCAAAATGTGGACATGTCTAAATTTGTCAAGTTTTTTTGAGTGTCTTTTTTGAGGTTGTTTTCTTTTTCTCACATCTTAACATTGTAGTTCTATGACCTTCTGCAATGTTAGAATGCAACTGAATGTAGATAAAATTAGCTGCTTAAGAAACGGAATTTCTAAGCTTTTTTTTTTCCCAAAAGGCTGCTCTTTTCCTTTGGTCAGAAGTAAGAAGGGTTTGGGTCCCATTATGATTTCAGGATTTCATCATCCTGAAAATGATTTCTGAAAGTGTACATTCTCCGTATTTTAACTACTTGAGAGCTACCTGAAAAATGAATTTCTATTATTTTTCTTTTCTGCTGAACAACCATGTAGAACAAACCCTATTTTGTCCCATAGGTCCTGTGGTAAGGAGGTTTCAATTTCATGATCTCACTATTGTGCTACTTTCTCAGTCATCCCGAGTCCCATTTAATTTACCTTTACTTGTAAATTTTATATTTAGTTGTATGTGTAAACTGGAGCATGATCTTTCTGGTGCCATCTAATCTTTGGTTTAATTTGGTAAATGATTTCAGTGTGTTAATTGCTGGCAGTAGTCATTGCACATGGCACAGACCTTGAGGTTTCCATAGGGACGATGTGACTCCCATGATAGCTTGCACAGACACTGGTGAACCACTGCCTTGCTCGTGTCTCACATTTGTTTCCCAGCTCGCTTTTGACTGGGATTGCTGTAGCTATAGTGGGGGATTGGATATAATCTGGCTATAGTTGGGTATTCAGAGCAGGTACCACATCTTAACTTCAAAGTCTGTTGACATCCAGCCTGCAGCAAAGAGTCTGCTCCATCTTGCACAAAAATAATGTCGTTCAATGCACGGTAACGATGAATCAAAATATTCCCAGGCAATGTGCTAACTGATGCTGATGTATTGAGGGCCACCTTTGTAGCAAAAGCGAACTCTAAATTTACTGCAAGTAGGTTGTACAGGCAGAGCATCGGGAGATGCGTGTTTGCAGGGTGGACAACACAGAGACACAAACCTGGCTCTTGGGTGTACAGGATTTTACGAGTCTGGGGGACATTAGTGCTTACTTTATCTTAATGAAACTGCCAAACTCATCTTCATTTTAATGCATTGGTTTATCCAGCTTCAAATAGCAAACATTTTAGTAGAATAATCCTATCGGGTTTTTTCCAGCAGGAAAAAATTACAGCATAGAACATAAACATAAAATTACGAATCCTCATTAAGAAAGTCGTGCTCATTTTGAAAGTTATGTAATGAAAGTTATGTAATGACTCCACCTTGAGTACTGTGTCCAGTTTTGGGGCCCCTACCACGAGAAAGACATTGAGGTGCTGGAGCGGGTCCAGAGAAGGGCAATGAAGCTGGTGAGGGGTCTGGAGCACAAGTCTTATGAGGAGAGGCTGAGGGAGCTGGGGTCGTTCAGTCTGGGGAAGAGGAGACTGAGGGGAGACCTTCTCACTCTCTCCAACTCCCTGAAAGGAGGCTGTAGGGAGGAGGGTGTCAGTCTGTTCTCCCAAGTTACAGATGATAGGACAAGGGGTAATGGCTTCAAGGTATGCCAGGGGAGGTTCAGGTTAGATATTGGGAAATATTTCTTTACTGAAAGGGTTGTCAGACATTGGAATGGGCTGCCCAGGGAGGTGGTTGAGGCACCATCCCTGGAGGTATTCAAGAGACAAGTTGACACGGTGCTCAGGGATATGGTTTAGTGTTGGGTTGGTGTTGTTTTAGGTGGTGTGTTTGTTTTTTTGTTGTTTTTTTTTTTAATTGGTTGGACTAGATGATCTTAAGTCCCTTCCAACCTAGGTGATTCTGTGAACTTTGTGTCATTTCAGTCAAAGCATGATGCCATTAAGAATTAGGAAACTAAAAATGCTGGCTTGTCTAGAGCATTTTCTAGTAGGACCTGACCAGGCAAACATCCATGTCTGTCGTGCATTCTTGGCATGTACAGAATGAAACAGCACAAATGTACAAACTGAATATAATTTTATTTAGCATATTTTTCATCTGATGTGAATTCACTTGACGTGAGCTGAACTTATGTAGAGGTGTCTAATGGCTGCTCTTGTTCTCTTTTACAAAACCCTAATGGTGACAAGTAAAATGGGAAAGAAAAATAGCTGGTTAACTATCCATGTTACTTACCCAGCGGTGTCTGCATCTGTTCAATGATCTGAATCATATGTGGCTACTTTGGCACATTTCTTTGAAGTGCACTAAAGCAAAAGGAAAGGAGAGATCCAAGATTATCTGAATGTCTTCTCCACCCTCATCTCTGTAAAGCAAACTCACTCGCTGTTGAATTGTTTGGAGTCAATTTATCAGTCATCCATGGAAATACTGAATAATTAAAAATTGCTTTTTCTTTCTAAGTAAGGCTTCTTTGACCATCACCACAAGACAGAAATAAAACTGGCTGTTAACCCGGGTTGACATTTATTGTTTGCATTCTTTATAGAGTTTTGACATATTTTCTTTAATGCTTCTGGGAACAAAACCCCATTGAATTCCTGTCTGTCACTCAGCTCGCTTAGTTTGTAAGTTCAGGTGGTGTCAGGCTGATGCTGGGTGTATGAGTGAGGGAGCACGTACGTGCCGTGGTCTGGCACGGCCAGTCCCAGCTGTTGGGAGAGATGTCCTTGTCACCACGCATGCAACCAGGACAGGTTTCTGTGTTTTTTGTTGGTTACAAAACACAGGTTACATTTGCTGTGTTTGATTGCAGTGACTGTCACGCTGAGCCCGTTGCTGTAGCTGTACATGTACCTGTAACACTCATAGAGGCTGTGGATGGGAGAGAAATGCTTGTGTATTAAGGTAAAAAGATGCTTTACTGAGCTTTGGGTTTGTGCATGTACCTGGTACTTGGTGGTGGCTTCTTGATGTTCCCTGGGGTGTTTTTAGCAGCCAAATGCCTATTTTGTGAATTTTGCCATTGCTACTGCCAGTGCCACAACGAGGAGCAGGATTTAATGCCTAATTGGCAGCTGGATTATTGTTTCCCCTTACACAGCTCAGTCTCCATCAGGCTTTGTGGGACACATTGTGATCCAGCTCCAGCATCTCTGACCTGCTCCCCTTTCCTGCAAAGGGAATTCTTTTGGAATTTCGGAATCTTTCATTACCACTGGCTACCCAAATTCCCTTTAAAAGCCAGTTCTGTATGTGCAAGATGCCTTAACGCATTACATTCACATCCGAATACTACTTCTCAAATGACATTAGCTCTTTTTGGTGTGGTGACCACAGTGGTGTCCTCCTCAGCCTTCTCTGTGGCCTGATGGCTCTGGCTAATATTCCTCAGGGTTTCCTGCTTCAAACCATCTTGAAGTTTCAAGGTGGTCTTTAGAAATTTGAAAGGGAAGACTTATGTGGCACAATGTTCAAACAGATTTCATGGGGTAATAGATGGTTTTCATTACTGAAATTTGAGCTTTTTCATCCTCGGGCGTTAGCGTAATGATATCCTGAGAACAAAAGGTTGCAGTTCTTGATGCCTCTGCGTGCAGCCTCTTCCCGCCTGTGTCAGATGCTCTTCCTCTGAGCACTCTGGCTCTGCAGCCTGGTTTCAGGACTGACCCCCATCCCTCCTCCCAGGTGGATGCTGTTATGAAATTCTTCTGGTTTTTCTCTTTCCCTAGCCCTAAATCCCACCTTTTACTGACAGTTTTCTTGCTGAAGGCCCGTTTTGGGAAGTAGTAGAGCCATTTCCTATTCCTGCTTCCTGACCTCTGCTCAGCTCCTTCCCTTCACCAGTAGGGTTCACATCACTGTTGTTCACCACCTTCCTTTTTATTTTGGCATGCCAGTGCCATCTGTCTTTTCTGAACATCTCCTGGCTCTCTTGCCTTCTGCCTGACTGAAGTTTCTTGTTGTCACCTTTACAGTGTCCTGCTGCCTGTCTGTCAGGATTCGCTCCCTCCTGCTGGCAGTGGTGTGCCAGGGTGACCCCACAGCATCCCTCCTCTCCTGCCACCAGGCATTTCTCCTTGCCACCCTTCCGGCAAGTCCTTTGCCTGGGTTTCATCTCTCTCCTGTTCTTTCAAATTTGTTTCTGGAAACACTCTCCCCCTGTTTACAGAAGAAATCCTCCAACCAATGATATAAACCAGTATCTGCCTCGTGTTTTGTTGAAGTTGTCACTAGAAATGTGAAATATTCTGTTCCTGAGCTCTCAGCTATCTATTTTTGAGTGTGACATCCTTAGGCCAAACATTAGGTCTGCTCTGTGGAGTTCTGCCCAGTTTTATTACTATAACAAAGAAGAAGCAGCAGACAATAATGTAGTTTTATTTTCAGCTCTTGCTATGCTGTCTCATATAGGCAGAACAATATCTCGGTCTTTTTTTCTTTTGATTTCCTTTAAGTACACAAACGTGTATGTCCGTGCATACCTATGTGCAGCTGCAGCGGGGATCTGTCCTAGTATTTGCAAGAAGAAAGTCCAGAGCAGGGACATCTGATCTCGATTTCAGGAGACGGCTGCTTGGCTTCTTGCTCTGAACAATAGGATGCGAAATGCCAGCTCCCTTCTGTGCTCTCCTTCTGGGGATGTTAAAGAGGAGGAGCACCCCTTGTTGCTCAGACCTTGACATCTGGCTTTTTGCTCCCTGTTTGGTGGGATTAAGTGACCATAATGTTTATTTTATTTGGTTTTGCATAGCTGTATTTGCTTTAGGCTGGAAAAACAAGTTGCTTTCCAACACTTTAATATTGTCAGTGCCTTATTTACATGAAAATCTAGATGTTCCCAAAGCTTTAAACCACATCTATTCCATCTGATTTCTCAGCATTATTATTCACTAGGTTTCATGTCATGAAAAATACATTTCCATCAAAATGGAAGGGAGGACCTCTAGCTTTTGAGATGTGGCAAAGCTTAGCTGGCATGAAAATTTGCTTTGGGCCTGTAGAGGTGCACTAATGAATCTTTTAATAGCTCCTGTTCTGCTACCTTGTCCTTACTGAGAGCAAAAAGATTGCTTTGAAAACATCCACGTTTATTATAATGGCTTATGTATGAAGAAAAAGAGGATAAAATCAGGTTCTTGTGTGGTGTTGCTTTTTTAAAAGAAATATTTCCAAAACATAGGTGCTAGGGAAAAAAACCAACTGTATGTGGTGAATTCTGACTCCATGAAAATATAGAGATAGGAAGACTAATATGTCCTTACATGATAAAAAGGTAAATGATGGCCCACAAAGATTCCCAAACAATTTTTACAGGTATAGACCAGAAAAAACTGTTTCATCCTGGTCTCTCTGTGATCAAACTGATTTCCAGTGGCAGAGTAGGTTGTCCCATATTGCTTCAATATATCCCTGTGGGTCTGTGGCAGCTCTCTGTGTTTTTTTTTTTTCAGTGGGTGGGCTTTTCTTAGCTGTCTGCCTTCCTGCTTTTCACTGGGATAATTGCAAGAAGTTAATAATAAATATTTGTAGTAAAGAAATACACCTTAAATGTATTGGTTAATGTAACTGAAACCTTAGTAGTCTAATCATAGAATTATTTTTAATAACAGCAGAGAATTAAATAAGGCAAATGATGACTAGTACTGCAAGAGAGATGGTGTGCTCACCTTCCTCCTTCTCCTTGGAGTCCCACAGGTTTGGTCTGGGGTGGCTGCACTGTGGACACTTGTCAGCATCCCAAGCTCTATACACGTGGCTGTGATGATAATCATGTCTCCCTTCAGCATACAGCTGGAGCTATTTTTATTATTTTCCTACCATGTTTTTGCCCATTGGTCTGTGCCCATACGGAGAACTGCTGCCTGGAGCCTCAGCACCAAGATGACCTGAAGGATGAGTCCTTCAGTGGTGCTGGGGGAATGCCTGGAGCACTCTGGTGTGGTAGGATAGATGTACTCTCTGTAATTCCTCATCCCCAAGCAAGCAATGAATCCAACAATCAGGCAGGTTGTGGCTCAGGCTCCTGCCAAGTCTCCTGCAGAGCCTTGGGCTTAAGGTCAGGGAAAGCGCTTGGCAGAGGATGTTGTGTCATAGACAGCCGAGGACAGCAACTGGTTAAAATTTGCTAAGCAACAGAAACTCTCATTTCATTCTCATAGAAAAGGAACGTTTTCCTTCTTGCTTTTGATTATTATTATTTCTCCCCTGCCCTCCCGCCCCCCGATAGCCAAGTCTCAGTGTCTCATGAACTGCTTTAAAAATCAGACAGAGCTGGAAGGTGAGACAGGCGAGAGCCTGTGGGCAGCTTTTATAGTGCATGGGCAGCTTCTGCAAGGGGGCTGCCATATCAGTGCCTCTGCAATTGATGCAAAATTCATGTTTCCTGCTCCCCCCAGCTGCCATCCCTCCTGGAGGAATCTGTGTCCAAAGTATCACAAGAGCAACTGCATCTGTGCTGCTGGGAGGACCCAGCTTGTTGCCATGGCTGGAGGCAGTTTTGTGCCAGAGCACTGAGCAGTAATTGGGCGAGTATTGGTGGGTCCCAGTTATGAACATCTGACCAGGCTACAGTTGAGTGGACACGGCTGAAAGCAGGAGTCGTGGCATTTCCATGTCGGTGCCAGTCTGCCACTTGTAGGCTTTCAGCTGCTTCTGGGAAGGACTGGCTTTATGCTCAGCCTCAAGAAAAACAGTAGCTGCTCGTGTGAACAGAAAGTCACCTCTGCCTCCTTACCTCTGCAAGGAGTGAAGCACTCCTTGTTGGGTAAAGGTAAAATGCTGCCCTGAAACCAATGCTAGTTACAGGAATATAAAAAATTAATTCCTTTTATCTTAAGCATGTAGAAAGAAACTCTGGCCGATGTTGCCTAAGTCTCCTTCCTAAAATTCCCAGAAGGGAAAAGGAATCAATCACTTCAAGTTTTATTTAGGCTTTTTAAAGCAGAAGCTACCTGGAACCACTCAAAGCTGATAGATACAGAGTGAATGACAAGAGCTTGCTATAAACAGGCAGTTTTCAGGTTTTATTTGTGTTCTTATATGGAAATGCTCATTACTGTACATTAGGAGACAAAAAACCCCATCAGAACAAATTTCATCAATGCCCTAATTTTCAAAATCTGGATATGTCTGAGGCTAGTCCTACAGATGGATGTTGCCAGCTTTGCCTTGTAGGAGAGGATGGTGCTAAACCCAAGGTTACATCCCTGGATACCATACTTAAGGAGGGTGTTTGCTCCTGGAAACAGTCCACATTTCTTCATGATTGAAAAAAAAACACCCTACCTCTCCCTCTGCTTTTCTGGATATACTCACAAAAGTACCAGAAACGTGTGTTTCAGGACAGATTTAAGTCTGTGGTCTTTAGTGGGAAGAGGACCTGATCCTGTGTCAGGACCAGAGCTGTACCTGTGACCTTGCTCCTGGCAAATTTCTATCCCATACTGATATCAGCTGTAGCTGGTGATGACTCCCTAATCTAAGATGCTCTATTTGCATGTATTAAAAATAATTAACAACTTAGGCTGAACAAACCTTCTGGCTACATCAAACAGATAAGCAACTACATCACTGCCAGTGTCTATCTACTTTGCTCTGATATTTCAAAGTCTCACAGATGTGTATTAAAAGCAATAGTATGAAGTTAAGAGGCGGAAAGACATCAGGAAGAGGGTCAGTGAATAGTATTAGGTTATGGTTTTGTTAGTCAGTAGACAGAACTTATTAGGATATAGTGTATAGTAGTGGTAAAAGGATGGAATGGGGTTTAATTGCTGTCAGACAATAATGATGGATTAGTGGTGGCCTGTGAGGGACATGGCTGCCCAGCCAATCTAGCTCGGGAGATCAGCACCCAGCATCGAGTGCTTGGCTGTGTATGCACACTGGCTTCTGTCTCAGTCTTCTGGCTGGCTTCTGGTGGGGCAGGAGCATACCCTGATGGACACCTTTTACGCGTTGCCATCGCTGTGTGTGCCCGGCGTGTGTCTGCCCATCACCTGTGTGAAGCACTCCTGGCACTTTCCCACAGGGGCTCTCCCCTCCTTAGCCATGGCTGCTGGGACAGTCACAAAACTCACTCATTGGGTAAACTTTTTGTGGGAAAGATGAATTTGAATGGTCATCTTTGGGGACAGAGCACTCCAGCCTGCTCTGGCAAATACCCCAACTCATTAGTGTTTACAGTGCTTCTGTTCCTCTGAGATCTTGGTTTTTGGCTGTGAGAGAAAGTGGCTGCTTTTGAACTGGTGATCTGGGATTCTGTGCTTGTCTGCCCAGGCACAGACATGGTCCCTCCTCTTGTCCCCATTCCTGTATATTGGAATCATGGAGACAAAAATGCATGTAGCTGTTTATCCCCATGATTTCATAGGGATCTGTCCATACTGGTTTCCAGCCAAGACAAATCTTTTTTCCTTTCAAGTTTCAAAGAAAACCGAATCTTCACATTTGCCCTCCGCCTTCATGTATCATGCTGTTTCAAGTAAACAGCAGTGCAGCGTCAGGGGTGCAGTTTTATCTTCCTAATTTACTTTTTTTTCTAGAGTGTCTCACCATATGGGCAGCCTAATCTGTTGTTCCCAGGCCAAGCTCTTTCTGTATGGCTGGGATCCAGCTGATGTCTGGAGGAATCCTGAAGGCAGCAACTTTCTAGGTGCTTTTTGCTGAGAGAAGGTTGTAGCGAGGTGGGTGTCAGTCTCTTTTCCCAAGTAACAAGTAATAGGATGAGAAGAAATGACCTCGAGTTGTGCCATGGGTGGTTTAGGTTGGCTATTAGGAAAAACCTCTTCACCAAGAGGCTTATCAAGCATTAGAAGAGGCTGCCCAGGGAAGAGGTGGAGTGTTAGGTCCCTGCAGATATTTAAAAGACGTGTAGACATGGTGCTTAGGGACATGATTTTGTGATGGTGTTGGCAGTGTTAGGTTTATGGTTGGACTCTAAGATGTTAAAGGTCTTTTCCAACCTAAATGGTTCTATGATAATCTGTGTAGGCCTTTGCAACCATTTACTTTGGATCTCTTGGGTACAGAACGTTGTTTTTCCCAGTCAACTGACGTGTGGTTTTGCAAGTGGACAATGTGACAGGAGATGTGGCTCATTGACTTTTGCTAGCAACAACCTTGCCTAGATTGAGGAAGTTTCCTTTTTTGACATCTTGGAGACATCATGCCTGGGAGCAGAGGACGTTGGAGTACGGTGTCTTGCTGGCAGCTGTTGCTTTTGGCGACAGGACGCTTTTAGCTGTCTTGATGCCAGTAGAAGAGTCCAGAGATGGTATGGAGACCTCCTGCTGTGGGGAGGCAGGACCACCACAGCCCTCATCTACTGGTGAAGGTCTGATCCAGGGGAGACCACTCAGTTGCAGGAGCACAGCTCCTGCCCCAACACCCCTGGAGGCTTGGTTGTGGCACCCGTGTCCAGTAAGGGCAGTGATGTATCACCGAGGTAGCAAAGGGGGTGCAAACTCAGCCTGCTGGACAGGAACCCCACCATCTCTCTTTGCTCCCTGTTTGCATGAGAAATAATGTATCCAGGCATGTCCTCACCTGCTGGTTTCTCATCGTGGCAACCGTGGCATGAAGCAGCCACCCTTATGCAAGGGCACATCTACTGGGGCCTCTGGTCACCCTCCAGCTTTTGTTGTGTGCACAAATATCAAGAGCAGTGATTTTCCACGTGTACTGTAGCCTAATCTTTTAATGTGTAAACACAAATAAAATATTCATAAAATAAATATAAATATTTAAATAAAAAAGAGCTTAAGAATCTCATACAGCTTTTCAGTGCCTTGTGGAGATCCCCTTAGTCTGAGGGACCCCCGTCTGGATCCAGGCAACAGGGGAAGCATGTTAGCCCAGGGACTGCAGGACCACAGCCATGGGCCGGGCTGCGGGAGGAGTCTGGGGGGCAGAGGTGTTGCACAAGCCAGGACAGGGTCCTCCACAGTGACAGTGACAGCACTGTGGGTCCCAAGTCCTGGGCACTTTGCACCTGCCTGCAAAATGATGCGTTTCAGTTCAGAATTTTGGCATTTAAACAGGACCTTACCTCAGGCATTACACAGAAAAAGTTTATTTGTTGTATTTTGAGTTGTAAAACAAGAAGAAAAAAAACCGCAGGAATTTGGGGAGCATTATGTGTAATGCCTTTTGTGACTAGCAACTAATTGAAAGCTCTCTGCTGGCATCCACAAGGGATGCAAATACACCTGTGTGTGTAAAGGCAGCATTGCTGGCAGCCTGTGAGCAGAAGGTAACCTGGGGCTTTACCTCCAGGGACACGGATGCGATGCAGCTTCTGATCCTGGGGGCTCTGGGATCCCCATTTGATGAAATCTTTACTGCAAAGTTAGAGGAAAGCTGGGGAAACCTGTTGAGGCAAGGTGCTTTGGTCTCTGGTGTAGGAATGATTTTCTTCAGACAAATACAGTGTTTGCACAGACCTTGCTGCCTTAATCTCAGTTACCGTTTGCAAATAGCAAATTAATTCTGGTTCTGATGGTTGGCTCAGTATGTTTAACTCTTTCTGTACCTGAGCACTTGCTATCTCACCTTGTAAGATAACAAGAGGCATATGTGATTTTTTTTTTTTTTGTTTTGAAATATGAAAGAACTGAAAAAATGCTGGGAATTGTCTACCTCCTTTGAGCCACCTGACGTTTGCAGAATTTTGTTTCAACAGTTTGTTGTTTTAATGTCCTTAAGAAGGATGCACACATACATACTTCGCAGAAAAATAAGTTATTAACAGCTGTCTTGCATGCGCTTCTGGTGCGTGAGAAAGGATGTGCAGGAAAAGGATTGTGGTGGAATTTTCTGTTTCCCCCCCGCACTTACTTATTTCTTCCTGAGTTTTCTGCTTGAGAAGACTGTTAGAGATTGCGGCTTCCTACCTTTCTGTCAGACTCTTAATTAGCAGGAGCATGCAGTCCGCGCAGCTGGGGCTTTGATGCCTCGCTCACTAGCGCTTCCCACTCAGACTTCCATTCATTCCGAATTGGTACCCAGCCCAAAGCCCTGGCTTCCCCCCGAGCCCCTCAGCATGTCTCCAGGACTCCAGTTTAGCATTCACTGGAAGAGATACGCTGATGCTCCCTCGCTAGACCTACAGGCTGCTGGTTGGAGCCATAAGGGAACGGGAGGAAGAATTAGCCTGTGTGTTTGTGTGGCTGTGCTCCAGTAAATATTTTGATGCATCTGCTGCCAGCTCTGGTCTGAGGGAATCTACCTAGCATTTAAATTTTGATGGGGAGCTGTTTTGAATAATAACAGTGCAGCCGGCTGTGAGTCAGTGCATGTGTGTTGACTTAAAAAAAAAAAAAAAAACCCTCAAAGCTTAACGCTTGCTGAACGCTGAGCTGCAGTGCTTTGCTTTTTCCCTCCTCCTTTCTTCTTTTCTTTCTTCTCTTGACTTCCCCTGTTTTATTTTGTTCTTGGGGACATTTCACATAGATTTTGTTCACTGGTTGGTGGGGGGGGGTAGGGTAAGAATAATAAAAAAAAAAAAAAAACCCAGCCAAAATAAATCCTCCCCAAAAACTCACAAGTAGCTTTTGCAATGGGTGCTGTAATGGGTACGTTCTCTTCTCTACAAACGAAACAAAGAAGACCATCAAAAGGTAAGACCTCCTATTTTGCTTTTCCTGTCCTTTCTGTATATTTGCTAGGAGAGAAATTTTTATTAGGAAGGGAGGAGAAAATGAACATGTGCCACTTCCAAGTAACCCGGCAATGTTTATGTGAGGTGTAATTTGCAGAGGAGAGTGGGATGTGAGGTGGTGGAGGAAACGTGTGGGCATGAGGAAATTGCTGTGGAGGGGTTTGGGGGGTGAAAAGCATCTGAAATAATGTAATCCTTCCTACAGGCATGTATGAGGAGGAGAAACTCAGTGGCTTCATATGCAGAACACTTGCAGAAGAGACCTGTTTATTTCCAAATCCCATGCTTTTTAAACCCTTTGAGGAGGGAATAAAATGTAGATACACAGCAAATTCTTCCCAATACCTTGTGGTTTCTTTCTCAGAAAGTATTGTTAGACTCAGTGTTGCATATACAGTAATCCAGCACCAAGTGTGCAGTACTAATGATGTGTGTTTTATAAAGATTATCAAGAGGGGGGAAAAATTAGTAGCTTTTCATAGAGAAGGAGAGGAGGAGAAGCTCATGAGAAATAAGAAAGGAAGCAGCAATCCCAGGCTTTTTAATCCTTAAATGCATAAATATCGGCTGTGGGATGCTGATTTTTCAGGTCTGGGTTGTTTAGTGTTTGCTTGAGGTTTATTCAATTTCTTTCAGGGTTAATTCAAAAATTCCAGAGTGCTGCTGAGCAGAAAGTTGAAAGCACTGTCAGGGGCATGTCTGTACCATAGAGAATGAGTATTGTTTAGAAAACAGGCTGTAACTTCAGCAAGTTTTTCTGCTATTTGAAAATATTCCCTGCCACAACCTCTGCATTTAACAGTCTCTCAAGTATCTATAGAGTAGGTCTCTATTTGCACTGGATCTGTTGCTCAGGTTGTATTTATACTTTTGAACTGCAAGCTGCTATGGGTTTTCTAGCCATTTCAATTAAAAATTGTCTTAAGAAATACTAAGCATCAAGTAATCACTCTAATGAGGAACGGGGAAGGGCTTCACAGGGTATTTGGTTGTGGCAAGTTTGTGAGCAAGTGTAAAATTCTGTGTGCCTGAATCAAGACGGGCAAGGTAAAATTTTCTATTAGAGTATGGGTACATGCTTTATGGTTTCTTTCTGCGTTGTTACAATGCAACCATAATGGTACAATCATCTGGGATGTATATGATACTATTTATAATGCAAGCACAACTGTATAATTGTCTAAGCCCTGAGTCGCACCTGAAGCCCCGAGAGTCACGTTTAGGCACTGTGAAATACATGAGAGCATGGTGGCTGCTGTGACACCAAGGGGTGTCTTACCCACCTGCCAGAAACCTGGGAGCTGGATCTGTTTTCCACAACATGTAGATAATTTGGGGCTGAATGTATCTATTCTCTACTACTTTGTTGTCTTGCAATTGGCTCAACTCTCCAGCGGATGGAAGAAATTGCTTTTGTTGGAGTTCACGAGCAGTAAAATTCCAGCATCTGGTCACAGATTTGAGCGTTTACAGTGGGATTCAATCTTGCTGATGTGTGCTGGCAGTGGTTATTCAGCTCTATTTATCATAACTTGTGTTCCCAGAGTTATCTCCTCTTGGCTCAGCTGTGTTATCCGTGTGGTGTTGCTGGTTAGTAGGGCACCCAGTTGGAGAGAGCGTGTTGGAAGAAATTCCTTTGATTTTCTTGGCTATTTTCAAAGCCAGTACAGAATTTCACACCTTTTAATCACTATTTACCTGGCAAGAAAGAGCACTACAGAACAACACTGCTGGTTTTGGCTGACTTCAGCCAGTTGCAGATGTTCCTCTAGAGTGATGCCCAGAGGATCCCCCCAGATCTCCCAACAGGAGAGGCAGAGGCATGTTTGCCAGGTGTGCCCCTGGGCTGTTTGATGTGTTTTACGCTGACTTTGAACACTTCACCTTCTCAACAATGAAACACGGGTATGTGCTGGGTTCAAATATAATCCAAAATGTTTCTTTGTCTGTGAGCTAATTAGTTAGTAGCAATCATCACTGCAATGTGATGGATTCCTTAGTGTTGCCCACTTGTTCCTCAGCGTCTCCTCCAGCTCTCGACCATCCTGATGGCCTCTGCTGGACCGTACTCTAGTGTATCCACATCTGAGTTGTGGTGGTGAGCCCAAAACTGGCTATGGCACTCTGGATGTGCTCGTACAAGTGCTGAGCAGAAGGGAAGGGACAGATGTCCCAGTGCTGGCTGTGTGGTTGTTGATGCAGTTCATTGTGGGGGTTGCCTTCTCTGCCACGGGGCACCTTGCTAATGGTGCCTGGGAGTAACCTCTCCATTTGATATCGCTGTGTCTATCTTTTGTGGAGTAAAGTTTTTATTCTCTAGTTCACTATTAGATTATCATCTCCTGTTCTTTATTATTTATTATATTTATCTGTGTGTTTATTTGAAGATTTCAGGGGTTATGTAGGAGTGAAATAGTGCTGCTAAAATAAGGGCTTGAAGAAGTAGCTATACCAGAGCTAGATCCACACCCTCTGTAAATACACTGACGTCTTGGTAAATGTGTGCTCTTCCAAGTAGTTTGAAGACAATTTGTGTAGCAGCTCACACATGTGTCTGAAGTTACATATCTTGGGTGTAATAAGCTAAAAGCAAAAACCATGCATGCATATTGGTTAAAGAACAGGTAGAAGAAACAGTCTAAAGTGAGGAGTTTCCAGGGATGGGTTATTATGAGTAAGCATGTGGTAGATCCTGGCAGAGTGGGCTCAAGTGTCCTGTGCTGAACCCTTCAGTGCAGGACAAGGCTCTACTTGTGCTGCTTCTCCTTACACCCTGCTCATGGCCAGGACTGAGACACTGGCAGTGGGATTGGTGGCCGATTTGGTTATTCCAGCTGTGAGCAGCAATGCTGGAGGATATATTCTAGCGCTGTTCAAGAGCACAAGATTTAATTCCTTGTTTTAATAAAAATGGGGAGCCTGAATCAATAAAGGCAGAAGTAGCACAGAAATTGCCTTAAAGTTGAGAGCAGTGGTCCATCAAGTGCGAGACCTTTTCTCTGGGAGTGGACAGTGCTGTGGGTTTGCACAAGAGGAGATGATTCATTTGGCTTGAATGTGAAAACTTAATCCAATATAATTGGGCATTTTGTCTAAGCAGGTTATGAGCCATGTGTCCTGTCCTGTGGGATAAAGATTTCCACTTCATAGATTTGCAGTGCTATCAGTAAAGCTGCAGAAGCTTTCCCTGTTCACTGGAGTGTCCCTGGATAGGCTCTGAGATTTGTGCTGTTTGTGTTGGTAGTGGCTCGGGGCAGTTCCAGAGATTATTTGTACATTTCATTAGAAATGGTTTCCTCTGATCTGCTCAACTGATGGCATTTTAACTTCATTCTCTGTTGGAATTCTTCTTGTCTGCCTTTTCCAGCATTCTGAGTTGGCCTAGTGAAAGGTAACGCCTCTTTCTACCACGTTTGCTTCGCTTTTATCTCAGACAGCAAAGCTGCGCAGCGTTCCTGGGGTCCTGGTGGAGCCTGGCTGAGGTCCTGGGGAACAAGCTGCCCATGAGTCAGTGATGTGTCCCTGCAGCAAGGACAGCCACCAGCCTCCTGTGCCATGTTAGGCAAAGCCATGGTTAGGACCATGTTAGGTCAAGAGAGGTGATGCTTCTCCTCTGCCCAGCACTGGTGAGACATCCATGGTGCTGTGTCAGGTTCTGGACTACCCCAGTACAGGAGAGATGGGGACTTGCTGGACTGAGTCCACCGAAGGACCATGAGGACTATTTAACAACTGGACCATCTGACATATGGGGAGAGACTGAGAGCTGGGACTGGCCAGCCTGCAGCAGCCAAGGCTCAGGGGGATCTTATCAGCGTATAAATACCTGACGGGGAGGAGTAGAGGTGATGGAATCAGGCTCTTCTCAGTGGTGCCCAGTGACAGGACAAGGGCACAAATTGAAATAAAAGAAATTCCATTTAAATATAAGAAAAACATATTTACCTGTGAGGGTGACTGAACACGGGAATAGGCTGCCCAGAGGGACTGTGGAGTCTTCATCCTTGGAGATACTCAAAACCCAGCTGGCCACAGTGCTGAGCAACCTACTGTAGTTAACCCCTGCCTCAAGGAGGGGATTGGCACTGTCAATTGATTGGTACTGACACTTTAAAAACCCTAAAGATGTCAGGACTTGGGGGTACTGGGAACGGGAAGAAACACCAAGAGCTCAGTATGGAATGAATGCCACTGAAACTTGGAGGAGTTTCTTCTTGATCCTCTCTTAGCACGTTAGCAGTTAGTGCTTAGATACAAGATTAAGGTGGACTTGAGATTTTCAAGTTGCTTGTATATCCTCCAGCAAACATAAGCAATAAAACAATAAATGAGTTAGAGGAAAAAAAAGCCCCAAACCCACAACACTAAAAGGCAGAGGACCAGCAGAGCCGACAATGCACACACAAATGCATCTCTGGTTTCAACTAGCAGCAGAAATAGAGATGTTTTTTTCTCATGTGTTTTTACAGTCTGCAGCCAATCATGACCAAATTTGTGGCTAGAATCAGCCATTTCCATATTTGTCATGGAAACACTCGGATTAGCAGATTGCTAAAGCAGGGGGAATTTCTTGGTTTGACTGCTTTGGTACCTCTGCGGTAGTGCGTGGTGGGGATGGTTACACTGGCATTTGTGGGTAAATTCTGAGGAATAAGGGATTAGCTATGTTTGCTCTTTATTTTCACTACACCTCCCCCACCCTTAGTGAAAGTGAAATAATTCAGCTATTTCTCAATACCTGAATCTTACTGACCTTAGAGCTCCAGGCCCCAGCTCTTACCCTGAGTGCACCAGCAGAAGCAACACGGCTTTCAGTCGGGAATCTGAGTGTGTTGAATGTGAATAACTGTATTTTGATCCAAGACCACCCAAACCTGAACTATCAAGAGGAGCCTGGCACAGGTGTTTAATTTCTAAGAGCTAACAGGAGGAATCACTTTGCATAAAACGTCAGTTGCCCCATTTTTATAGTGACCAATTTCTAGGCTTTGTGTTGAAGGAAAGCTTGCTTTGAAATGGCTTATTGTCCAAAACCATCAGATTTTATGTCTTATCAGCTGTATTTTCAAATGTTTATGCTTACCAGGAAACCATTGAACACTGCTTTACTCATCAGTCTTCCTAAGCATATCTGCCTGTCCTGAGCTCCTAGGATTGCCGGCCACGGCTGTGCCTGCTCAGTTCCCTGCACTAGAATGTCCCACTTCTCTGCTCAAAAGGAGAAAAAGTAGTTCAGTCCTGTTTCAAGGAACTGGTCCTGCTCAGCCCTAGACCTACAGCTGCAGAATGGGGATGAGAGATTTGGGCAGGGGAGCTGCCCTGGTATTTACTTTGCCCAGTACGTACTATTGCAAAATAACTTTTTGTAAGCTGTTTACAGCAGTTTTCTTCTCAATAAGCCTTTGAAATTCATCTGGGAGGAGTGACAGTCTTGCCTTTATCCCTCAAAAATCTGTTGAGGTTTGACAGACAGAAAAGCTTTGAAAGCTGCCCTTCTCTCGCTTCTGCTCTTCAAAGAAACATGACAGCTCGCTGCTGTTGTGAACGAATGTGTGTGTCCTAAAGACTTTGACCATGCAGCCTTGTGTCCTGGCTGTTTTGTTAATAGAGAGGAGATCTGAATTCCCCACCTCTTTTCCTTCTAGAGCAGGGACAGCATCCTTCTCCCTGGTCGAAGACCTGAGCCTGCAGGTGCTTGAGCGAATAGAAGAAATGGCTGATTTGGTTTCTGCTGGCTGTGCCCAAGAGCCAATACATGGTCCTGACATCTCATTTTCTCTCCCTGTTCTTTTCTGATCATCCTCTGATACAGTCTGGCAGGTCAGGTACATGGCCGGCTGCCTGCAACGAAAACTGAGGGTTTGACAGGCAGGTTTTTTTTCTAGGGAATTGTCTTTGTAACTGGTGTACGGAACAGCACTCAGCAACAAAACTGTTTGATGTAAGCACTCAATCAGAAGCAATTTAGAAAAATTGCAATGACCAGTAAGTGTTTGTCAGAATATGCCACTTTGCGTGAAACGCTTCAGTTTCTCCGGAGCGCAGAGAGGTGCACGGGAGGCTGCTGGGTGTCGTGGCAGCCAACCAGCCCAGCCACATGGTTGGGACATGCCAGTGATGGGTGGCAGGGAGGTGCAGGAACTGATAGCACCCTGATTTCCTGTGTCCTCAGCAACCCTGTGCCAGAGCCCGTGTGGGTGTGGGGTTTGTTTAGTGGGTAGGACTTACAGACTTGTGTCTGCTTCTATTCCCTACTCCCATGTTTTTCAGCCAAAATTTGTTTAACTCCTACTCAGTTGCTTGCTCTAAATTTCTTCCTTTGCCTCTTGTGTTGTTTCCTCCTTGTTTCCCTATAAATATAACTCCTGGCAGTGAGGCAGAGTGATCTCAAATAGCTGGTCTTAAGAGTCGATAGCACGGATTAAATTAAAATAAGCTATGTGTGTCACTGATTACTTCCCACAGCCATACAGTGCCTGTCAAAATGCTGTAGTCACTCCCAGTGTGGAGGTTTGGAATAAGGAAAAATGGATGGGGGAAAGTACATTATATAGTGTGTTATATGTTAGGTTGCATTAGTGTAAATGTGTGCTTCTTTCCTGCCCTTGGGTACGGGTACTACGTGCCTCTCGAAGTGCAGCACCATCCACACAGAGCCATGAAATCCCACCATAAAAGAGGTAATTAGAGACTTCAGCTTCACACGCCAATAGGCTGTAGGGCTTGGAAGTTTCTTTTAGTTCCACAATAATCCAAAAGGGTAAAACGGAAAGTATTTTCCAACTTTTAACTTCCAGCCCTGGTTAATTTTCCAGCCTTTATCATCATCAGCTCTTCCAGTGTGAATTACCAGATTTTGTTTGGAATGGGCACTAAAAAGCACCTGGATTTTTACAACTGAAAATATTTAACAGTGTAGATGTGAAAAGCTTGGAACTTAATACTGAACAGAGGTTTTTCTCAGTTTCCAGCTTTATAGTGGTTTAAGTCACTAAATAGATAAACAGAAGTCAGCCAGGGTTGTACAAATTTTTTGAGGAAAACCTTAGTTATAAAAAAAGTAGACCAAGATCAAGTTATAAACTCATGCTGCTTTTTGTCATATGTGAGGGGCGAATACAAGTATTTCATTTGTGGACATACAAACCTCTGACCAAAATGTTTATTTTGAAGTTTATTTAATCATTGCCTGGAGAGCATAATGGCACAGTGATGCAGAAATTGTCTGTGAGTTGTATCACCACTCACACCACAGCTGCTTGCAAGGTAAGGAACTGCTGCATTTCTCTCTGAGAGGTGTTTCCCAGCAGGTGAAGGATGCTCCAGGCATCCCATGTCCTCTCCTGCAGGAAGGTACTAAAATCACGGCAGGGGTCTTACCCGACTGGGAAACACAGGTTAGAGCTATATGGTACCATAGCAGCATTTCTAACCAAAATACATTAGGGTTCCAAGCAAGGTATTTAAACTTTCTGCTTTTGTTTGTTATGAGGTACCAGAGGGAAGAGGCATAACTGTTATTGTAAGATGGATTGTACTTAACAAATAAAAAAAAACTATTAAAAGTGTAAACTGTATCTACATTTTCAAAATAGGCAAATCAAAACCAAAGGAAGCTAAGCCAGCCCAGATATGTCTGTTCTGTGTTTGTGGCTGTCACTGTGGGGTGATGTCTTTGGTCTGGACTGAAAATGACACAGACAGTGGTCAGTTAATTTCTATCTGCATCCGTTAAAATGGGGATGTAAGTCACGCTGGCACTGCTCGGGATTGGGAGGGCATGGTGGGGCTCCGAAGAGTTTAAACCCACCACAGCAGACGTGAGGGGAGGTTCAGAGGCAGTAAGTGTGGCTGTTGGGGAGGCAGGGAAGGACTCTGTGCTGCGGACAGATGAAGGACAGCAGAGCTGCCCGGGAGGCTAAGCTCGTACCTGTGGGTGGGTTGAGGGAAGTAGCCCAGGTAGGAAGGGAGCTGGCCCAGCTGTGGTGCAGGCACGTTTTAAGGAACACACGAACTGGGTAACAGAGCCATCCTTTCTTGGCAGAGCTCTGCTATATCTGTTTGGCTTTCCTCAATCCAAACATTACTTTCTTGACATATTCAACAACCGCAGCTCTTCACACACACCAGTGTTTGCTTTTCTCTTCCTCCACGAAAACCCTCCTCCCCCTGAGCTCATTCTGTGGGCGGCTGATTGGGAAGAGCCCAGAATTTCCGTAGATGGCCACAGCTACGGTCTCTCAAAGCCAATGGGTGAGTGCAGGACGTTCTATATTATGGCTGAGAACAGCTAATGGAGAACATGATCGAGGATACGCGCTGTGCTGCTGGAGACAGGTTTCTAGGAAACCCGAGCAACGCTTGCATCATTCTGCTGAAGGGTCCTTAGCGGAAAGGGAGGGTGTCACCTCGGGAGGGGGGAACTGAATTACGGCGTGGCACACATCAGTACTGAACATCAGGCGCTTTTAGTGCTCTGACAAAATAAATGTTTCTGCCTGTCAAATTTATATGCAGGAAAATAGGGATGTTAACAAGATGTAGCCAGTTAAGGCATGGTTCCAGAAGCGAAGCTTGTGTGTTTTGACAACAATTCTAACTTTGCCTGCCTGCTTTCAGCTTGGGGCTGAGCTCCCAGGTACATTTTCCCAGGCTGCTGTTGTTTCCTTCTGGTGAGCAATGCTACACATCAACCCCCCAGATATTTTTTTTGATTATCAGCTGAAACCTCAGGCAAGGCCTCTGATTTTGCACGTCAAACTGCACGAGCTGAGGCTTGCTCCTGGTAGAGTACACACGCAGCCCTGGGAAGGGAGTCACTGTTTAGCTCCCTGGCTGCAAAATGTTGGGAGCCAGCATGGCATCTGCTGGGGAGGACAATTTCCCCTAGGAAAACTGTTTCATCCCGTGCAGGTGAACCCCGTGCTGCAGCAGGGAGCATCAGCTCCCATTTGCCGCCTTAATCCTCACAGTTCAAGAGACTTGCGTGTTGCCCTCCGAACTGGGAGCAGCACATGGAAAGAAGAAAAGGGAAGCAGGAAACTTTCATGTCAGAGGAGGGTGGATTGCTGCCTGCTAATCCTAATGAGCCCGTGTAATTGAATTGACACACTAGTTTACATGCTTCGCTGGGAGAGTCAGATGTGACCCCAAACTGCCTCAGGAATTGAAAGCATGTCCTTGTGGGGATCTGAATCCCTGTAACACAGTGTTTGTTTTTATCTAATATTTTAACATGTGAGCTGACAGAAGGTCTGGTTGCAGTCCTGTGCATACAGAATTAGCCAGGCTGTACACATCTAGACAAAGAGCTGCATTAGAAAAATCATGCCTGGGTGGACATTTGTATGTAGTGAACGATGGGCAAAGGCAAGCGTGTGCAGCTCTGCAAAGGAAATCTGGGCCCACAAGGTCCATTCCTGTTTGTGAAGGCAGCGGCCGGAGCTGCAGGCAGAGCAGGTTTGGTGCTGGGACAGAAAGCCATCCAGAGACTGCTCTTTCAGGAAAGTGCCTTTCATTTCCAGAGCTTTAAGGCATCAAAAGCGGCTATTTCCAGCAGCAGTTTGGCAACCTCTACTTGGCAGGAGTGAGGACATTACAGCTGAGCTACTGCCCTATCATTTCTAATCACCTCCGCAGTGGAGCACCGGCTGCACGTGGCTCACCGCAGCCCTCCAGCAAAGCACCCTGCCAAACAAAGGGAATTTTCTGATCAGGCATTTTCCGGGCAATGCCATCAGCCATAGCACTTTGCATAGCTACATTTGCATTTTTTTCAGCTGATGCTGCTTTTCTCTGTCCTCTGCCCTGACTATTGATGGAGGTAAAGCACTTGCAGTTCAAAAGTTCATGCGGTGCAGGAGATCAGAGAGCTGTGTGCTTTCCTCGGGCTCCGGCTGTTGCTGCTGTTCAGCAACGCCCAAGAGAGAACGCAGCAAAGTGCCATTTTGAATGTCGCCCCCAGCCCAGCTCACGTCAAGGTGAACGGTGTGTAAGTTAAAATGTGGTGCTGTATCTACTGGAGCAAATGCGCTCTTGTGTTCTGCGTGCTACTGGTTTGGAAGACTTCCAAGGCAAAACAGCTATTAGACTAAAATTTTAGTTCAAACCTAAACCTTTTCTTTACCCTGCAGAGCGTGTGAGATGTCTTGGAAACTTTGGAAGTGCTCTGACTTGGAATGAATTTTCTAACATCTCTTTGTATTGTTTTGTTTTTAGCAAAACTGCGTCCCTCTAGAGTTTTGACCTGGAAACTATTGATAGTTGGGAATTAGCTGCTGAATGTTCTTAACTTCTGTCCGGATCAAAACCGGACAGACAGCTGTTGGAAGCTGCTGGGGTGTGAAGTTCACAACTTGGCCCCATGATGCCCACAATGACTTGGACATCTCGGGCTCTGATGCCACTGAAAACACAAAGCCTCCCTCCTTCTGCCTCCCCTGCTTCCTCTTCACCTCGCTGTGCTGCTGCTTCCTCCTGGCTTCTCCATGGCTTTCCCCTCAGGCTCCAGCAGCACCGGGCAGTGCTGGGAAGTGCAGGTGCAGCTTTGCTTCTCTGCTCCTATTGCATCTGGTGCTTTTGAGGGACGTGCTCCTGCCTGGAGTCCGGTGCCCTAAAGTGCTCAATATAGGTCATGGTCAGGCCCTGTATTTTCAGTTAGTACACCTGGATTGTGCGTGTAAAAAATAGCTAAACAACTAGAAGCAAATACTAGAATACAACTAGAAGCACGTGCGTATCTGGTGATGTTTTCCCCCAGCAAGAATGTTCCAAACTCTACTGAATCCCTGAAAGAGCAAAAATTGAGGAGCGAGCCTTTGATCATCTCCCTGTTTCTGTGAAGAAGTGCCTCCCTGCAGAAGCCCACGCAAACTGTGCTCATTTACTTAATGGTTGTGTTTCTGTCCTGTTAGCCTGAACATAAAGCAATCTGTTTAAAGAGCTTCGTTTCCTTATAAATCAAACTCCTGAGGGAGGATGAGGTGAGGACGATGCTGCAGGAGATCTGATTCAGCCTGTGCTTTCCCTGTGACCTGGCACAAGGCACCATGTCCGTGTCTCCACCGCACCCGCTGCTCTGAATTTGCTGGTCTGTGATTAGGGGAGGTGATGCACCCAAGCTGCAGCACATTGGCACCCTT
The DNA here is from genome assembly GCA_026546715.1 of Gallinago undulata. Classification (NCBI taxonomy): domain Eukaryota; kingdom Metazoa; phylum Chordata; class Aves; order Charadriiformes; family Scolopacidae; genus Gallinago; species Gallinago undulata. Next base: position 32,377,831 of record JAOTQQ010000052.1, on the reverse strand, counting down.
GGTCACCCTCACCAGCTTGCTGTCCTTTTTTGTGTGATAATTCTTACAGCTGTAGAGTTTTGCCTAAGTTAATTGCTTGCCACTTGCCTGCTTGCTGTGATTTAGTTTTATTGTATTTTCTTAAGTGTTATGAGAGAGCTCCCAAGCACGTGAGATTTAGGAGAGTGGGAGCTAAAGCATCGTTGTTCATGTTGTGAATGCTGTTTTCCAATGTCAGAAGAGCACAGAGACCATTCTGCTGAGTACCATGTGAGGTAGAGGCTGTCCATGTGGGTTTGCTGTGGATGAGGCATTTGGCTCAGGAGTTCCCTGTGGCTGTTGCCAGCGGCAAAGGGCAAAGATGACATCAAGCAGTTGGTCTGACACAGCAATCACCTGCAGAAGCTTTCCTCTGTGGAGCAATGGTCCTGGTCTCAGTCTGAGTAGTCACTGATGTTATGTGACAGCCATAGGATGGCTGGGGTAACAAATGCCACTTTTGAAGAGCATGCCCCAGAGTCATTGTCTTCTGTAGTGTCACCATCTGCTTTGCTCTCTGCCAGCAAACAGTAGATTTGATGTTTCTTGTAGTTTCAGGGCTGCGCTTCAAGAGGCTGACAGTGCTGTGGAGAAGCTACGTGATGCTGAGATAGCTACAGGCATAGGTCTCTTCTCAAGGTGGGCGAAGAAATGTTTGTTCCCCATCCCATGGTGGGAATTACGACACTTTCCGACAGTTCAGGAGAGTTAATTTTCTCTACACCTTGGAACGCTTTTACTGGGTATGCAGACAGAAGAGAAGGAGCAAGTTTAATTCCTTGTAGTTGAAAGAGCTCAGAACAGTGTGATTGCTCTTGTAATACTGGTGGGTTAAACAAATTGCAGTGGAAAAGCTTGGCATCTCCCATTGCTAGCTCTCAGGTGTGGTAAGGGCCTGCCCTGTTCTGTTCATAGGTCTAGAGGGATAACCAAGATGTCCATGAAGGTGAGTGATAGAGGCTCCCAGAGAACAGCTTGAGGAGATGCCTCTCTCACAGGGGAAGGGATTCCTTGCAATGATATTTTGAGATCAGGCATAGTTCTGGACAGTGGATGTCGGGCAGCAATATAAAAGTTTGTGGTCATCAACAAGTGGGAATGTTTGAGCGTGTCCTTTGCCTGTTGTGGAAATGGACAGAGAACCCCAGGAACCTGCATAGCTGGGCTGGGCCACATGTACGTGGAAATCAGCTTCACCTTCCTGAGATCTGTCTCGTTTACCATAAAGTATTGTACTCAGCAGTAACTGCTCGAATCCCTATGTTTTAAATTCAAATGCATTTTGAAATGTCCCCTTATTTTGATTCAGGACAATATGTATCCTTAGTCAAGTTGAAGTTACCTCAAGCTAAGTGACAGGCTGAACTAATGTTTTGTATTTTTCTATGTCTCCTTTTTTTGATTTTTCGAGGCTGATCTTTCATATGGTGTGTTGGATTTTAACCTGTTTGCTGCTGTGAAAGGTGGTGTTAAGGAATCTGCAACAGGTAGAGAGCAGCTCAGATGAGAGAGATGGAGATGTTAGTGTTTGTGCTGGAAAGGAGAGCAGAGTATGACTTAAATAAATTCTAACAAAGTTAATATTAAGGTGGTTTCTAGGTCTGGTTCCCAGAGAACGACGCATTTGTTAACTGAATGCTTCTTGTACCATAAGAGAGCCTCAAATTGATTTGCATTTTGTGGTCCACATAAATGTGGAGAGGCTGCCAAAATTGTCTTTTTCCCTCTTCTGTTTTCATTGTAGGTATTCCAGAAAATGGAGCAAAATGTTTTTCCCTGCTGTTTGGTTCTTCATTTCATACATATGCATTTCTGGGACAGGTGCTCCTAGAGCACACAGCTGAGTGCATGTGCCCAGTGTCTCTGCAGGCTGGTGTAGCTTTGAAGCAGAGAACCTAAAGCATAAGTAAGATATTTGCAGAACTGAAGAGAATTTATAGGACCAACAGTAGAGATACTGAATTCCTGTAAGTAAGTTCAGTCTCAACCAGAGAGGAGTTTTCACTTGCCTTCTGCTTCCATCCTAGAGGTGCTTGTTGGACTGCAGTAGGAAAGGAGATATTTACAGAAAGAAACTGCTCACAAATGTGAGGAAAATCGCTTGTGTCACTGTTTTCTGTTGATGTTCACTGTAATGCGATTTGCTGTTGACATCACATTAGAAGGGATTTATCGGCGAACAGTCTTGGGTGCTAAACCTGCTGACACATGGCAGTGTAAGGGAACACTGTAAATAAGTTGGATAGCTTTATTTTTGCAGCGCTCTAATTAGTCACCCTTAACACCTCCATAAAACAGAAATGCGGATTTTGTAAAACCCAGCCCCCGAAATCTCCTTGCTTCCAAGCTGGAACATATGCAGGAATCTCAATTTGAACATCTCAAGCTGGCACCTGTCTTGTTTTCCCTGAGTCTCAGCTTTTAAACTTCAGCAAGTACAGGAAAAATGTTACCCTGCCTTTTACAGCATCCTCTGAGTCTAGGAGAAAAGTTTGAAGGCGTGAACTAATTGCCCAGGAACTTACCAAGTCTCGTGGAGCTTGATTCAGGCCGGAAGGTCTGGGGCTGGCTGTGCCGCAGGGGCACCTCTCTTCAGTGAGTCTCTTCCCATTTATTCCGGAGTTGTGCGCTTTGGCATGGCAGGGGGGCAGAGAGAAGATGAGCATACAGGTTAATTTACAGGCTTTCTCTCCCCTTGGTGGCAATAACCTACTTAGAGTGGAAGCAAAGCCTCAGACTGCAGCTTCCTCCAAGTCTTTGCAGAGGGCTGGGAAGGGATTTTCTCTTGCCCCCTCCCTGGCAGCGGGCCCATGGTGCAGGGGGGTGGCTGCTCCTCTGCCCACGCAGGCTCTCCTCCTGCTGCCCCCTCTCTGTATCCCACCACACAGTACCCACCAAGGGCTCTCCTGCCCTGAAAGGCAGTGTCCCATTCCCCCTTGGTCAGCCTGGACTGCCATATACCACCTCTGTCACTTTTGGATGTGTAGGGAGCACAAGACACCTATTTAGTAGCCAGCTTCCAAATATATTTACTTTGCAAGCCAAGGAAACCCTCTTTTGCTCAAAGAGGGTGCGTGGGGCATCGTGCATCTGATTTTCAGGGATGTTGCAACAACAGAGGCTGGAAAGCAAGGAAGAAGTTTGTATAACAACAAATGGCATGGCTCTTGATCTCTAGGTAGAAATGTATTTTGTTTAAGAGCTTCCCCTCCAGCCGTCTCCACAAATTCCTTTAAAGCCAAATAGGACATCTTCTTCTGTGCAAGGGTGGCAGGCAGAAGTAGGACAGGGTTCTGTCCTTTTGAACTATTAATACAGATCATAAAAATGTACCAAAATTTTTTAAAAATATGATGACATTTTGGCGATCATTTATTTTTTTTTGTTAGAGCTAACATAGTATTTGGTGTAAAACACAAAGCATGTTTTGATAACTTCCTTCCCTGGTGGAAGAGAGCAAAAAGGGGAATCCAAATTCACTCTCAACTAAAAACCTCTTGAACTCTCTGTCCTTTTTCCCTGAAAGGTACTGTTCAAAAAGACATTTTTCTTTACTAAAGCCCAAAGAAAAAGAAAGTGTGGCCAGCCCAACTGAGCACACACTGTTACCGTCTTCTGAGGAATTTTAGCAGGTGTGTGGGATGATAAATCACCCAACATCAGCCTTGGTGCCTGTGCAGGGTTGTAGAGGAACACAGCTTCACTCTGATGTATCCATTTTCTCCTGCATGAGGCAGAAATCATCGTATCAGCTATTTTAAAAGAGCTTCTGCATGTACAATGTCTATATGATTTACAGAATTATTTAAATATCTGTAGATACCAGATCTCAGAGGAGTTTTGTCTGTTGTGACTCACATCTTATATTGTAAATTTATCTGTAATTGTCGTCTTTCACTGAAGGATCCGCAAAACTTCAAATATTTTCAGTAATTAATTGTAAATATTAGCTCTATTGTCAGCAGCAACAGTTTGGATTGTTTTATTGTAGGAAAGTGGGAGGGAGTCGCTGTTTTGGCAAGTGACAAGCAAGTAGTTTATCATTAAAAGCCAAGTATTGGATTGGAGTCATTAACTCCAGTAGCTGTAGATATTCAGAGTCAAGTTCAGTGGTGAGTTTCTAGCTGGCAGAAGGCAGCTGTGCTGCACACTTGTGTGAAATGGAGATTGGTGTTCCTTGGAGAGAGCTTCAAACTGGTTCACCAGGACCTATGGAAATAGGAGGGGTTTGTGCTTCTCCAGGGTGTGTGGCAAGTGTTTCCATAGGGTAGGTTTCTCAGCTGATTTCCTGCGTTAGCTTGTTCAGCCGTTGCCTGGGCAAATGGCATTAAACATTCACTAAACAATCTATTTCAAATTTGTCCAGTATCTAACCATCTTCTGCAAGAGGACAGCGTCAGGGCCCATGCCCTGATGCTTTGTACACACCTCTGTCTCCTCTCGCAGCTCCCAACCTTGCTCCTTTCTCCCTTGCCCTCCGCAGGATCTGGGCAGCATCCTTGGTGGCTCAGCTCTCCCATCGTGTCGTTGCAGGCTTTGGCAAAACAGCTGCAGTTTGCTGTCTGGGTAGACACGCTGACAGCTCTCAGCTTTCCGTGCTGACTTGTAGGCACGTGCCAAGATGTCGTACCTAGAGCCACGATGTTGATTTCACGTACAGTTCTTGCCAAATGCAATCATCACCAATGCATAGTAAGTAATTTTGGTATAAATGGTAGACTGCCTTCCTAAACAGATTATAACTCGCTACTCCTGAATATAAGTGCTGTGATTAGCATGCTATAGAGAAAGCCTCCCAAGTCACAGGATGTGTGGCCATGCATTTTTCTGTGTTGCTTCCCAATCTACGGTGCATCCATAGCTTCACCTTAAGTGAAGCAACTGCCCTGCCTGAGGCTGTAAATACCATCCCTGCTTCTAATGGCTTTAGGATACTGGCAGGAGGTGAGCTCCCTGGTACCACTGCGATGTTGGCGCACAGCTCAGAGAGCTGTTTATGTACTGCTTAGAAACTGCACCATTTTTTGCCGAGAAAGATTATTGAATTAAGGTCATAAATTTATCAAGTCAGAAGCAGGGGGTTTTGTTTAAAAAAAACCCTATTGCTTTTATTCAACGATCTTGTCTATCTGTAATACAGCCTTTGTAGTGACAAATGTTTATAATCTTTGTCCTAGTTTTTAGCTTTTCTTTTTTTTTTTTTTATTTATTTTAATCAAGCATGACAGGAATAAGAGTGATTGATATTGAGAAAAATTTGAAGCTACCCAACCTCAGAAGTACCCATCCTATCACTGAGTATTCCACTTCTTTTCAAATAAGCAGATTAGATTTTTCCTGAACTGAAGCCATTAAGCCTTCGGAAGATGAAGGTTCACTTTATTAAGCTCTTAAAAAGAAGTCCAAGGTCTAGTCCCACCTCTTATTTTGTATGATGGGCTGTCCTCACTGTTTCACTTCTTCTTGAGCTCCAGGGACAAGCTAAGAAAAGAATATAAGGGAATGAGGTTTTTGCCCTTGGCAAAATGGACTTTTTCACTCCCTGCCTGCCATGCCGGGGGCTAACCTGCCTCGGGAAGCCACTGTTGGGAGCTGGGACTGAAATGACTGAGAAGAAGGTCAAGAAGTTCCTGCCTGAGTTCTAGCCCTGGATATCCTCAGGGTAGATTGGTTCTTGTCTTAAGAAACGTGGGAAGAGGTTAGGACCAGAATGAAGAGGGCATCATAAAAATTCATGGGGAAGGAACTGCATCTCTGTGAACACAAGTGTACAAGATAACATCAGGAACTCACACGTTTACTTTTTAGGTATGACATTAACCTCTTGTTAGGACAGTCAAGATTGCCTCACCAGGGTTTGCATGTGTTTGTAAGTTTAAATACAGCCTAACAAACAAGTGCTGTGCAAAACCAGCTTTGTATTTCCTTATGGGTATATGCAAAATTCCTCCAAGGAAGAAGCAAGACTTTTTTTTCTATTTAAAAATGTTATGAATTTCTAGTATCAACACTGCTTCTGTATGTTCCCCAGTCTTAGTGAAGGAAAGAGTTATTTGGCATTAATCTGTAAAAGGAAAATGGGAGGGATGGGGGTGTAAAAACAAAAAAAAAATAAGGGAAGCAGATAATGGCCAAGGGAATCCAATGGTCCATCTAGCTCAGCCAAGAACAGGCAGGGGGAAACAGTTTGCTTCTGTTGAACAAGGCTGTAAAATCGTGCAGGCAGGACACATCCCAGAGCACGCAGGGTGAGCTTTGGGATCAGGCCCTAATGAACTGTGTTGTAAAGCTGCTCTGAGGTCTTGATTTCAGCTGAAGAAGGAAGTGACCCCTGTGACAGGTGCTTTGCTTGTTCTTGCTATTCATGCTGTCTTATTCTTAGCCCTTTGTCTCATGCATCAGAAGGAAGAACTCTCTGGAAAGGCAGTGACCGATGCAGCCTGCCCTATTGTGTTACCCCTATATAAAGAGTGAGTTTGGATCTTGGAAAACTTGAGGTCTATTATTGTCACAAGCCATGTGAGATGGGACAGGTGGGGACAGTGACTGATGGCAGCAGGAGCTTCCTGGCATCAGCAGCTGCCTGGGCACAGGAATAACCTGCTCTCCTGCTGGATGCTTGATGATTAAGTATGGCTATAATACATAGGGAAGAATTAAGTCATGTAACACAGCCCTTCCTTAGGCTAGAGCAAAAAAAAGATTCCCTGTAATCCAAACCCCTCAGTTTAGGATCACTGGTATGCTGTGGTGCATGGCTCCTGTCTCTTATTTTCAGCGGTTAAATTGTATCAACAAACTGCTGAGTTATATCTGTTGCTATAATTAGCACCTGAGGGGGTGAGGAGATGGGATCTGAAAGCGGGAACAGGATAAAAAGCTGTCCACGGGATGGGCTCTGTGCAGGTCGGCTGAAATAGCTCAAGAAGCAGCAGGATTTAGAGCTTCCACCATGTAGGCAGTTGGAACAGGTTAGGTGGGGAACTTTAAAGTTTGATGTTTCCCATCTCATCTTCATGTAAGCATATGCAGGAGAACAGCATCTTAAATGCCGCGTGACTGGCAACACAAAAGTGTGAACATTAGCATTCCTCCTCAACGCAACCCCCTCTGTGTGTCCTTCAGAACTTTTCACCTCGATTTCTTGTCACAAGTCTCTGGTGAGATGGGTCAGTGTGGATTTGCTGGGATGTGCAAACCCCTGCCCTCCTCTGCTGCCGGTGTATTCCCGTCCTGTGCACCACGCTCAGGATGCAGCGCACTTATCTGAAACAGTGACATTTCGGAGGTGCATATCTAAAAAATCACAACTTGCTTAGCTTGATGTGGCATCTGTGCAGCCCCATTTCCCTGCCCTCACTGGCCCTCACCCACCTGGAGAAGCAGCAAAGTCCAGGGAACGGGGGGATCTCCCCGGTGGCTCAAACCAAGACAAATATTTCACTTGTCAAAGCTCACAGTTTTTCTCGTAAAGCTAAAAATAACCGCAGGAAACTACTCTCTAGATGTTGTGGAGGGTGACAGTGTCATGTCACTGCCCTTGTAGGCATGAGGAACAGGTCATGGGCTGGTAAAGCAGTGTTTGGTTGGTGGGATGTTTTCTTTGATGTGGCAAATGCTCAGTGTCACCCTTCAGGTGGGGCTGTGTGGCTTTTCTATAGGCTCTATCTGTGTGAGACATCTCTGGAGGCTTTTAACAAAGCACTTCCAGCTCCAAAACTGCTCTATTTTGAATAATAAAAGGGCCCTGGTGAAGAAGTTATTCCTGATGCAGATTCTGCCAGTGTGCTGTCCTCCTGCCAAAGCTCTGGGCTGGTCTCCAGGCATTTTGGCACTGATTATTTTAATTGCTTCTTGATTTCAACATCCTGCTCTTTTCTAAACCTTTCTCTTTACATTTCTTTTTTCTTTTTTTCCTGCCATGTGATTCTCCTCCCTTTCTTCCCTTTTGTTCCCTTTCCTTTCCTCTTTCTTCAGATGTTTTGCTGTCTCCTTTTTAAGTCTTTCCACCTCTGTTCCTGCTGTGGGAGGTAACGTGTGACTTCTTCCCATTGCTCTGGTGCTGAGCAGCTCCTCAGCAGGGCAGGGATTTTTCAGAGGTGGGTGGTTTGGAGGAAAGGGGGTAGATCACACCTGAGAAACAGCGAGCCCCGGGATCCCGCTTCTCAGCTGCCATTGCCCTGCTGGCTTTGGTGTTTCTGTTGTCCTCAAAGCACAGCAATCACCAAAAAGGTTGCAAAGTCTTTCTGACCATGGTTGCCCTTGCAGTTCCATCCGTGGGCTGGTATTGAGTGGCTTGTGGGTTCCAGGCACTCTAAACCTGTCAGCCTCTTTACAAATGTCTGCGGTAACTCCTGCACTTCCCTTCCACGCCAGGTTTCTCCTCCTTGCTTACGGTTTTGTCCTTGTTTCCTTTCACACCCTCCCTTTGTGCAACGTTCAGATGGCTTCTACCTTCACCCTTACGCAGCTTTGGTCTCTTCCTCACTGGAGGAACTCTGTTTTTTAAAATGGGAATTTAAGTACCTAACAAAACAAAACCAGTAATGAACTTGAGACTTATTCCTCCTGCGAACCTCTCTCGGTGACAACCTGTTGAAAAAGCCTTTTCTGCACTGCTTGAGGTCTAAGCACCGGGCCATCCAGGAGGGAGTCAGCTGGGTGCCAGTGCAAAGCCTTTGGATCACTTAAACCTCACAAAAGGGCTTACGTGGTTTGTGTTTGGTATAAAAGCTTTGTGCTCAGGCTTTTTGGGGGCTGGATTTTATCTCTAATGAGCAGCTTCTAAACATACCTTTCTGAATTGGTCTAAAACCTCAACAGAAGAGCTTAGTGTTCCTGCTTTGTACAGGATTGGACAGATTAATTCTCCATAAATACAATATAACCACTCATGGTATTGACATTTCCCATAGTAATGATTAATTCCTTAATTTTACAGCTTCTTACATGCCTGGTATAGCGTTCTGAGTGAGAGACTTTTCCTTTTGACTTGTCTTACCAAATCGGTTTGTGATGTTCAGAGATGACATCACAAATCTGAGAATTCTGCTGTGCTACTTGTGTCCGAGGGGACACCGAGAGGCAGCAGATGAGACAAGGACACTGCATGATGCTGCACGTCTTCCTGCTCTCCACATCAAACATCAGCTGCTTCTTTAGGTGAGTGTTTTCCGTGGTAGAGCAAAACTCGAAGTATGTGATGTGTTTGAATAGGCTTTCTTAAATACCAAGACAGCGACTTCTAGGTCAAGAAGTCCCCGACTCACAAATAACTGGAGCCTGGGATGCCGTTTCTATATATTTCCCTTGTTCTTATGCTCTTCCTAAAGCATTTCCTGTTCTCATTGTGGTCCAATCTAGCACAAATGTTCCTATTTTTCTTCTTTTGAACTGGAGTTCGGTGTTTCCTCCAAAAGCAGTGCAAGTATTTAGCCTTACTCCAAATGTCGGGGAGCAAAAAGTTCAGCTGGTGTGAGGGGCAGTTTGGATAACACAGACTTTCAGTCTTGAACTTGCTCTGTAAATATTAGTAGAGTGTCCATCAGACTTGGGTTTTGTTGGCTAATGCTTGTGAGTGCTCCCGGGAAACACCTAGGCACAGAGCAGTGTGTTTTGTCATCTGGAAGGTGCAGTCTTTGAAGAGAGTTTGTGGTGCTCTTGGAAGGGCTGGAAGTACACGAGCCTTCTCCATTTGGGAACCTGTGGCCTGTACCAAGGAAAAACTTAAGGCCCAAACAGAGGTGTAGGTGGGTGTAAGAAGAGCACTTGCAATGTTTTTGTGTTCTGCCAAGAACCGAAGTCTTTCAGAGGCTTCAGTGCTGAAAAATTTACAGCCATGGTACCAGCGGATGGTCTTTCTGCAATTATTCAAAGCTTCAGAGATGTGTAGTAGAGGTCTTTCTTTTAAGTTTTACTTTCTATGTAATTTGTGGTGCTTAACAACAGGGATATGTCTTTCTGCCTCTAATAATATATTTTATTTTTTTTCATAAAGTAATTGTAATTGTACATCTCTGTGTATCAAAGGTTGCTCATGCCAGGAGAACCCAGGGAAGAGCCAGTTGTGTGGCTCCCGGCGGAGCTGCTGGAGCTCATGTCCTGTAGCCTGCACTGTGTCTAAGAAGCCACTCGCTTCCTAGTCCTCCTGTATTTTTACCAGTAGCTTTGTACTCCCCAGTAGACCTGAACCTGGGCTATTGATGCCAGCCCAGTGGGCTGGCAACAAGCTTGGGCTGGCAGCTCCCTGGACTGCCTCTTACTCTAGCTCCATGAGATAAGAGCAGGATATGTTAAAACTTTTTTCTTTTTTTTTTCTGCCTTATTGATACATGTTTCTTACCTTGTTTCTGGGAAAGTATGAAATGATTTATTTTCTTTTCAGCACAGTAAATGAACTGCTCTTCTCTTCCGTAGCAGCTTGAGTCTGGCTTTGTGTTGTGCACTCTGGAGAGGAATAGCTCAGCTTTGGGTAAGGAGGCAGAGGATGCAGGAGGCAATGAGTAGCACTTCATTCGGTTGAGCTTCTGGCAGTGGCTGGTGGTCACATCTACATCTCCTGTCCAGGAAGCTCTTCCTAAGGCTCTGCTTGGCACTGTGTCGCTCTCCCTGGCTTCCTTGGGTCCTGCTCTTCTCCACATACCAACCGTCTCATCTCAAAAGACCTGTAATCCAGAGAAGATTGGTGGGAAACAGTGGGATTTGAGAATATTGCAGCATTTTCTTCTGTTCCACGTAAGGATGAAACTGAGACAAACCAGGTTTTTATAAAGGGGAAAGATGAGGATGTGAGGCAACCAGAGCAACAGTCTGGTAGTGTCTGGGCTGAGACCTTAGTCTGAAGCAGGCAGGATGGGGACTAGTACCTGCATCTTCTCTTGCCCAAGATCTCTGCAGAAAAGGCCAGGCTCGCTCTAGTATGTTTGAAGCTGAAATTATACTTTGCACCTGAATCTAGAAAGTTTTTTCTTAAAAAAAAAACAAAACAAAGCAGAACAAAACCAACAACAAACAAATTCAACCCCTTAGAAATTTTGAAGATTGACTTTAAAAGTGAAATTGATAAATAATTCTTACCAAAACCAAATTTCAACCAGCTCTAAAAAGACACCCTACCTATGCTTCCCAACACAAATCTCTGCTAGGAGCACTGTGGCACTGGGTGGCTTGTGCTGCAAACGTGTGGGGGTTATTCATGTATGTAACATCCACTTTATATAAACCCAGCTTTTAGTTAAAAATTTGCACGGTGGCACAGAGATGCTTTAAGGCATTTGTATCTGTTAAACGTGAATTCCCTAAAATAGTCATTGCTTTTCCCAGAAGAAGCATCTCTGCCCCTACTATGGTGAGTCCCTGGAGGTGCCATGACAACAGGGCACTCTCAGGTGCTCACTGTGACTTTGATCATATGTATTATATTTATTGTGGTTATATTTTAAATAGAGGAACAAAGCAAAGAACTAGAAAAATATGGTGGGTATTTTCAGAAACTGTGAAGAGCATTTCTGCTGGCTGAGGCTGGAAAGAGCTCTGTTTACTGTTCCTGTCTAAAAAACATGCCTGAAGGACAGAAGCATAGTCCAAAAATCCTCAGATGCATCTGTGTGGAAACAAAAATAGATATATTGGTAGCGGGTGTAAAAGAATTCTAGTGTTCTACAAAATTTAATTAAAATGATGGTGAAATGCTTTGAGATTTCTTTAAGGGAATGGGGGAACATTCCTACCTTTGTGCTCTGTCTTGTGCTTTGCAGCCTCACTCTACACTCCTCTCCCCCAGGCTTTGCAGGTTCCTTCCCAGAGTGGGTGGTGGGAATGAGTGGCTGCAGGGACACCCCAGCACCTTCCTGCTGTCCCTGGACAGGAGGGCACTGGACTGCCCTAGCTTGGTAATGGCCCGGGCTGAGGCAGATTTACCTATTAGTCGATTCAAGCTAGAGTATAAAAGTTTAATATGTGTTAAAAACATGGGCAACCCTCTTTGGTTCCTCTGTGGTATACTTTCTTCTGACTCCTTTAGAGATGTGTCCCAGCAGTGTTCCCAGGCAAGGATTCTGACCTTCTTCACTGCCACAAGCACATACTGAAATTGGGATATGAAATGGAACAAGTCAAAGCCCTCTGTATTTCAAAAGTTGCTTTCTCATGCTTCTTTTTTTTACCTGGTAAAAACCCCTACCTGCATGCTTGGCGTAAGGGGAGGCAGAGTAGGAGAGGAATGCCATCTGTGGTTTGGAAATGCGTTAAACGTTCTGCGTGGTGTTAGGTGACAGACTCACTCTCCCAGTTTATCACTCACTCTGCAGCACCTGAGCTCTCACAGTTGGTTCAAGGCTGTACCACCACCGTGATTAACACAAGGTTGGAACATTATTTGAAGAGTTTTATTCTAATGGTTCATGAGAAATAAGCATGGCGCTGAGAAGAAAGTGTCTGGGACTGATGTGTCTTCTCACCTGCAGCAGCTGCCAGCCATGGGTTAAGCTGGAGCAGGTTCCAGACAGGGATTAATGCTGATTTCTGTAGAGCAGCAGAACTCCTGTGAGAGATTTTTTTTACCTTCACAGGATGCTGGATTGTACTTGGGGGTATATTGTTTGGAGATGAAGTCTTTGGTATGTTTAATGTGTATATTAGGGCAGCTGTAGCACACGTCCAATGTGGACGGTCGGTTTGAAGTCTCACAAATGCCACAGAAAAATTTTCCAAAAGTGTAACTAGGTGATATATGCCTTTGCCCTCCTGAGCTGTCCGTCACTGTAGCACCCTGTGCTTTGTAAACCTGCATGCCTTTATCCTGACGGCACTCCAGCACGAGGAGGCTGTGATCACATGGAGCAGCAGCATGATGGGCTCAGCCGCGTGGGAGGAATACCCGTGCCCTCACTCCTCAAGTTATTCCCTGTTTTGTAAAGCTTTAGAGGATCAAAGCAGAGCTCACATTGACTGCAGCTGAAGCTGTCGAGTACTCAACATTTTACAAATCAAATCCCAGCCTCTCATGCTGAGCACAGAACGATGAACGTGCAATTAGTGATTATTTCTGCAATTAGTGATTTAACAAGAACTCTGTAGCAGAGCTGTAGCCTGTTCTCCAGAAGAATAACGTTACCCAGTTTTGAGACCATCCATTTCTCTTCCTGCAGTTCCCTCCCTCCCTCTCCACATTTCACTCCTCAACTGGGGGACAAACCAGCATTCCCACAAACAGTAAGCCAAGGCTTTTTCATCCCCTCTGAAAAGATGAAACCAGGGTCTTAAGAATAATATCTATTTATTCCATAAGGCATATGCAGATTCTGAATACTATTGCACATCATCTTTCTTCTGGCTTTTTTTTGAACTTCTGATGAAATGACCGTGTAGTCATTTTCTTATCATACCTATTTTTTATTCAGAACTGCCAAATACCAAGCAGAAAGGACAAAGACTGCTACCTGACAATGCCTTGTCATCCATATGATGGAGCCCCACCATGCATTTAAAATCCCAACGATGGTTTCTGCAAAACAGAGCAGACAGGATAACTGCTAGAAACAGTAGTTTTCCCTTCCGTTAAAGCATACCTTAGGGGTGCTGCCTGTAGGGGTGTGATCATATGGTAAAGGCTTTGTGAACTCTATAAATAGATATCTAACTTTATATTAAGATGTAGTCCTTGGAAACCATTAACCCTTTCCAGGTCTCAGCATTGCAGAGCGCATTCAAGGGTTGGTACAAGTGCTGGTCTCTTAAAATGGGCCATTTATGGGTGTCTCTGTATATAAGGCTCTAATGCAGCTATACAGCACCACACTGGGAAGCTATTAAGGAAAACTTGATCTTACCAAATCATGATTAGAAAGCAAGGTAAGAAAAATCTCCCAGTGTAATAAGCCTTGCCCTCAAATGTGCTTTCTCTGCCTTACTTCTGCCGTGCTCCCTTTTTTCATGGTTTATTAACATTAATGAGGATTGAGAATTTATTTTGGGTTCATTTATTTTGGGTTCTCTTGCACACATCTGAATCCTATATATGCCTGTTGCTGTAGTTTTAACTTTGTACTCTTGTGTTAGAAGCAGAATTTACCCCAGTATGTAGGAAGCTGCAGAGTTCGAGTGGTTCATCTTGTTGTTTCTGAAATCCTTTTAAGAGGACAACTTTGTGCCGCTTTGCAGCACCACTGCTCAGTGCTACCGCAGGAGGAGGGTGCCTCGTGCACCACTGAGTGACAATTTATGGTGCTCCTGTCATCAGGCAGCCTTAGAACAACGACTTTAAGAATTACAGTAATGTCTAGGACACTTGCAAGGAAAATGGCATCACTTCTCTCTCAAGGATATAAACAAACTTTAGGGGGGAACGGTCCCTGCACCAGCACCCGGCTGAGCTCCTGTGCAGGGGAGCGGGTCTTCGTCCTGGAGGCTTTCCTGGAAACCCAAAGGGCACATCTGATGTAAGAGGCTGGGGACACAACCCTTAGTCTTGTCTAAATATCCCAGGAGGCTGCCCCAGGATGAGAGCCACGAACCCCAGGAGGTGCTGGGGAAGGGCTGCAGCACCAGCCAAACCTCCCTCTTTGGGGCAGCCCTACTTTCAGGTACTTTGCTAACAGAACCACACATAAAAGCAAAGCCAAACTTTTCTGCAGCTTCAAGTTTATCATTCTCAATTATGCTGAGGTGTAGCAGAGTTTGCCACGGTGCAGTGTGTCACCAGCAGCCTACAACACTTCACAACTGTTATGAATGTTACCATTCACGTCTGGTGCAGGAATTCAGATTCTTCTGAACTTTCTCTAAGCAAAGGACAAATAGAAACATTTTTTAGTTTTCTTTGCTACGGTTATGAAGATGTAATTCAGAGTGATAGAGCAGTTTTAATTGCACCTCTGTCCTGGGCTGGGAAACATTTTACAGACTGATTAGACTGTAGAAACCCTTTGGAATAAAATAGGAGGCGGCTGCTAATGGGAAGTCAACTGTTACACAAAGCAAACAAATGAGCAAAGTAATCCTTGCACCAAAAAATAGGCACTCAGTTCCCCACTCTTCTATAAAAAGTCATCTGGTTGCTTTATTTATTGAATTGATTTTATTTTAATTATATTCCAGGCAGTCTGTTCTCCACTCCTGTGTGTTGTTTTTTGATTCCATCACTATTAAATGGTGCTACTGCTTATTTATTTAAGGGACTGGATCCAACCCACTGAAGCCATCAGCTTACATGGATTGCTCCTTCTCCACCCCACTAAGCAAGCAAGCTTTCCAAGACTGAAGTCCTTAGATTTTTTTTTTTTTTGAAAGAATTCACATTTATTATTTAAAAAGAAAAAACAAGACATTCTTAGGGTTGTTTTTAATGCTGGAATTACATCTCTTGCTCTCTGGAACATTTTAGAGGCTGCAATGGGGTCAAAACCAAGCATCGAATGTGTGTCCAGTGGTGCTTCTCCAGGTGCTGTACTGCTTGTCAGCTGTGCAGGGCTAGAGATGAGCTACATTTCTGTAAATATCTGTCTTGCTGAGATATACTGCCTTACGCAGCTCACATCTTGCTTTTCTCTCTCCTTTTACTTGATTTGCAGTTTTCTGTCAGAGGCCCAGGACGTGCTTGGGAACGTGTCTTTAAATGTCTTCACTTGCATCCCACATCCCAAGTGTTCTGAGTTGAGGCTGACTTTAGCTCCAAGCTGTTAAAAAAACCTCCAAAAGTTTACAGAATCCCAGCAGAGACCCGAGCCAACTTTGTTATGTATTTCCTTCTTAACACCTTAAATTCTAGCTCAAAGGCAAGGGAAATCCTTGTTCGTTCTTTGATTTTGCTGGCAGTGGGAAGGTGACAGTGACACTGGGCAGTGGATCCCTTGCAGGTACTGTTACATAGATGGGCATCTTCCTCTGCAGCCACTTGCAAGTGTGCACGAGAGGCCCAGCAGGCCATGGGGACACGGTGGCATCTGACGGGTGCCCTGGGCAGCCCCAGCTCGGCTGGTCCCAGCAGGGACTGCAGCTCTGAGAAGCTGGTGCAGGAGGGGCAGTGTCACCATCTCTGCCCTGCGATGAAATCTTTCCAGTTGTGTTTCAGTTTATTCGGTTGTAAAGTGAATGTGAGTCCTTTCTACCTCTCCAACCCCTATTTCTATATAATGTTACAGGATCGTGTGGGATCCAGAATTGCAGTTTAAGACTAATCCCAAATCACAGAATCGTTCAAAGCACAGGCATAAAAATTATGTCTTTAATTTCAATCTGCTTTTCTCTTTTTTCCTTTTTTTTATTGTATTCAAGATTTCTTATGCTTCATCTTAAGTAACATTTTCCAAATAGAGATGATACAATGAGGTTTGCAGTAGCTGCACCTTTAAGAGGAGTTCTGATCATATTTAAATAGCCAAGGCTAACAAATAGCTCGATCAGCATTGGTAAAGTCTGCTTATAGTTGATAGTTTGTTCGTGAGGTTATAAATAGACCTGTCAGAGCTCTAACGTGTGCCAGGCAGGTATTTGATCTTTAACATTGACTGGTCTCACAAGCCTAGGGAAAGAGTGATTTATATCTAGAAAAGATTGCACAGTTAAGAATAACGATGTAGCCAGAAACAATAGCGGGCTTTAATGCATTCAAGTGGTTGGACTCTGTTTCCTGAGGGGCGCAGAAGCGTGTGGGGAGGGAGCAAAGGAGAGCACCACAAGGGTGAGGAACAGCGAGGGAGCTGGGCTGTGACACTGGGCAGGGGTCAGCCAGCCCGTGGCACTTGCAGAGGTGGCTTGTGTTGCTATTTGCTCATCCCTGCTTTCATTCCTGGCTATAGCCCATGTGTGTCCCTGTCCCCACACAGCTACGTGTTTTCAATGGTTGGTGGCAGTCCTTCTGGCTGGTGGCTACACTCTGGGTATGTGCATCTATCGTGTTCTTATCTGCCATCCTTGAACTGAGATACACGTACACACCTTCCTGCTAACACACACAGTACAAACTAGTAGGTTATCTGTAGCTTGTGGTCTTGCTTCAACTTTTGGGTACATATATGCATTATATGTTTCTTTAGACATTCTCTAGGACAAGGCACAGGGTATGTGGCACGTTCAGAGGTAGGAAGTGTGTGTTCCTGCAGCCCTAAACTCCTCCTCCGTTTACCTGGGGCTGGCAATTTCTCTGGTAAGGACTGCTGTGTTTTGCTGCCAGCTGTTGAAGGTGCCTTCTCACAATGGCAGTCACGTTGTGTCTAAGACAGCAAGGAAAATAAGTATTCTGTCAAGAAGAAAAAGAGACAAAGTTTTGAGTCTCTTTTTCTCATCTCCTAAATCTCTGTCCTCGGCAGGCTCTGCTCATTCCTGCCGCTGCCCTCCCCGGGGCCACAGCCCAGGCAGGTGGGACTGGTCTGAATCTGATGGGTGCCTCTGGCCTCAAAACTCCATGCAGCCCTGCAGTGATTCCCTTTGCCAATCTTGAGCTTAGAGTCCCGGGCATGTTTTCATATTTCATGTGATATCCTTATGCAGTGATTATGTATTGCCTGTTTTCCGTAGAATTTTCAAAAGTTTAAAAATAGCATTGTAAGTGTATACTTTGTCTTCTATTCTCTTCTTCCTAATAAGTCATGGCATCCAGAAAATGTTGAGAGGAGAGTTAATGTATTTCTGAATGATCTCCTCCCTGGGGAGGCAATGCTCTGAGTGTTTTGTGCCCAAGTTGTTGCCGTTGCCCGTGTAGCACTTCTCCCCTTCCCCAGGCTGTTACAGACCTGTAGACAGAAGTACCAAAATGCCTGAGATGCTCCAGAGCATCTATTAAAAATATATCTTCTAGCACATGCCAACAAGAATGCTTAAAATTAAAAATCTATCATAACTAATGTTTTTGAGAAAATGCAGTATAATAATAATAGTACGTTGGCAATTTTTCAGAAGGCTGATGGTTTGCAGAGCTGCTAATTATCTGTGGGTTTTCTTTGCTGGAGCTACAGGGAGACACTTCATGAGGAAAGATGTAACAGAAGCCAAAGAGTGAGTGTCTCAGAAATTCACTGTCTGTCAGAGTTATGGCAAAATACCGAGCCTGTGTGCTGCTGCGTGCTGAAAGAGTGTGCCTGGAGATGCTCGCTGGTTGTGGTGTCCAGGAAGGAAAACATGTGGAAGTCTCCATCTTAGTTCACTCTGGGGCTGCCTGGGAGTCCTCCCAGGCTGGAATTGAGTATTGATCAACTGAAATGTCATTTTCTTTCCTGTGTGTGTAACACATTCATCAGAAGGCTGCAAGGGATTTCCCGTCCAATGTAGGAGGCAGCGTGTGTGCTCAGCCCCTCTCTTCCAGGATTAGATACTCACATGGTGAATTTAATGTTTACCTTCTACACTCTCCTGTAACCGTTTGGAGTATGTTTTAAATGTAGGAGAGGTTAAAATATACTGGGATTTATTTATTTTAATTGTGGAAGCAACCAGATGTTTGCAAAAGGGTGTTTTTTTGAACATTCATTTCTTCATTTGAGTAGACATTTCAGTCTGATCAGGAAAGAAAGTTTAGTATATTCAATACTTCTGGCATTCAATTTTAAGTTTACACTTGGATAGGAAAATAAAAAGTAATGGTATGACACTCTCACTAGAAAATACTCATCATTCTAAATGATACTACAGTGCCTGGGATTTGAACAGTGGTTTTGAACAACAAAGCAAGAATTTCATACTTTTTGCTACCATCAAAGCATCAACTTATTACTTCAAAGGTATAGCTTCTAATCATCTTGGAATATGGGTTATTTTTAACAAATCTTCATAATTTCTATTTCTAGAGTCACAGGGATGGCTACCTTTTAAACTCTTTTCCTGTATTTTCAAATTGTCTAGGGACAGCTGAAACATTTAAACAGTGAAGAAAAGTGTAGAGAACCCCTAGGTTTTATTCCATGAACTGTGACTGAAGGATTCTTGAAGCGAGAGCGGAGTCAGGGCTGTAACCTCCAACCAGACAGGGACAGAAGATGGCCCGGTTACTGTCTGGATTGATTTTATGTTCAGTTGTGACTTTGGGGCTCGGGGCCAAGGAAGAAGGAAAGTCTGGATCTCATGGTGTCACTAATTGATAAAATTTCAGTTCTGTGCATTTCTTTTCTGTAGGTGTTTGTGATAGTTAGTCAATGAGTAATATTTCAGAAGAGCTTACAAGAAGTTAATATGAGATCAAAAAAGGCTTAAGACAATTAATTGTGTGGGGTTTTACCATAGGCCTTTTGTGGGCATTCCGCACTCAGTATGTCTTCATCGGTGATTGTGTGATTCTTCATTCATGTTACTCCTTTCTTAGAAATTTCTTGTTGCTCAGAGCATTTTGTCTCAACAGCTGTGGTTTAGGGTGCTAAAGGGAGCACAGGTTTCAGGGAGGAGTTTGCTCACAGATGCATTTGCTGCGGTGATGCTGGGTCACCCCCCAGCTCGTCACCTGAGTGGTCCTGGGAGGAGGAAGAGGATGAGGAGGAAGGATGCAACTGCAGTGGGCATATGTTGTGAACTGAAGTAGAAAAATGCCCTGTGCTTCCAGTTTGTTTCACTGTAGGATTTCTCACCTGCTGAAGTAAAGTGACTGTTTGGCTCACGGTAGGTTGCAGAGTTCTCTTCCAACGCTTTGTCTTAGGGGATAATAAACTCCCAATAGACTGTTTTGCATTGGGATTTGAGATTCAGTCTTGGGCTTTCCTCCCCGCCTCTGGATACCCAACAAACTGACTTCTTTAATTTCTGTGTGCAATAATGAAGGGGAAAAACTATCTTGGTCCATTGATAAGGACACAGCTGGGCTCCCAGCGCGGCAGGGGCCGGGTGTTTGCTCACAGGGTGGTGCTCAGCCTGTGCCCGTGTCCCCCCCACCAGCACGGGAGGATGCAGGTGGCACATTGTCTGCGGGAAGCTTGGCAGCTCACGGCCACTGCTTTTAGAAAATACTGTCTGCACCAAAGTTCCCTGTCCTCCATGGTGAATTATTATCCCTCTTCCAACTCCCCAGCTTGCCTCAGCCCTTCACAGAGAAGAGCTGGGCTGCAAATCAAAGCTTTCACTAGCAGAAACTCAATAACTTATTTTGGATACTTTGGCAGAACCTCATCTCTAGAAAAAGAGATGCTCCCAAATATGGTATCCTAAAAAAATAAAATAGTGTAGTTGGTGTGTGGTCAGTTGCTGGATTTATAGCGAATTATTCAGTGACAGCCATGACTGATGGCTGTTCCAGCCCAGTGCAGCTGAACGTTGAGAGACAGCTACTTTGTGAGGGGTCTCCAGCGAAAGTCCCTGTTTGCCTTTGGGGCTGGGCTTTGAAAGAGGCAGGTAACATCCCATGTTGGAGCTGACTAATTAATCTTTCCGTGCAAGGATTCCCTCTGGCGTTATCCCCAGAGTCCTACTGTGTACAGCCATTGCCATGGCAATGATAAAAGGCTACCCCAGATGGCTGCCTTTCTCCTCTTCATATTTTTCTCAAGAAAAATAAAAGCTGAGACATACTTTAGAGATTTGCTGCCTGTAGAAACTCTGATCTTAGTTTAAAGGTCCCCTGAGGAAGACATCCTTTTGTCTATCCCCAGCTCCCTCTGCTCCCTGATGCCTCACCCTGATTTCAGACAGGCTCGCTCAGCTCAGGCTGACGTGCTGCCCCAGAGCTGTGGGGCTACGGCTGTGAAGTGTGAGCCCACAGCGGGGAATGGGATGGGCTCAGACAGCTGGGGTGGGGACTTTGATCCCTGGGAGCTACAGACACCCCCTGTGAGCACGGACAAGTCCTTTCAGGTCTGCATGATCAAAGGCATTTGGATCCACAATGTTTTTTATATAGATAGTCAGTCACTGGACAGTTTTTTGGATTTTTTTTTTTTTCCCCCTTTCAGTTGCCTTTTATCTCATTTGAACACCTAACCAGCTCTGGCACATCTTAAAATTAAAGCAGGTGCCTAGCTGCCTTTCCAGTACCTAAGTACATTTAAACGTTTGGCTCGTAGTGCACTTCTCCGTAAAATAGAGTAGGATGGCTCAGAAAGGATAAGGTTAATTCTTAACAATGAGGAAAAGTATGAGGATATTTAGGAATAAAAAAGAATCTTGTATATGAAATCACTGTGCATTCTTTTACCCAAATAAGGTCTTCAGAAGTGACTACTACAGGCACCTTTCTATTGCTACAACTCCATTACTGACATGTGCTGTGATTCCTGGTTAGGAAAAAGTAACTGATGCTGAAAGATGCCTTTATACCAGGTTAGTTCAGAAGTAGCACAAAGATGATGACTGATCTATGGGCTCAGGGAAGAAGTCAGTCCGTAGGCATGCTCAGAATAAAACCCTGGACTGGTAAAATCTCAGCTCTGCTATAACTCCTATGGTGGCATCGAAGATTAATATTTGGCAAAACACATGCCAATAGTCCCCTGAAGCAATTCAGAGCCTGCTTCACTCTTCACCTCCTCAAGCAAACAGAGCTTCTGTCCAGAAGGGAGCACTGATGGAAACTACTGCCCAGCCTCCTTATTGAACATCTTTCCTGCCACTTTTGCCCTGGTGGAAATGGGAGGCTTTAATGGAATTTCTCAAATTCTGGTGGCCCTAATCTTTTTATACAAAGCTCTCAAACTCTCTTGTTCTCCAGAGCTGGTGCCTAATAAAAGCAGCAAACCAGGTCTTTCCCTGGGGCTGTGGTACCCTCATGCCTCCTTGTGGCTTCGTCTTTTCAGAATGCATCCCTCAAAAGACAGCACGTGCTCTTTTCCTCTTGTAACTATAAATAAGGCTGTTGACACCAGAAAACCTTTTCCAAAGGCGTCACTTTAAAAAGCCAAAAACCTGTTAAGTAGGATCATTTATGACTCTGTTTGTACATGGTATGTTAACATAAAGCTGTAGGACTTTATGATATCTCTGGGTTAAGTTTGAAAAGATGGTAAGAAGCCCTTTAGTCTGTAGCTTGAGGGTATGTATACAGCACCTTCCAAATTCCTTTATCTACAGAAAGATAACCTTTCTTTGAACAAATCTCCAAACGCTTTTTTAGTAACTATATTAAATTTCAGAGCCTTACAGTGTTATCAGGAACTCTCTTGGCATCCTAGACATGGTAACACTTCTGTGGCTGTATAGTATTTCTGGTGGGTTTTTTTTATAGACACTATCTTTTTAATTTATTCTTCCTAATATGTTCCTGCAGGGCTGTTCAAGCATCCTGGTATCACCAGGTGCATGGGGAAGAAACATGGCTCTGGCCCTGCTCGTTACATCTTGTCCTGACATCACCTCTGCCCTGTGAAGTCCAGAAGTGTTCATGTTCAAACGCTGTCCCATATAAACAGATGGCTCTCAAGCCCCATAGATGACACATCAGTTCCACCTACGGGCTGAAGCTTTGAAAAATCTCAACTGGAGAGCAGACTAAGCTTTCTATGCCTGTGTGGTTGTGCCTTAGCACAAAGCGAGGGACAGCCTTGTACTCAGGGACACTCAGAAAAACTAAATCAAAGGGTTTGCATCAGAAGTAAAGTCACTGTGCAAAAGTTACACTTCTGTGTTTAGGGCGGGTGGTCAGGAGTGAGAAGCCCCACTGACTGCCACAGTGTTCATGTCCCCGTGTGGGGCAGAGCTCAGAGGGCCAGTCTGCACTGGGAGACAGCAGAGCTTTTTTTTTTTTTTCCTTGTACAAATGGAGAAAGATGAGCAGATAAAGATTTCAGGTGAATGGTGGTTGAATGTGACTGTGAGTGATGCTCCCAGTAGTCTGAAGAAAGCTTAAGGAAATATTTTAAGGTATTTTGAAGAACTTTTTTAATCCGTAAAAACCACTGGCTACAAAACTGAATAGAGAAAGAAACATTTCAGGCATCCTATGCTGCTAATCAAAAGAGTTAAAAATTTTTGTATTACAAACTGAAGTATCCAAAGGTCAATGGCAACTTAAAAAATAATATGTTCAGTTCGTGGAGAGATTTTGAACAAAAAAACCAACAGCAAAGACTTTGCAGATACCCTGTTCCAGACTGGTTAATAAATGTTACAGACAGTAACATCAGCCTGGGATGCCAGAACTCCCCCTATTAGCAGTAACTGGTGTGGAGTTTTCGTGGTGGGAAAACTATAAACCCGGTGGGATTAGCTGCTTCTCATCCTTGCCTCAGTTTCTGCCCGAGCCCTGGCAATCATAGTTGCACAGCTCACTTCCTTTCTCCATGTTAAGGTAAGATGTGTCACGTGTTTGCTCCAGGTTTTTTGTTGCTGGTAAAGGTGATATCGTCTGGCCCTGGCTTGCAAAGTTGTTTCCTATAAATAATTGGGAGTTATGTTTTTAAAGTCAGCTATGGGTGAAAGCCTGCCATACTTTGCTTCTTATACTAAAACCTCTCTTTCCTGAAATGCATCTTTCTCTCATTAATGTGTCCAAGTAGGGGAAAAAAAGGTTGGGTGGTAATGAAGCAATGTCATATCAGGTATGTCAACAAGGAGAATCAGGCCAGTTCTGAACATCCCTGATTTTGTATGCTGTCAATCAGTAAAACGCCCTGGGAGTGATGGAGTGAGCTTGTAATCAGCCAGAACAGACACGGGAATCTTGTTTAATCCTATTTGACTTGTCATTTTAATGACTTGGGTTTGTGGATGAGCTGTTGCATAGGACTCCAAGAGATGCTGCTGGTTTTAAATGCCTTTGGTTTCATATGTTGTGTAATTGCTAAACAAGCTGTAGTCTGCAGAGTTTACTTGCTGTGAATTCTTTATTCCTCCTGTGCCTTAGTTACCACTCGTATCAGTACAGAACATGAAAGCCAAATTTCAATTTAGATAATGAGTGGAATATACCTTATTAGAAACAAATTTCGATCAAAAAATAAGATTTTCTCTCATTTAAATCCACTTTCCATCTGCGTTTCTTTGAAGTCAAGTGATTTGGGGGCCAAGAAGCCTTTCTTGCTGAATGGCTTAATACTTAGATACTCCCTGAACCCCTAAGTAACAGATCATCTGGGCTACACAGGCTGACAGCAAATAAGACAGCTTTTCTTCTGCGCTTGACACCAGTCATCAGCTGCCTCCTGCCTTGTCTTGCTCATCTGCTATTCTCATTATGAAGAAAGGTTTGGTTAATTCATAGTTGGCTTTTTGTATAACCAAGAATGGTGTTTATCCTTCTGATTTTGACCATCTGGAAGAGCAACAGGAGAGAGAAGGGAGAGTAAGCTGTAGACTGTATGGCTTCTATCAAAGTTCCCATGGTGAAAGATCACTGGTTGCAGGTTGAGTCTGAGGACTAGGTCAGCTGCAGCAGCCCTTGCTCCGTACCTTAGCTTGTACCCTGGTGGGGAAAAAAAAGAAGTCTCCATTTCTTATCTAATCATAAAAAGCCCATGAGATGGAGCTCATACAGGAGAAAGAGACTGTAGGACAGAGAAGGGAAAGCTGCCCTCTACTTTTCGTCATGCTTCAGTGGCCCAAACTGGGCAACTTGGCAGAGCCTGTGTGATAAAGCAGGACTTACTGGCCTTTGGGGAGCTATTTAGAATTCTAGTGTAGTGTATTAATTCTGAGAATCCTAATGGATAAAATAAACCTTTTTTCATTATTTTGAATACTAGTTGGGCCTAAAGTCCACTACCCAAGTAGTGATCAATTTGATTTAGTGTCGCCGTAGTTTTTTAGTTTCTCTTGGCTGTAGTAATTTTGCTTACATCCCACTCATACCTTGTTCCATCCACTTGTCATTACATATTAGAATGGTTGTCATTACATATTAGAATGATGAAATGTGCATGGATGACACTTTCCAGGCAGCTCTGTATAGAGCAGTGGGTGGAAGTCGGGGTACAATGCCCCGTGCAGGGCTTACCCTCCACACGCCCTTCCCAAGGCTGCCTGTTCTGTCACTGATGTGCCAATCAAGCCCCCTTAGAAAATACAAAATAAAAAGGGCTACTGCAGTTGACTGCAGCTATCCCATTCCTGGCTTTTATAGTTAAGTGTCCTTCAAAAAGCCCTAATGTCTGTGTTTGAAGTCCTGACCCTATTTGAACATGGCTTTAGATAAGAATTACCCTTCTAGTCCAAACTCATAGTGTCTGTAGCATCTGGGAGGTATCACCTATTCAGGCTTCTATTTGAATGTTAGGTACTAATTTCAGACAAGTGTCTATCACTTCAACATAAAGTGTGCAGCTGCAGCAGCCCCCAGATGATTATTACCTCTAAGTGGCAGTCATTTGGTTCTTTTTCTTTTTTTATCACTCTAGTATTTGTATGAGTACCCACGGTGTGATTCATTTCCCCTACCTCCAGCTGGCTGAAAGTAGATGTTTAGATCAGCTTTTACTCTAGGGCCCAGTTACAGTCAATGGGGAATGATCCGTCTCTCCAAAGGACAATCTGTCCGTCAAAGTGAAAATGGGATAAATGGCTTATTGCTGTTCACTGATTATTCTTTAGACTCAATGTCTAAATTTGTGATGGGCAAAAGATGAAAAATGAAGGACAAACAAAAAATGGATGTGCTAGGGGATATTTGTGGCCCCGCTTTATGCTACCAGTGGTTAGTAAGTATGGAAAGGCATGTCCCTATCCCTAAAGGAGCAGCTTTGTTAGTAAAATGTGATCATTGCTTTTATTTCCCTACTTTAGAGCAGTGTCTAACATTAGGCTTCAGAATCCTTCTTGTATAGCCAGCACAGAAGAGATGTGTTTGAGAGCACCTGAGGAATTAGTGATTCCAATTAAACCATTTCTCTTTGTCCTTGGAAATGTGAGGTAGGACGCCTTGCTTAGGAGACCTTGTTTAATAACTGCAGCAGCTGCTAATTGAGCTGCAGGGTTGTGTGCCGGGGTGGCAGGCAGCTCTCTTACAGGTGTGGAGGAAAATTAGCTCTTTCTGGAGGCAGTTGAGTCTCAATTATTTGTTCAACTGGTGATTGCTTGCTGACTCATTCAAAATTTGGCACTATTCAGCTGGGTTGGGTGTTGAGGTTGTAACTCAAAGTGCAGACTTCATTTTCAAAGCAAAATGAGCTGCGTACCCATATGAAGCTGAGTAAGCTTTGAGACATTTTGGAAAAAAAACCACAGCACAGCTTGACCTGTGTATCTTGAAAAATAAAATAAAACTCAATTAAGCATGCAATTTTAGTAAAACATAGGGTTGGGGTTTTTTATTAATTTGTATTAAATGCTTTACTACTGGTTTGACGTAGTTTCTGCTCAGTGCTGTGCTTATTACTCAGTCCTATGTCATTCTGGGGCTGTTGAGAGCGTTGGTTCTCTTGCATGTGATTCCTTACTTAGCAACTGCTTTACCAAAGTGGGAAGTGGTTTCACAGTTAGACACAGAGCTGGAAGGTGCATCACAAGCACCCATTTCTAACCAGAAGCGCTTTGTCTCTGTGAAACGTTAGGCTCAAAGAACAGATTTTTCTTGCAGTTTCTGTGCGAATGCTCAAGCTGATCTCAGTTTCCAAAACATGAAAAACCCCATGTTTTCTTTAATCTGAATTTTAAGAAGGGTTTAGGATGCAGTTGTTCCAAAGACCTTGCAGCTCCTGATTTAGGCACATTGCCTAGGAGAAGTCACCATTGCGATTAGTGCATCCTGGTGAAGATGAGGCAAGAAAATCCTATGGAAGTCCCACGACCCCAGCAATGAGTACTGTGGCCACCTTAACAGACTGTTTTGTTCAGCTGAACAAACTGTAGCGTTAAATGTCTTTTAAAATAACCACCAAAGTAGTCCCACTTATTACTGCAGTTGGCTGTTCCCTGATCCTCGCATATGCTTCAGTCTTAGAAGCAGCATATTAAAAACCCTGGCATGCACTCTTGAGAGGGGGGCCTTGATATGTGTACGTGTTTTTAAGTAAAGGCAATTTTCAGATTCCAGTTTCTATGTTAGTATTAAACCGATTTCTTCCTTTTTTTTTTTTTAATGGTTTGCCTTGATTTCTACTACACGCGTTATGATAAATCACTGCTGGTGACTTGTGTTGTGACTTGCACTATGGTGCTGTTAGGAAATAGTCATGCCAAAATATCTGTGCTCTGAGCTGGCTTTGCAGGCAACACAGCACCAAAGAAACAAGTGCTCCTGCACACAAGCAGTAACTCTCCAGCGCGTCCTCCCACTCCCCACTTTTGCTTTCCACTCAGCTCTCTCATCTGTCTTCAGTGTCTGCAACCTTATTATCTGGTGGTGACGATCTTCACCTCCTCTGCAAAGTGTGCTCCAGCCATCTATATCTGCTGCCTTGACTGCAGTCACTTCTTTCCACTTCTTTTCTAGACTCCAAATCTCAGTTTGTAGGATTTCTGCATGCGCAGGATGATGCTGTTGCTTCTCTCAGGCTCAGGTTCATCACTTTTCCTAGTCATTAAGTAGCTTGTAAACTAGCAAAATGGATGTGGGTACAGCCTGGAAAGGGACAAAGCTCTGGACTTCAGGAAGCTGGTGTTTTGGAAAACATTTTTCTGATCTTGCAACTCACTGTTGGTAAATAATATTAAATTTCCCCAAACCATCACATATTACAGTAAGAGCTACATGCCAGTGCATGAAGTGAGATTTCAGGTAGCCAATTTATTTTACTGCATGCAAGTGACAAATGTTTCTATTTAACGGGGATTTTCCTCCAGTTATTTAGTTTTGCTGGAGAAACAGTGGTGTTTATTCATGATAATGTAGTTATAGTAACATAAAGTCAACTATGCTAATTTTCCTTATGGGGACTTTGACATATCTGTAACGGAAATACGTTTAGAATTAGTTTTTTTTTTTGTTTCCTGATATATATACTGTACAAGAAAGATAAGGCTCTTGCAGGGAGGAGACCAGCTATATTGTATGCTTACACTTTCATTGAAAAAATCAACAAAAAGCTGCTCTTTTGAGCCGTGTCTTGTATTGTACTCTTTTAGATCAATGACGGTTACAGATGCTTTCATACCATTCGTGAGAGTAGGCCACAACATTTTTTCCTACAGGCACTGGATTGATTTTTTTTTTGTTTGTTTTTTTTGTTTTTAAACTATATCATAATGTAGATTTATCAGAGGAGAAGCTTTGGGGCAATAGATCTCCTCCTGGCACATGCAGAGCTTGAGAGATGTGAGTGGTTTTATTCACTGAGTGATAATTCATAAGCATAATGAAGAAAAAAATGCAAGAAGAGTGTTCCTGCAGGTGCACATCTTCAGAGGTGAAGGAGCAGCACTGAGATGATCTCAGTGGGAGGAGAAAAAGGCAAAGAGGTCCTGGTACCAGTGGGAGCACGTTGTGGGGTGGCTGCTCACCTGTCTCAAAGGCTTTGGTTGGGCAAAGCCCAAGTCCACCACTTCTCGTGCTTCCAGCATTCCACGGCAGTACCTGGGTTGTCTTCTCCAGGAGAGCCATGAAATAGCAGTACATCTCACTGGCCCAACTGGGTATGCTTCGCAGGAGGAAGCTCATGGGGGCTTCCTGGGTACCTGGTTGCCTCTTGCCAACTGAGCCTGTGCCCTTCCCCTGCTCTAGGAAAGCCTTGTATCCCCAGAGCTGAGAGCCCAGGGGAAACCTGGGGGAGTGCAGCCCCTAGGTCGGTCTGACACATTGTCAAATTGATCTGGGAGATATAGCACAACTACTAATCACACAAATTATTTGCTGTCGTCAGTGAGAACGAGACGTAGTCTCTGTGTTATGGGGGCGCTCCCAGGGTTGGGTAGCACGCTGCTGCTTGTCTTCTGTTGAATCAACAGATTTCCTTGAAAGCAGAGTTAATACAGTGTCTAGGAGAAGCATTTCCAGTGTAACTGCAATCTCTATCAAAACATGTCTTTTTCACATTAAGTATTGTCCTCAAAGAGATCATTTTTCTATTTCTTCTTAAAACCTTCATTTTCTGTGCTTGCTGTCTGAAAACATGTGGCACTGCATCCCTGCTCCGACAATGTGGTGTGTTCAGAGAGAGGGAGATAAGATGCCCAAAAGCTTCAATACATTCACAATTTACTGCTGGGCTTCTCAAACTTCCCCAGGGTTTTCTGGATAATTTCATTGGGACTCCTGCTTTTTCCCCCTGGGAATCTCCTGGTGGCGTTACAAGCTCCACCCAGCAAAGGTTCAGGGCTTTCAGGGCACCAACTTGATATCGACTCCCTACACACAGTGGGAACTTCGCAAAGTTGGCCCCTAAAAGGCTAGAATACTATTAGAAAGCATTTGCATTAAAAAGGATCTACAAAACTGAGAGCAACGTCCCATCCCTGAAGCCTTGGCTAAAGTCCCCCTGAATCCAGGCTGGGATCAGCTCCCCAGGCGCCCTGGACTGTGGATCCACTGGAGGGACAGAATCCACCCAGGCTGGATCCCTACTTTGGGGCAATTTTAATATTTGACACCTATATCAAATGCTTTCTATTGTCACTTCAGGTGGAGTGATGGAGTTTGAAAGTTGACAAGTTGGGCCAGGACCCAAATTAGAGAGAAACTTGCTAAAAAGGGGGTGTGTGCTCTCTGGTGTGCTACTCTCACTCCTTCCTCTTACCATTGTGAACTCTGCTGTCCAGAGACTACTTTCATCCTGGTTATCTGTAATTAGGAGTAGAAATGACTATCCAACTAATGGCTATTGCTCTACAAATGCATTGCAATTTTCTAAACTCATGTTGGAATCCTGGGCGGCAAAACAGATTTTTCCTACTTTTTCTATTTATTAAACATGAAAAAACAGCCCCATTTGGGACTGCATAAAAAAATTATCACTCTTCAGTTGTAGCATATATTCTTTTACATTAATCCTATTTGAAAATGTTCCCAAGGTGCAAGCTGTTATTTCCAAACCTGCAGCAGGGTTTATGACATGCTTCATAGGTGAATTAAATGTCCACAGACTGTTGCCCTTCTGCAAATGAGAGTAAATGAAGCAGCTTTAGAGAAAACCATTATAGCATGACTTAGTGCAACTTCTTTTCCATTTTCAGGCTTTTTAAGAGCTCCAGGCATGGCCACGTTTGTCTTGGGTCAGGTGTTCTCTCTGCCTGTCCTCCCCCTGCCTTGCAGTAGCTGCCAGCTTTGCCAGATATCTATAGGAGTTTGTTGCCTTTTTTTTTTTTATGGCAGAGACCTTAGGAGAGGGAATGAGTTATATAGATCTCTACTACTGGCTGCAACCCAATTAACTACTCTGCTTTAAGAAATTACTGAAAGGTTCAAGAGTGGTATTTGTCTACCTCAAGTTGCATCCTTTGGTCTCACCTTTACCTTTGCAGCTAAGTGGTGCATCTCTCCTCAAGTCTGGTTGAGCTCACCCTCCCTTGTCCTCCTGCCCCAACACCTGCAAGCTTTTAGTAATTCTTTGGTTGTCATGCAGATGCCAGGAATTATGCCATTGCTTTTGATTAAGAATCACACTTCCCTGGTTATTTCCATGCACCACTTCTAAAGATTATAAAGAGATTTTGCAGTAGCCATTAATTCTTCTTTGCCCATCCTCCATGTTTTGTAGAGTGATTTCAAAAAGATGAATGTGCTTCAGTTCAGTGTTGATGCAACCTTTTAGTGTTTTCTGTGCTGAAATATAGGGTAATGTATCAGATAACGCTACCCAGTTCCAGCAGTTTTACTCCTGGCTAGGCAGGGGCTTGCTGTATGAACCCTAATTGCTTACACTGTTTTCAAGACTAGAAAGTGAGTTACATTAATCACTTTTTGCAAATAGTTTCAAAGTTATAAACCATTGATCAATAAAGGTGAGAGAAAAGATTGGAGCCTTCAGGGAGCAAGTAATACATTCATTACTGTGAACAAATTCAATACAAGGAATGAATCAATGTCATAACTTGCTAGGAATGTATTACATAGTGTCCCACGTAATCTAGTGCAGACCAGACGGGTATTTCTTTCATGTGGTATCTGAAAAATGATTGTCCTTCCTCCAGTGAATTGCTATTTGATATTTTCTGCAGAAGAGAATATGAAACAATAACGAGAGGGTCAAACGCTGCCCTTCCGTGGGCTCGGGGCGGGTTTGCTCGTCTTCAGCCTCCCTGCCCACATCTCACTATGTGCCTAAATCCCACATTGGTGAGAGCCCTATACATGTAGTACAGAATGGAATCCCTGAGTCACCAGTACCAACAGCAACATAAGTGCATTGCATGTCACAGAAAGGATTGAATAAAAAAAAAAAAAAGGCAATTATTTAGAAAGGAAAAAGGCTGCACTGGGGAATGCCTACTCGGATGCACATAAACCCCTAACTGTGCAGTGCTACAGTCTCTCAAATTCTTCTGAACACAGATCTCAGTTAATATCAGTTAATTTCTCCAAGATTGTCTTTTCCATGCCAGTCTCCCCCTGGCAGCACCCATGCTCTGCTTGCAAGGAGAGCCCAGCAGCCCTCGTGGGCAGCTGTCAGGAGCCCCTGGGCTCAGCCTGCCCGGGAGAAGGGAACTTAACAGCCACCGGATCCATCGTCTGCCACCAATGAGTATGTGGCATTCGTTTCTTGGGTGTGAATAATTTTGAGGGAACCTTTTCTTCCTCTCTTCTCTCCATAAAAAGTAGTATGTTCTTTTTTGGAAACCCTGGAGAAGGACATACTTTGGTCCACACTATCCCAATGGCAAGCAAACAGCAAAAATATCTCCAATTACTTAATCAGTAAAAGGTCTCTTATTCTGCAAGTTTATTTTTCAGGTTTTATGATTGTCTTTTCTGGGTACCTTCTTTCTAAACTGTGTAGTACAGCAAAAAAGCCAAACCAGAAAATTTCTGAATTATTTTTTGAGCCTACCATTACACTATGAAGTATCTTTATCAGCCTCAGCTTCATATTATGCTTTTTCCCCTTTGAAGGCAGGGAAGTCATTGAAAGTCTGCTGGAGAAAATAGCTATGGGAGAGTTTGAGAAAACGTTTTTCTCAGGAGCAGTTTAAACTCTATATACTATTGAATGCCATGAAGTTAAAAATGCAAACCAAATCAACAAAAAAAACCCTAAACCCACAAGGATTGCTTTCATGTCTCATGTGAAAAATATGCAAAACTAGGCACCTTGGAAGAAGGTTCAGCCTACCTTGGATTTTTATTATTCTTTGTATTCTTTTTTCTTCAAGAGAATATACCACACTTTAGCCATACGGATCTCCTTTCACCATCTCCTCTCTTTGGATAAGGCTTATAATGATTATTGATTAAAACATTTCAGAACCTAATCAATGTGAGGGAGAGATGTGGCTTAAGTTTTGCAGTGTGGGATGGTAGAAAGGAGTAATACAAAAGAATAAAGTCATCCCCAAACTCTTATTTGCTGCTGGTGGCAAACAGATGAATACATTCATTAGACTGAGAAGTCAGAAAATAAAAAAGGGAGTGAAAAAAAATAATAATTTTAATGTGCGTAATAAATGCATGAATCAGACAGCATTAGACTCCATCAGCAAAGAGATGACAGCATTAGACTCCATCAGCAGAGTCAAGTGTCTTCTGTGCTGACTTCTCATTATTGACTGATTTGCTTGAAGCCCGAATTTAAAAATCCCACAACCCTAAGCAAATATCAAAACATGAAAAAAGAGTGTAGAACTTTGAAGCAGTTTGCACAAGCTGGGCTCTCTTTCGTGGTCTGCAGACCATACACTTGGATTCTGGTTTGGTTTGATTTTTCCTGCTTTGTTGTTGCGCGTGGTGGGATCCCCGTGGGGAGATGGTGCCGCTCTGGCGTGAGAGGGTCCAGGGCTCTGAAGGGTGGTGGAAGGACGGCTGGGCAGGTCTGCAGTAACCAGGGACTTCTTGAGCCTTAAGGTGGAGGTTTTGTTCCTGAATAATTAGGTTAACTTTTAAGTCTTCATAACCTCTTCTGTGACTTTTTACACTGTTACCCATAGTCAGCTCCAGTACCTGGAGTTGTATGAGCTTCATATTGACATTTCTGCAGAAAATTTCTCTGTATTTCAAAATCTGTTGTTAATTCAAGTTGGTAAACTAAGATTATTTTTTTTTTTAAATAAAAAAGTCCAAACGGTTGTATTCAAAAATGTGTCGAAGCACAGTAGATACTTGTTAAACATTTTTTTTTTTTTTTAAATTTGTCTTAACCTCTGGTGGTGTCTGTGCTTTGTGGCATGCAGGCAGTGATGTCCAACTGGGTTAGAGAGCTCTGTGGTCACCTTGTTGTGTGCTCTGTAAGAGAGGTCAGCGTTTGCTTTGTGTAAATCTTCAAGATCTTCCTGGACCAGTGATTAGGCTCTGCATTGGTCCTAGCAGGGCTCGAGCCTGTCAATGAAACACAAGACTTGGGGCTGGTGGTAGAAGCTGAGCATCAGAGAGGTTAACGGCTGCCTGGGCACTGTTGGTGCTCTCCCTCTCTCCCAACAACTCTTCTTTCAGCAGACAGGTCTTTTGCCACTCTGTAACATAACTCTGATTTCTTAAAACTACATTTGAGTGGTTTCCAGCTCTGACTGAAAGGGTAAAATGCTTTGTATTATTTACTAGTCTGAGTAACAGCCACTAATCAGTGACCACAGCTAATAACAGCAGAAGGTATTGAGGGGACAGCGAGTTTCAAGCACAATTTGTTGAGGGCCTTTAGGTGTCAATTAATTGTAGCTGGGATTTTGCTGGGGGTTTTCTTGCCTTGTGTAATCACTGTGATAAAAACAGGGTTTGCTGCACAGTGATGTGGTTTCTCCATGAGATAAGCAATGGGTTATTTCTCTTGGAGGATATCCAAAAGCAGCCGAATAATGCTGAACTGGATTTCCTCTCCCTCGTTCCAGCCCTACGCTGGCAATGTGAGTACTGAAGAGCATCACGTACCATCTGTCAGGGTGAGTGCCCAAGCCGGCAGGGGATGTTTCTGATTACAACCGATCCAGGAAAACGTCCTCTCCCTGCCCCCCCGGCACAGGGCATACTGCCCAAGGTTTTTGATGTACAATATGCAACTGCTGCAGAGATGGCGTTGGACATATTATTCTCATCATCTTTGAGTATTTTCTGCGTGTTTCACTTCTCCGTGATATAGTAGCAACGTTGTTTAGCTGCCGTTTGCTGTCCTCTGCTTGACAAGGTACTGCTATCTTGTTAGGTCAGGGAATTGAATAAGGAATAGGAAGATTAAATTAGATCAAGTAAAAAGTATACTTTGTAGGAAGAAAGGTCTGACTGGGAGGAGATGTCAGAACATAGAGAACAGTTTAGTATTTAGGAAGGTGTGGGGTGAGGCATAAGTGTCTGATTTGAAATGCTGTCAGTACGTCTGCAGAGCAAGCAGAGGTGTTATTGAGGTGTATGCAGGACCAGCCTTGTTAGCCTGACTCCAGCATCACCTGTGCTGGGAGCCCCTGGGAGGCTCTTGCAGGAGGTAATGCCACCTGGGTCCTTGCCATTACTGTTACCCTTATCTGTGCTGCCGGGCTGAAGCTGGGGAGGGATGGCTTCCCCGACTCGATGTACACCTTCACTTGATGTGCAGCTGTACCTGCGTTGCCCTCCATCCTCCTCCCAGCCTCTCCTCCTGAACCAGTTTTACCACAGGTGTGCGAAGGGAGACCCTGCGGGACTTGGATTTGGTCTCATGAGGTTGCAGCCAACGAGGCTTCCTCTAAACTAGCTGCTTTGGTGCCACCATATCGTCCCTGAGCTGGACCTTCTCTGTTCCTCGTTCTTCCCCAGTTGTATGGCCCTTGTGTCCCCAGGTGACTTGAGTGGAGAACACGTCCCCAGGGAAGCAGCATTTCACTACGTTGTGTGAATTTAACAACACCTCGGTCCATTAATTTTCTAAATGTTTTTGTTAATACAAGCTAAAATGGCAAATTATACATCAGATGAGGAGTGATGGTTGGTCTGTCTCTGTCCTTTGGGTCTGTACTGGGATCAAGAGCCACAGCAGCTCCATATCCCATATTTAACTCAAAGATCTTTAAGGTCCCTTCCAACTGGAATGCTCCTATAATTCTGTGATAATAGTTCCTGGAAAGACTTAGACTCTCCCCATATTCCTTGAACTCTGTTGAATATTTATCACCGATCTCTGCTGGCCGTAAGCCTTGCACAGCCATTTGGGTAGCTATTTTTATATTGGTTACTGCACTGCAGTTGGGGTTTCAATATTCAGACCAGAGGCTGAGGAGGCAAGAGGAGCAATCACTCCTGCTGGCACACATTCCCTGAATGACCATGCTGAAATGATGAATTTAAGCTTTTGACATGTTCTTCACGGAAATATTAATAGCGGAGATTACTGCCGATGACAGCAAATTAGATAAGGCAGGGTCCCCCAATGCTTATGGCCTGACACTGAATTAGTTTTGGCTTTAATGTTTCACTTGATTGAAGAGCGGTGCTTAAAATCTGTACAGTGCCCCATATTTTAAACTTCCTCCAAGAAACAGAAAATGAGGCGTAGGCCACAAACAGGACATGCACGTTCACGTCTGTGTGACAACTGCCTTGGGTAGCGCTGGTGGAGTTTCCCCGGTCAGGAGTTACCACCTTAGCAAACCCTGCGGAGGTCAGAGGGAGGAAGAAGCCACAACTGCTGAAACAAGAACTGAGAAGCAAGGGACAGCTTTTTGTCTTCTGAAGTTGATTGAATACAGATTTTTAGAATCATAGAATCATAGAATGGTTTGAGTTGCAAGGGACCTTAAAGATCATCAAATTCCACCCCCCTTGCCCTGGGCAGGGACACCTCCCATTAGAGCAAGTTGCTCCAAGCCCCATCCAGCCTGGCCTTGAACGCCTCCAGGGATGGGGCAGCCACGACTTCCCTGGGCAACCTGTTCCAGTGTCTCAGCACCCTCACAGGAAAGAATTTCTTTCTGGTGTCTAATCTAAATCTCCCCTCTTCCAATTTAAAACCGTTGTCCCTTGTCCTGTCGCTACACTTCCTCGTAAACAGTCCCTTCCCATCTCTCCTGATGGATACTGAAAGGCCGTTACAAGGTCTCCCCGGAGCCTTCTCTTCTCCAGGTTGAACAACCCCAGCTCTCTCAGCCTGTCTTCATAGGAGAGGTGCTCCATCCCTCTGATCATCCTTGTGGCCCTCCTCTGGACCTGTTCCAACAGGTCCATGTCCTTCCTGTGTTGTGGACTTTGTTTTGTTGATATGAAAGGCAGTATAGCAAGGAAGTTTCATTCTCAAAAGCGAAGTTGATCGAAGACATATAGTGAGGTCCACAAAACACTTAATGAGAAGGCACAGCCAAATAGGAAACTTAAGGAATTCTCTTTTGTATTGGGTCAGCTGTTGGGTGGTATCCATACCATGCTGTGCCAGGAGCAGACTGGCTGTCATCCCTTGGGCTTCAGTGCCTGGGAAAACTGGTGTGTATGGGTGGGAAGACACTCCCATCACAACCGCTGTCTCTGGTTAAACCGTCTCTCCTCAAACTATAGGAAATGAGTCTTTCATGTAGCCTAGTATGAAGGCATCCAAAACAGTTTTAAGAAGACAAGGGAAGCAGGGTGAGCAGGGCACTGTAACTGAGTAAAGGAGCACTTGTTTTCCATGTGGCCAACAGCCATGGAGCAGGTTCCAAGCTTGTGTGACTGTTTGGTTCAGGATCCAGAGCTCATTTGTTGCATTTGGATTTGTCACACGGTCTACGTGTTGTGTCGTGCTGTAGGTGTATCTCTGATCTCCAGGTGGAAGGACAGGCTGAATTAGGTCATCATTTATAGACCTAAGAGTGATATCAGCACTGCTTTTCTAGAAAATCTTAGCTGTTTTTTCTTGACTGCCGTGGATCAGACCCAGGCGGTGTATCCACTCATCCCAGCTATAGCGTATCCATTAATTTGATGAAAATTTCATTTTAAAACTCGTTCTCACAACATGAGCAGTGATAATTAACTGACAACAGCTCAATTGCACACAGCTTATTTGGAGATCATGAGTGCATCAGAGTCCTTCAGGGCTGCTTTATTTTTGTTGAGACGTTGCCTGAAGGGAAAAGTTTACAGTGAAGTTCCACCTCCTCTGGATTTTGTTTGTTTGGATTTTTGTTTTGCTGATGCTTTGCTTTTGACAGAGGATTTAAATACTCGATCATTGTTTGAAT
Organism: Gallinago undulata; assembly: GCA_026546715.1. Classification (NCBI taxonomy): domain Eukaryota; kingdom Metazoa; phylum Chordata; class Aves; order Charadriiformes; family Scolopacidae; genus Gallinago; species Gallinago undulata. The sequence continues at coordinate 32,340,775 of JAOTQQ010000052.1, read as the reverse complement.
GTGGAAAAGTCAGCATTATTTTACCAGAAAAGGCAGCGCATGATCCTGGACCAGAACTGAGAATATCAATTAGTACATAATTTATACGTTATTTCTGTGGGCCTGACCCCCATGCAGATACTGGCCATTCTCCTTATTTGAGACGCACAAATTGCAGAGAAGGGCTCTGGTAAAATCACATATTGGCTTTCTTTGTGTTTTCCTTCTGAAAATCTGCTCCCATTAAAGCTTGGAAGAGTACAAATATTATTAAGAAACCCACCTTTGAATTATTATTGGATTTTGGAGGCTATCACTACCCTCAATCAACACGTGGTTATGGCCAACTGCTGTGGTTCAGCACGAGCTCCTGTAGTGTCACACCTGGAGTCACGCTGGTGCCTGGGCATTGCCCTGGCACATGAAACAGCTTCTGTCTCTCATGGTAAATCCAGAAACATGATGATTTCTGCAAGTTTTGCATAGTTCTTATTGGACTGATAAATTAGTGAACTGATAGAGTTGGAAAAATAGACATCAACCCCTTTGTTGAAACTTAAAAGGACGCTCATAGAGATTTCAGTGTTTTGAGAGCAGGGAAGTTTATATTCATGACCTGAATTCTTCTGGTATTTTCTGTTAATTGATGAATGATTTATTGCGCATACATTTTCCCTGTGTGGTTATTCTCATAAATGCAAAAAAAGATTTACAAAGGCTTTCCTGGATTTATAGATTATTTCTCTCTGTTACTAAATACTACATGGTTTTAGGCAGCTGGCTTGACTCTTTTAGCTCCAGGGGTGTTTTGCATCTCTCTGAAGTCCTGGCTGGCATCAGCTGCAGGCAGCACGGTGCCTCTTACAGAGGTTAAAGCAGAATAGCAGAATGCACAGTCTTAGTTTAATGCAGTCAGCCAAGATAACACCAGTATAAATATGATTATCCGTTACACACTCCATAGGTTGGTCCCATATTGACTTAAGCAGATCCATTTATTCATCAGCTATTTTAAGTACAGCGAAAACATATATAAAAAGCCTAAAATATCTGCCTGCCTCAAATATCAGTTTTTCTTTGGAAAAAAAAAACAACAACGAGAGTAGAAACTAAAGACTTCTAATAAATGCTTTGGGGGCTTTGGACCTGTTTGATCCTCACTGTAGGTCATTGCGATTCAGTGGCTGGTGGGTACATTTTGGCAATGTGCCTTGTGCATTTCCCCAGCTCTAGTGCTCTTTGGCCATCCTCGGGAAGGACAACACGATGTCCTGGGACCAGCTCGGCACTGGGGCTGCCCCTCAGGATAAAGGTGCTGGGGCAGAAAGACTGAAAATAGGTATTTCTCCCTAGAAACATATACCAAGGGGAAAGATTATAACTCTTCTTCCTTTTCCATTTTGTGATGGTGACACTGAGGATTGAAGAAAGGTGGGAAGTAGCTCCGAAGTCCTGCAGACGTCACAGTACTTGTGTAAACAGATGAAACAGAGAAGTCTGTACCCAATAGTGAAGACTTGGGGGGAGAGTTGCTTCTTGAAGGGCCTGATTTTCAGAGCCAGGTGTGTGGACTGAGAGGAGTGTTCAGCGGGATGCAGTATTGAGTGTAACCCTACGGGCAGTCCACTCTTAATGGACAAATGCCTTGTGGAATAAGCAGGTGGAAACCAAGCTGCTCTCCTCCAGGTTCACCTCCTTGGAGAGGCCAAGACAGATCTGACACTTAATCATCCTTTGAAAACCCCATCAAGAAAGCTCGACATCTATGGTGTTTCTTAAAAGTATGTATAACTAAGGAGCAAGAAGGAGCAGCTAATTCCTTCTTTACATGTTTTTTAGGTATAGCATTCCCTCCATGCACCAAGGGAGGAACGAGGTGGTCTGGTGTTCCTGCCTTGCTCCCTGGACCCGCTGTTGCACACAAGCAAAGCTGCACGCTGGCGAGATCCCCATTGCCCATGCCACTGACCCTCTCCAACGAGGTGACGTGAGGGTTGGGCTGGCAGTGGAAGGATGTCTCGCAGAGTCCCTGCCCTCCAAATAATAACACCCAGGAGTTGGTATGGAATAAAGTCAGTCTGTCTGCCTTTGGCAAACCCAACTCCAACCCTTGCGTGGCCGAGCCTGTAGGGGTGGCAGTCCAGGGAGACTCTCGGTTGGTTTTTGCTTGAGTATCATTAAGCACGGTATGAATTTAAGTCATGTATCATTTATGAGGATGATTTTCCCTGTAAAGCTTTCTGGTGTTGAGCTGCTAGCGCCTGTAAACGGGCTGTGTCTGAGGAGCTGAGATGGTCCTTATTGAAGGTTTTCAATAGCACCTTTTGATTGCAAGCCACCTTGTCTTGGTCCCACTTAGGAGAAACTAGGCAAAAGTTGAAATCTGGATTAGAAGATATGCATGTAAATGCTGTTATATTTTCCCTTGACATTTTCTTTTTCTTTTATTTTTTATTGAGTGCATTTCTTTATGCTGGCTTAGGGACACCGGCTATGTTTGCTACTCGATGTGGTTACAGAAAAACATGTGAATGTGATTTCAGACAGCCTTTGGCCTCGTGGTATTTTATGCTTTTTCAGAATCCATTTCAGTCCATAAATTTACACTGGGATCTATAAGCTCAAGTCTCATTGATTTCAGTGACAGATGCATGAGTGCACCTGTGAACTGAATCAGAAATAAGGGGCTTTATCTGTCGGCCGAGGGGAGGTGTCCTCATTTCCCTGACAGCTTGATTTGTTTCTGCAACTCATTCTTCCAGATGAGTGAAAAAAGATCCTGCATATTACATGAGTTTATGCAACATTATAACTAAATATCCCATTCTAGGTAGGACATCACAGCTATGGCTTAAGCCCTGGATGTTTGCTATTCTGGCAAAAGGAGCACTTGCCTTCGCCACACTTCATAAAGCACTCACCGCAGAGGTTGCTCTGGAGTAGCTGGGAGTAAAGGGATTTTTCAGCCTCATTTGTTCCCCTGTCTCCAGGTGCATGAAAAGCTTGATTATGAAATGTTGGGAAAATATGGTTTGTGAAATCAACTTGCATGTGAAAAACCTCTCATTCCATCTCTGGGCTGGGACACTCCATCTATCTCTGAGCCTCAGGACTAACAGTAACATTCACAGCCATGAATGTGCCTCCTTTCGAGGAGCACAGATCAGTATGCCCAGGCTGTACATCCTCTTCATTCAAAAGTAGGTTTTATTATACTGGGTGAATTGCCTTCAAAGCACAGGGAGTTTCTGTAACATTGCTATTTGTTCAAATCCTTACTGTAGTAATAACCAGATCGGCTTGGGTGGCTTTTAAATAATTCATGACTTTGCACTGGGCTCTGTTCTTCCAGAAAACAAGATTTTCATATAACAATTCTTAAAGATGATCTGTCTTAATTGTGGTAGCTCTCCCTTGTCATCAGTGGTTGTGTTGTTTGATCCTTAAAATCCTCTGGTTTCTTTCTGGGACTTTTGGATTCAGTATTATTGCTCAGGGATGCCTGTGGAGAAGGAGGTCCCTGTCCCCTGTCCCTCACATGTTGCTTTGGGAGGTGAAGCAGGTCTGGCTCCGCAGATCCCCCCTCAGCTGGAGGGTGATGCTCTCAGCACCGTACGCTTGAACCTGCGCACACCCCTTCGTATTGCAAACAATGGTTTGCAGCAACTTCATTAGTAAAATCCCTGCAGTCAAACTGTTAATGAAGCTCTTCTGATGCACTGGGTAGAGAGGTGCACTCCAAGCCTATCAGGTAAATAGAAAATAACAATCCTGATGGAGGGTCCGCAAGACATTTTGGTGACACTGAGGTTGCGGTAACAGGATTGGCTCTTTGTGTGATGGAGATGGAGGTGAGAGATGGACCAAAGGAAAGAGATGGGGATGCTACAGAGCCAGAGCTTAACGGATACTAATTTGCTTTACATGAGATATTCACAGCCCCTGCCATGTTGTGCTCAGGGTGGAAGAGATGCATTTACAGATTAGGTGAACATTACCACTCAAACTCCCAATCCAGACCAGGAGGGGAAAGGGAAGGCCCGGAGCTGAACGCACGGGACTCACACGCTTGGTCACTGCAAGAAGGGAAACCCAAGGTTGGAGTAAACAAGCTGTATTGGGATTTCGTGTTTTATTTGTGTTCACTTGTTCCTTCTCGTAATAGAATCGCTAAAACAACCTTTGCCTGAAATATTAAGCCCTAAAGATTTGCTGCCGCAGTAAATATTACACTTGAATTGATTAGGTGCACTTCAGAAATCAAGCCACATTCTTAATGGAGGAGCAGTGCATGTTTTCAATGTTTATTGTACTGTATTAGGTGTTTAATTAAAAAGAGGTTCTCCGAGGATTAGCCAGCTTCATGTTGATGGTGGAAGCAGATCTGTTAGCAATTTTTGGCAGGTAATTATAATGTGGAACTCGATGGCTTGAGCTGAATATTTTATGATAGCGGCTCTAGTTGGAATGAAGAGAAATGTAATCGCTCTTTTTGCTAGGGAAAAAAAAAATCAAACAAGTACACACACCTGTTTGCTTCTGCAGGTTTGCTACTTTGGTAAATTAGGAAGGAATTAGTGTCAATATTATCCAGATTACTGGGCTGAGCCCCGCAGCGGGGAGCGAGGGAGTTGGCTGATGGCTCTTGCTGCTTGCACTTCTGCAAACACCTGCTCTCGCTCGCTCCTCGGGGAGCCAGGGGGATCTGATTGCCATTGTCTGCTCTTACGTTAGATTAAGCCGGATCAGCGGGGCAGGATGTAGCCCTGTGTGTGAGAGGTAGAGCACGGCTGGAAAAGAAAAGCATCTTCCCTTCCTTTGACAACATGCTGCCTGTCTGGGCGTGATTTTCAAGAATCTTCTTGAGATCAGAAGAGGTTTTACCCAGTGTGGCCACTATCTACTGATCCCTTTGACATCCCTGTGGCTGAGCAAACTTGGCCCTTATCAGTGTGTGTTGATCTTAATACTACGTGTGGCAGCAGATAGATGGTGTGAGAGGAGACAAACAGCAATTTGGGAAGCGAGGCAGGCATGGAGCAGACATGTTTCTGAGACAGCCTCAGCCCAGACCCCTCACCACCAAGCTGCTCCTGCACCAGGGCTTCTGTGGCAGATCTTTGGGACTGGTTGTGACATGGCACATACTGCATCCATTTGCTGCTGCTCGTGTTGCTCAGAAAGCTCCAAATGAATAGGTACTGGATCAGATCATTAATCCTCCAAGTCCAGCCCGAGGTCTCAGGAGAGCAGAAAAACCTTCTCTGTCTATGCTGCTGGGAATCTTCGGTATGTTATCAGTCTGCAAAATAAAGTGTTTAGTCTAATGACTCCCAGGAACCGACTTGTGCGAGGCATTCCTGAACACGGCATTTCCTTAACGCTCCTCTATCTAATCTCTCAGTGACTCCATGGAAATGAGGGAGTTTAAGAGAAAGGCGGGAGAACTCAACTTTGTATGGACACGTTTGTTAGCATTAGGGTCTGAAGTAACTAAAAAAAATAAAATATATATATATACATTTTTAATAGTTATTACTGGATATTGACTGCAGCATTAGCTGTCCTTGCTCTCAGCACACCCCTGCACGAAGGGGTGTGTTTGCACAAGAGCCCGTGTTTCCTGGCCATGCCCAGGACACGTGCAGCCATGGGAGCTGCCAAATCCAGGACACGGTTGCTGAAGCTGCCCGTGAGCATCAACAGGAGACTTTAGAGAAGCCCTGGGCTCAGCGTTTTATAGGGATTAGGCAGAATGAGCTGATACAAGGAAAAGGAAAAAACAGATGGGAGAAAGCATTTATGAAGCAGCTGCCTGTTAACCAATAATTTGGTACATTTCCTTCAGTTCTTTTCATTAAGCCACAATATGTGGATGTCTCATTTTCTGTGAGATGCATTGAATGTTCAAAAGACTCGGCTATAATTACACAAATGCTGAAAGAGCAGAGACATGCGCTGTCAGGAATAGTTCTCCTTGTGTTTTGGAGTGCAACAGCCCCATATAGCACCCTTCTTCTACACCCATCTCTTCTTTCTGAATTCTTTTCAACAATTAACAGGGTAATGAGGTGAACTGATGATTTGCAGTGAATGTTGTTAAATCTGAGAACTCCCTATGGAGGGTTTGGTTTCAGGTCCTAGATCCATTGGAGGCAGGTCAGTGTGGTAGCCTGGGATTTATCTATGTCTACAACAAAAAACCTTGATTGTCCATGATCTCTGTTACTCAAGAGAATTTGAGCTTTCATTCTGGTTATAGCCAGGTACAGTCACATCTTCTTTGCACTCTCTGAGACCCCTTGTGCCTGCAGTTAAAGATATAGGAGCAAATTTTTGTAAGAACTCAGAATGGTAACATTTGTTTTCCTGACTTTGTTGCACAGTTTGTTAATGATGTTTTGTTGCTGATAACATGTTAATGACTCAAACTTTCCATGTTGCCTGCCCACCACAAATTCCTCACCAAAACGTGAGCTGGCTCTCCCAGGATCTGTGCAGTGGGATTAGTGGGGAGAGGCCACGTTCAGCGGAGCATGTCCATCCTGGAGTGGGAAGGTGAGCCCAGCTTGGCTGTGCTTTCCTGGCCCAGGAGCAGGGAGGGGAGATGTTATGAAGCTCCAATTCTCATTCCTGGTCCTCTAAATCCACCTATATTTGACTTGCAGCAGAAGTTCCCAGTGTTTGTGGTTAATATAAGCAGTTCCCTTAGTGCCCGTGCATGCAGAGAGACTGGGTGCTGCATGAGAAGAGGTGCTTTGAGTACACTCCTCAATGAGCAAGAAATTCTAGTGGGCTCCAGGCAGAAGGGGCTTTTGGATGACAAGCCATAATGCACCATCTTTCAATAGGCAGTAATGGTAAGCAAGCTTCTCTTTAATGGGTCAAGTTCCCGTGGTGTGAGTTAAGGGCTCACATGGTTTTTAAACTGAAAAGAAAAGCCAGTCTGCATGTAGAGCAGGTGCTGCCTGATGCAGAGACCTGCCAGGTGCCCTGGCTTTTCAAATGTCCTGAGATTGACTGGAAAGGAAAACTCAAACTTCTGTAACATGTACCCACTTGCTTTTCCAAGAAAATTTCCAGAGTGTTTCAGTCCTCCTCTGTTTTGTGATTTTGGAGTCAATGGGGAAAACAGTGAGCTGCTGGCAACTGCCAAAACTTTGTTAAGATGAGCCCCGTGGAGCTATGATAACTTCTACCAATTAAAGGATACATTAAGGATCTCCTTAACTTTTTAGCACAGTGAATTCAAGAGATTGATTTCAGTTATCTCTGAACACTTAAAGATATTAATGTCAGAAAATAGTAATTTTCTTGAGAGCTTCAAGTGGGGTTGTGCACAGACATGGTTGGACAGGAGTGTGGAGAAAGTTAATCAGTGTCACCACTGAAAGTTAATCTCCCTCACCACAGATCTGCTTCATCTTCTAAGGCTAACCTCCTGACTTGCCTTGTTGATGACCCAGATTAATCATTAGTCTTGGTCATTAACCTTATAGAGGTCATTAGGGAGTCTGAGACAATTTGAGGATGCAGTAGCCTCTTGTGGTAGCCAAGTCTGGTGCTTGCGTTGCACCCGGAGAAGCTGGGATGCCTCCAGCTCATGAGAAAGCTCTGCTCTCCAGCAAACAGCACAAGAGAGTGGCTTTTACCACTTGGGTTGTCTTCGCTCCCTAAACACATGTTGTTTCAGCTCCTCTGTGTGTGCATCCCACCCAGCTCCACGTGTTCTCCTGAGCTGGAAGCCGGGACCCAGAGCCTCGTCGCAGGCAGCGTTTCTGCCCCAGGAGCAGTGGGAGTTTTGCGTGTGCAGAAGGCTCTGACTCCTGAGGAACACAGCTACCATTGATCAGGCTGAAATGGAGACGTGTGCTTTGAGTTTAGCTTCTCATGCTGGTCGTGTTATCTGCCAAATTCATTAACTCTGCAGAGCAGCTCAGGGTGCTTTAAAAATTTAAATTAAATTAACTGAAAACCAAAACCTAAGTACAAAAGAGTGTTATGTACCTTCCATAATCCCTAGAATTCTTAGTTTGGAGCTAAAGCAGCAGTAATTTTTCCCACCTTCTCTGTATAATGGTCTTCTGCATTAAAGCTTAGCTTGGTTGTGTGTCTGCACGTCCCTGAAGAAAGGCAGGATCCACCTGCACGAGGGCTGGGGCCAGCACAGAAGAGGAGCTGGTGGCGAGGCAGGAACTGGTGCTCAGGAGACATGAGATGGCTGTTTGTCTGATGGCCACGCCAGCCTGGGGCAGGTTAAGAAGCTGCAGGGGCTGGTTTGATCAGAGCTCTACTTTTGGCCACAACATTTGTGCCATGGGTTTCTCACACAGTTTCTAATGGTTTCTGATGCTGGGGCTCTTCTCTCTGTAGAGTTACTTCTAACAAGTTTCTCCTCTGGCTACTGCCTGTATATGACTTGCTTTCTTGGCACCTGTAGTTTAACCATCCTTGAGGCTCTTCTGTTTCCCCCACCAGTAGATCAAGTTGGCTGGACTGAGGCTGGAACACGCAGAAGTTGTTAGGGAGGAAGGGCGATGGGAAAGCACACAGAGAGGGATATCTCCTGGAAGGCTCATTTCTAGAGGAAATCAGGCCCCTTTTCCTTCTCCTTTCTGGTCATTTGCAATGTCTAGAGACTAAAAGGTGGATATTTCCAAGGCAGCCAAAAAATAGGGCCTGAGCCCCGGCAGACCAGTTTTCCTCATCCCTCCTGTGATGCTGTAGGAAAACACTGGAGCTGAACAGCATTACCTTTGAGCTGGTCAGACTGGTGATGGAGGAAACCTACACGGTGCTAATACAAAAATAGTGCAAAAATCAATTCTTCCCCTTTTTCAATAATATCATCCATATATCTAATGGAGCTTAGGCTGATGTTGGCAGCCTGGTCTTTCCCAGTGCAGTTAAAGAGACCTGGTGCCCACACAGTGAGCAGCTTTTCTGTTCCTTTCTGCGTACCATGCTCCAGTCTTATGTTACTAGAAAATTACTGATTGTGCAGAATCTGGAACAATGAATACATAACTGGATTAACAGAGATGGCACATTGTGCAATCAATATTTTTTTCTCCCTATTCCTGGTGGCAGAAATAAGCAAAATTGAACCAGGGACAAGATACTGTAGCTACAAAACCAGTGCAGGATTTACCCAGATACCTTATAGATATACCTGACCTGCTCTGATCACAGGTATGATATGATTACTTGTCAATGCTTGCATCACATAGCTTTACATAGGACAAGATAGCTACAATTTTTTTCAGTCACAATATTTTGTTAGGTTAGAAGGAAAACAAAAATCAGAAATTATATTTGAAAAGGATATAAAGTTTAAGATAGTTATGGTCAAATTTTTAATAGCTCTAAATGCTGCTGACAGGACTCTGGCATCATTAACCTCAGCAGAAACAAGTGCTCCATGCATGTGAAGCTTGAGTACCTATAGTGCTAGAGATGCTTTTTAACTGTTAATTAAAATGTTCTGTTAAATACTAAAATATTAATAGGTATTGTGCAGTTGGAATAATTAATCATCAATTTTATCTAACTGAAATTGTGGCTTCATGATAGTAAAAAAAGTTTTATTGCCAGCTTAATGTTGTGCCTCTACATCACAGCCTTAATGCCTGGATACGGAAGGTTATTACCAAATCCAGTTATATGGAAGCTACTTACACGCCTGAAATATTAGTGCCTGCCACTGCATTTCTACAGTCAAAGATATATAGTTTTTAGAAACTAAGAAGTATGTACATGTTCCATAGGACTACTTTGTATCTTCTCTTTTTTTTTTTTTTCCTAATATATAGGCTAATGTTAAGCAAACTGTATTTCTTTTAATTTTGTAATTATTTAGATCCTGTTTACTCTATCAAGCTATGTTAGTCCTGAATTAATTAGTCCTGAAGCAGTCTTGAATAGATGAACAAAGGGAAAATATTGGGTGTTTTTTCCTAAAAGGGCTGAGATTTTCTTTTGTTTTGAACAGGGCTTTTTAATGCCATTCAAAGGCATTCATTCTAAAAGATGAGAAATTTCCAATAGTCAGTGGTAATTCAGCCCCAGAACTGTCTATAACAAGAGAATCATCATAAATAGAGTAGCCAACAATAAGGTATCTCTCTAGTGTCATTTTATTGTTGTGAAATAAAATAGCAAGAGACGGCCCATACGTAAGGCGTCAACATAGCCAGGCTAGAAGGCAATTTGGGAACATTTGGGTCTCAAACTGCCATTTAAGAGCAAGCAAACTTCTTCCTGTTAAAAGATGTAAGAGTGCTAATAAGCATTAAGGAAATTATTGTGGTAAAAATTAGGCTGACCAAGGGAAAAAGAAACTGTTATTAACAGGAGCATCTCTGAGTTTTACTGAATTCATTTATCAGATCTCACAACTACCCACTTCCTACCTGGATTATGTGGTCAGAGGAGGGATGCTGTTCGCTCCCACCCCAAAGAGCTCCGCACTCGGTTCAGAGGGGCCAGGCACGGACCACGAATCTTCCAGGCAGCACCAAGGGGCCTGTGTCATCTCCTTTAAGTACTGTTCTCCACCAAGATTTTAGAGAGAGGAGCACAAAGCCTAGAAAGGCATCCTGCAGGCAAGGAATCCTTAGCTCCCACCGTGTTAGCTATTTCTGTGCTACACTGAGCACAGATTTCAAATGTAATGTGGTAATTTTAATAGAAAGCCAGCTAAAGAGCAAGAAGGAAGCAGTCACGCCATCAAAGGCTTACGTGTCACGTTGGCCCTAATCTGTACAAAAATGAATGCCCAACAGCTTGGTTGACGCAAGGGTCCTGCTCCTCTTCCTCCAGCTGCTGTACCTATTAGGGCTGAGTGCTCAGTATTCTGCTGAGCCCATTTTTCCTCCAAACCTTTAATACATAAAGCAGCAAAAGCACTCCTGACAGACACCTGAATTTCTTCCTCTCTTCTTCCTATTTTGTGCAGGGGAAATGTGCGTCCTCTACCAGCTCCTCACAGGAGCAACCCTGGTCCACAGCTGGCACCGGGTTTGAAGGATCCTGTTAGCATCCCTGGGCCTGACAACCTGGGGAAAAGGAGGCAGGCAGGATCATGTCTTTGTGGTGCTTGGGTTAAAAAAAGCCAGGGCACAAGTTAGGTCTCAAGGCAAGTCTGCAGGAGTGCTCCAAGTGTTACTGCAGGGGCTTTGTCGGTGAGCTCGTAGCAGAGACCTAAATGACCACACAGAGCTTTCCATATAGGATATTTTCATAAGGAAGCCAGAACATCAAAAACTAGTGATGTGTAGGCATGGATTACATAAATCTTTTGGGCGTTTTTGCCCAGTAATATCAGTTTGTAATCATTAAAATTACAGCTTAATTATCCGCTTGGGCACAGGTACAAAATAATAATCCTGCCTCACTTGTCAAAACTGAGATGATGGCTGATGGCAGCCCTGTGATTCACTCTGCCCCAGCCACGATTTTCATTAACTCTGTCAATGTGACAACTGCCAAGTCCTGCTATTGACAGAAACTCCATGGTAAAGTTGCTAAATTTCTTGGCTTATGCTGCTGCTCAGCTGTGTTACAATGCAAAGATATTTTAATGAATCTCAGGAGCCAAATGATCTCTGCTATAAAGACTATTCCATAACTTTTCAATCCTATACACTATATAGAAATTAGTCATTTGATTCTTGAAAGGAGCAGAGAATGCATGGAGTTCACGTCCCCGGTGACTCATGGTTCAGTACTCATCGTGATACGATCATTTATCAGTGACAAAATTGGAGGCAGTTCTTAAATTCAGCACTTCTGCCACTTCTGCGATGAGCATCACCTGTGACTGGGAGACCTGTCAACCACTGGGTACCAAGTCATTTGTTACATCTTTTTATAATTCTTAATATCAGTTCAGCCCTTTTTCAAACAAGTCTAACTTCTTTAATCACTATGTAATCTTTATATAGGCCTTCAGCCAATAATACATGCGTATATGGCTCTTGTTAATTTGAAAGGAGTCACATTTGCATAGCAGTGAAGATTAAATATCTTAATTATATTCTATATTTTCATTATTTTTTGTACTCCTAGGGATGAGCAAGAAAAAAAAACAACAGGTTGCTTTCTCAGATAACATTCCAATCTTTGGCATTTGTCAGTATGTTTTTAATGAGGGCCTGTAGACCTGGTTGAGGCTGCGGGTGTTGGCGGGGGGGAAGAAGGAGAGGGGTTTGGTGTCACTGCCCTGCAGAAACGGGTGTCTGGGCTGGCTGCCGACCTTGGCGTGTTTTCATCCCCTCTTTCGCTTCAGCCGTCAAGCCAAAGAGGCATGGGCTAAGGAGCAGGATTATTTCCTAGGTGCTAACCACCTCGGCAGAATGTATTAGAGAGAAATCATAGGAGTGCAAACTTGCTGCACGTGACTGTGACCCTGCAGCCTTTGTCCAAGGGGGGAGACTGCAGAGATCAGTGCTGCGGTCTGTCCTTTCCAGAGCTGATTCCCCATCTCCCACCCCAGTGGCTTTGCTTTGCTTTGAAAGCCTGGAATAGCCAGGGAACAGAGCTTAGTTCTTGGAGAGCTCAAGAAATTTGTATTTTGGGCCAGTAGTTAGGGCCCAAACTCTGACTAATGAACATTAAAAATTTTACACACCATATACACTTCCAGAAATGACTGTGCAGTATTAACAAATGCTAACAAATACTACGTGTGTGGCTGTTAGTGCTTTCCTCTCTCTGACAGCCATGGCAGACTCCCTGGAGATGGGTTTGGGAATATCAAATATTGATCTGAATCTTTCATTACTCCTTTGGTGGCTTTGGCACTTTGCATCTATTATCTACTCTTTATTTAGCCTGCTTTTGCAGCTTTGAAAGATGGGATGTTGGGTTTGCCAAGCGTGACTGATTCCTCTTCTACCCTTTAAAGAATTTATTGGACTGCAGTGTATTACTTTAATTCAGGGAGATTATTGCTAGTACCCTTTTTGAATTACATGTACAAGGCTAATGAATCATTTCAAATGAATGAGGTTGTAAATGAATTAGCACTGCTGATGGTCTTCTAGGCAAACACACACGTGGCTGTGGATAACGAGTCACTACTCTCTCTTAAGATGAACAGAACAAATTTTCACTTAGTTTTAGCCCTTAAGGCTCCAGTAGGAAACCAGCAGGATAAGGGCAGCTTCACAGTAAGTAAAGCGAAAAGAATCAATATAACTCTGGGAATAGGACTTTTTCAGAGAGAATGAATTTATTATCCTTGAAATAATTATTTTGATAGACTCCCTGTGGCCTACTGAAGGTGTGTTTGGTTTTGCATTCATGCAGCTAATCAGGTAGATATCCATCAGCCCTGGTTAAACACATCATCTGTAGTTATCTTGGCAGATGCCAAAGCCCATCAACTTTTAATGTGGTTGATTATTAAGGAGCTTTTGAAGCATTCAAGCTTCTCCTGGGCTGAGCAATGAAATGCCCATTACATTTAACATAGTAGCTTGACATTTAAATGTCAGTTAAAAGCCTTTTGTTGAGCTGGTACCATTTCCAGAGGGACGTGTGTTGCATTATTGGGACAGCCTCACAAATAGCTAGATAATGTGACTGTGATTTCAGGTCCTTGCCACAGCTTTGTTCTATAAAGAGAGAATTTAAAACTAATTATTCCCAGGCCATATGTAACTTATGGAGTTGGTCATGGCTGGGACAGCAGCCGCTGTGTGCACAGGTACTGAGAAGGTTTGATCAACTGCATTGGAGAACCATGACCTTCTGATGAAATATTGCCAGGAATACTTGTGAAAATGATGTTTGTTTTCCAAACACTTAAATTGCTTTGGACAAAAATCTGCCTGGAAACAGTAAAGGATCAGAACAGTTTATCCTGTTATTGCAAGATAAGCGTTTTTGGTGACCACTGACCATACATGTCCTTACATTGGTGGCTCTGTTTCATCTTTGGAAGGTTGTTCCCGAGGCCAATGTAGGGCAGAAGGGAAAGGGTGAAGGAGGGGTGTCTCTGGAGGCCACCAGCAGACACAAAGCAGCCTGCAGAGCTGCTCCAAGTCTTCGTGCTTGAGCCCAGGAGGCTCCCAGCAGGGCTTGACGCATCCTTTGCCCCCGTGGTTTCTCTCGGGGCAGCACCACCCGTGCAGCTCTGAGCACTTGCCTGTCGTGCAGAGAGGCAACATTCCTTCTCTTTCTCATACTATGCAGTAAAACAGTCCCAGCTTCACTGCAGGGGAATAGCAACAGAGCCAAGAGCAAAATTTGCCCTTCTCTTTTCCTTTTGACAGCATTCTCTTCGATATCTTAATGATTATAAATTACGGATACGTGAGGCTTTGGAATAATCAATAATGTATGCACATTTGGTGGGGGACAAGTGATGTCATCTGTCTTTTTCAAATCTGAGATTATAATGTTAGATTTTGTACTGACAGTTTGAAATCCTTCATAATGAATTAAATTGCTTTGTAACATCTAAAAAGAATAGGCTGTGCTTCATCAAATCTGTACCTTTCTGAGGTAATAAATAAAGTAATAATATGATCGTTAATTTCATTTTTTGAGGTCTAGAATCAACTTTAGAAAGAAAAAATTGAATAGAGCTATGCTTCTAACAGTTGTTTTATCCCAGAAGGATCTTGGATTCCCTTTCCATAGGAGAGCAGCTGGCTTGCATTGAGATGCAGCTTCATATACAATGTGAGCTAAAGCAGACAAGGCAAGGAAATTCACCCAGAACCGTCCAAAAACTCCTTTGATTGAAGTTCACTTTGAGTGAACTACTTTGATAGCATCAGCATGTCCAGTTGTACCCTTGGGGGGAGGCAGCACAAACACGCTGCACGAAACTCCCTGCTTAGGTAACAAGTCAAGGTAATTAGGAAATAAGAATGATCTGTTTGAGACCACAACCATCTGAGATTTCAAAATACATACTTTGTCTCATTCAAACTGTTATTCCATCTTTTTTAATACCTTTTTTTAGTACCTTTAGTACCTTCTCTATGGGTTAGCATCGCAAGGGTGTGATGGCAAACGGTTGGGTTCTTTCTAGGCTATACCAATGATTTGCTTTCCTCTGTTTATTGAGGAATAAAGCCTCTGGTTTATTAGTTTGTGTTTTTGAGGGGTTTGTTGGTTTTCGTTCTGTTAAGCTTTTTCAGTGTTGTGGCCAAATAGAACTTGCTGATTTATATTGGATCCTAATTCATGGTTGGATGCTAAGAACGATCGCAAAAGGTGAAGGGGATCTCTCCTTTTATTTGCAAATCTTTCCTTGCATAGGACAGTATTAAATTGATATTAAACCAAGATCTACTGATTAAAATTGCCCTAAGATGTAAGCTGTTAGCATGGGGGCAAGGGGGAAGAAAAGGAAGGTGAGGAGCTACCTGAATGTGTGAGCTTAAGCCTGGAAAGTAAGAGCTTGAATTTCTCTTTATGTTTCTTTTATTTATTGTTTATTCCACCTGTGCAGTCATTTGTAACACTGCCACAGTTGTTCAATGTGACCAGTATTCACCCCATTCTCAGTGACAGTAAGTCTTGCCCACTTTTGTTTTCCCATATGAAATTTTGCATAAGCACTACTAAAATATAACTATTCACTCTGGTGCCATCTATGCTAAACAGAAACATAAATCACTATCCTAAAGGCAATTCAAATGAACACTGAGTACTGTATACTTTTTAATCATCTTCTTGTTACTTTTATCATTAGCAACAATAATTAGTACCATTAGCAACAACTGTGTGTGGTTTTAATTTGGCAATACTGCTGTGAGGGTAAGGGTCAGGGCGCAATATTTAGAAACACAGGAATGGCTGTATGAAACAAGAGCAATGAGGTTTAAGCATTCAAATTAATTCTGTGTTGGGATGAAATTGAGACCTCTTAAAATGCTGTAAAAGGCTCAGATTTATAAAGTGCAGAGCAGGCCTGTGGGCAGAGCCAGCAGCTGCACCGTGGAAGATGGGTACGAATCTGGTTCTGCTTGATTTGCCCCAGGATTTGCCCTGTTGTCACCTAAATCCTGGCTGAGGGCCCGGGGCAGCCATCGAGCCAGTGAGCGGTATCTTCAACGTAACTCAGGAGCAGACCTAGTAATGCCGATCCAGGAGTTAATCCTGTTCTCAGGAGTAAAACAAGGAGGAAGAGAGCATTTTTCAGTATTAATGGAGTTCCGAGATACGCACAGAATTTGCACCTCAGGGCCACGACTTAAATTAACCTTGGTTGTGAGCCTGTCCCTCCTCATCAAATAGCTTCTTTTTCATATTTTTCTACTGAAGCTTGAGGTTTGATCTTTTCCAACGAATGTAGCTCTAAAGCAGTCAAAATAGCAGGTTCTTCAGAAGGAGGTGCTGTCAAAGCCAGGACTTTTGCCTCTTTACCTTCTGGCTCTACCCATCCCTCGCAGGTGCAGATGGATGCCTCTGCTAAACTTTTTCCAGTTCCTCTCTAAAAACGTGGATTTTTAATTGGCTTGTTCTTTGTTCATTTTGTTCCTGGTTCCCCATGCTGTTCAACAGTAATTTGCAAAAGCTAGGATTAGCTGTATAAATTCATTCTCCATAATTAATCTTGCATAAATTAGCAATGTAGAAGTTGTGAGCCGTGTCTGGGCTGGTGCTCTTGGTGCTCCCTGGAAGAGAGAGAGGCACCTCAATGCAAGTCTCCATCCCACCTCCCTTGGGCACCTATTTTAGTAGGAGATGAATCACTTGCTCTTCCTCTCATTTGAGTAGAAAGAGCCTGGATGACTCACAAACACCAGCAAAGTGCTTGAATGTTGAATATCCTGGCTAAGCTCATCCCTGAAAGCTCCTTCAGAAACAGGTATTTTCAGAGAGCTTGGCTCAATTTGGCTTATTTTGGTGGAGAACCATGGGTCAGTATTGCTCACTGGAGGGCTCTGTGTTAGGGCGTCGCTGGGCCATCTCCACCAGGCCTGGCCCTCAGCCCTGTGTAGCATGAGGCTGTGGTTGTGCCCCACAGCACAGGTTCTCAGCCTTGGGTTACCACGACCTCATGCTTGAGGCTGGTACTGAGCCAGTTAAACGCAACCCCAGCAGCTGAAACACAAAATCCCTTTCTGTTCCTCCCTAAGGAAGGCTCTCAAGTGCCTCCTGGATTGCGTGGGGAGGGTACAAAGACTCAGGTGTTGCTGCAGTTATGGGATTATTGTCTCTCTCTTCAGCCCCATTTTGAAAACTCTTCTTCGGGAGGGAGCAGAACCCACTTAATGCCTACTGCGTGTATGGAAAAGGAAATGTGAGGCTGTGGTTGCCACATAAGTGCTATGAAGCCTCGTTTCAGCAATGCTTTTAAACATGTTTTGATCTCACTGATGATGCAGGTCCAAAACGTGTGCTGAACAGGGGTGGTGGGAGACGGTGGGTCCCGCTGTGGGACTGGCACGGAGCAGCGCTGGGACAGGCTGCGTTGGCTCCCTTGAGTGCCTCGCTGCAATTATGGAATTAGCTGCCTGCAAAACAGTGTCTCCAATCCCAGGTTGTGTTTTCATGGTGGCATTTGTCCTGGGCATCTTAAACTTGCTGAAACCCCCAAAATCTCCCACACTCATCTGTCCTATTGCTTATATACAGGTGTAGGTATATTCTGCCAAAACTGCCTGCTCTTCTACTCCAGAGCTTCTTGTTACAATACATTCCTTTCTCTTACGAATATAGTTAAGATAATTGCTCCTTTTACAGCCCACGCTTACCTTAAAGATTTTAGTTAAGAGCTCTGAAGAACCTCCAAGGCAATAGGAATATTCAACAGTGCTGCTGCCGAGGGATGCCCGAGCCCTCCTGGCCCCGTTGCCACCTCCTCGGCTCGCTGAGGACTCCAGGCCAAGATCCTCAGCTTCTTCCCAGGCCTGAAATAAAACTTCAGCACAGATGAACTAGCGTATTTCCAAGCAGCTGCGTGGCTTGATAAGTAAATTGATATTTGCCATGGAAGGTTACACACTCTGTGCTTGTCTACTTCTTGCTCCTCGTTACTTTTCCTCCCTTTGGCTTGGCAATAGTTGTTATTCTGCTTGATTAGCTCCCGGCTGATGGAAGGGGTAGCAAACTGCTTCTAATGGAAACACAGCGGTCTGTGACCGGAAGGGGTTTGCTGGAAGCTTGCTAAATGATAAGAAATGAATTTAGGAAATGGAAGGCATAATTTACATTTCATTTTTAAGATGGTCCCCTTGCAACCAGGCAAAGAGCTGCACCAAGGTGTTATTGAATAATGGCACTTTGGCAGAGCTGGCTGGGAAATTCCTATTCAAGCAATTTTAGTAAGAGAAGATGCAGTTCCCAGAAAATAAAATAATTTCCCAGAAGTTCATTTTCATTATGAAAAATAAAAATGACAGATTTTTACAGTTATTTTGACCTAAACCTTCCCATATTTGCCAAAATGGCCTGAAGCATTTAATACTGCCTTGGCATTAGCCGGAACTCCCTTACTGCTGTGCATCAGCCACCGGACCACAGCTGAGGACTTCCCACGTTTAGCTGCTTGACGGCTGATATACTTCTCAGCTATAGGTTTTTTCTGGCCAGCATCTGTGATTGCTCTAGAGAAGGGCCCATGGCAGGGCTGGGACCTGTGAGAGGGCAGGAGCACTGGGGCCCTGGAGGTTTTGAGGCTGTCTCTGACTGGGCTCCTGAGCAAGCACGGCCAGGAAGCTGCACTCTCAGGCGGGTGGAAAATGAGTGGGATCAGGCTCAAAGCTGGACTAATCAGATATTTGAACTCTTCCAATGAGTCAGGTTACTAATATTTTCTTTTGCTGAAAGCAATACCTTTGGAGGATGTGCTTGCTACAGCAGAAAATCTGTTGTACCGGATTAGCAGCATCATTTCAAGAGAAAGCACACTTAGGAAGGGATGGCTTTTCTGGAGGAGGGGGGGGAGCTAAAGCTGCATGAAAGCAATCTGCAGTCCTTCAGGAAGAAGAAGTTAATTCATTTCAGCTTGTAAAAAAAAAAAATATTGAATTTCAATTCCCAAGATGTTTTGCTTATTTTATCCTGGCCGCTACTCCATGTGTCTCTGTGCTGCTGCTCGGGATTTGCTGTCTGTAATGTCCCTGTCAAACCGGCCGCATTGATTTACATCTCTGCTGCTCCCGTCCAGTTTATCTCCCTTGCGACCGAGGAGGCAGTTCTCTTCTGATGTTGTGACTTTTTTATTATTGGAATTTATCTTGGAACTGTAAGTGTGTGCAGAGTGTGCTCACTGCCTCTCCGAAGGAGAAGCGGGGTAGGTCTGCAGCTACACATGGCTCTGGGAACCCCGGGGAGCAAAGCATGACTTTGTGGCTGCCTGGGAAACCCTATTTCTACTAAATTAGTAAAGTTTAAGAAGGCAAACATGAAGAGGACTGCATTTTTCTCATCGTGGAAGATCAATTCAAGACATTGTTTCCGACTTTTTAACACTTGCAATGCTATTTCTAACAAAAAACGTTCTAATCTCTGTAGCAGGCTAAATGCACCCGATAGATACGTGCTGCCTCTGTGTAGATAAAATAATGTTACTGTTACCATTGATAAATTACTCTTTTTCCACTGGAAGCACTTGAGCGTGGAAATGGAAATACAGTCCCAGCTGCTGCTCAAGTTGCCATGGATGGGAGCAGACGTGGCACGTGGGAGCCAGGCTCCCATTCTGGCTCCGCAGGGATGGCTCGCGGTGTCCCAGGGGAGTGAGAGCTTCTCTCGAGGGACGCTGTCTTGGCAGAGCTGGGTCCCTCGTACAGTAGGGCAGGGAGTGCTGAAAAGGGGGTTAATCTCTGCTACTCCCAACTTGAGAGAAGTCAGTCTTTTGCAGAGTCAGCTGAGCTGGCAGCAGTGATGGAGAAGGCACAGCTCAAGGAAAATGCCCCCGGTAATGCTTGAAACGGCTCCTGACACTTCAAAATGCTTTCACGTATCTCAGGCGCTACTTTTCTTTTAGTTACTTGACCATCTGAAAAGCGCAGAACAATTGGTGTGAATTCTGAGTTAAAAGGATCCCACTTCTTGCATTTTACTATGATAATGGGGAGATTTAGTCAAGCCTGAAAACGCACTTGGTAAAATAGAAAAATATACCTGGAAGGGGAGAGCCCTGCCCCAAGGCCTAGGTGAATACCACTTTTTGGGAGGATGGAGTTACCTGGCTGAGGCTTTAGGTAGTTTAAATCCCTTTACAAACATATCTCTTTTCAGAAGGGCTGTAAGGATTTGGGAGCTTGAGTCTCCCTGACAAGCTTTGGGAATTGGAACTTGGTTCCCGCACACGTAATACCTTTAGAAAATCAGATGGAAGGACCTTTAAAATGCCCTGGGTTTTACTTCAGCTTCTCTATGATGAGGAGAGCACCCAATGGAAGGCTCGTGATGGGGCTCTGGATGGACTTGGGGGTTCCTTTTCCTGTGGGGTTCAGCAGTGGCATGGGTGCCACCATCTCCAGAGGGTGAGGGCTCCAGAGCTCCTTGTGCTGCCAGACGCTGCCGGGCAAGGGGCAGCAGTGGCACGAACAATGCTTGTGCTCTCATTTACATGTTGCCATTAAATTGGCTTGCCTAGCTCTGCAGGAGTTATCATTGTTTTATTTTAACAGAGAAATTTAAAAAGGTTAAGGAGAACAAACCAGAAAGCTCAAAACATCACTAGGGCTGGGACCAAGATGCAGCCTGTGCACCACACATCTGGCTTATTCAGGGCACAGTTTCCTTGTCCTTCTGTTCACTACGTCCTTATAGACTGGGCTAAAACCTCTGACAGAACAGGAGGTAAGGTGCGATGCTACCTTATTTTTAGGTAGTTATTGTTCTGGTTTTTCCTCTCTTATTTTTTCTTTTTTTTTTTTTCTTTTTTTTTTTTTCAAATGGAAAGGGCTGCAAATCATGCTTTAAGCTCTGCTGTTTCCAAAAGCAATTACAGAGGGTTTAAAAAAAAAGCCTCCAAACCAGGAAGATCTAAATGGAACCCACAAAATTAATGGGGAGGGGAAAAACTGGAAAAAGAGAAACATACCAGTCAATTATTGGAAAGCCTCTCATCTCCTTTGATAGAAGAAAAAAAAGTGTTGTTTGATGTTGTTTGATTCACTGCCATTCCAAATTGCTAATTAGCATGCAGTAATAGGGCAGCACTCCTCCTAACTTAACGACACCTTTCATTCCCTACTTTCTCTGTGAGGCTCTTTTGTCTAAATGAGTCTGTTTAGCTCAAGAGCTGTGTACCTCCTCATTACTGTCTGCAGAGCCTTATTAGACCTTCTCCCCATAATGATCACAACTAATAATATTGGGTAGTTTTAGATCTGTTGCTATTCCCTGGTCTAAAGCAATGGTCATTTTCTGTGCCTAAGGAAATTTGCCATCCATTTCATTGATGCTGGATCATTTCTTTCTCTGGGTAATAAGAGCTTTAGCATGGCCCATTTCTTTCCAAACAGCTTGACTTATTACAGAGATGCTGTAGAAGCCATGAACTCTATTGTTAATGGGAAGTGGAAGTGGATTGTATGGGATAAGACCTTCCTCGGGGGTTGAGATGTGGTGGTGTTCCCTCCCTGGGCACACGCTGCCTGCCCAGCGCTTCCACCCCCAGTTGGGGGGGCTGCTGCCCCAGCAGGGTGGGAGTGCCCTCAGTAAAGGGCTCCCAGGACAAGCCCTTGCTTTGGGACATCAACAACCCACTACTTATTGTTTCTGCAAAAGGCGTATTTCCAATAGGGTGTGGGTTTAGACCCTGTCATTGAATTAACTGGTAACACAGATCCCCACGTGGCTGGGGGCCGGTGGGAGGTTGGGTGCAGGTGTCTGTGCTCCCCGGCCCTCTGCACTGCAGCAGGGGGGACATTGGTGGGACCAGGACACCTGGTTCAGGCACCTGGAGAAGCAGAGGCTTTGCTGAGCGCAGCGGAGGCTGATGCTGCAGGCTCAGGAGGTGATCCTTGCAGGGTAAGCTGGTGGTGTTCCTCAAAAGACACGTAAACACAGAGCAGATTTTTCATGATGAACAAACCTAAACACATCACACCCTCCAGATACTGAGTGAATCACCAACCAAAGGCATGACACGGGGCAGCCACTGAGTGGGGAGGTGTACGGGGCTGTCTCTCCTATGGCCATCGCTGCACCCTAGACTGACCAGCTGTTACCCAACCCAGGACTGCTTTTGCCTGGCTATGTTCAGGCAAAAGTGGGATCCAAGAAGAGAAACCTATGTTTTTGTGTGCCACGATGGCAGTCAGCTCCTCTCCTGTCTATGTCTTCCTTCCAGGAGGTTTGTCTTTCAAGGACAAAGCCTCAACTTTTAGCACCATCGTCCCTCCAGCCAACAGGCATTTCTGGACAGCTTGTCCCACAGAGAGCACAGGGCTCTCCTGCACAGGGCTGTCCTCCCACGTCCTTTCCTTGACAAGAAAAAAATAGGGTGAGCTCCCTGCTCCCTACCTTGAAGTTTTGTATTTGAAGTGGAAGTTTTTGCTTTGGAGTTTGGTGGCTGTGGGCAACATGGGACATGGCCCCGGCAGGCGCTTGCGCTCCCACCGGATCCCAGCCTTCCCCACTTCCACAACTACTAGCACATTATAAAGACACAACGTGACAGGGAAATGCATATTTAATGTGTTTGCTATTCTGTATTCTGTACACCACAAACACCTTTAAAAATTGAAAGCAGTAATACCAAAATGAGAAAAAGTCGCCGAAGTACAAAGCGTTCACCAGTGTTTCCTATCGTGGATTTAATATTTCTTTGAGGTATTTCAGTTCCTGTGAAGTAAAATGCTGGCGTCCCTTCCCTTCCCTGCCTGCTGTTACTCCTTTCCAAGAATGAGCCCATAATTCAGTTATTGAATAATAACTGTCACATTTCCTGAGAGCACGAAACTTATTTATGGTTTTGCCCCTGGGCAGGAGGAAGCGAGGAGCTGCTGACAAAGACCCAGATAGCTATTTATGTCGAATTTAATTTTAGGGAAGGAGCATTTTGACTTGCTTTTTTGATCTCCAAAGTGGTGGGAGCAGAGCGGGGCAGAGGGACTGAGAGCCCTCGGGGGCCTTTCGTAAGCTGCAGGTCGTGCCCACCAGAGCCCAGCTCCTGCCTTTGCCAAGACAAGCCAATTATTTGATGCTGCCACTGGCCCCCAGCACTCAAATTTAAGCATCCAAACCTTATTGAATGAAGGGAACTGTAGTTACCTGGTGAGCAGGGCTTGTGCTGGGGTCCCTTGGATGGAGCATGTCCTCAGATCTCCATCAACGAGATGGAGATCTGAGCATGGCACCATCTGCTTCCTCTGCAAAGCAATTGGGAATCATATCCTCTCTTTTATATTCAGAGGCTTACCCTAAACATTGAAGACTGAAAGTGAGAATTAATGTTTCACTGATTAATTACAAAACAGGGGTGAGTTGTGAGTGTTTGAGCCTCAGTGGAAGCATCTGCAAGAAATAATCTGGCAGGGTCAGACTCTCCTCCTCTTTACACACGTTTCCTGGATAAACTCAGGTATTTATGGATGCCTTTCACAGTGGAGGTGTTTGGAAATGACTCAAGGACTTGATTCTGCCCTTGTGCTTAATATTTTGCTGGCCTACGGTGACAGTCTGGCTCTGTGTAAACCTGAGCTCCCTGTCAAGGCTGAAGAGAGCACAAAAGGCATAAATCACTTCTTGGGGAAGCTTTAACAGGCTCCTCCTTAGCACAAAGCCTAAAGGGTGACCTGATGGGTTTTGTCTCTCTCTGGCTGAGTTATTTCTGGGGAGATGAGAGATTTTTGCATCCTGATCTTCATACCAGAGGTGAGGCTGGGCTGTCCCCTGTGTGGGACTTGGTAGCCTTCAGGCAGCTCTCGTAGCTGGGGCTGGTGGCCCGAGGTTGCTGTCTCCACTCCGTGCTGTAGGGACTCTGGCAGTGAAGTCCGGCAAAGTTATTTCTATGTCCACTCTGTGCCAAAAATTAGGGTTATCACATAGATCCAATCTACTTTATAGCACTTTACAATAACTTTCTTGGTACATTGCTATTAAAGTCTGGGCATGTCTTCCTTCAGGGACACTATAAATAAGCATAATAATAATTAGAAATATCCCAAGTGAAAAGGTAGGACAAGAGCTCTGCAGCATGTGCCAAGGACCACGGTAAGATTAAAACTTTCTGGAGAAAGAGCTCACCAGCAAGAATAGTGGCAGTTGCCAATTATTTTAGCTGACAATGACTTCTCCGTAGCCAATACAGACAAGTATTAAAAGCAGTTTATCACTGCTGTCCGTTCTTGCTTAACGATGTAGGGGAACAAAGAAAATGCTGCTACAGAAATGGACTGGACAAATAGCTCCAGTCCATGTGTCCCTTGGGAAAAACGTTACCGATTAAATGAGGACTCTGCCAGGGGCTTTAATAGTGTCAATACTTAAATATTTGGATAAGCAATAATATATCTGTTAGCTTCTGCTTCTCTGAGGTGGTTTGTTCAGTGGAGATGCTGGAGTTAGTGAGGCCATACCTGAGCTATGGGAGCTGGATGATCCATACCTGGAATTTCCCATTGACATTATGCAAAACTTATTTAATTTTAACCTTATCCATAAGCATTCTTACTATTAAGTTCTATTGATTCTACTGTCACATACCTTTTAGGAAAAAGAGATAAAGAAGAACATTTTTTCCCCCTTCTATTAAGACATGCCAGACAAAGAGTGAACTGAGCTTCAAGATGAATGAAGTTTGTTATAGAGCATCTGCTGAAGTACCTGGTAGTGGCTGCTGTAAGGCTTATCATAGCTAATATTAGTGTCTCCTTGCTGGATCCAAATGACCAAGCATCGCTTTTCTTCCGCTGCTGAGCACCGAGTCCATGTTTGGAGTTAATATGCATGTGCCCATACTGCCAGTCCTGGGAATAAGCCCACTCCCTCACCCTGTGCTTTTGTGACTTAAACAGCTCTCTTATGGTGGAGATTTGAGCAATGAGCTCATTTTTAAATATGCTTTCTTTTCTTGATAGCAGTATTTTTCCTTTTTCCTTAGGCCCTAGTTTTGTTGGCAGTAGAAGCAGTCACCTGTAGTATTTTTGCATTTGGAGAACTCACCCACTTTGAAATGAAGCAACACAGTCCCGCTGTCATGACTAAAATTATCTTGAGAAATGTCTCCATAACTTAAGAGGAATTTTTGTATTGTGCTGGTTTTGGCTGGCGTAGAGTTTATTTTCTTCATTATGAGGTTATGTATTGGATTGGTGCTGAAGACAGTGTTGATAATACAGGGATGTTTCCATTATTGCTGAGCAGTGCGTGCACAGAGTCAAGGCCCTTTCTGCTCCTCACATCACCCCACCAGGGAGCTATGGTCGCCCTTTGCGATCTGCTCTCCAAGATCCACGGGGTGAATGTGATGGAAGAACTGTCCTCCAGCCACAATGGAGTTGCCTCCCTCTGTTGGGCTCTCCTTGTGTTAATGGAGAATTTATACAAGAAGAGAGTATAAGGGGTTATATCACGTCCTTTATGCAATGGTACAACCCCAAGTTCTGTGTTCAGAGGCTGGACCTCTTTCAAAGCTGAAGATCAGTCAGCACCTTGGGTGCATGTTGCCCCGTTAGGGCTTGGGAAGGCAAAGCACTGCAGCACATCACTGCAAAGCCAACGAGGATGGACTGGGACTCTGGGTGTGAGATTGTCATGCTTATCCCAGGGCACGCTTAATGATGATTTTTGTAGCTGGCCCCACTGTGCTGTCAGGAGCTGTCTGCTCAAAGCAGAGGGAGGGATGGAGCAGGAAGCTTTATGGAGACCTGTGTGAAGAGCAGAACAGGTTGGAGCTAAGAAGATGCAAACAAATAACTAAGAGGTTTGGTGGCTGGTTGCATCGCTGTGTTGCTGGGCTGAGTCTGGCCAAGACCACCATGCAGCAAATGGGGATGGCTGGGAGGTGGGGGGGTCAGTATTGCCTCTGGGAAGCAGGTGTAGAGGCCAGAACTGCTAATTTGGGTCTGAGAGCAGAAATGTTGTAAAGGCTGGGTCATGCTTATACACCAGCTTATTCAGAGAGCTTTTAAAAAACTTAGAAGCGTGATGCTTGTGTCTGGTGACTTCTCTTGACTGGCGTTGGGGCTTCCCAGGTACCTTGCCAATGGGAAAGATAAAGTCAAATTTAGCACTTGAAGTGTGAAGGTCTTTAATAGCGCTTGACTCATGCTGGGAAGAAAGAGGAGGAGGAGAACTGTCACTGCATTTTATTTTTTTTTGGTTTGGCATACAGAAGAATTGTTATTTCTCATAACAAGTAGATGCTGATACTCTGAGGTGATACAGTGTGTGAATGTCTGTGCTAGTCATTGTCTCGCTGGCTGAAAGGTGTGTGTGGAGAAGCAAAGGAAGGGGCATTGCTTGAGATTGGTCTCCTTGGACTGAAGTCAGGTGACCTTGACCCTCCTGTGGGTACTTACTGCTTGTCCTCCTGAAAAGAAATCGTATTCTCTTACACTGGTCTGTTGTGACCATGGCACATGAAATTCTTAATTCTGATATTTTTTTTTAAGGCCAACAAATCCCACATTATTTCTGTTGGAAATAATGCCGCAGACCTGCCTCGTTCAGCTCAAGAGCTGTGTGGTGGGACCTTGGGCACAGCCTGGCCTGGGGCAGATGCTCAGGCTGGGCTTTGCTGAGCCTTTGCCACCTGCAAAATGAGCTGGAGACACTGTAACGACAGGCTTCTGTGTAAATTGCTGTTGCTCCTGCAAAGAGCAGGTTCATTCACGAGCTGGGTACGTGTATGCAGTAATTAATGTAGTTCTTTAAACGCCCCTGGGTTTCGTTAGCTTTAGGGGAAGTTTGGTGGTAGAAGATCACCCTGCCCCACTGCAGGGCTCGTTCTAAGCACAGGTTCTGCTTTAGTGCTGGATTGCACGGCATTTCCCCTCGTCCTCTGACATTGCATCCTGCATATCTCAATTGGAGACTTACCACGTGAGTTCTTTTCCTTGTCCAATTCTATGACGCTGCATTTTCATAACAACGTTGCAGCCAAGATGAAAAGTTTTGCATGATAAAAGAAACCCAGAATTCCCCACGAACTGATCTGGAGATGCCTCGGTGAGACGTTAACTTGATTAAGCATTTCTGGGAATTGGGAAAAGAACCTGGGCAAAAGAGTACAAGTGTCTCTTGGGCCGGCCTTTGGATGCTCACACAGCGTAACATAAACCCAGGTGCTGAATGCTGTATTAAACCAGCTCCCCACAAGGCAGTCTAATCACAGAGACACGTAAACAACAGCATGGTAGCAATAAACACAATTACCAGTGAACTGAGTTACACAGAAGAGGCGGAGATGACTCTTGTGGTCCTTCCTGGGGAATAGAAATGAAACGCCTGCCAAGCGTTGGGGAGCAGGCAGAAGACATACCCAGGAGCCATCCCTGGGTGTTGGTGGGACCCCAGGTGTGCTGTGGGTATCAACATTACTGCACCTGGCTGTGGGCTGAGCACCCAGGAGGGGTACACTGGCCTCAGCTGCTGTCTCCTAATAGCATCTGGGGAATGGGTGGCCGTGGCTGTGGCAGGGGACGGTGCTGCCCCTTTCAAAGCTCAGTGTGGGGGGGTTTTGCAATATGCTGTGTTCAAGGATTTCAGTGGAACTCTTACAAATATTGGTATTGCTTCTGAGCCTTGCTGCTTGGAGTATCTTCTCTACTTGTACATGGCTAAGAAAGTGGCACTGGCATCTCTTGACGGCGAGCGCCAAGGACTAGTTCTGCATTGTCACACTGGATTTCACCAGACTTCGATTTAGGGATGTTAGTTTAGTCCTGGCTACCGACCTGGGGGGTGAGTGGGGCTGGGTGAAGCCCTGAAAGCAGGGAAGGGAAGGTTTGCAGCTTCTATGTGGGCTTGGCAAGAGCAGAAGAGCTGAAACCAGTGACCCTGCCCAGCAAGCAGGGGGAGGCTCAGGCGCAGCATTGCAGAGGCGTGGATGGGATGACCTCACCGGGGCCACAGCATCCCAAAGGACAGTAGGAGTGTTTGTGTGAACGCTGGGATGTGCTGGGAGCGTGGCTCCTGGTGCATTGCTTTTACCAGCAGACTATGGAGCCAAGAAAGAAACCCAGCGTGGCAAGTGCCTGTAGTGTAGAAAGAGACTTGTGACACGGAGCTGTGGCCTCTGGGTGAAGCTGCAGCCAGTTCTGCTCCTCGTGGCTCTGCTGGCTGTGCTGTGCCAGAGGGGAGAGAAACCCAGGTGTTTGTGCAAATGTGGGTGCATTTATAGCAGAAGGGGCTGGGGAGAGCAGCAGTCCTGGCTGCAGAAAGAGGGGGCTCCGGAGGAGGGCTGAGCTGCACTTCTCCTCACCTTTAGGGCTCCATCCTCTTGCCTTTGAGAAAAGAGAAAGAGAAGTTGCTTTGTCCTCTCTGGAAGCTGGTGTAGATAATAAACCAGGCTCCTCAGCTTACTAACCACACTAGTTCTGCTAGTCTAAATGCCAACAGTGAAAAACACTTTTTTTAAAAAATGCACAGACAATGATTGCATCTTTTTAGCATAATTTTACTTTAAAATTAAGGTTATCAAAAAACACTAAAAGTGAAGGTAAGATGAAAGAGAAGACTTTGCACTGTGACAAGCTACCTTGTCATTGAAAGATCATCTTTCAAATTTAGTGGTGTAACATCTGAAGGACTCAGGGTTACACACAGCAAAATTAGTTTCTCGTATCCAAAGACAAATGGGACATTTGTGAGCAAATGCTCAAAAGCTGCTTCTTCCTGCCTCTTTCCTGAGAACCAAAACCCGGTTGCGGAGCTGGCTGATTGACTGCATTAGGCAGCAGTGCAATTCAGATGAAAGATTATCTGACATTTTAAATATCTGTAAGTTTAATGTAACAGGTAAAGACTGTCTCGCGGGGATCTTTTATCTATGGAGTCACAGTTTTACGAGGTGATTATAACGCAAGCAATTGACTGCCACGTGGAGTATGTGCTAAATGATATCTTGAGTGATAATGATGGTTCACTTGGCAGCCTGACAGGTCTCTGATCCATTTATAACTGCACAGAAACGGGAGTGCGGGAGCTGCTGCCAGATGGCACTGGCGATACGCGGGGATCAAGTGGCAGAGCTCCGCAGCGTGTGACAAGCCACCCAGCGCTCGGTGGCCACAGGTGTAGGGGCCGTGAGCCCTGCTCAGAAGCCCAAATTCCTGCTGCTGGATCCTGGTGTTGGGCTGGCTGAGGCTGGGGCTGAGCCACCCTGGCACTAAAGGGCTGGCTGGCTCCCGTGTCTGCATGGAGGCCAGGCAGCATGGTTTGGACACCGAAAGAAATATCTGATAAGTCCTTTTTAATAGTTGTCACTGTGTCACTTCACCCAAAATCTCATTAGATGCAAGAACATTAGAGCTAATGAGTTGCACTAATGTTTTTTTCTTTAACAACTCTCTATTTATCGCTTGGTTTTATTATAGGTTTTGTTACTTTCCTTTGTCGCAAACTATTGATTTGGCCAAATTTTTCAGTAAACCAAAAAATGTAAACTTTATAGCAATCTCGGTACCCTGAATAGGAAAACAACCACACACATGCTCTTGGAGCAAGTGATTTTGTGTGTTTATGTCTGTTTGTGAGGAGGCAGCCGGAATTTCACACGGTGTGTTTAGCAGCTAGCGCTCAGCATCGCCTTGGAGATTATAATTAGCCCCGTTCCTCTTGTGTGACGTGGAGCTCACTGTCATGGCAGTTATTCTCTTTAATTATTTTCACGCCTGTCTGTAGATGGTAAGACCTTGTTTTCCTAATTCCTTTCTGCCAGTCACAAAAGGACGCAGGGCTGTTTGGACACAGGGTTGTGGTTTTGGGAGGTGTCCCTGAGAGCGGTGGGTAGGCTGGGAGGGGACAGCCGCCTCGGTAGGTGGTGGCAGCTCAGTGTGGCCTTGGGGACATGGGGAGGAAGAACTGCAAGGTGTTAGGGAGGTTTATTTGGACTCTAGTACCTCCAAGCCTCTTGTTTCTGCTTGCAAACTAGCAAAGTGTGGGGTACTGTCTCCTTTCACCCAACCTGCTGCACCCAACCCTTCACCTGACTCTGGGCAGCACCCAGAGGTTATTGGTGCAGTTAGACCTCACCCCAGTATGACAGGAGACAGGCTACAGCGAGCACTGCTTCAGGTCTGGCTTTCTTCTGTGTCTCAGAGGCTGCTGTGGGCAGGAGGCCAGGGCCTGGGGCCAGCCTGCTGGGAGATCAACCCAGTGGACACCCTGCTCCCTGGTACCTCCCCATCGGTCACTGAGCCTTCAGTGGGACCTGCCTGGGGAGGGCTGGGACGGTGTCCAGGGGCCGGGGGGGAAGTCAGTGGAGGGGCAGCGCAGGATTTTGGGGACAGAAGAGCACAGCGGCCAAAAGCCCAACTCCTGTGATACCAATCACCACACTTACCTTGATGGGTCAGGTTTTCAAGAGGGAGACGGAGGTGGCCTCTCTGAGCTTTGCAAACAGCTATGCAATTGCCCAGTGCCTGGGACTGGTCGTGCCACGCCATGCTAGGCCATGCCATGCCCTTGCCTGATGACTAATCATCCACAAAGGGAAAAGCCTTGAGTGCTGCACAGGTGGGATGATGGGGGTATCACCAGCACCCAGCTGTGCTCTGCTCTCTGTTAGAGCCTCCTCCTCTCGCAGGGGAGCCAGGGCCTGTGGTCTGCCTGGAGAACTCGGCCTTGCCACTTCTCCCATAACGAGAGACTCTCCCGAAAACAATGCCCCGATGCAGATGAAAGCCTGCTGAATTACAGATCCTCAAGTCCTGAGCACAATGAAATGTCATGCAAAGAAAAAGAGCAAGAGACCATTTCAGAGCCTTTTCTGGTGATTCATCTGGGAAATTATCTGGGAGCAGATAATTTAATGCTAATGGGTTTTTTTTGTCTGGTATCATTGTGAGATGATATTCCAGCATCCTCTTGCCATGCAAAATGGGCTGGGTTTTGCTTTGAAATTCATCAGCGATGTGCAGCCAGTGAGATGCACGAGTAATGAGCTACCAAGATCAGGAGATATTTTGGGGGGGATTATGGTACCTCCCAGGGACTGAAGTTTTTACTGACTCTGGTATAGGGCAAAGTCAAAGTCTATGGACTAAAGTCTTGGTTGGTGCCAGACAGATTAACTACAGTGAATTTAAGGAAATGTGTTTCACAGGAGCTCTGGACCACAGCAAAGGCAACGTGTGCAGAGAACAAGCAGGAGAAGTGCTCGAAAGCAGGAGAGGCAGAGGATGGGCAGAGCAGGGCAATACGTTTTGTCAATTAGCTTACTGAAAATGCTGGAATTGTTAATTTGTCATGTAAAAAATATTTAGTTTTTAAGCCCTTATAACAAATCTGTTGGAGCAAAGAGGCGGGTGCTTTGTTACGTGGTGTACGTGGTGGCAGTAACCTCTTCCCCTCCTGAAGCCCATTAGCCAAGTCACTTGGCAAGGCCAAGGTCTGACCTCCTCTGCAACACCCTTCTCTGGGACCATGTCCTTGCCACTGGCTCTCTGTGTTTTATTTCCTCCTCCAGACGTGCCCAGCCTGCAAGAAGAGCTTGCACAACCAGGCAGCCCAACTGGCCTGGCTTCCTCCTGGAGACACGGGAGAGCTTCCTCCAACTTCTCACTCCAAATTGGGTTGGAAATGAACAATTTTTCAACCAAGCGCAGGCATTGCTTATTTCTCCCCTCAAAGTTTCTAAAACGTTCCTAGAACATGTCCCGCAACCCGAGGCTGCTCTTTGTCTTGCCGTTCCCCACCGTTGCTGAAGAGTTCACAATTTCTGATATTCATACTTACAGAAAAATGCCCTTTAGTCTAGAGAGTTCAAACAAAATGTTTTCCACATTATTACACAGTCCCCAACACATGCTCTCGCTACCTCCAGCTCCATTTCTTTTTTGGATAATAATTGAGCCCAATGGTATTCCAAAACTTGGTGGATAATAGAAAATAGTCTGAAACAAATTGGAAGAAAATGGATTTGCGATCAAAATGACCCCAAGGCGTAACACACGTTCTTTCTGCCATTTCTCATGATGACTGGTGATACAGGCACGCAGCCGAGGTGTTGAGACCACACTGGCAAACCATTTGCTTCTTGTCAAAAAGCGAGGCTAAATCACGGCTGTTATTTTGATGCCAGGTGGCCCAAAAAGCCTCTTGTGGAAAAGCTACATCTGTAGAGTAGAGGAAACATTACATCTGGCTAAGTATAGATTCTGCAAAATTATGTCGTCTTTCTGCATGCAAGAGATGAAGGAAAAAAAAAAATTCACTAATTTAATTGCAATTTTACATACCTTTTAATATACCTACAGATCTTTTACCTCCTGCTTAATTAATGCTTTCTTAGATGCGAGAACTTCTTGATGGAGAGCTTTGTAAGTTTGTATCTTCGTGCACAGTTTTGACGTAATATTTTGTGTTCTTAAAAACCCTTTGAAACTCTCTTTCCCCTATTCTTATTCTCCTGTGGTACAAAGGAAAAGTCAACATGATCATTTCAGAGCAGAAAAGTAAATTATTTGATGATGACATTGAGGGAAATTCTTTTTTCTATTTCTATTTCTTTTTTTCTTACTAACGATGTTTAAACATTAGCTAGGTAACAGGAGGGAAATGGGAAAATACATAAGAGCTGTTGTTTAATCAAGTTTCAACTACCTGAGCAGTTTTCAAAACAGCAGGGATTGGTTTCATGCTAGAGCTTTTCTGTTTCTTTTATGGCTCTGGCAATCTTAAATGTAAATAAAATTTAAAATGACAGATGTGAAAGCTTGCAGAATAACTGCTCTCAGGGTAAAAAGGCCGGTTACAGATTTGGCGCTGCTCTTGGGAATTTTCTGGGGTGGTTTTGCAAGCTTGACTAATATATCCAGGTGCCTTGGTGTTTTGGATGGCCTCACAGGCCTGAAATATACATTAAAAAGCACAGTGTCCTATGAATGCTTAAACAAGGATGTGGAATTTAAGTGCTGCTCAAAGAGCATCTTGGGCCTCCCATTGCACGCTGACGTGCAGCAGGGGGTGCAAGAAAGGGTCCCTCACAGTGGGGATGTCGTGGACTCACGGGAGTGTCAGAATCTGCGGGGAGCAGATGTGGCAAAACTTGAGATTTCCCAACATTTAGTTGTTTTATCAAATATCCCCAGTGCAGCTGCCTGGGGGATTTCTGTTGGTTTTGTGCTCCAGGGGCAGATTTCCATCCTTCCCCCGCAGCGTGAGCCCTATGGGAAGGGCTCCCACCATCCATCCTGTTGCCTGGGCAGATGCTCTGCCAGTGAGTGTTGTCCATTCTCAAATTTTTAAGCTATAAAGCTCAGCATCCGGAGACATAGAGTGTAAGAACAATAAACCACAAATATTACAGATAAGAGCATATAGAGTACTGCAGTGTCACATACAGTTTCTAAACAAATAAAGACAATTCCTATGACTGATCCAGGTTGCTAAGTTTCCCCCCATCTGTTTGCTCTCTATCTTTTCTTGGTATAACGTGGCTGGGGATGGTTGCTGAGGTTAATGATGTTGCACGGAGCGTGCCTTAAGACACTTGGAAATAGCCTAAAGCGCTACATGCAGCCAACATCTCTGCTCTGGCATTTCTGGCAATTAAGAAATTAGGGACTATGTGCTGGCATAGTTTATGCAAAATTCCATGAGAGTTGTTTGCTTGTTTGTTTTGCTTTGATTTTGCATTAGTCTGTGTTGCAGTTATTTTGGTTCAAGGCCACAGTGAGCAGTAAGAATTAGATGTGGTTCATGTGGTCTCCCTAACAGGATTTGAGACAAGCGATTTTCTTTGAGTCACACACTTGGAGGTGCGTGGTATATATGAGCAATGGCTTAGCTGGGGCTAAGGTTGGTATTTTCTGGAGGCTGGGTATTCTCTGGAGGCAACCACCACCCACCAGCAGTGCCGTGTCCCCATGAGGCTGTGCTCTGGTCCAGCCACAGGGTCCACCTCTACTCCATCTCCAACCACAGCCTGGTGTCCCACTCCTTTGGGTAAGGAACACCAGTAGCTGGCACATTGGCCACGGCTCCCGTGTCCCACAGGCAGCCTGGGGAAGGGCAGCATCTTCCCCAAGTGCATGTGAAACCTCTGGTAGGAGAGCTGATTGGGGTATATTTTTTAAAAAATCTTATTATTTACGTGCTGGGGTTCCAAGCCCGTCAAATTAGTCTTTGAATCTAACACACTAAAAAAGAGTCAGGTGGCTCTTCTGCTGCCCCCCAGACCCCCCAGATCCAATCAAGCAGTGTTTAAGATACTCCATTGCTTCTGCAAAGGCTGGGCTGTGGATGGGCCAAGCAGAAAAACTTGCCCCTGGTTTCAGTAGAGGCTTCAGGTGTGCCTTCTGGGAGGGGGTTGGGGATACTGGGCAGCCCTCATTGCTTGGGATGGGATGGGATGGGATGGGATGGGATGGGATGGGATGGGAGAAGCTGGGATGGGATGGGATGGGAGAAGCTGGGAGCACTGCAAAGTGTTCAGCCACCAGCACCTGGGAGATAAACATCCAAAGGCAGGTCCCTCGCCCAGTTTTTTGGAGAGGAGTTCAAAATGCGGAGGGTACACCCTGCGCCTTTTACGCTGCGCTTCCTTACTTGAAATTCTGTTCCAAAATCTGTTTTGACAAGCAGTTTGTTTGGCTGATTCAAACAATAAATAATTCAGCATCCCCCCAAATGGCTTTTCGCAATGAATAAAATCGTGTTTATGCCATTGAATTAAAATATTGAAGACAGAGTAAGATGACTGTGAGTAACACAGCCATGAATCTCATTCACAGCTCTGCAATCTGCCGTTCAGCAGTGCTTCTTCCACTCTTCCTTATTAGTTGTTTATTTGCTAACTGTTTTGACAACACCACAGAAGCCTGGTATAGTTGCTCTGGGCTGGGATGGCAGGCGGGCTCTGATGCAGCCCCTTGTCACAACCATCCTGTTGCTGGATGGTTGCTGGCATTCAGCATGCCGCTGGATGGGTCGTGTTTGGGCGGTGTTGTGGAAAAGAAGGGTATTGTGAGCACTTACTGTGGTTTGTTTAGCCAAATCTCAGGAGTAACTAAGTTGGGACTGTTAGTGTGGACCTTTCCGATGGTAGCTTACCTGGATGCTTGCTTTTGCTGCACTTTGCTCTATCATGGTTCCTAGAGCCATGTTTAGCGTGTTCAACTGGTGCCTCCTCCTGGCCCTGGGCAAGGGGAGAGAGGCAACCACGCGTGGCACGTGTCTGTCCCTCGGCTGGAGGCACAGGGCTTTAGAAGAGCATTTCCCAACTGGGGTGCCTGAAAGTGCGGTGCCTTTTCAGGGGTACCTTTGTAGAGGTGGGTTTAGGCTCCAGTACCCGAGACCACTTTGTTGGATGGGCTGGCTGTGGGTGCAGCAGGGCAGGCTGTGGTCCCCCAGCACCCTCCGGGTGCTCAGCACGAGGGTCTCTCCTCCCACCTCATCTCACGGGATGCTCCTCTTGCTTGAGCTCACAGGAACTCCGCCAAGGAAATCCAACGGCGTCTGTCGTAAAAATGCAAAGGGAATAAGGGAGGTGAAATTTCCACCTTTTCCCTGGCACCATAAAGCTGTTTGTTTCTCTTACTGGGGATGAAGTGATGCATATTTATGCATTCCCCATGCTATGAACCTTCCTTCTGTCAACGAAAGGGCACACAGCAGGTGTGTTTCCAAATATAAAAAACCAGGAATACTGCAGGTAAGCATTTACAGGGGTTTTCTCCCAAACAGTACTACTTTGAGACTAACAGTATCTATAAAGAGATTCCTGTGGCATTTCCACTGAGTCTGTCTGCAGCGTGTTAAGCTCAGTCTTGACAGACTGGATGCAGTTTGTCTGAAGTAGGGGCAGTCTGTGTTTGTGCTCCAAATAGCTGACTCAGCAACCTTTCAGCTCTCGCTTATCCTTGGTTTTAATGGGAAAGTGCTCTTCCTTTATTATTGTGAGCTCACTTTAGCTGTAATAGCTAAATAAAAAGTGTGATTTATGTTCCCTCTTACATGCTGGTTCTTCTAGCAGAGACGCTGGCTTCACATTGATCTTCCATCGCATACAGACAGGTACTTCCCATCAAAGAACACAAATGTTGCAAGTTAAGCCCTCAAAGTACAGTGAAGCCAGAATGAAAGCTGTCTTTACAAAATTAACCTGCAGCCCTGGGTGTAAATCCTGGAAACGCAGGTCTAGTGGGGAGAAACACACCAAGAGCCAAGGCAAAGGAAAAGCCCAGTCTGAGTGGCCAAAAAGATTGCCCAATTATTTTAATAAAAGAAAAAGCAGGTGATTTTCTGTGGGTTTGCCTACAAAACCAGCTGAGTTGCTATGGCCAAATTTCCAAAATGAAAAAAAATTAGGCTGATGTATTTTTCAAATTCTATAAAGTTTTAAGTTAAAACAATGAGCAGAGGACATTGCAGTGGGCAGTGTCAGGAGCAGCACTAACAGACTGCTCCTGGCCCCACAGACACAGTCAATAACATCAATAATTTGTTACAAAGATTTAGTCTGTGATGCAGTGGAGTCCCTGAGTGATCTATATTTGCATGATGTATGTCGTAGTATATGTATGGGTTTTATACCTACTGAATCCATAGTTAATCCTATGGACCTTACTTTAGAATCACAGAATCACAGAATAGTTTGGGTTGGAAGGAACCTGAAAGATCATTGAGTTCCAACCTCCCTGCCCTGGGCAGGGATATCTCCCACCACACCAGGTTGCTCAAAGCCCCATCCAGCCTGGCCTTGAACCCCTCCAGGGATGGGGCAGCCACAGC
>JAOTQQ010000052.1:32246653-32303868 GCA_026546715.1 Gallinago undulata | reverse complement strand
GGAGCCTTCTCTTCTCCAGGCTGAACAACCCCAGCTCTCTCAGCCTGTCCTCATAGGAGAGGTGCTCCATCCCTCTGTCTGGACCTGTTCCAACAGTTCCCTGTCCTTCCTGTGCTGAGGACTCCAAAGCTGGACACAGTACTCCAGGTGGGGTCTCACAAGTGCAGAGCAGAGGGGCAGAATCACCTCCTGAGACCTGCTGGTCACACTTCTCTTGATGCAGCCCAGGACACGGTTGGCTCTCTGGGTTGCCAGCATGCACTGCCAGCTCATGTTGAGCTTCTCATCCACAAACACCCCCAAGTCCTTCTCCTCAGGGCTGCTCTCCAGCCGTTCTCCACCCAACCTCTATTCGTGCCTGGGATTGCCACGTCCCACGTGCAGAACCCTGCTCTTGGCTTGGTTGACCTTCATGCAATTTGCATGAGCCCACCTCTCCAGCCTGTCCAAGTCCCTCTGGATGGCATCCCTTCCCTCCAGCATGTCAACTGCGCCACTGAGCTTGGTATCACCAGCAAACTTGCTGAGGGTGCACTCTATCCCACTGTCCATGTCACCAACAAAGATGTTAAGTAGTACTGGTCCCAGTACTGACCCCTGAGGAACAACTTTGAAGTTAGTTTGGCAAACAGACGAGCTATGGCCAGGTAGTGCTCATCACAGAGACTTTTCAGAATTGCTTTACTGGTAGCGAAATATTAAATAATAAAATGACAGTACGTAACCTGGTTTGAGAGAAGCCTCCCTTGTTTAATCTGCCATAGTAGCTTCCATTGATTGATTTTACAAATTTTTAAAGGACGGGACCATAAATCACGCAGCTCGGGCTGTCTCAGAGGCAGAACGTGGTTGTGACAATCGGAATGAATACAGATGCTTTGCCATAACACCCTTCCCCGTGTGTGGCGTGGCAGGAGCAGAGACGAGGAATATTATTCATTCTGAGCAGGAGGGGGGTCCAGATCTCTGGAGGCATGTTGCCTAGAAGAAAACAACAGAGGAATTAAGGCGTATCAATTAATCTTGTCTCCAAGTGTTAATTGATGGTTGCTATGCATCAGATAAATCTGATAATTTGTCAGTCAACCGTAAAAGTGAAGTATTGGCAAACTGGTACCAAATGTGGGTTGAGGCTCACTGGGGGATTAAAACGTGAGAGGATTGCAAGCGCGATGCCTCCTCTCTCCTTATTTTCTTTCATTCTCTATGCTAAAGCTCTCTGTTTTGCCTGCACAGAATGAATGGCTGTTAACTGCGTTCTCTGCAACACTGGGACTTGTTACCTTCCATTCAGAAACATTCACGACAAAGGGAAAAGCAAAAAAGAATGACAATGAAAACCTGCAGAAAGCTTTATTTTCATTTCACAGGCACACCAAATAGAAAAGGTGGTGACTCTGGTATTTGCATTTAGAAGAATTTGAAAGGAATCTCAGTAAGGAACAAATTTGATTTTTGTCTGTCGTCTCAGTTTTGCGCACATCTGTTGAACATGTGAAATAGTGAAAAAGTGAAATAGTCCCCTCCAGCCTGTGGAGCGCTCCCAGCACAGGCTCTCCGTGTCCACTCTCCCTCTCCTGTCTGCTCACCACCCAGACTGGTACCTTTTTTTTTGCAGAGTGATTGCTGATTTCATTTTAGCTGCTGTCTGAGCTTAAGGTTTCACTGACATTCCAGAGAGCACCCCTGGAATCAGCCACGTGTTTGAGTTGTTGCTCCATCCTGGTGGTGGCTGGGGGAGTGCGTGTCCCCCAAGCCTTTGCCTGCTGCAAGGTGGCCCAGCTCTCCAGGGCACGGCCTTGGCCAACATGAGAAAAAAGAAAGAAACGGATCACTTTACTATGCGTAATTTCTATTTCTCACACTTCATGGTGAAGAGGTGTTCTGCCTCAATGTCCGTCTCCCCTTGTGTCGTGGTTTCAGCTGGGATGGAGTTAATTTTTTTTTGCCAGGTGTAGTGCCGTGTTTGGGATTTGGGGTGGGAGTGGTGTGATAGCACACTGGGGTGAGTTGACCTGGTGCTCAGCACTCAAGGCCTTTTCTGCTCTTTACACCACCCCACCAGTGACGGGCTGGGAGCGGACACAGCTGGGACAGCCGACCCCAACAGGGCAAAGGGCTGTTCTGTGCCCTATGGCATCATGCTCAGTATATAAAGCTGGGGAAGAAGAAGGAGAAGTTCAGGGTGATGGCGATTTGTCTTCGCAAGTCACGGTTAGGGATGATGAAGCCTGGCTTTCCTGAGCATGGCTGAACACCTGCCTGTGATGGGAAGAGGTGAATTAATTCCTTGTTTTGCTTTGCTTGCACGTGTGGCTTTTGCTTTACCTGTTAAACTGTCTTTATCTCAACCCATGAGTTTTTCCTGACTTTTACTTTCCTGATTCTCTCCCCCATCGCAACTGTGGGGAGCGAGCCAGTGGTTCTCGCTGCTGGCTGGGGTTAAACCGTGACACCTTGTAAGTCTTCCAGCTATTTGGATCACGTGAAATGTTTCTTTTATTAAAAAAGAGGAGGAAAGGAAAGGAAAGAAACTGGGGGGGGGGGAAGAACAGTTTATTTGGGGGGAGGAGCGGGAGATACAGGACACAACAACATGAAACTGAAGCAAAATCCTATCCCCACAGCACTAAAAGATCCTCCACATGGGCTTTTCCACGATGTATCCTCTGCCAAGCTGTGACGCTGATGCCGATGCAAGCTCCAGAGTTTCCTGTACCGAGCTCTTTGCCAGGCTGGGGTTGGCAGGAGCTCCGTGGTGCTGGGGATAGGAGATGGACTCGCTGGTTCATTCTGTACTGATAGGAAAGCTTAGAGGTGCTGACCCTTCTGAAGCAGCTTTCCCCCTGATGGAAGCCTCAGTGCTTTATCTTCTCCTGTAACACAGAGGGATGACTTGAGTTAAGGGTTGGCACATTGTGTAATAATATAGCGCCGTTTAGGGATTTGCTGGTAAATAAACATCCAACAATTAAATTACAGCCATACCTCCCTTGGGCTGCCTCCCTTCTGCCCTGAGTACAGCTCTCTGCTTAAACCAGGTGAAGTCTGTAAGGGATGTGTGCCCAAACTTCGCTGCGGAGCTGTGTCCTAGTAGCATTATAGAGGCTCGTGAACACTCATGAGGACCAGAGGAGCTAAGCTGCTGGCGTCACTTCCTCGCTGCCAACCTCCTAACGGGGCTCAGGGTGCTCAGGTAGAGATAGGACAAATCAGAAAACATTTCTCATGCAGTTGAGCAGGGATCTGCGATAGGACAGGTGTTTCCCCATCTGCTTTGTTGGATTTAGTTGGTCTTTTAGAACTGAACATAATTGAAAAATCTGTTTAGCTCAGGGTTACATTTGCCAGTAGAAGATAAAGGAGGTATTGGTAAGCACAGGATTACGGCAGAGCAAAAATTGATTTGTTTTCCTTGGGAGGGGGAAATATTAATGTTGTCTTATTTCAGTCATATTTCTTTGAGAAAGGCAGCTGAAAGATGTTGTATCGGATTGTCTTCACCTATCCTGTGGTGTATAAGAAGCTGCTCACGGCAGCGGAGCGTGCACCGGAGCGGTGTGTGTGAGCAGGGCAGCTCCCACCCGGGCAGGGCACGTGTGCCCCATGCTGCACCTGGGACTGGTGCACGGGACATTATACACCTCCCTATTGACACTGGGGGGTCTGTTCTTTTGGATGGCTACCCCAGTTAACGTATTGTGTGTAAGGTGATTGATGGCCAGCTAGGATATTGTAGGATACTACAGGTGCTCTGAATTTGGTACCTGGAAATGGCAGATCCATCGGCCAGAACTTCCCCTGCCTGTGGAGCTGTGTAAGATCTCTTTCAGCTGTTCACTGCCATTGCATTTACTAAAATGGTTTGGTAGAGATGAGAACTATCTCCTTCATCGTGGGTTTTATGAGCATGTAGGCACCAGGAGTAGTCTACGCTTCCCATTTCCCCCGAGCAGAGCTTTATGTGAACTGCAAAGGCAAGAATTTACATGGAAATTTGCCTAAATTTCTAAAGAATTACTTGAGACGCAAAGTTTTTATCCAAATCTGACTTTTCAGTGTATAAAGAAAATAAGGGCAAACATTTAGCACTAAATAAATCAGATGCACAAGGAATGAACTGAGTTTCATCTGCTGGAATTACTCAGCGGTAACATTTCATTAACATTATACACTCATCAATATGTTTACAAATTAGAAGTGGTCTAACAACTTTCCAGTGACTTCAGGCAACTGCCAAATGCAAGGAGAGCAGTTGACCAGCCTCTGTTGAGTGTCAGCACGTTGCATGTTCCAGCAGCAGGGAACTCACCAGGCTTCGTGCTGACTTGTCCAACAGTTGTCCTGAAGGATGCTGGAGTTCTTACTATAAAACGAACCCATTCATGCAGGTTTATTCACAGCCTTTTTTGAAAGGAAAACCCAAATACAGTGCTTTTCCTTATTCCTGCCACACTGGAAAGCTCTTGGGTGGCTGTTGTAACCATGTTGGTAACCTGCCAGAGTCTAGGATGATGCGGTTTTCTGATCTCTCCTGGGCTGTAGGGCCTTTCCAGTGTTGGGTAGTGGGAAAATTCAGGGCTACAGTCATGAAACTTACCTTAATCAGTCCCTAAATAATCATTTTTATATGATTTCACAGAGGGAGGTCACAGTCAGGACTGGATTAAGACACTTTGCCTGGCATCACCTAATAAGGTGGCAATAAAGTCAAAAGCCACAGTGAGAACTCATTAATCATTAGCTCTCTCTTCTGGAGAAAACAGTATTTCAGGCTGATGTCGTCTGGAAAATTCATACACGCATATGTATACCTGTATATATATATATATAAAAGAATACATAAATGTTAACTATAAATCACTAGAGTGAGGAACTCCCTTGATGAACTTGGATGGTGGTGAAGGCTCACTCTGTGAATATCTTCCCCCGGGATCTGGCTCAGCGTGTGGGGCTTCTTTTTCCATTCAGAGGATGAAATTTTACCCTCAGATGTTTCAGTCCCTGCATCAGTCTTAAAATATGGTCTCTGTTTTCTGCTGATATCCTTACATCAGCAGGATATCTAGGTGGTAAAATAGGATGTGGACTAAAAAAGCTGATACAGCCTCTCATAAAGTCCATTTGTGGAGCAAACCCCAGCTTTTTTGGATACTGAGCTACAGATACGTTCCAGAAGACAGAGATTTGGTGCTTCCTCAGGTGTAGAAAATTTAAAAAACCTTCCCTTTTCAAATATATACCTGGAAAACATCCAGGCAGCAGCTTTTTGCAATTTTCATGCTATTTATATACTGGTGTTCCCTAGCACTAATATAATAGGCTAAGTATAGAAGATAGCTGGGGACTTTAGGAT
Organism: Gallinago undulata; assembly: GCA_026546715.1. Classification (NCBI taxonomy): domain Eukaryota; kingdom Metazoa; phylum Chordata; class Aves; order Charadriiformes; family Scolopacidae; genus Gallinago; species Gallinago undulata. The sequence goes on along the minus strand of JAOTQQ010000052.1, from coordinate 32,298,512 downwards.
ACGTCGAGAAGAACACAGCTTCACGAAAACAACATTTGGAGCTAATTACAAGACCAACGGGTTAGAACAACACTAAGCTGCCAAAAAATCCCTGGATAGTTACTTATTCATAGTGAAATGAAATCCAGCGATTGAGTGGGGAAATGTGGCTGTAATAGAAATCATGCTTGGAATATTCATAGAGAAGTTTATCAAACAGAGTTCTATGGAAAATACAGTATTAACATTTATAGGCCTTGAACACGTCCTTTAGGACGCTCTTTTCATTTCACTTTGAGCTGCATCCTCTTTCTGCAGCAGTAAGTTGATTTCAGCACACCGTATTCATTAAAAAAAAAGAAGAGTGCTTAAATGGAAATGTATTTAATTGCCAGGCTAGGGAAGGACAGACACCTGCAGCAGTATTCACCTTTATTAACCCTGTGTGGGAAGGATGGGATGCGATAGGGTTGTTTATATTCAGCTCTGTGCAGCCAGGGTTAATCTTTCCTTTTCCTGCTGTAACACCATAAAATTTTAATTTCCCCTTCAGTTATAAAACAGAGGAGAACTTTGCTGTTGTGCAAAGATTTAAGCATTATGCCTCCCCAGACAGGAGTGTGTTGGGCCATCTTTTGATGACTTGTACAAATGTGAGTTACTATGGGAAACTATTTGTAGGGTTTTCCCTTACATTTTAATCTTGTAGGGTCTTTTCTTATTTTTTCTTTAAAGATCTTGTCCGTGGGCTACATTAGCTAGTGGTGAGGAAACTACAGGGCTAAGGGCAATGGGATTTGTTCCCTCTTTCCCTCTGGAGCTGGTTACAGAAGAGCAGATGCCGAGCATCCCATTTGTACTCTGCAGGCACAGTCACAGGGGGAAGCTTGGTTAGAAGCAAGGCAGAAGCAGAAGAGGAGGCTGGAGGTGATACCTCCCTGAGAGGCTGCTGCTCCGGGCAGGAAGGGACCGAGGGAGCCAGGGAAGGAGGGAGGCAGCAGCAGCAAGGGGCTGGGAATGCAGAGGTTTGGGAATTGCATCTGCCACAGAGCCCGGGTGGCTTACAGAGGGTACCACTTCTTTTGTGAAATGCCTGGAAATTGGGAGCCCCGTGTGCTTTTGACGGTGCGCAGTCGTTTTTTTAGAAGGTTTTACCTCTTATATTCTTCTGTAGAGGATTGGAAGTAGCTGGCTCTTTTCCTACTACAAGGTTAGAACAAGGAATAGTTAGGAAATGTTTCTGAATATTTTTTTCCTTCTAGAAAATCTGTCCAGTATAGAAAGAAAGAAAAGCAAAGAGGAATCCCCATCTACTGATCTGAAAACTGACAACCTTGTGTTTTGCTTGTAGCTGTGATGAGTTATAGAAGATGGAGCCATTCCATGGAAGTTCCTATCTCATTCACAAATTCATTTTTTCCCAATGAGTTAAAATACAGTTTCACCACCTACGTTAGTGTTGTGGGTGTAGGTGGTGCTGCTCCCAAGTATCTGTGTGCTGCATTTGGGAAAAGGTTTCAAATATAAATATTTCTTACTGGCAACCACAGAGCTTGGTCCTGCTGCACTACCCTAACGATGCTCAGCATCACCGAGCCTTTGACTCGTATGTATTGGGACACACAGTATCACATGGCTGGTAGCGTGTCTGGCCCCCCAGATCCTGGAATCAGCTCTCTCAGCCACTTCCCATCGACGTCAGCCTGTTGGGAGGACCCTCTCCCTAGTGAAAGGTTGAAAAGGTGCGTACCAGCCAGTCTGCCTGAAACTTCTCATTTCTGACAAGCTCCATTAAATTTTACCCTGTATAATGACTGCATTAGAGCAGAGGTTCCCTCTGCTTTTTGAGGTTTAATAAAAGATTCAGGGTAGGAGTGTGTGGTTCTTTTGTCACTAGGGGAATGCCACCACAGCTAACAGATAGTATCAGATACCCTTTTTGTGCCAGTTTGCAGGCAGAATCACCTTTCTTTGCTTTCATCCATTCCTTTGCTCCTTTCCTTCATCTCCCTTTTGCTCTCCTAACATCAGTCGCATGAGGAGTGCAGTCACAGGGGTTATCTGCCTGCCTGCTCTAATGCCATGTTTTTACGGTCAAGCCTCTGTGGCTTTAAAGAATACATGAAAGAGGCTTGTGTTCCCACAGGCTCACCCAGCACACCATCAGCTAAACAATTCAATTAACGAGCAGCAGAGATTGATGGCGGCTGAAAAGGATCATCACTAAAGGCTGCAACAGGAGTCTGTTTCTCCAGGTGATGCTTTACCTGATAATCCAGAAGGATCCATCCTTTTTCTCTGCTCTGCGAGGAGGGCACTGCCAGGCTCAGCGCATCCAGACATACCTGCACTGAACTTTATTGATTTATCAAGACAGTGTCTGAGGTGTGCAAACTTTTTCAAGACTTAAGCCCCTTTTCCTATGGCTTAAGTTAAAGGCTTTGCTCTTCCTGTTCTGAGTGAACCCAAATCACTGCCCTTCTGGTTCGATTAGAGTTGCCCACCTCCACCTTATACGTATGGAAGGGGAGGGAAAGTGAGTCCGGCCAGTAAAACACCATGTTTTGCTGTACATACACCATAGCAGCTGATGAAATCTAATGAAAAATTCAACTTCTGGTCTGGAAAAATAAAACAGCCTATAGACTAAACAAGCCATTTGTATTACCTGCTTTAAAATAAGAGGAGAACAGAATTTAAAATCCTGGACAATGATAACATCAAACAGTAAAAAAGCAGCTTCTACTGCCTAAGATGATCCAAGATGGCAACGTTTGAAAAGAGGGGTCTTGTGTGTTATTAGACCAATCAGTGTAACCAGCAAACTAGGCAAAACCTGAAGGCTCGAGCACTTCAAATCCCTTGTCTGTTTTAGAGTGATTATTTCCTTTAGTCTACCAAAAGATACTCCCTTTTGCTACCAATATTGTTGCCTTCTATTTTTCAGTTCATTAAAGAATTCTTTGTAACCTGTTCACCCACATGATTGACCCTGACTGACCCTGGTACATCATCCAGTGCTGCCAGTTGGATTGCTTCTCCCTTTTTTCTATAGGGAAAGCCTCTTCTATAATGATGTAGTAATAGAGAAGTTTAATTTTAATGTTCTATGTAGGTGCTACTTTGGAGCCTTTAATCTATAGTTAACTCTGATATACCTCAATTTGTACTGCTGCTCATTGGACTGCTTAAAGGCTGTATTTAGACAATGTGCCTGTAATTCCTGGTGTGTATTTTATGGAGTATCTCTGATCTGCCCCATTGTGTCCTGGTTGAAGGCAGTGGAGGGGCTGTAGGTGCCTGCAGGCAGTCAATGATGCTGGTCCTGAGAGGGCTGGGGCTGCCAGCCCAGGGCAAGTCCTGGCTCCCATCGCCGCCCAGTCCAGGGTTCTGCCCCCTGTGAGGTGCTTTATGGAGCTGCCGTAGCACATAAGTCTTGCTGGGGAATATGAACAGCAGGGTGACTCCTCTGCAGCCAGGATCACACCCTCTTATGGTGTTTTACTGACTACTGATACAGAGGTAAACCAAGGTATCAGGAGTACCAAATGAAACGCGTGGAAAGCACAGGTTTTATAATAATTGATTTGAAATGGAAAAAGAAATGCTTTCAACTGTAATCCTCTCCCATCCTGACCTACATTATCTGGGAATTCAGAGTGAATGCGGTGTCCTCTGTGGAAATGATCCCTCCCCTCTTTGCGTACTCCCAAACCTCTGCTGTTCCGTCTCCCGGCGTGACACCGGGCATCCAGCAGCTGTGGGCTCCAGAGCCTGTGCTCGCTGCCTGGTCTCGTCCCATTTAGTCACTGCAGACTCTGTTTTCCAGGGAAATTCTCTCTATTTGTTTCAATACACAAACATCTCTGTCTTTTTCTTTTTTTTTTTTCCCAGTGTATTAACAGATTTTTCATTTTATCGTCAGAAAAAATGCATTCAACAGGTAGAACATATCATAGCACTTTTTTCAGTTATTGTTTCTTTTATGCTTCTTTGAATATTTTTCATTATAGTCTTTGTTTCCCTAAAGAAATTGGGGAAAAAAAAACCCCAAAGCTTCTCTCATCATATGCACAACTGCCAGATCTGGCTCTCAATTAATCCAGCGACCAAGTTCTGGTGATGCTACAGGACGCTATTACGTGCCAAATGGCTACAGTGAAGGGGAGCTGCTTCATTTATTTCAGATTTAGCCCTTTCCTTTTGGTTTCCGTGTTATTTTGTGAATCGGTTGTGATTTCAGTGAAATCAGTTGTTTGTTACCAAGCATTCACAGAGAGAGATTCTTAGTCTGTGAATGTTTTCTTCTGACTGTTTGCTGCAATGATGGGTCATCTAATTACCTGGTGATGTCTGTGCTCGGTGCGTGGGTCTCTGAAATCTCAGGCTGCATCAGTGGAGAAGTAACAATAAAGCAGTTTTCAGTGTGAAGTGTGGGGGGAGTGTGATTTGCGTAAGACTGAAATTCATTAATATTCTTCCAAATACTCCTCCGACTACTCAACCAGTGGCCGACGTTCCGGTGAGTAAGAACAATCCTGTATTGGTTTAGTAACCAATTATTATATTATTTCACTGGTGTTACAGTAGTTACAAAGGAATGCTCAAAGTCTGAAACCTTCAACTTCTGCCTTGGAAACCTAGTCAAAAGGTTTCACACTTCTGTTTGACCTCTTATTTTCCATCATGATATTCCCCTGGGCGTTTCTCCCCCTATAAAACCTTTTCAAGCATTGGGATTTCACCAGCTTCCTCTGTTGTGTCCCTAAATAGCTCCTAGAAGTCAGGTATTCTATAGTTTTATATTCTCTTGTTCTTAGCAGTATTTCTCACTCCTTGGTGTTCCGACAGTCAGTTCTATGTTTGTTAGCAGCTATGCCAAAACGGGGGCAGGATTTTTCAAAGGGAATGAGGTGCTTGTATAGCCTTAACGTTAAGGAACTGGGCATTTAATTCCTCTGAGAGTGAGGCACAAAAAATACAAGCCTTCGTATGTGGAGCTTCTGGTGATTGCCCATCTGCTGTTGGGGGGAATGAATAAACCCTTTGCTCGTTCAGATACTCGTACCTATAGCTGCAGTTATATCTGATACCAATTTTCTTACACACTTTGCTGGGGATGTTGAGAATATAAATATCTGACCTAAGCTAAGATATTAATGAGACCGTCTTATACATTGAGTTCTAATTAGACTGGAAGAGACCAAATTAACATAGATAAGGATGTGGCTGGCTAAGTCATGAGAGAGTACCCTATAAAAAGATGCATGAAAGTCTCCTTGTCCTAACATATCTTAAGGAAGCCTTGCAGCTCCTCCTCTGTGGTGATGCTTGCTAGCGAAAAAGGGGATGCTGTGATGGGAATCAATAACCAGCTTGTGATGTTTGAAAAGCTGGGCCAAAGTATCAGTGCTGCTGCTTTCTGGTGATCTCTCTGTACGCTTGAGATAATTTGAAGCATAAGTAATTTTACAGAGCTTTTGAGATGAAACAGTGCTACATTTGGTCATTCATTAACAGAACAGCAAATTCAGAATTGACATTTTGGTTGTACACAGGTCAGCAGAATTGGAATAAATCATTTGGGGTGTATGTAAAAGCCCTGGTGCTTTTGCAGCTAGCTGTCCGTGTGCCGTTGAGCCAGACTCCTGCTCCTGCGTGGCTGGCATTCCTTGTCTGTAAAGTAGGCAATATGGGAGCGAGGAGCTAGTGTCTAGCACTGGAATTTGCAGAGATATTGAAGTTTCCTGGGATTTTCCCTCATTCCAGGGCTCTGGAGAGTCCAACTCAGCTTAGCCTGCAGATGCCGTGCTCCCCGCGAGCCTGGAGAACATGGCCAGCACCAGCAGGGTCCAGCTGATCTCTCCCAACAGCAGGCACAGCCCCTATGGCTTCAGGGAGAGCACAGAGAGCCCGAGGGCCCTTGTGGGCTGTTCTGGATTCTGTTTGAAAACAAAGTATTTCAGTGCTAGCACCGTGCGATAGCACAGGCAGCTGGTGCCCGCTCTACATTAACAGTTTGGGGAATGACATCTCCACCAAAGCAGGTGGGGAAAAAAGTGTCCTGAGTGCCACGTTGTGATAAATCATGTGGCTCTGCTGCGAGCTGTGGGAGGGATGAATTTAACCCCCCGAGTTTGTGAAACCCAAATAGAAAGACAGAAAAAGAAGAAAATCCTCCGTGTCAGACACACATCTGGGGTGCCACAGCCCCGCAAGCTGCTCCGGGCTGCCTTGGGGTCACCAGTCATGGTTTGGGTGTTACGAGGTGGCTTCAAATAGAGAGCAATTTAAAAATGTGCAATAACCAGCAGCGCCTGGGAAACGCTGCCAACAGGTGACAAGTAAGGACTGTGGACAAAAGCAGTCCTGTGCAGGACCAACTGACGCACCGCAGGGCTGGCACCCGAGCCCGGCCGACCCGCTGGGCTCTCTCTGCTTGTGCTTAGGGAATGGGGCTGGAGGAAATGGGTGCAGCCCGCCGCGGTCCCTGGGTGACTGCTGGGTGACACACCGTGACAGGCTGGAGATCCAGAGTGGCACCTAGTCCTTAACGTGCACCTGTGGGCACAAGGTATGTGTCTTGCTCAGGTCTCACGTTAAGAAAATCTTTGCTGCTCATTGACTTTCTGTGAGCCACGTGGCCGTGCCTCTTGTGATCCTGAGAGCTGTAATTGTCCATGTGTCGAAAATCCATATCCATCTTTGCGCTTGGCTCCTCCCGCACGGAGCTTGGCATTCCAGGAGGGATACCAATAACTGCAGTCAGCAACGCGCCGTAACTGGGACCAATTCCACAGCTTTCCCAGAGCGTTTTGTCTCTGTTTTGGATGCTACTTCCCCAAGGGTGGCTCTACTTTGGTTTGTTGTTGTGCTGCCACTCTCCCGTGGCAAATTTGGGTGTCTGTACAAGCTTTCTGCTTCTTTCCTCAGGCCACCCCCTCTTTGGGGAGTTTGCAAATCTTTAATACACCCTGTGAGCGGGGATGATTTTAAAAAGCAAGCTGATATGAAGTGACACCAGGAGGGTATTTTTAACTCAGACGTAGCCTTTGGAAGCAGAATATACAATGCAATGACATGCAGTCCCTGGGATGATACAGCTCCAGGTGGTTTGTTGCATTCGGTTCTTGGTTTTTGGTTTTTGAAGTGCAGGCTTAGCCAAACATTTCTACCTACCAAAAGACAGCATGAAAGTAATCTGAAAAGAACTAATTTTAGTGTCCTCTTATGGCCTTTATTACTACTATTGCAAATATTAATCAAGATTATTTCATGGCAATGAAGTTTCCTTAAGTTGTGGGAAGTAAACTGCACATTATATGGAAATTATGGAGCTCAAGCAAGTATTAGTGTAAAATAACATATGGTTCTCTCTTTCTATTCCTAAAATATCAATCTGTGGCTTTTTGCTGGTATGTGGGTATTCTTTACCAAGTCTCTGCTCTCTTTTAATAGGCATGTCTGTTCTATAAAGGTGTTCCACGAGGGAATTTGCAGTGGTAGCTGCTGGAGTCAGGCTCTGTCAGCACGGCTGGAGGAATCAATTTGTACCCTATCACTAAATCTTTCAATTATTCTACTTCTTCAGTTTTCTCTTGAATTTTCAATGGAATCACTCCACAAGCTGTGGTTCTTCAGGAGCTCCCCAGGCATTTGGTCTCCAGTGATTCTGATTATAGCAGGGTAAGCCTGACGTTCAGGGTCGGTGAGGAGCATCTGGCCCACTGAGCCTAAGCCACACAAGCCACCTGCCCCTTTTATATCTATAACTTGGCCATTCCTTCTTCAAGGAAAACCTATGGAGGCAACAGCATTGCTGAGAGCACAGCACCAGCTGTAGGAATGAGAGGCCCCAGCTACTGCCCTCCTCTGGATCAGAGCAGGCGGAATATCCCACGCCTCTCCTGGAAAAGGTGAAAAAACTCATATAAAGGAAAAAATAATAATTGAAATGAACACGTAGGGAGAAAGATGCTAGTGATGCACAGCTGGATGCAGGTGGAACGCCCAGCTTTCCCATGGCTCCAGTTACTGGTAGTCTCATGGGGCAAATTGTTCAGAAAACATGCCCTCTGTCTTTCAGGTCTTGTGTGCGACACCCTGGGGCTTTAATTTCACTTGTTTGTTCTTCAGTGCTCTCACTTGTCTTGTACTTCGAGAGATGTTTTTTCCTCTTCTTATAATTCTTGCATTTTCACACAGGCTGCTTTTACTTCTGGCTTCTTCACACTTGTTACAGATCAAGGATTCATCTCACTTTTAAGAACAGTTTTGTTAATCCATTTATAATTTTCCCCTTCTCAAGTACAGCAGTGCTCTACAGCAATCCAACAGGGTCTTTGCTCTGTTTCGTACCGAATTCCAATTGAAGGGCAATGCATTGTAACAGAAATACCTGGTGCCTGTCTTTCAAATGACTTCAATGATTTAATCTGGTACTGACAGATACCCGATAGCGAGAGGGCTGCGACCAGAGCTGCTCGCTGCCTTTACTGGTGTGCGTACCGTCGGCTGCTGTCCCACAGGGTGCTCCTGCCGTGGTGGCAGGGTTTGCATTTCTCTTCTCCTTTCTTAGGCGTTCTCCAAGATCAAGCTCCGTCACCAGAACTGCTCCAGCCACTCATATTTCTCTGTGATTTCCAGCATTGGGTCCCGCTGGGGGTTCTGCTGTGGGTGCTGGGTGGGCGAGGGGCCATGGGGCCGCCTGGGTGCCCTCCCCGTCCCACACCTGGGCCCCAGTCCTGCTCCCACCCCATTGCAGACCCAGGGGGTTTGTTCTTCTCATTCCTCTTTGGGCTGCGTCCCTGCCCATGCACTGCTGCCCATTCATGTACTGCTAAGGAGAAAGCAGAGAGACTCCAGAGCATTAAAAATATACTTTAATATGGAGCCCTATGGGAAGCAAGATGAGGTATTGAAATTCTGGTGGCGCACGCTGGATATTTTAGCTCACAGCTCCATTAAAAATCCCCAGTGTTAGAATAAATCTTTCGAATGAGAGATCTGAGGTTGGTATTAAACCTTGGTCTAAGCAGTCCTGAGGTTAGAAGAGTCACCTCATCTAGTCATACCACTTATTAATTTTAGTCTTAAGCTAAATTCTCCAAATTGGACCAAGCCTGTGACTAAATGGAGCTCTTTCTGAAGCTGCAGTGGGTTTGACAGTGGCTTAGCTGCTCTCCCGCGGGGCTGTGACCTGTCACCACTTACATTAAATTGGTTGCCTGGCTGGCTGCATCTTGCAGCCTCTTCCTAGAGCAAAATGATCCCATTTCAGCACTGCAGTCTTCCTGAAATGAACTCTGTGAGACAAGCCAACCCCTTAGTACATCCTGCAATTATTTCTACCTTTCCATTTTATTTTTCTGACCTCAGAAGCCCTGAAAATTCCTGTTTAAACCTGCACTAGCTCTGTATCCTCCTGGGTTTTCTCCCTCAAGTGACAGATGACTCTCTCACAGAGAAACAGAGCCACGTGGGGACAGGTGCCTTGAATAAGAATATTTTAATCTTTGTTTTAAGATTGCTGTAGGCAAATGGATCAACGTATCAATTCTTCAACTCATCAACTCTTAAAACATGTACTCTGTGGGAAATAAAGGGAACTGTGGTTTAACCTGAAGGACAGTAGAGAGCTGTGACTCATTCCTCAGGGAAAAAATTTCTTTTGAATCATGAATTGATGCACCGTGGGTCAGGCAGGAGGGTAATTCAGAGCAGTACACGGCAAAAAGACTCTTAGCTTAGGAGAAAGTTTTTGTATTGACAGCACAAATTCTATAAGTAATTTCTTTGAAATTAGTACTTTTTCCAAAATCATTCGCGGCTCAGGAAATTCTCTTTGGTTAGAAGTTTTCCTATTTTATGAACAGAATCTACTTCTGTTAGCCAGTGAGTCATGCTGCTCCCTCCAGCTAATACAGAACGATGCTTGCGATTATGGGAGCTATCAGCTCCTTAATGATAAGGATTTTAATTTGGCTGCTTCTAAGCCATGCCATGAATAGAAATCACAAAGGCCTCAACTCCTGCACAGATCTTAATTGCAAGTGAAACAGCAGCAGCAGGTTCACAGGATAAGTCTTCTTTAAGGGACCGCCAGTAGGGATGCATTCGCCAGGGGGTCTTGGGGAGCTCTGCACGTAGCTCTATGGCAGCTGAGGCTTCTGCGGGCAGAAAGCCATGGAAATCAGCTCTTCTGCCTAAACCCGGGGTTCAGCTGTGCTGCTGCAGCGGCTGAAGCTGTGGCACAGCCTGAGAGGGGACGAGGGGTGCTGCACCCCAAGTGCTGCCTCCCCGGGAGGCTGCGCCCCAGAGTCCTGCTGCGGGTGCTGGGCTCCCCGGGCACCCTCCTGCCCCCAGCCCCTTCCAGCAGGGAACCGCGTCGGGGTCTGCCAGCAGAACTTCTCTCTCTGGCTTTTCATCGCTCCCTTGGGATAAAAAGACACAAAAAAGAGAAGTAAAATCATCAATCAAAAGACAATTTGAAACTCACTTCTGCAGGTCAAGAATGGTGTATCATGTTTCTTATTTCTTTCACATTTTCCATCCTTGTTACATTTAATTCTGCAGCTGCTTACCTGGAAATACAGGCGTTTGTTTTAAGCACCTTTGCTTTTTCCCTTTTACAACAGAACCAAAAATGTATCATACAACTCCTAGATTGCAGGAGACCTCTGCGTTACTCCATACAATAAATACTTTTAATATAGTTCCATATCTTCCACCCTCTCTGAAATGATTAAAAGGCCTATTTGGATTCCAGTCCATGCTTGCACGATGGCATTAACGCCCATGTCTTAATGAAAAAAGGTTTGCTAACGTCAGGGGGGAAAATAAATGACATTTAACCTTATGGAGACTTTGTTTTGAAATGTCTTTGACGGCAGAAACCTATATCAAGAGCTTCATTTTGGATATGGCTCAAGGCTTCCCTGAGCTGATGGCGATGGTGGCTCCGTGAAGAGCAGTGACTCAGTGTGGCCCGGCTGGCTGCCACAATTAATGCGGGCACACGCTGCCTCCCCATCATTACTGAGCACTCAGCGCGGAGTTGGAGCCATCCCTCAGAGCGTGGTCCATGTGCTGCAGACACACAACAGCCTTGCTCTTGCCTCCTCTCTCCCGCTCTCCTCTGGGTGTCGCAGCTTAGTGAAACAGAAGCAGATTTCTGTAAATAATTTAGATGCCCAGGTTTTTTTGTTTGTTTTTTTTATATATTTTTCATCCGTTTTCACAGCAGGCCTCATACCAGTTGTATCACACTATGGTTGCCGATAGCTACAGGTAGCACTGATTGATAAGCAGGTTTTTTTTCAGTTTAAAGCAAACTCTTGGATTTCGGGCTTGGGGAGTTGATTTATTTTAGTTGAGACAAACCTAGATTATCATGAACCTGAAAAGCCTCTGGGCACTCTCAGCATGAACAGGAGTTTCAGTGAGTGTTACAGAGCTCTCCCCACGTCCCAGATACCAGGGCTGCTCAGCAGCAGCAGAACTGGGGCTTGATAAACCAGTATTTATTGTGGCCAAAGATTTCCTACCAACCCTACTTCTAGCTGCAAGCTGATGATCCGTGTACAGTCCCATATGGTGTTTACTTTATCTTGAGAAAAATCCGTACCTACAGTCACCTACTTGAGCGTTTGACACTGCGTGCTCCCTGCCTGTGCTGCTGGAAGGTCCTTCCCTCTTATTATTCATTACTGATTTAGGAAAAAATAAGTTGGCAGTGTATACCCAATCTCTGTTGGAAAATAGACGTTTCCCTCGTGCTTACCACCCTGCTTGGCAGAGGCAGTGGCGACAGCAGGGGGAGAATTTATCTCCTCCTGGTTATGGCCTTCACAGCCACCAGTGGGGACAGAGCAGGAGGCTGATGCGTGGGACAGCTGGAAGAGAGACTTGTTTCAGGGCCATTAGCTGAGGAGATTTCAGTAGCACAACATTGATTTATTTTAGAAAGATATATCTTGCAGTTTAAGACATAAAATTGACATTTCAGACAGTTTCTGAACTTAATGTTCTTCTGCCAAAGGGTTTTTATTTAGACAAGTGTGTTTCTTGGAGCCTGTGTCTCTTGGATCCTTCCTGGTCTTTCGTGCTTGGTGTGGCACAATGCTTCCCATAGCTATGACTGGAAACGGTGTTGATCTACTCAAGGGTTAAATGTAGAAGGGGATGTAACTTCGGGTGGTAAAAGAGAAAATCTGCTGATCCTTCGTTTGAAAAACCAGGTGCTGCCTCATGAGGGAGCCATCTCCAGCCACAGTTCATTGACTTCACAGATGAGCTTTTAAAAGCGTCTACCAAAAATAGCCATGTGCACTGGGGGGGTGCAGTTATGACACCGTGGCCCTGCTGTGTGCTGCTGACTAGTTGCCATCACCCTCCTCTAGCTGATATAAGCTCTGCTGCTGGTTTTTTCCCAGCAACTGATGCTCCTGGCCCATCTGCTTGGCCCTTTGCTCTCCAACCTCCAAGTGGTAGGAGGAGGAAAAGCAATATGTAATGGGAAGAAGAGAATTGAATGTCACTGAGTTTCAGTGTTTGAATGTGAAGTCTATGCGTGCTACAGAGATTGGTTTGCCCATCCCAAAAGACAGAGAAAATGGCTGAAACCTTCAGCTCTCCACATTGTGTTTTCCTGAGCGGTTACCCTGCCTCAGGCTCCTGGGAGAGCTGGCTGCACGTCCAGGCTTTGTGAGACAGAGGATTTACAGCAAGATGAGCTTCTAACAACTACGAGTTATGGGATGAGGCACCTGCCATAAAACCCTAGTGACCTGCCTGCTTCTGTGCTGGGCAAGACAGAGATCGCCGCGGGGGCTGTGGGTGAGTGAGGGGGGAAGCACCCATCCCTGATGGAGCAGCTCTCATGGTCTGCACCCTGCTGGTAAAACTTTCTGAGTTGGGGCAGGCTGTGAAGCTCCCGTGCCCCAAATGGAACCTGCTCACATCTTCCTGGCAGACCTTAGCTCAGATTTTTCCCAAGTCTTTCTGACTCTAAAGGTTTTCTTTGGCATGCCTAGTCCAGCTCCTGCTGGTGGGAGTCCAGCTTTGCTTGCATCCTTGGCACGCCTGATGAGGAGATAACTCTGCTTCATGGGTTTGTACCAGCTCAGCCATAATGACAGCCTCTGACATCTCATGATTTAGCATTTGCTGTTGCACTGGTGCAGGGGACACAACCACTCGGCATCTGGACACATGCAGAATGCAGAGTGAGAACCACGGGGGGTTCTGTATAGATTTCTGTTGGTGCGAAGGTGAAGGACGTGCTCCAAGCCAGCACCTGAATCCGCTGTTTAAGCCAGGGAAGTGCCCGTGAGGGGGGCTGCACCCACCATTTATGTTACACTAAATCAGACTCCACCTGCATCCAAATCCTCTTCAACTATGCCCTTTCAAAAAAACAGGCTAGCAAAAAAACCTCAAACCTGGCCCACCTGTAAATGTGCAGATTGTGTTCTGGCTCTGTTCTAAGAGGAGACAGCTAAACACAATTATGTATTGTAATTAATAACAGACTCTCATGCTATTATCCTCACTGTATTCAAGGATGACTGGAGGGGGGTGGGGAAACTGATTTTAAAACAAGACATGCAAGGAATCAAGCTGAACTACGAGACTGTGACGCTGCAGCCACAGGTTTGGAGGGGAAGACTACAGCCGCTTCCCCTACCATGTGGTGCAAACACATTCCTTGTTTACAACCCCCTCAAGCTGTACAAATGATACACTCTCATTAATCAGCGAGTTAAACGCGCCTTTATTAACTCCAGTGTGTGAAGGTGCTGTGCAGCGCAGCCGCTGGGCTGAGCCTTACCCTCCCTGGGGCTGGGGTAACCCCAGGACCTGCCTGCACCCACAGCTGCCTCGCAGGTTGCCCATGGGTGGCCAAAGGGGTTAATCCTCCTTCCTCTGCCAGGTTCAGACCATGGCAGCATGGACCCAGCACTGCGCTCCCTCTTCTTCATCAGCCACCGTGGTGGAGGGCGGTTGGTGCACCCTCCAGCCAGCTGTCAGCAGGTTCAGATTAGCCTCTGCTATTAACTGCAGGCACCAAAAATGCCAAAGGCTTTACAAAGAAATAAATAAAAGGAATTCTGTGCTTCAGAAAATATTAAATATTGCTTTTTAGGCATTAACTCCTTTTGCCAGAAGAGTTTCACTTACTCATTAGTCAAATCCCTTCTGAAAACCCATTTAGTCTGTGGCTCACAAGTACTAATCTGCATACATCATGTCATTACCTTTGCGGTTTACAAGGAGAGGGATTTACATCTGGCTCTGACATCTCCTGCTGTGTGGGTGTCTTCTCTGATTATTATTTTATTTTTGCACTCTTTCTTTTGTAAATGCGGGGGAGCGGAGCATCCTCTCCTCTCCCTTACAGCCCCAGCCACATTGCCAGAGCATAAGGAGCAAATCATAACCTTCAAATCCTCTCCTATTTTACTGTTGCAGTGGTAATCCACAACCTGCAAACCACATATTCTAGTTTTCCCCTGACACCTCAGTCTGAGTTCTGGTCTTTAAATCTTTGGCTGATGGTTTGAAAGAGTGTTCTCAAGATTATGCCTCCCAGTGGAAGCAGCAGTTTGGCATCCTGCACTCGGTGATAATATTGTTCGTAAGTCCCATGTCATTTGGTCTGAACAGCAGAAAAGAGTAGCCTTCAAAAGCAGTTAGTTGCCTCTAATAAGGTTAAATCTATGGCTTTGTTCAGTGTCAAAAAGTGTACTGTAAAAATAGCTTTTATTCTTGGCAGGGGCATAAGCAAGAACGCGGCTTTAGGGGTCAGTGGGGCGCTTTGGCCTGATTACTACAAATTTGTGTTTCAGAGTGTGATAAAAGACTTGGCAGCGTGGGCCATGGCGTGTGTGTCAGTGAAGGATGGAATGTAATGTAAACAGCATGGGAAAGAGGGGTTTCTGTGACACCAGGTTTGGATGCGTTCGGTGGTGCCAGGAAGGATGGGAAGGTTTGTTGCTCGGCAGGAGTCGGTTTCTCTGGGCTGTAAATCTCCGCTCTGAGATGATGCTCTACAGGCAAGATTGGAGTCAACATTTTGAAAAGCATTCAAAGGTGTTAGGAGTCTAAATTCTCATGGCAGATGTTACTTAGTCTTCCCAGTCACTCTTGTGCCTTTCACGTGTGCGGCCCCAGGACACTCTAAAAGCATCTTGAAGCACGTGCAGAAGTGATCTGAGCTGCCGGGGCAGCAACTGGCTCAGTGCAGCCCGAGGCCGTGGCTGGACTCCGAGAGCTCCAGCTGGCCCTGGGAACACTGGTGTTGGGTTCGGGAGTCCACCTAGAGCCATTGGGTTTGACTGGGTTTGGGTTTGGCTTGTCAGTGGGGAGTTAAATCCACCTTTGGAGAAGGCAGACAGTGGGACAGTCTCAATCTGAGGCAATGTGTTATTTTGTGTCACATAAACCTCAGTCTCTCTTCTTTTCATCAACTTTTCATGGACTGTATAGGCAGAAAAATAAAACGTTCACTGTCTCCCGTAAGTTTGTGTGTACACATATGTATATATTCGTCTAGGTAGATATGTAACTGAAAGTAAGGAGCAGTGAAGACACCTGAAAATGAACTCAATTCTTGAAGCAGTCATGCTGCTCATGATGAGGCAGCATTTAATTCCAGCAACAGCATGGGGATCTATAATCTGCATTTTATAGCATAATCTATATAGTTTAAAAGCCATATTAATGCTTTTTCATGTAAATCACCAGTGTGAGCATCTCAGCTCTACCTGCCAGCTGCTGAAATAGTTGCTCTGGGGGAGAATCCACAAACGCCTCTGGTCTGGGCACTTGGTGGGGGTGTCAGCGATGGAGGGACAGACCTGCCCCTGCCCACAGGGCTGCGAGAGCCTTTTTGGCTTGTCCCGCACTTCCTACAGCCAGGTGATGCTTCCAGCCACTTTTAGGTGCTTCAAAGTGACTTTTCCCTCCCGAGTGAGACGTTTTAGTTCTAATAAAGCTGAGATCAAGCTGAAATCTTTGGTTTTTTTCCTTCCCTGGTAGCAATCCAAACACGGATTATTCACACAGCAGAACCGTAGAGTTACACCGGCATGGCAGGAAATCGTGGAATTATGGAATTGTTGAAGTTGGAAGGGGCCTTCTAGAGATGATCTAGTCCAACTCCACTGCCAAAGCAGGGTTGCCTGGAGCACATCACTCAGGACGGCATCCAGGCAGGGCTTGAAGATCTCCAGAGAAGGGGACTCCACACCCACCCTGGGAAATGCTCCAGTTATTTCAATGGCTATTTCAGGATGCTCAGTGGGTATGTGCAGCCTGTGTGCACAGAAAGGGACAGAGCTAAGGAGCTAAATAATTTAGTCAGCAGGGCTGTCCTGGAGCTGTGTCACGCCGTGTTACTGGTGTCACTGGTGGCTGGCGGGGAGCTGCAGTACGTCTGGGGAAAACCCAGCACTGCTGGTGCGAAGGGCACGGGAAGGAGGAGAAAGGCTCTGGAGGGACGAGATCAGGGAGTCAAGGCAGCCCAGTTTCTCCAGGGATGTGGCGATGGGGCTTCAATTTGTTGCAAGTTGCAGTGGCCTTAAAGGTTTTGGTTTAGGGAAAATATTTTTTAAAAGAGAAGCCCTGTCTTAAAATTACGGAAATAAGCATAGTGAGTGAGTGTGTTCCAGGACAAGTGACAAAAAGTGTGAGAAGATTTGCTAACAGGAGGAGCAGTAGGTGGTAAATGGGAAAGGCTTTTAAGATTATGTCTGATGGTGTAAAATAATCACATTTGTAAAGGCTGATGCAGACTGCTCTTTAAATGCGCTCGACTGTTGAAATGTAAACACACATCGGAAATAATTACTGTGGCTCTAACCCGCTTCCCCTCTCCGACAGCATGTATAGGGTAGGAAATCAACACTCTGGCAGGATCAAAATCACAAAAAGAGATTAAGTGACCAAAATTAAGCATTTCTAAGGTTGTTTAAATGCAAGAGAATTTCTGCCCTCTCTGTGGTCTATGCCACAAGCTAGACTGCAAAACCTGTGCTTCCTGCAGAACTGGTATTGATAAGTCTGGATAACATAACGATGGTCTAGAATACATAAAATGAACCGGAAAAGAGGAGCTTTATGTTTGCGTGGATGCAGTCGTGCTGCTACGTGTGGATGTGGTTGGGAACTTCAGCGTGGCTGGGTGCTGCTGACCTCGTCTGGCAAAACGCAGGCAGGCACGGAGGGAAGGCAGCCGCCCTCGCCGTCCTGCCTTCAGTGCCAGGCTGGCTTTATCTCGCTGCAGGAGTTAACACTCCACATTCCCGGAGCTGGGAATAATTTGGATAGAAGGGCACACACAGGCCCTGAGCTTTCCCTGCTGCTGGTGTCAATGCAAGCTCCCAGCGCTGCGGGTGCCCCGTCTGCTCCTTCCGCAGGGAAAGCAATTTTATAAAAGGGATGAGGCTTTTCCACACATAAATTAGGCTGGTCTCAATTTCATGTATTTTTAAGTGAAATGACAGGATGTCTAGTTTCTTCTTAAGTTATTTAAATAAATTATTTAACTTTTCCTGGGAAGGAACTATGTTTCATCAACATTCATGTATGCCAACTACAGAAAGGTGAAAGGCTGAATTACCAGAACAGCTTCACAGAATAGCATGTGTGCCAAAACATTTCTATCCTTTCCTGTTTTTCACAACTTCCTTCCATATGCAAAAGATGTTTACACATGCTAATTGCATGCCTTTTTTTTTCATGTGAACTGTATCACTAAGATAGACACCACTCTTGAGTCCTTCCTTGTCCCGTAACTCAACTTCCAGTCTTGAAAAGAAGCAAATTGTGGTCCTTCTAGTCCATGCCCAGGTTGGGCTCACGGGACATCTACCTGTTGTGGTAAAATTCATGTCCCTACAGCTCCCAGGGTCTCTGCAGCACAGATTTTCTATCCCATGAAAGGGTAATCTTCAGGGAAAGTATCTCTGAAGGTTATGCCTTGGCTGTAGGTGTTACACATCTGCATCGTTAGGGTAATTGTGACTGGGACAAAGCCACAATTCTGAATTCTGTGGGGTCTCAGCTGACTGTGCAGCTGACTGTGGAAGGGGCCAGACCATTTGGCTTTATTTTCACACTCTTTGCTCACAATGTCTGTAGGTAATTCTGCACAGAAGTTGTTTCCCATCGAGTTAGATGTCCACCTGTGAGCAATTTCCTTTGATATTTTTCACTACAGTTACCCTACAGAGAATATGGGGGTGGGAGAGGGAAGTTCGGTGATTAATTCCAGTCATATTTTAAAGTCTCCTATCTCAAACTCAAAATGCAGGCAATTTGTCCCATGGAAACCTACTAATTCATTTGCAGGCATCTCACTGCCGGAGCTTAAGCCAACAGCCAAAAAAAAAAATAAATAGAAAAAATATAACTAAATACAAAGGTCATTAAATCGCATTCTTAGCGAGTCAGTCTCATTGGAATTTCTGTTTCTTTACTTCAAGCACATTATAGTCCATCATCAATAAATCCGTAATCATTTTAATATCTCAAATTCAATCAGCTCTGCATGCCTCGTTTTGCCTGAGTTTCTGCTACAAGGCAGCTAGTAATTTCATATTTAAACAAACAACCTTTTATCTCGTGGGTAATGACTTTAAAGTAACAGGAGAGCCATAACAGGATGAAAGGGCATAAAACACAAGGATTACTCTGATATACTGTGGGCTGTACCGCGGTGGGAGTAGCTCAACCCCGTAGCTGTTGGAGATGCTCTTCAAATTTTTCATGTGATGCCAAGGACCACCCTCTGTGCAGCTACACCCGTTCTGCACCTCCTGTGGGGAGATCCTTCAGGCCATGTGCACCCTCCTCCTCCCCTGCCACACGCCTTCCAGCTCCCAAACCTGAGAGGCAGCCGGTGTCCAAGGCCTGGCCATGTCTCCCCCAAGCTGCTATCTCCCGTCCCAGCCCAGCCATTGGCCCCCAGCACCCGAGCTGCTCTGTTGCTCTTGGATAAAAAAAAATGAGAGAGGGCTGTTTGAATATGAATCCCTCCCTGCTCCCAAGAATGACAGCCAGGTTTGTAGGTAACAGGGGAATATGGCTCGCTTTGAAGTACAGCTTTAGTTAAAAAAAAAGAAAGATGAAATACACCTCTTTGGGAATTAGATCATTAAAACACTGCTTATTATACGCTACTGGGCACACTGAGAGAGTGGACTTAATTGGGAAAATAAAAGTTGAAATCCTTAAGATATGTGCTGTGCTTGTTGCAATCAGTATGATGGAGATTCAACTTAAACCATTTGAAAATACATTAAAGCATCATATGATTTCAGTAGGTTTGTACAAAATACATCTGTTGAAAGCATTTAAAGAAAAATTACCAGCTACATCTTTATCTCAGTCTTATGTATTTGAGATTTTCTTTTTATTGCTGCCTTATGTTTAGAGCTACTACAGTGCTAGAATGGGGTTTGGTACAATTCAGGGTGGGTAAAGCTGAAATCTGGAGGGCCAAGAGCAAGTAGATGGAGTATCTCATAGATTGTGTGGACACCTTCAGAAGTAAGAGTGTTTGTGTGTGAGTTTAGCCTGCTGGAATTAATGCTGATGGGTCATTTAAACAACTCCGGTTGAAAAATGACAGTTGTTTTACACTAGAGAGAGATTCTAGGTGAGTAAGAAGTAATCCTTCACTACCCTTCCAGACCTCTCCAGCTCTCTCAGCATAGATGTCCCTGCAGTGGTGGCTGGGTGGGGGTGACCACGTGCCCTGAGGGACCTGCTTGCACAGACCTGGGGCAAAGGTTTCACCCGGGACAGTGGGCAAAGCAAGCTAGTTGGGTCCTGGCAAAAGGGTAATGTCAATCAGGATCGCACAGAAAATCGAACAGGTTAAGTGCTTTCTGCTTAAGAAATGTTTTTCAGTGGTGTTGGCAGAACATCTGAACTATTTTCTGTATTGATGCAATGAAATCTTTAGTACAATTTGCTAAACTTTTTGAAATGTCCCCCAGGTTGTACAGGGGGAGGCTGCATTTGCTCCTTGAACATGAAACAGTGAGAAGAAAGCACAGAACAGCACTTACTCTGTTGTGTTGTCCGATTTCAAGAGACATTGTCAAACGGTGAGGGCTCAGTATAATGCATTGAGCTTTTTTATGGAGTGTTGGACCTGCTGTTGTGCCAATGCACAATGTTTTCTCTGCGGTGGTTTTAAAGACCGGACCCTGCATACACCATCACTTCTACTGTAAGTCAGATTTCCTATATCCAGCTGTGCAAAGCTGGCTATTTTATTCATGATTCTATGATTTAAGTTTCAAGCATCTCAAGTAAGGGGTACTCTCCCACCTGGAAGAGTATTTATTTAAAGTACAAAGGGTCAGAACAGCAAAATCTTTTGTGGTTACAAGATAATGTCTTTTCAGAAGCAGGGTATGGAGAAAAGCCTTGGAAAATAGATCTTCCTAGGCCCTGAGCTGTGTGGTCGCCTTTGCAGACGTGATCTGTTCCTTTACAGACTTTTCACAGATGTTTCTCTGTGGTTGATCCATAGCAGGGCTGGGGCCGTGGCTGGGCTAGAGCTGTACGTGCAGCAGGGTCCTGCCACCCAGCACCGTTAGGGCAGCGCAGGGCGAGTGCTGTAATGGGGCTCTGGTCACTCCCAGGCTCAGGATGCGCTGCCTGAGGCTTTGGAGAGGTCAAGACGTGGGTAGGGAGGCTGCTGGAGCAGAGTGGGAGCACACAGGCTTTGTAGTCTGGGCTGAGCTTTGATTCTGAGTTTGAGCATGAAATTCGCAGGAGAAATGTTTGTCTTTGGAAAACAAACTCATCAGTTCACAATACATTGAAGTTAAACTTAAAGGAGGATTGGGTGGGATTGTACTGCATAGAAAACAAATGCACCTATACCAGTTAATCATGGAATGGTTCAGGTTGGAAGAGATCGTAAAGACCATCCAGTCCCACCCCCTGCCCCTGAGGGGTTTCCAACCAAAGCCTGGTCAGAAGATGTGAAGCTGACATTTCTCCAGGCTCCTCCCAGTCTCAACACAGTAACTCAAGACCATCTCCCATGGCCCTGCCACCCCAGCAGTGCTGCCAGGGTGGAGCCTTCAGAACCGAGAGTGATGTCATAGAATCATAGAATGGTTTGGGTTGGGTGGGACCTTAAAGATCATTGAATTCCAAGCCCTGCTGTGGGCAGGGATACCTCCTGCCCCACCATGGGGCCTCAAAGCCCTGTCCAACCTGCCCTTGAACATCTCCAGGGATGGGGCATCTGCAGCTTCCCTGGGCAACCTGTTCCAGTGTCTCACCACCCTCACAGGAAAGAATTTCTTCCTCAGATCTAATCTAAATCTCCCCTCTTTCAGTTTAAAACCCTCCATCAAGGACTTTGGTTCCAGAGGTGCCTTCCAGCCTCAACCATCTGTAGATTCAATTGCTCATTATAACATTCACTTCAGCCTAATTCTGTCTTTTCAACCGCGTGTCCATAATTCACATGCCCACTTACAGCCTGCAGCGGGCACACATCCCTTGTGCTGAAAGTCTGACCTGACAGAGAGGTCCATGTTCTTTCTGCTGCTCATCAGGTGGCCATGCTGAGGGCAGAACTGACACCAGCCTGGGGAGAATTGGCTGTGTTAGAATAATCCGGGCTTCTCCTCTCCCTTGAGTGCCGGATCTTTGAAGCCCTGAACTTTGGTTTCCCTTACGAAGTGACAGCCTGTGTTGTGGCAGTTTTAAAAGAGGGCTAGTAATTTTTCACTATGAATCTGCCATTTTGTAATGGACTTCAATGCAAATTGTGTAGATTAGCTCCTTAAGAATAAGCAAGAATTAAGGACGTACATAATATATCAAATGGTTTGAACCCTTACTAATGCAGCCTCATGGCTATGTTGGTGGCGCTGCCAAAAACATGTTTTAGGTTATTGCTGAGATGGAGAATCAGCTTGTTTGTGATTCTGCTGGTCTTGCAGAAACAATTTGAAGTTCTGCTTTTAGTTTCTGTCAGGCATCCTGCTGCATCCACCGGCTTTAGTTCTCCCTGCCTGGCACCACACCAGCTATTGTGGATAAACACTGTTTCCATCAAAGCAAAGGCTCTTCTTCTGGTGTTACTGGTATAAATGCAGTGTAAATCTATGCATAGTTACAACTAATTGAGTTAGCAGACTGTTTTCCTGCTTGTATTCATTCTTGAAGGAACTCACTATGAGAAGGTTTGTTCTTAAAAATCCTGTTTATTAGCCCTGGTTAAGTACACACAGTAATGCCTATCTCCTGTGGCAGCTGCTTGTTTAGCGGTACCAGGGAATAATGATGCTTTATTCCAGCTTATATTATTAATCACCCTGCCTATAAAAATTCATTTCAAAAAGGTGCTATTATATGGAAAACAGATCTGCTGCTAAAGGAACTGAAATCTCTTCTGCTGTGCAAAGAGACTTGCCGTTATATCACCATTAGTACTCTAAAGATTGTTTTTGGGGGGCTTATCCTCTATTAATAGTCGCTGTTGTCTCTAATAATGTCAACCTGTAAGACATGATTTAGAAGGCTGTGATGCTCTCCTCAAGTAAACCATTAACCTAGATAGTGACTCGTTCTAATCTTCATTTTAATTTTTACTAATTCTTTTAAATCTCATGGATCAGTACTGCCTGGTTGTTCCTCCGAACAGCCTAAGATGTCCTATATAATCTGAACCGTGTATTTTAGGAATTTGTTCTTGTGAAGTCTGTCAAGCCAATGGATATGGGCTTGCTATAACTCTGGCTGGGATCTTTGTGGTCAAAATAAGAGGTTTTGGAAGACTTAGGGAGTGTGATTTGCTGCAAGTGAGAAAAGGAGGCAGTGTGACACTGGCTCTCCATCCACCCAAGTGTCCAAAGAGCAGTGCTGGCCTTAAGCCACGCTGTCCAAGTATTCCATGTTTTAGGAAACACAGCTTCACACACATGTAATGTTCTCATGAAGTCACAGGAGTCACTAGAGCCTAAATCCTGGGAATAATCCAAACCATATGAGCCTGTGCTGTCCTCACTGTCCATGCTGGGCCTCACACTGGCGTGATGTCCTGCCTGGGCTGAGATATCTCCAGTCTAACACTTTAGGGCTAAGACCTCTGGCCTCACTCTGTAGCTGAGAAAAACCAGGAATCAGAGAGAAAATCCCAGGGCCAGGTCTGGAAGTGCCTTTCCTGCCTCTCCCTTATAGAAAGACCAATGTTGTGACCCTCTGCAGGAGCATGGCCATATAATGCAACCTAATTATATCTGCTTGTGTGATAGAACACGTTCCCTTTCATTGGGGTCGGATGCTCCTTTCCCAAAGGCTTAGCATTTGCTAATATTGGCTCTCTGATAGGATGTACCTCTGGCTGGAGATCAGAGACACACATTTTGGATGGAGCGTTGGGCTTCTGAACCAGGCCATTTGCTGTCAAGAGCAGCCGGCAGAACGATTTGAATTGCATTGCTGTTACAGGACAAATTCATTGCTTTTCTTTGGGATTGAGCACATTTCTCTGCCTGACCTTAACGGCTGTTGAGGCAATAATTCCTCTTGCTCAAACACTTGTCAAATTCCTGACATTAAAATTTTAAATTATAATTAAGATGAAATAAAGAAATCACAGGCTGCCTCTCACAGCCTCATTATTTCATGCTGATTAATGTTGCTGCAAACCTCTCATTGCAGCTGTTGAGTTGAGAGGAGCTGAGGTTAGGTCCTAACCTTTAAAAGTCCTGTGGCGTTTAACTGGGGGCAATAGCCTTTCAGTAGGATTTTGTATACCAATCTGTATTTTTTGTAGCACGATATGCCTGTGTGTTTAATTGCACAGGAAGGTCTAAAGAGCCTGCGGAAAGGAAGCAACTTACTGTCAGGTTCTTTAATTTTTAAAACCATAGTTCGAGAACACGTCTGTTGGGTTATGGGGTTGCTTTCTAGCTGTATGATCTCCATCTCCTCATCAAACTGCTGTGTATAAGAACCACTTGGCTGAGGGCAATGCTAAAACAGTGTAGGTTCATTTTGACATGAAATAATGTATAGAAAGTCGTATATAATATTATAAACCATGAGTCATCCTGTGGTGTTATGCAATTTTTCAGGTAGTGCAAGAGCAGAGAGGTGATCTAATTGGGTGTAAAGGCAGTATTTTTGATAGTGACTATTCCTCTGTGCTTGGAATAAACATATATCCTTCTAAATATCCACAAAGGCCCCTGCTGCAAGTTATGCAGGACTTAACGAAGTAGCAAGATTTTTTAAAAACTTGTTTAAAACCAAGTTTTAAACTCTAATGCTTCTGGTTGCCTTTTATCAGTGGGGATCACCAGGTATCTTCCAGCCCCCAGTGCCAGCTGATGTAGTGCATAGACTTTCCAGAAGTTGAAGTGATGAAGTAATTTTGAAGAGTTACTCAAAGTTTTAAAAGTCCTTTGTATGTTATATTCTGTCTAATAATGGCTTAGAATAAGAGAGGATTAAGCTAGCTGAAGACAGAACCCATCTCTCTTGCATAGCAATTGTCAAATTTTCAGTGCTTTGCACCCTATATGGAGCTAAAAGTGAATCTTTGGAACCTTTCTGAGGAACACAACATTATTTCATCTCAGAAAGAGATGATTGAGCCCAAGAAACATGAGGCCAAGAGCACTACTATAGGACAGCTGGCTTAATTTCCCTGTTCCTCTTTCATTAGATGCAGAGATTTTTGTCTTTGATCACTTTTAGTTGGGCAGAAAAAAAGACCTGAAGGAAAATTAGTATCCTGCCCTCTTCCTCACTGGATTCAGACAGTTAAAAAAGTCTTCAGAACTGAAACCTGCTCTGTGAGCTGTCCTCCTCTGCCCTGAAACACCGGGGGGAGCACATTTTGGCTGTCTTGGTGAGAACAGACCAATAGATCATCGATCGCTCAGATTGGATGAGAACCACTAAAATATACCCCCAAATCCCTGGTAGCTGTTCCGAGCAGCTTCTCCCACTGCAGGTTGCTTGATGCTCTCATCAGTGACAGAGCTTCTCTTTCCTGTTAGCAGAGAAGCAGAGAAAAGCCTGATGGTTGGGGTGAGCTGTAGCAAGTGATATGATGCAGGAGGGACAGCCAAATCCTCATTTTCTTGCGTAGGCCCAAAAACGCTGCAGCAGAGATGGCCACCAAGGATTTGTGTTCGTAGCCTTGAGTGTTGGCACCGTCACCCCCATGCTGGGCTGCTGCTTGAGAGGGTGAAGTAGTTGTTAAGCTTCTGGCTGAAGCTGGTAGTGGTGGTGGTATCTCTCAGTGAGGGTTCTTCAGCGAGCAAGAGCCAATCCACACACTGATATTTGTTTTTATTTCAATTCTGTAGAGTTGGGTGCCGGGCATTTAGCAACAGCCAACACACCACATGTTCCCAACTGCCAATATTTATAAGGATAAAATACAGCTGATTGGTTAATAATGATTCTTTCACCACTTCTAACTATACATGAGCATCTAACCTCATGTTTAAAACATTTAGGGAGGTTACCCTATTACCTGTATGCTCGTTATTCACAAAGGAAGTGTGTATTTTAGCATTCTAATTAGCCAAGATTAGTTTGGGATACACTGTCAGCTCGACTTTGGTCCAGAAGTTATATTTTTTGCTATCTTCTGTCCAAGTCAGCAACTGCAGAAGACGACCTAAGACACACTGTTTGGTTTCACATCCTGTTCAAGGTTAGGTAGCGCCTGTGATGTCCCAACTGAAAGTTCTTGATAAACTTTTCACTTTGTTCTTTGGACATCAGTGTGAGGTGGGGTCCTGCCGGCTCCCCCGGGCTGCGCTGCTTTGGCTGTGTGTGTCCAGGAGCCTGGGGCCATCAGCGGCCATCAGCGGCCCTCAGGGTAGGGGGAAAATGGCCGCCTCACGGAGCACACCCCACCTCCCTCCCCTGCCATCTCTGTGCATCGCGGCCCCCCATGGCACGTCATTTACACTTCAGACACAGTAAGTGCAATATGTGAAGGTTAGAGGATAGTGGCCCCCCCGAGGCTGTGGGATGGATGACGCCGGGCCTTGCTCCTCCCCTGTGCCACCGTCATGGCCGCTGCAGAGCGTTTCCCTCCAAAACGGCTTTTAATGGCTTCTTACCCAAGCTGCAGCCACTCTGGTCACGCAGCTGGGAAATGGGGGCTGAGAGGGCCCCACAGCACCATGGGGGCAGTGGGACAGTCCACGGGCAGCCCACCATCCCTCCTTCCCACCATCCCTGCCTCCAGCGGGAGGACACGGCTGGGAAGGGCCCGCTCTGGCTGGGACAAGCGTGTTCCTCCCTCCTTCCCCAGGAATCTTACGCCCTTTTCAGTGAGAGAAAGCACATTTGGCTGCTTTGCCAAAAATGTGTTCTGGTTTTGAACTTGTTTTTCATTCTGCTCTGAACAAACCATTCACCTTCTCTGCTCCTCCTGCCCCTGCTCTGCCGGGCAAGTGTCAGAGATGCCTCAACAGTGGGGAAATGGCCTAAGAGAGAAAAGTCTGCATGTTAATGTTTTTGATGGCCAGTTCTTAATGCCTCCATAAATGTTTAGGGCTCCATGGTGCAGCACAAATAGAGATGACTCTTGAATTTTTATCAGCTGATTAAGAGATGAAAACAAATTGGGGCTGTTGAGGTTTACTGTGTAAACCTGAGGAACATAAAATCTGGGTTTAATGGGGTCTTGGGTTTGGCTTGTTAAGCCTGCTGATAAGGGTTATAAATTAAGTACTTATGGAAATGAACAATTCACTAATAAGCAGATTTAAAATCATGTATATATTGAAAAAGATAAGTGTGAAAAGTGGTACCTAGTCTTATGCATGTCTGAAGCTGCACTGGACATTTTTTTGATCTTGGAGGAAAGCTAAAATTTAGCCTGGATTTTAACAGCATTTTGCTGTCTATTAATAGAGGTGGCATATTAAGGAAACAGTTCATTTATTTTAATTGCTGACTTGAATTTACATTTGTTTACTGAGATGCAAAAATGAACTGAGGATGAAAAAGACTATAGCAGATTTAGTCAAAGCAGCTGGCTAGTGGAAACCGGTTTTGTGAAATTGAGATTAAACCAAAAGTTTTCTTCTTTTCATGAAATGATTGCTGTCTACACAGTGCCTCATAAAAATTCTTTCTATTTGTAAAATTGAAATATATTTTATGGATATTTCCCTTTTGGTTATATGTCACTTTGAGGCATCTGTGCAGCATCACAGTAGAGGCATCACAATGGTATTTTGAACACAGGGAACTTGCTGCTAATGTTCAAGTTGTTTCATTACACCACACATAGAAGAAGCTTCTGTTTTAAAATAAATCACTAAGAATATTCACATATCAATGTTTGAAGATGTGGAGGCTTGTGCTGTAACCAGCGCAGGGGTCTCTTGCCAGGAACTTGGTTCGACCAGTCTATACTCAGAAAGTTCACGTTGCTTCCCATGTACAATATGGAAATTGAAAAATTGCAGTCAATGTGCTGATTCTGACACCATCAGTAAACTGGAAAATAATCTTGCTCTGACGGATCTTTAAAATCATAATTATTGCTGTCTTTGAACTACACTGATTCAGCCGATACTGGTCATCAATACTAAAAGAGACAACTTCAACCAGATATGCTGAACGCGGGTCAGTTACAAACCTTCTGAGCCGTTGCTGTAGGTTAGTGTTGGTGCTGCTGTGTCTTGCTGAGGCAGACATGGCCTGCAAAGAACATTTTCTTAAATTGCTCTATAAATTTGAAATTACTGTGGAGGTCATGCAGGTTCTTGTGAAAGCTAAGCCAATTTAAATGGATTAGTGTTCTCCATAAAGGAGGTTGCAGCTCAAGAGAGCACTTCATTAGTGCCCCAATCACACCTTTTTCAAGTGGGATGTTTTCAGTGCAAACGTCGTGGGTTCAGAGAGTTGTGTACTCTTAAGGTAGAGCAAAACTCTTTTGTAACATCAGTGAAAATATATGCAGTCTTAAAACCAGGCAGGGGACCCTGCTTAAAGCTCTGTGCTTTCTACATGTGAGAAGTCTCTCTCTCCTTTGTCCTTTCGGTGCCGGCTCACTGATAACTGTGATGGGAAACATTCAGGCTCCTCACCCAGCAGAGAGCTCCAATAGCGAACTTGTGCCAGGAGCACCAGCAGTTTCCATTTTCGGAGGTATAGAGGCATTCTAGCAAGTCACCCCAGTAAGACAATAATTTCCCAGAAGGAGCATGTGTGTGTGCGCAGTTTTATACCTGGACACCTGCGAGATTCCCCCCCTTCCTAGCTGAGAACACAGCCACCTTCTGGACATCTGGTACTGCCCCAGTAATCTCCCTCAATTGAAAAGTTTCACCCGATCAGCTGTCTGGGAATCTGTTCTCAATGTAGCTTTGCCAGTAATAAACAGATCCATATTTCTCTTGGCTCTGGCACTGTATTGAGAGATAATTCTGGGAAGGGGCTGCTGCGTTCTAGGGCATGGGAACAGAGCACAAGGGTTGGTAGTGCCTGTGTGTGCCACCAGTTAAACGTAGCTCCTGCTCCACATCTGGTTTGAGGAAGAGTAAATAATGTGTTTACTTCAGAGCAGGGTGTTGTGGTTGCTTCACTGGGCGGTGAAGCCAGGCTTAGATTAACATGTCAATGTAAAAGGACCATAATACAATTTGAGGAGTTATTGTTTTGTATTTAAATGGCAGTGCAGTGTGTGGGAAATTCCAAATTTTACCAGATTCTATACCATCTTTTGGTAGAGCTGTCTGCTGAAGTCAGACATCTCTGTAAATGAGCGGACACTGATGGGAATCTCCCACCCATCAGCCCATGAACTGCTGTGACCCTCTCTGTGGCAGCAGGTTAAGAAAGTGAACCCAGCACACTGGAGCTGGAGATGTCTAATTTGCACTGATTGAGTTTTCCTCCACATTAAATAAAGTAGTGCTGCATTGTAGCAGAATTTAGCAGCAATTGTTTGAGGCATGCTCGAAAAGTACACACGTATGAAACTTCAGATCACAAATTCAAATGTAAAATGCATCACATATTACTGGGCTTTTTATCAGGAAAGAGTTTAGCAACATTCCCAGCTCAAAAAGTTCAAATCGTGAACTTTTGTCAGGGAAGTCAAATCATGACATGTCAGGAAACAGACTCCGGGGACCAAAGAGCATTTTGGTGGTTCCTAATGCAGTGATTATTTCCTGTCTAAAGCCAAAGGGATCAATAACTCCAGTTAGAAAGAAAAACCCTTCAGGGGAAAGAGAGCTTGTGTCAGAGGAGCTCTCTGGACTGTTTAAGTAACAATATTTTATAGATCCAACAAACAAGCTATTCCCAGCTCGGTAAGCAACATTCCTCATCTGCAGGTCAGGTATAGCAGAAATTAATTTAGCTCAATAATGTGTGTAGCTCGTAGTACCATCCGCAGCATTACAGAATTAATTTGGCAACAGTTCCCATTTGAGCCTGGCTCTCCTCGAGGTGGCTCAAAAGGGGGGATCAGCCTCACCATAACTACATGGAATGCTTTGGGAAACACCTATCCGGCCACATGGGATGAATTCTACATGGTGTTTCCCTTCTGCATCAACTCTTACAGCAGGGTTTTATCCATTCCAGCAGATCATTGTCTGCTTGAAGTTAGTTCCAAATGAGCATCACCTCTGCCTGATTAAAGCAGGGCAGAGAATATCTCCTAAACCAGATCATCAGAATAGCATTAATTGGGAAAATGTTTGCTGATTAGGCTGTGTGTTTTGCATTTACATGTAAATGGTAGTGAAGGACCTGAGGGGGGTCACCTCAAATCCATCCGTTCCAAGAGATATCTCTGTTGATTGCCATTGTCTGATCTCAATCAAGAGCTAGTGAGGAGCTGCATATATTAAATGCCAAATAGGGTTTCAATTTACATGTTAATGAAAAGTATAAATTCAGTGTATGAAAAGGTTTTCTGCAGAATGTTGCTTATTGCCTTATGGAATGAGAAAGAAATCCCGTCCCTTGATGTAGTAGTGATGTACTGGCAGGTGGGGATCCCTTGGTGACTGTCTACCAAAGGGATACTCTATTTCTGAAGAAGGGAGGTCAGTCCTTGTGGAAGGAGGAGTGTTGAAATTGCTTCCTGCTGCAGTGAAGGCTCAGGAACCCTTGGGATTTCTGGGTGACAACTCAGGCCAACTCTGAAAATGGGCAGAGTATGGAAACCAGCCTGCTGGGGAGGATGTGCAGGCTGCTGGCCAGGAGACACCCCGAGCCCAGGGGTGAGGTAAGTGCCTGCAATGCTGGGGCTGATGGAAGAGAAAGGAAGGCAGGTTTCCAAGTACCAGGTTGTGTGAAGTGGCTCAAGTGCTATTTTTCTTTCCTTTTAGCACCTGTGTCTTTGTGACTTTTTTTCTAACTGCCTATTGTGTGTGGTCTAAATATGTATTTTTATATATTTTAAGGTAACTGACTTGAGTGAAGGGCAATTTTGAAGTAGTAGGAGAGCTCTGTTGTAAAGGCTGGAGTGATGCTTATAACCAGCACGTTTGCCTGGTCACGCAGAGCCTGGGACGGTGGCACATTGCTTCCAAATATCCAGAAGGAAGCAGGGTAGGTGCCCGCTTGATCACGCAGGCTGCTTCAGGAGCTTGTGGTGTGAGTCTGAGAGAAAGAGGTACCTTCTGGTGCTGGGGTAAGGGTGCTCCCTGGCCTTTGGAAAGTTGTGGGATGCTTCTGCAGTCAGGGTGGTGTGGGGCAGAACTGTGTGGCTGACAGCCTTGGAGTTGAGAGGGTTTCTGTGTATGCTTCTGTGCGCTGCTCTGCCCAAAGCGGGCATCTTAGACTGCCCCTGGGAATGAGGCTCCTGTATTTGCTTTAGCCAAGTGTATCTCTAACCCTACAAAAATGGGTCATCTGACTTTCAGGTTCTTTTCTTGCCATGCAAATATTGATCTGGAATCAGCATAGGCCTAACTCTACTCCCAGAATTATTGCAGAATAATTGAGGAGGACTGCACTTAAAATATCAGTTGTTTTGACTACCTCATCCTTAATATGAAGTGACAGCTCTTCTTAATGAGAACTCCTTGCCAGTTTTGTGTAGACATCCCTATAGGGGGATATCATTCTATGCTTAGCACCTGAAGTAGGATTTTAAGTTTAAATGCTGTATCCAGATCCCTATATTTAGCTCTTCTTGTGTCAGAGATATTCAACTTGCAAATCTATATGCTTCTATTTTATATAAATCCTGTTTCAGGTATTTGCATTTAAAATTTGGTTGGACTTACGCAAGAGGCTCAGCGTAGCAGGAAACAGCTTGCTTTGGAGGCAGAAAAGTAGAAATACCTCCCACTGAAAAGTAAAGACCACTAGTTTAATGCATGTTCCTCAAAACGTGCCAGAGATGATGATGTCTCACAGTGTTATTTTTCCACTGTGACAAATGCTCCCGCTCCAGTTCCCCCCGCCCATCTCTCCCAGTACAAAACACTGTAATTCAGTCATGGAGCTCTACCTGCCGCTTTGGAGCACTCAGCAGCCTGTGATTCAGTTCTGCAGGCTAAGATAATGCATGCTGTATGTAAAGAAAAATATGCTTTTAGTCTACTACTAACCTTTTTTTCCCTGAAAGGAAAGGAATTATCTGAGCAGGGTGCTCCTCTTCTCCAACAGCAACAGCTCTGCGGAGATGAAAATGCTGGTGCCTGTATGTAGCCAGTCCCTGGGGCAAATGTAGCTCAGATAAAAGAGCTTTACTTCTTGCTCCTGCACGAGCCACAGAGGTTTTGGTGTAGCTAAAGAGTGCTCATCCATTCTTCTTAATCCCATGTGATGATCTTTCTTGCAGCATGGGCTGGTTTCTGTCTCTGAGTACGAGCACTTCTAACATCGCTGGGAAGCGGGGAGTCGTTGGGATACTTCCCAATGTCATTGTTGAAATAGAGGGAGTCTGCAGAGACCCCTGCAAAAGGCAAGGCTTTTGCATGAAAGCTACTGATCACTGTAACAGCCTCCTTCACTGGAGAGAAAAATGGATACACCTGGAGGTAAAATCCAAGGAGAGCCCGAGGTACTCTATCGCTATAGCTTGTGGAAATCAGCACCCAAAGAACAGCTACCTGGCTCTGGGAATCTTTCTCTCTGTAAGAAGGCCTTGTGACAAGGCTGGGCGTGCTGTGGGACAAGGAATGAGAGAAGCAGGGCATTTACTGCCAGCTGCCACACTAGCCCTGGAGGAGGGGGGGCATCAGTCTCTGCTCACCACCTGGAATAGTACAGGACTGCTGCCCTAGGCTGCCGGGACAGCTTTGTTGGAGTTTAAAACACTTCCATGCTGACCTGAAGAACTAAAGCAGCAGTGTCCTATCAGCTCTGTTACGAGCTGTAAGACTTATTCTAGTGGTAGGTTTGTCCAGTTTTATCTCTTTATTGAGGATCTTTCAGAGATGGACAAGGAGAGGGCTTAGAGGGCTATGTACACTGGGTGGATGGCCCTCTCTAGTCATGCAGCTGGTGGGCATCCAATTCATCGAGTCACTGGACTGTTCCCAGGGGCTCTCAGGAGAAAAAAATGGTTAAAGTTGGGCTCTGGTTCACATGGATTACACGAAAGGGTTGGGCAGTAGTGAAAAGCATCTCATTTCAGTACATTGGGGTTTTGTTTCATCATCCTGGCTTGGTGGATGATTTTCAGCTTTGTGTGAAATCAGCAGGTTTTCATGATGAGAGTAATTTGGGACCTGTGTATGCAGTGAGCTCTACTGAGGATTGAAAAAACACCCAAAAAGCAGCAGCGATGGATGCAATACCTGCTTTATGACGAATGAGCTCAAGCTATTATAGGGTGCAGATACCAGAAGAATCAGGCTTGTAGCATTTGGGATTGGAGCTCGATCTCTGAAACACCTGGTGGGTGGCTTTTCCCTGGAGTATGGCAGGGAATAACAAAATGCTGTTGCTGGCCTGTCAGCTTGTGTGCACTCATCTCTGGACAAGCACTGTTAAAATATCAGCTTTGTGGAGCTGTTATTGTATCTAATTATAGATTCAAATTCTACTAGTGAAAGCAAACCATCAATAAATAAGATTTTATTTTGACCACTGAAGGGCTGGGGTAGGGGAGTCCCTACCTTTGGGAAAAGCAGTTCAAATAACAAGTTAAATGCAGCCAAATTTGTCCTGCAACGGTATTTCAAAATGGAGGCCAGAACACCGGAACATTTTTATATTTGTTTGGTTTTTAGGTTGGAACTAGCTATTGAATTTATTGAATTTGGCATCAGTCAGAAACAGATCAGATTGACCCCAACCTACTAAACATAAATGTATTTTTGTCTTTTTTTTTTTTTCTCTGTGACTTCTAAGGTGTTGTGGCAATTTTCAGATTTTTTTTTAAAACGTAAAAGAATGCTGCCCCCATCCCTGCAGGGCCAAGAACAGCTTGAATGTTATGTTTTCAGGGAAATGGGAGTATCAAGTCCTTTCACTCCAGAGTCAGCTTTGTGGGTGGACTGCTGTAATATGCTGGTAGGATATCCAAATCACTCCCCTTTTATTGTGTGCTTTGTCACTTTGAAAACCATGCTTCATTCTTGTGAGCTTTATTTCCCAAAACAGCAGAGAGGAAGAGGATCTTTTGGCTTCTAATTTGTACACAGCAGTTTAAATGGAAGTGCTGAAGAGCAGCTGCTTTGCTAGTTCATTATCCAGCTGCCTCTGCTCCCCCTGGCTGCCTGGCACTGCCTCTTTTCTCATTACCTTCCTGCAGCAACTCCGAGGGTTAGTCCCTGAGAACTAGTACTTCATTTTGGGGAGCAGAAAGTTGTTTTCCACATTTCTTCACACCCAGTTGTTTTTACTAATTGCATGTAGCCATCCACAGGACTGCAGTTGCCTTTTAGGTCAAGAAGTCTGTGCGAAGTTTCCACCCCCTGTCATTATTATATTGCACCTGAGGCCCAGCAGAGATTTTTCTGGGCTGTGTCTGTGTCTCGGCAGCATGGGTGAGGATGTCCCAGGATTCACAGACAAGAGGGACGCCAGGTGCCTTACACTGGTGGGAAGTGGGGAACACTGGGACAGCTTTGGTCTTTGGTGTCTTGAATTGTATCTTAGTGTTGTGAAGTAATCTTACTGTACAAACCATTTAAAATTGGGACATTTTCAGCTATTGCATAGTAACTTAAAAAAAAACATGGGGGGTGTGAAGTTAAAACCCCAGGAACTTCACATTTACTGCAAGCTCCTGAACTTTAAACATCTGCGTACCTGAGAGGAGGTTTAATACTCTTTCTCACTTTGATGCTGTTATGAAAGAATGCTTTATATCATCTGAGGCGCCCCAGAATGTGAAATAGGGATGGCCTTTGAGATTGTAGGAAACTCAAAGTTGAAATGAATTCACTGGAGATTGGTTAATTCCTGTAAGTCTCTTTATA
This sequence comes from Gallinago undulata, assembly GCA_026546715.1. Lineage (NCBI taxonomy): Eukaryota > Metazoa > Chordata > Aves > Charadriiformes > Scolopacidae > Gallinago > Gallinago undulata. The sequence continues at coordinate 32,264,109 of JAOTQQ010000052.1, read as the reverse complement.
AAAATATTTCTCTTGGTCTGTTGAGATTATCAGCCACTGTGCCAACTGCCTGTGATAACAAAGGAAATGGAAAAATGGCAGTAAGAAATCTCGGGCTGCTTATTAAGCTTTTTTAAACCATCGTACAAAACCAAGGGAGCAATGTACTCAAAGGAGGATTTCCCAGTCTCTCAGAGCACAAACATCACTGTAGATTAGAGTGCACTTGGTATCTGGGTAAAGGAAAAAGTTGTAGGGATTTACTTGGTTGGTTGTTCTTTTTTAATGTTCCTTACGAATTAAAAAAAAAAAACCAACAAACAAAAACCAAAACACCAACATGATACTCATTAGGTAACTAGTTATTTCTTGTCTCTGTGACTGGGGTCTCCTCAGTTGCAAAAATAATGTCTGAGAACTAGAAAAAATGTACCTTTAACCCTTCTTCTCACACCTGTAACAGAAAATCACATTGCTTGGGCCTTCTGAAAAAGTAATTAATTGTTGCCATATATATTGTGAGAGAATGACTAGAGTGAATGAAAAGGTGGTGTTACAGCTTTGGCCTTGCCCCATTTATTCTCTGGTACAGCCAAAGACCTGAGGGACTCCATCTCCAGAGCTCCCCAGACATATCTTTGAGCTTTTATGAAGTGTTTCATGCTGTAATGTTTGATGTTGATACAAAAATAGCATTGCAGGCACAATTCAGTTATATGGATTTCACTGGGCTGGTGGGGAATTTCCCTTCCCTCCTCCTTCACCCCATCCGCTCCAAGGAGGAGTAGTTTCCCTGGAATACAGAAAGGGTGGAAAGATAATGTTTGCAGGGACTGTGGTCTCCAATCATTTATGTCTCTACTGGCTGTAAATTATTGGCTGATAATGAAAAGACTTGGTTTGTGTGTTGGGTTAGTTGAATAAAAGCAGTATAAAGGACAGCCTTTAATGCCATAAAACTAGGAGCTGTGTGGCTTTGGTGGAAACGTGTTAATTTATGGATGGGAAGTCTGCAAAATGTTCTGACCTAGCAGTTACATGGGGTGTAACTCGTTCAATTTAGCCATTCACTCTTCAGAAGGTCTTGCTTTCACTTAAGGTTTTCTGTGTTATCCATCACTGCAGCATCTCCAGACTATTTTCAAATCGGTAATTAGGCCTGTGCTTAGATCTCAGCAGCTGGAAAGCCAAGTGTATCCTTGGGCGCTCTGAGTAGGGGTGGGAATACCCATATGCCTGAGTGCTTTTCTAAGTGGGGTTAACCATGTGGAATATCACCCATCCTGTAGTATTTGCACTATGACCACTGGTGCAGTGCTAAGGTGAACTGTGTGTTTGTCACACCGCCTATGACCTTTAAAGCGGGTGGTTCCTGGACCCCAGGATGTTTGTTCTCCAACCTGCTCCTCAAAGTGCCCTCAAAGTTAAAGATGGCCATTGGCTGTGTTAGAGGTCGGACATAAATGACATCGTTTCCCTCATTTGCTATGAGTAGTTACGAAGCTGTGAATTATTTGTGAGTATCCTCTCCTTGCAGCCTGGTACACATCCACGTCAAACCAACACTTCTACATTTCACTGCACTCTCTATTATGCCCCTCTCATCTTTCACCCTAGTCCTTTCTTCTCGGTGACCCTTACCTTTCTGTACTCACTAGAAAAGGCTCTGACTTAAATCCCACTCCTGCCAGGGACAGACATGGTCCAGGAGGTGTCCCGTGGCTGGGACAGGCACTGTGATGTTCTTAACACCTCTCAGCACCCCATTGCCAGCAGTTAATTTTAAGGGCAGAAATTCAATAATGCAAATGAGATGGAATGCTTAAGACTACATTTGCATGTTTTAACATGCATCACCCTCATTTGAATGAAAGTTTTAAATGCTTTGCCTTTGAGCCTGGCAAGGTTGTGGTACGCAACAAGCCTTAAAGGATGCTCTTGGCTGGAGCTGGCATCCCTCCGGGCCACAGGCCAGCCAGCCTTGGCTACTCCAGCTTGGTGGCACTCAGAGCTAGGCTGGGGCTCAGCTCTCTGCCTTTTAGTTAATTCCTGTCATTGCGCTGCCTGGGGACATATTGGGGAAATAAATAAAATAAAACAACAACAAAAAGAGAGAGGCCCTGGCTGCTCCTTCCTGCTGCTTCCTTGTCTCTCGCTTCCCTCTGGCCACCCGTGTCAGGCTGTGCTGAACCCTGCGTGGGGACAGAGCAGCCTCTTGGCGCTGGCAGTGAGTGTCACCCTGTGCCGGGCCGGGTGAGTGAGTGTCACCCTGCACCGGGCCAGGGACGTGCAGAGCAGTGCGTGCGCTAGAGACCCATCGCAACTCCTCTCGTCACTACCATCCCCTGAGGTGTGTTTGCCGGTGTGTGGGTATTGATTGGGCCACAGGTGAAAACTCCTGTAGGAAGGAAGATAATAATTCTTCAAGGATTACACATACACCCATCAAAGTTTGTTTGTACAGCGACATAAGGTCTTTGTAGGGTTGCCCAAGTGGTCCCTTAGAAATTTTGAGTGTTAGCGCGCAAAGTCAGTAAAGCACAAATTGGAGCCATCTATTCACCAGGAAAGAAGGAAAATTCCTGGAAACTTGTACAGGTATCACGATTTTTCTCTTTGCTCTTGCAGTGTTCGTTGCTTTCATTCCTGGGCGGGGAGCGGGGTGTGCGGGGGAGCCCGGGACAGCAGAGGGCAGCAGCATCCTACCGCCGCCACACGGGCCGGGCCGGGGCGGGGCGCTGCGGGAAAGGCGCCGCTGGGGCGGGGGAAGCCGCAGCCGCTTTTTGCGGTTTCAAAGGCTGGTAAGCCTTTCGTGAAGGCTAGAGGCCAGGAATCTGAGGATGCTTTAACGGGATGCGCCGTTAACTGTCAGCGTGTGACAAACAGCGCATAGCGTACTGCCATCGTAACAGGAGTGAGGAGCAATTGGGAGGAAATGGTATTTCCAGGCTCGGGCTGGCTGCTGCCTCTCTGCTTCTCTTTCTTGACAATTATATCAAAGCCACCAGGTGGGGATAAGGTCCTTTTTAGATTTGTATTGGATTTTCCTCCCCGGTTACTTATTCGGGTTCGGTCGTCCAGCAGCGTTGTCATGGTTTCTATACAGAGCTTGGTGGTGCTGTCGGTGTCTCAGCACAGCTCCACCAGCTGTAACCTCTCAGAGAGACCACGTTGGACCCTGAGGCTCCAACCATCCTCCTCCAGCAGCCTCTTGATGCTACTGCCTCAATCGGCAGCATACTGGTAAAATGTTGACGTAGATAAATTAAACTCCATTGACAGCTGGAGAGGGCAAAAGAATAAATTTCCTTCTGTTTAGTTTTCATTCATTGCTGAACTGACTACCTCAGAACACTTTTCAGGACAGGACAGTGCTGGCTTCATCATGGATGGAGCGCTGAGGTGGTGGTAAGTCAGCTTCATTGGGGGCCCAACTTGAATGCTTCTATGTGGACACACGTAGCGTGGGGAACAAATGAGGAGCTAGAGAGGTGTGCACACCTGCAGGGCTGTGATCTTATTGGCATCACAGAGACGTGGTGGGATGGCTCCTGTGACCGGGGTGTTGGAATAGAGGGATACAGGCTCTTCAGGAAGGACAGGCAGGGGAGATGAAGAGGGACTGTATGTATATATAGAGCTGACCAAGAGCTTTATGGGTCAGGATTAAAGGTAGGGCAGGTGACGTTACAGTGGGGGTCTGCTACAGGCCACCTGACCAGGGACACCAAACAGAAGAGGCCTTCTACAGACAGATAGGAACAGCCTCACATTCTCAAGCCCTAGTCCTCATGGGGGGACTTAACCAACCTGATACCTGTTGGAGGGGCAACACAGCAGGACATAAGAAGTCCATTAAGTTTCTGGAATGTATTGATGATAATTTCCTTCTCTAAGTGCTAGAGGAGCCATTTAGGAGAGGTGCCGTGCTGGACCTTGTTCTCACCAACACAGAGGGACTGATGGGGAATATGAAGCTCAAGGGCAGCCTTGGCTGCAATGACCATGAGATGGAGGGATTCAAGATCCTTAGGGCAGTGACGAGGGCGCACAGCAAGCTTACCACCCTGGACTTTAGGAAATAGGATGAGGGGTGAGAGTTTTAAGCTGAAAGAGGGGAGATTTAGATTAGATCTGAATTTCTTACTGTGAGGGTGGTGAGACACTGGAACAAGTTTCCCAGGCAAGCTGTGGATGCCCCATCCCTGGAGATGTTCAAGGGGAGGTTGGACAGGGCTTTGAGCAACCTGCTGTGGTGGGAGGTGTTCCTGCCCACGGCAGGGCCCGGAACTTGATGGTCTTTAAGGTCCCACCCAAACCATTCTATGATTCTATGACATCACACTCTTGGCGCTGAAGGCTCCGTCCTGGCAGCACTGCTGGGGTGGCAGGGCCATGGGAGATGGTCTTGAGTCACTGGGCTGAGACTGGGAGGAGCCTGGAGAAACGTCAGCTCCACATCTTCTGACCAGGTTGAGGTTTGATGCCCCCTCAAGGGCTTGTCACGTGGCTTCTTCTATGCTTTGCTTCTCCTCATCCCATGTGCCAATTAAAGCTGAGCTAATGAGCTGTGGGAGTGGAGTCGTGGTGTGAGGGAGTTGGTCTAAGTCAGGTTCTACTGTGACAAGCTACAGAGACTACAGTAGCTGTGTCTCTCACAAGCTTGTGCTGGAGAATGCACATTGCAACACCCGGGGCTGTAGAGTGAGGGAGAGCGGAGACCTTGCATGTGGGAGAGCTGTTTGTGGTGGTGTCACCCTTTGGGTTTATAAAGGAGTATGCTGGGTTTGGCAACTGGGTCATTTTGCATTGGGCAGCCAGTGGTGGTAGAAGTCTATGAGCCCTGGGGTGGGATATACCACACGGAGCACTTTGAGGTGGAAATGGCAGCCTGACACCCATCGTGGGAGAGTCCCTTCTTGTGGTGCTCATTAAACTGCTGTTGATGAATTTACTGTGCTCTGGCAAAATGAAAAAATGTTTGTCTCAAACTATTTTGACCCAAGTTGTCTTCTGGAAAGAAGACTGCTGGGAGACTGATGTAAGGGCATTGCTGTAAAACCTCAGGTGACTTCATTCCATAGTTAGGCTCCAAGCACTTGCTTCTGTTGTAGAAATAGAAGTTCTCCGTATGGCTGGTGGCTCGTTACCTTTCTTCTCTTTAAAAGCTCATTTAAAAGTTTACAAACTCCATCTTTCCTAATCTGCTCCTCCTTGTGCTCAGTCATGGTGTTTTAAGCACCCTGTTGCGTTGTGAAGCGGCAGGGGAAGGGAAAGCTGGGGGTGGGGGGCAAGACTATATGAACAGAAAAAACAGTGCTTTGTAATAAGAAGAAAGCCAACAGATATTATGTTTTGCCCTTTGGCAATGCAACCTTTTGTAATTGAATTATCAGGATGAAATAGGCTATCTTAATTATTTAAGGGCTAGGAAAAATGTACAGTCAAATAAATAATTCATTATACTGCAAAAAGTTATTTTAACTCTAAGTACTGTGAAATTTTTCAGGGATCCATTATTTATTTTCATTTCTCAGTGACAGATTTTTGTTAAGTTTGAAGCTGTAACCCGAAATTTCTATTCTGTTCTCTTGCAGGTAAGTCTGGATTGGTCTGTCTGAACTGTGCGGTTTGGGAATGTAAGCGAACAAAGTAAGCCTTCTTCAAGCTGTCCCAGCCTGTTAACAAGGTCAGAGTGTTGTCTTTATTTCTCTAATACTTCAAATTAAAACAAAAATGGAATGGATAACATAATTGCAGATCGCTATGCTGTGCAGGCCCAATGAGACCTTGCTGTTTATGTCAGATGTGAACGCCACAGAACAAGTATGTGTTATTGAGAATTAGTATGCAGGCTACTGTTTCTCCAGTTCATCCTTAAACCAAGATTGGGTGGAGAAAATATGAATTATTTATGTTATTGATATTCCAGAAGGTAATAAGGTGCTATATAATAGTTTTTCATTGATCTTTTAAATGGGTTCTTTAGTTATGACAGATTCCCAGATATAAAAATTCTGGTGCCTCCTCTTGAATAGAGCCAAGTTAACAGGTCGCACACTGAAAAGCTTACTTTGTGGGTCATTCAGAATGGATTATCTTTTATTAATCACCTGGCAATGGGATCTTGCTATAAGTCAGTAAGATACTGCTACTGGACTGGCATGCTTTGCTTCCTACCTAACCCCTGCTCCGTGACAACTCCTGCCAGCAGTAAGAAACCTCTCAACCTTGCAAGCTTCCTTGCACTGGAATGAGCAGACTCCACTGAGATGGTGTCATGTTTATTGTGTTATTTCCTTTGAATTTTTCTTCCTCTCTTTTCTTCTCCCATTATCTGCAGGAACAATTTAATTTGCCTCTTACCAGATTCTGGTGCTGGCTTTCTTTTGAAAAATTGTCTGTGTAAATCAAACTGTGGCTTTTTTAGAAGTCCATACTATGGAGGATTCAGTTTTCCTAATTTCTGATTCCTATTCATGTACGAGTAACAAAAATCTTCTTGTAATACAATCTTCTATACATCCCATGTTGTGGTATTTGTTCAGATCAGTGCTATCATAATGCTAATTTCAGGACAGATATTGATATCAATATTCAGAAAATGGAACACAGGGCACGTTCTCGGATTCACAGATTCACAAAGCACATTCTCTTGCAGTCATTTGTGAAGCTTAAAATTGTTCCTTTTCCAAATAGAGATTTTTACATGTTTCAGCTGGACACTGTAAAAGCTGCTCACTGTTCTCAAATTTATTGATTAGTTCTGTTCCAACTTTAGATTTTATGCATTTGGTTATCTCGTTTTAACTATTATTCACATCAGCCAGTAAAATTTTATATCAGTGCTAAGAAACTTCTTATGCTTGGCTTTTTTCCTTTCCTTTCCACTTCTGTTAACTGATGTTAGGATGTTTTTTATCAACTGAGAAAAGGGGCCATATGTTCTTTACAGCTCTATCACCACTACCGATTTGAGGACAAAATACCAAGGGAGTATTTTTCCATAGTAGTGAGTGCCTCACTTCTGGAGTGAAGCTGAGATTTGAGGTGGTAGCAAAATGTGTTACTAGATTCACACATGCTATATTTCTGTCCCTGAATGACCTCCAGTTTTGTAGTAGCTTCTGTATTTTTTTCTTCAGAGATATTGCAATGGTTTCGGTCATGCTCACCTGTCTCTTTGGCCATATTAAACACAACATCTTCAATTTGCATTCATATCCCCTTTGGAGCACCTTCTGGTTACCAGTTCTATACTTTAGCTTGCACCCTGCACTTCGTGTGGAATAACTGATCCACCATAGAAGGGTTACACTCTGTTTGATCCTTTCCAAGCCTTTTGATTCCAACCTGCTGGTTTTGGCTTTCAAAATCAATTTGGTTTCCAAAACCTGGGTGAGCAGTTTCTTTTCCTCTGCAGCAGTTGATGAGCCTCTAGTGCATGTGTGTGCCATGGACTCTGTCGTGACAGGTGATACTTCTGTGCCTTTCATACATGACATACTGAGCTCATACCTTAGCTTCCCAGCTGTAGCTCCCCTCCAAGTTCCTTAGATGCCCTCACCAGCATTGCCTTGGGGAGTTCTTCTCAAGGAGCAGTCTCCGCACTCCTTAAACAACGTATTCATTGCCTCTAAGAGCAATAAGCATCACTGAACCAGGCACTTTGCACATTATCAATGGAATAAATATGCTGCAGTGTAAGGCTGTGTGGTATTGCTCATATTTTAAGGAACTCTGGAACTATTAATGGAAGAGGGGTTGGATGTGGAAATACGATCCGTCTTGTCTCATTGCAATAAAGAGCAGGCTTGTGTTTCAACATTTCTGTTTGAAATGTATAAATGCCTCTTTCAAGGGTTTTCAGATGTAAGCAGATAAAAAGTTATTAGATGTGAATATGAATACTGACAAATCAAAAATAAACCCTTAAAAATAAACAGCTGATGTAGTCTAAGGTTATAAGCAGCATTTTGGAAAGAAGCTCCAATTTAAAGAAATATACAAAAAGTAATCTGCTGCAAATCCACTGAAGTTAAAATTAATATTCAGGTCATATGGTCCTTACCCTGACTGCAGAAACGATGCTGAGGGTTTTAGGAGATAAGTCAAAAGTGAAAGCTTTTGAAAAGGCTGTCCATGTATAGGCATTGCTTACCCCAGTGTATCTCAGAACTCAGCACTGTGGTGGATTTCGTCAGGCTTTAGAATTTCATTTTTTAAAATATACCTCTTCTGTAAGCCTCCCAAAGCGAGCAGTATTCCTTTGTTGCCCTCAGGCTAATGATAACATACAAAGAAAAATATTCTGCCTTAAAACAAAATGAATCCTAAACCCCAGAAGAGTAGGATTGGCAGTTCTTTTAGCAATAACTGGATTGTGTGGTGTCTATAGGAAGCTGCACTGTGGATTTAGACTTTTGTAGGCTGCGAAATAAGGAGCGTTGGGAAATATACATATGTGGGAGTCCTTCATGTGAAAGAGAACTGTTGTAGGAAGCATCTGCTCCAGCTCACCTGGTGGGCTGTGTTCCAAGGATTGGTTGTGGTTGCAATCTGTGATTTCAGATTGCACTCTGAAATCTATTGTGACAGCCTTTAGTTTGTGATTTATACTTTTATGTTGATGTCAAAATCCTCCGTGTCGTTGTTTTAGTAGAGAAAGGGAACAAGGCAGAACCTATTGCTCGTGGATGAAGGTAGGAAGGAGGGGCTTGTGGCTAGACTGTTGATCAGGCAGGTTATTGGGATACCACTGGTGGAAAAACAATAAGGAAATTCAGCAGAGAGAAGGGGTGGAGAGGATTCCTACCTTGAGATATTTGCAATTTTAGTATGCAAAATGAGTAAGTTTTTTATTCAGCATATTTCTTATGTTTAATAAAAAAATCTGTATTTATAAAGACTGGGCTATGTTTATTTATGAAGAGAATTGTGCTTGTTCAAGGTCTTTCTGTGGCTCTTGGGGGACTGGAATGCAGAGCTGTAGCACATTTAATATGGCATTTTTAAACCTATTCTTAAATGTATTTGTTTGGGGTCCTGTGGTTAGTAAAGGAGTCTTGCAGGGTGCAGGGGACAACTATTTCAGTCTTGCCTTCTTGATTAGGCACCACAGAGCAAAGATATTTCAATGAGTGTGATGTGACCTAAAAGGTATTTTTAATGATTAATTGAGCTTACCAGGCACTTTTGCAAAAGAAATTGCCAATGTGGTTGGGAAGGGAAGAATATAAAGGTTGTAAGATTAAAAGTGTACTTATTCTTCTTTAGACCTTGCAGTTCTGGAACCCAAATGGTACTCGCTAGCTCAGCCAAAGCAGCCATGGTTGTCTAAGCGTAGCTCTGTTTACTGCACTTTTCCTTTTGCTATAGTTCTCTAAGGATCCACAGGGTAGGGAACTGATTGTGCTCATGTTCATGTATAAAGACTTCTCTGATTTTTGCATGAAATGAAATATGACTTCTGTGTTTAATTGGTAGAACTGTTTGCTCAGCTTTAGAGTCAGAATTTCATGCATTTCCCTCTGTAGATTTATATATTTGGTAGGCACGGTCTTGAAAGCACCACTGCGATGCAAGATGCTGGAGAAGAGAATGCTTTAAATCTCCTCTAAGCAGCCTTAGCTGTTCGGGTCCTTGAAGTGCCAGTCAACTCCCTGAGGCCTTTCTAGATGAAAAAATCATACTGATACCACTCTCATGGGCGCTCTGTGAGCAGTAATACAGCAGTGGAAATGTTTTAGCCTGTAACCTTACGTTGAAATATACAGTACCTTTAGTAAAAACCTGAAGGAAACGTCAGACTGCTCTTGGTTTTCCACTGCAAATTACTAGTAGAGAAAGAAGCTTCATCTCCCCTGAAACAAAACTACTATGTGGAACCAAATGACTTACCACCTGAAGTAGAGATGCTTAGTATGTTGGAGTTAAATGGCTTAAATAAATGACTGTGGATAAGAACTATTGTTTTCAGGAGAATTGTTTGTCTTGCACCCTTTTACATTATTTCTCGTTGCTCCTTCTCCCATAGTAATGTCTCCCTTGTGTCAGGAAAAAATCCTGATGAAAGAATTCTCCTGGAGTTTCTTGTTTCTCTGCACTGCTGATGCTTGTAGAACTTTGTAGAGTAGGGTAGATGGTTGGACTTGATGATCCTATGGGTCTTTTCCAACCTAAATGATTCTATGATTTTATGATGACAGAAAGTGGTACATCATGAGAGTGTCTGCATAACCCACCTATTTCTGAAGCCCACAACATGGTTCTGTAATAAGAAGTGTCTAAAAGACAAAGAATGTCTTAAGAATTCTGCTAATTTATGTAAAAATTGATGCTTTATATTGGAACCCTATTTCACCATCTGTCCTCCAAATGTTTTCTTCCCTGAGGTGGAAGATGAATGCTCGGTAGTCATTTATATACTGAGAAGTACGCAGGCTTTCCAAATAGTGTCCTTTTAGTGCAGAGATGTAAACAGAGTGCCACACCAGGAACATACGCACAGCTCAGTTCTTGCCAAGCCCAGAGACAAACCTGTTTTGGTCTGAAGCACTTTTTCTGGTGTTTGTGACAATGTAAAATTGCAAATATCTGTGGCCTTCTCGAGTGCAGTTTAGATTTTACAAAACTTTAGCCCTATTCACAAGGGGACTGGGGTTACACCAAAGTTTGAGGACAGAAAGGCTTCTGATGTTGGGATAATGTGTATCTAGTTGACAGCGTTGCTTCTAGTCTTCTGAGGAGAATGAAACCAGCGCCTTGTGTTCCTGGTGCAACTTTCTCTCATGATGTTAAGATATAATGATAACACCCCACATGCTGTGATAGTGCCTTTCTGTTCTGGTGGAGAACTTTCCTCAGCAATACAAAATCAGTTACTCTCTGGCTTTGTTAGATTCGCTAGTGCTGCTAGCTCAGCTTTGTCTTCAAGTGGGTTCCTTTATTTCACATCTCTCTCAGCAACTCTTCATCTTTGTTGTCTGAAACTATCCCTGTTAAAATAGGTGGAAAATAGAGGATGTTTCCTATGCCTCTGTCTCCTGCATGCCAAAGCAGAGGCAGCTTCCCTACAACCAACAGATACGTATCTGTGCTGTTTGAAAACTATCAGATTACTGCCCATCTGCTTTCTAGTTCAGTCATAATGTTATTTCCTGTAAAAATGGAAAGCACTGAGTGTAGCAGCACGTTCGCTTGTGCCACTCAAGCTGTTATGAGTGTCTGGATCCGCAATGCTCTGCTCTCAATAAATGCAATATTTTGCTATTGGGAAAATGTTTGACAGTGAAAAGACAAACGCTCTACACCAAGCGAAGTGATGTGTCTTGGGAAGTGTGGCTGTAAGGCAGCCTGTCTGTGAAGTCTCAGAAGACAGGGAAATTCTTCAATTCCAGACAGACGCATGCATGTAAAACATCGGCTTCTTTTTCCTGCTTCCACTTTGCTCCCAGCTGATTTTAACCCCACAATTCAATCCATTTAACTTTTTTCTCTTCTTAAGCAGACGGGCATTAGGAGAAGACTCATCTGTTCTGTTCCATAACCAGAGCGTATTGTCTTTTGTGTGTTCAAGTATCTTATCAGTAACTTGTTTCTTGCTCTAACCATCTTCTTCTGTTACTGTAGTGTGCAGATCTTCATAATTTTTCTTTAGATAGGTCTGTGATATTTCTTTCCTTGTTAGAGCCATACACAGTTTAGCAGGTGAATGAATTGCCACTATGATGCAATCGTCATGACAAAACATGATTTCCTCATTCTGTGTAGTTTTTCTAGGTCTTCTGGATGTCTCATTCTTTATCTCTGACATCGTTTCCCCAAAGCAATTGGGTTTTTTTGTTGTATTTGATCTGAGTTGAGAAGTGTCAATGATCTTTATGCATTTATCAACGTGCTTCAGAAAAGCTTATTTTTTGATATGTCTCTTAAATGTAAGCATAGTGTATGGAAGTACTGAACCTTTCCTCACCAAATTAAAAAGCATATTTTCACTCTTGAGTTTACATCTCGTTAATAATTTAGTCAAGCCTGGGGAATGGCACTTGGCCTAACAGAAAGTTATTAGCATCTCCAAAGAGTTGAAGCCAACTAATGCTTTGGGAGGAGAAAGTGAAGGAGTAGGGAGTTTGAAGATAAATGTATCACCAAGAAAAACTGTGTGGTGTAAAAGTGAAGCTGGAGAATCCCAGCAATTCCTTCTCCTCTGTTGAGTTGATAGTTGCTGGGTTACACAAGTTGGAAGTTTGCCCAATCTCTACAGCCTGTACATTGGGTTTTTTCCTTTCCTGTCACCTTTGTCCTTAGAAATCTTTCTGATTCTGTTGCCTGTTTTGAATAGAATAAATTCTGTTGTTTGTTCTTTAGAGTGACCATTTCTTGGTTAAGGACAAACTCTAGGAAATTGGATAATATTGCCCTGTTTCCTCCTGTAGGAGGTAGAGAGCCTGAGAACAGAGTACCTCAGTGGTCCTGGGGGTCAACATCCCTTTGCTTTTCTGCTGTCTTCCTGCAGGTGTCCACTCAACTCTGTAAAATATGGTTGCTGACCATGTTTGCTCACTTCTTACTCAATGTTCATAGAGACCAGGCATCACTGTTATCGGGCCCCCACGTTTTCCACTAATCTGTATTGAAAAGACTCAAACAGCAGATTCAGATTTCCTCCACGCTGTGGGGATGTATTGCGTGGAACAAGGTCTTTCATCCCTCTGAGTTTCCAGTCAGGCATCTTCAGGAAGAGTGTCTCCATTGCACCCTTCCGTATTCCAAAGCACACCTGGGAGAGACTGGGACAAGACAAAAAGAGATGGGTCGGCCCTTTGAGAACACTCTCGGCAAATGACCTTGGTGAAATGCATTGTTGGTGCCCTTGACAGTGAGTGCAGATTTCAGTGAATATTTCAGGAAATCTTCATTAACGCAGACACGGAGTACTCTGGCAGTGAAATTCTGTGGGTCTGAATTGGGAGTCTTGCCTCTGTACGAAAATCGGGGTCACACCTGCGCTTCCCTTTGGCACGGCTTCATCCCATTATTTTCAGTTACGCTCTGGAAACCTCCGCAACGATTTGTCTTCCTCTTTGATATTTATGCCCTTTAAATATAAATGGATAGTTAACACGTTTTCCTCAGTCAAGTTATAAATATTTATTTTTTTTAATCTATCTCTGTAAGTCATCTCTAGCAGCCTTGTCATTCCTGCTGCCATACGGGACCAGCCGCTCAGGCTGAGCCTTGCGTTGAGCAGTTGGAAGCTGCCCAGGGCCGTGATGGTGCAATTACCGTGTGGGCCCAACGTGTGAATTTGTGTGACCTGCTAAGCTGCAGAGGGCATACCTTAATATCTTCCGCATAGCTCAATTTACAGCCCTAATGTCTGAAAAGAGAATGGGAGAAAGTCAAAATTCACCACGGAGTAACTTTTAAATGGTTTTGTTACTGAGCAAGTCTAATAGGAAATGTCGTAAGAGCAATGAGTGCTTCCATCCACGAGAGTCGGGTAACTTCCTGCGTGGTCTGCTTGTCAAGCACCACGTTGCATCTTCATCCCTTAAAGGTTCTGTTTGGGGCTAGGATAAAGGAACATATCTGTTAACGTAGGCTGCCTTCAGACGTGAGAGATGTCCTTCAGAAAGCTGCTTCAAAACAAATACAGAATTTTCTTTCCTTTATAGATAACACATATTAGAAGCTTAGGAAAGGTTATCTGCCATGATATTGGCCAAACTTGCCATTTTAGAGAGCAGTGGTTAAGTATAAGATTTGGTTCCTTCAAAAAGGAAGTGATATTTTGGATCCTCTGATAAAATTGAATCACCAGGGACTTGCAGTAGATCCGGAAGTGAAACAAATGTGGTGGATCTCAGGGTGCTTTTGTAGTCCTGGTTTTGGTACCAGTTTAAAATTATGCCAAAAGCAATATATTGCGAGACCTGCTGAACCAAGAGATTCTCAGATGCTCAGCAGTTTATCCTCTCATGATTTTCCCCAGCACCAGTATGTCCTGAGAACCAGACTCACTGGGCAGACTGCATTTCCCACATCCCCTGGGACAGAGCAGGACCTCCTGTGATAGCAATCCCACAGTTCCCAAGAGGCTTTGGACTTCTGCCGTAAATTGGATAAGCTTTAATCAAATGTGCTTTGAACAACTAATTATCAGCTTCGAGGAATCACACAACTAGATCTACTTGTAGGCAATTTTGAATCGTCGATGTTGTTTCTTTTGCATTAAGATTCACTGTAGATGTTTGAAGTGTGAACTTGAACGATTTAAATAATATCATTGGTGAAGAAAGAACAATTTCCACCCATAAACTCTTTCATTTTTATCCGCTAGAAAGGGAGTGTAATGCCATTATACTTAGTTGTGAAATGCTTTATTTTTAGTTTCTTGCAGTGTTTTCTCTAATGAGAATGTTGAAGTTAGGTCTGTTTTCAAGCTATCAGTTGAATACTAGGGTTGAAAATATAGTTTGAATATTCAAATATTGCATTAAATAGTTGACTGGGTGATAGCAGAGTGCTTTCACGGCTCACTAGTAATGGTGGTGGGTAACTCAATTCCATCCTTTGGCAACAGCAACTGTAGATACGAAATGAATCCATAAAGTACAGTGTAAAGGAGTCTTCTCAATGGGTTTCTCAAGTGCCAAAGCTTTCTAAATGATGTAAAGGGGGTTAGATATGAATCTAGAGGAAGCATAGACTTCCAAGCAAAACCATAATAATGCATTGGGATATCTGTGTCTTTGAAAACGTGCTTGTGCCACAATATTGCATTTATACTGAATTTTTAGCCCAAGTCAGAACCTTTGCTTCAGGCCATACTTCTGCTACTCTTAATGGTGAAATCATAGACATGACCTTGATTCTCATCAACCCTTTGAATGAGGTAGTTTGAATTAAAGCCTCTACTTGGTGTAGACATCCCTCCCAGGAATGGAGGAGACATTGGAAAGTGAAGAACAGAGTGAGCATCCTGCTCCTCGTGCCCTCAGGAGTTACCTCTCACCTAAGGGCTGGGAGGGAGGAGAAGTTGTCATATTGTCAGGTTGGACGGGGCTCTGAGCAACCAGATCTAGTTGAAGATGTCCCTGCTTGTTGCAGGGGAGGTTGGACTAGGTGGCCTTTCGAGGTCCCTTCCAACCCAAACTATTCAATGATCCTGTGGTGACTGTGGCCTGAGCCTGCAGGGTGCTGTTTGCTGCCACCTCCCCATTGACTGCAGACATGAGAATGGCAGAAGAGAAGCTTTGCTTAGTTGTCACCCAGCGCTGCAGCCATAGCTGTAAAAAATAGGTTGACATGGCCAATGACCAGAGTGAAGCCATGTCTTTACACAGTTGGTAGCAGCTCCTTCAGATTATAAGGCATTTGTTGCTGGAAATTTATACATGTGATGGAAGAGTTCACAGAATACTTTGTCTTCAAACATAGGTCTCATTTTTCCTTTTGAACATGACTTTGTCTTGAGGGGTTTTTTTCCTCGTTATAATTAGAATTCAGAAAGTGAAAGCAAGCAGCCTGCTAATGCTGCCATGCAGTTTGATAAATTAATGGCAAAAAGCTGCGTGTCAGACATCGTGGCCGGGCTGTGAATCGTTCTTAGGATGAGAACATGGCAGTGTCCCCACAGCTCTCAGCAGGCGTAGTGCTCCAGTGGTCACAAAGCTGTTCCAACTGCAGGCCACGAACGAGAATTCACTGTTGGGCTGTTCGTTTTCTAAAATAAGACCAGGAAGGTGAGAACTTAATGTATTTAAGGTAAAGATGAAAATAGATCCTTGTTTTTGGCAGTTCTTGTTGTGCTAAGATGGGGGTCTTTTTCTTCAAGAATTTCTTGTATGATAATCATAAATTGAGACTAAAATGTAAAACGTTTCCTTACTTGGGTACCATGTGCTGCTTGTTGAGGCAGGGTTGGTTCAGTCCAGTGGTGCCCCTTCGTTTTTGAGCAGATTCCTGGTTCATTGACCCTCTTCCCTAGGGAATTCTTGTTGTTTCTATTAAAAATAGGTCTTATAGCCACTTTTAAGCTTTTCAAAAAGCAGAAAAAAATTGGTGTATCCAAGAAAACCAAAGGAGTTGCATGTTTTCCTAACCCAGTTCTTTCAGCGAAGGGAATCCTCACGGGTTGTTGCACACCTCTATATAACGACAGAAGTAATGCATTTGAGCCTTGTCTGTGGCCAGGACATGCTGGATGTTCCAGGTTTCTCCTGCCGATGGGTCCTGCCATTAAGCCTTGCTCTCTGCTGTGATGATTGCTTAGAGGAAAACTTCTTGAAACTAAAATTTCACCAAAATTCTGAAAACTTGATTTATTTTTTTTTCCTCTGCGCTGCACCATATTTTTCTCATACCATTACTACTCCCAGTCTCCTTTTAGTGACAAAGAAAAGGCAGTGGCAGTATTTGCTGCGTTGGGTATCTGGAACATTCCCCACTGTCGTTCAGTGGAGGGAGCTGAGGCTTCTCCAGAGCCCTGTCACTGCCATGTGTCCAATTTGAGTACAGCTTCAGGAAGGAAATGAGGATCTGTAAGCAGTGCTTTTGCAAACAGCACCTACCCCTTACAGCCGTGCCAGCCCGTGGTGGCTCTCTGTTTTAACCCCAATTTTATGCTTCGTCTGAAACGACAGGTTTTTATAGAGGGAGGTATTCGTGTCACCTTTACACGTGAATTTGTTTTAACGTGAGAGGTTCAGCTGCTTTCCATGCCTGGTGTTATCCGTCCTCCTCGCAAAATCTGCGAGAGCAGAATGGTTTCGTATGGTTGGGAGGATACTGAGGATGATTTGGGAGCCACACTTTCTGATGCTGGCTCTGCCAGGACAGGCTCAATGACTTCAGTCAAGCCACTCCATCACGATGTGCATCCCATTCTCCACCTGGGACCCAGGTCCATGACGTACTCGCACCCTTAAAATGGCTCACGCAGTGTGTTCCTGGGCGTTAGGGGATGTTGCTGCTGTTGCCTCTCAGTTTCTAAGTCTGATTTTGTTTCTAAGTCAGGTTTAAACAGCCTCTTTAAAAAATGGACCATGCTGTAACTACAAGTTTAGTAGGTATGTTAACAGTTACCTTAGACGTAAACGTGTGCCTCGTCATGACTTTGGAGACCATTGCTATCACTGAACCGTAATCAAAGCATAATTTTTTCAGTGACTCAGACTGGAATTTCTCCTCAGCATTAAATTTCTACCCAAGGTTAATATTTTATAATTTATTTAAACTGAGGAAAGTCCCACATTGCTTCTGAAATCAGAATGTAAAAGTAAAGGATTACAGCATGAGCTGCTAGCAGCCCCCAGGGGCTGGGCAAACTGAAATACATTTTGCAAGTGTTTTGCACGGCCTTTTCTAGGATGGAGCAGTGAACAGAAGTTGTGGCTGTTGCTTGTGTTTGAAGTGTAATTTGGTGTTCACACCACTTATTGTTCCTGGATTAAATCGCTGAACACTGCTGA